>OU611758.1:4615341-5242841 GCA_914767535.2 Dunaliella primolecta | reverse complement strand
CCTCCATTTTGACCCCATTTGAAATCAAACATTGCTGTCAAAGTGGGAACCATTTGAGCTGTGGTCCTGGGGCGAGGGTGATGTGTGTCAGTCAGCTGCGTGTCCCAAATAACAGATACTTGACACGTGCGCGCGCGCACACACACACACACACAGCAGCCATGACAATCACCTTCTTCTCCAACATTGCCCATTCTTGCGCTCACCTGCTGCCTGCACATCTGTGTTGCAGCTGCAGGGGGCAGCGCATCGTCAGTGGAGCTGCAGCCCCAGCGCCAGCTCAGCCAGACGCAGCTGAAAGGGGGAAAGGGCGAAGGTCTCAGCGTGAACGACAGCTCTTCCTCGATGCTCTCTCCATTCTTGCAGCTGGACTCGCAGGCGCACACCGGCACCTGGCAGGCTGGAAAAGGGTGGGTGCTGCATTGCCCGTATCTTCCAAATATACACTGTGTGTTTGTGCGAGGGCAGCATGCCCTGTTCTGCGCGCCGGCCTTGCTGCTGTGAGTGTGTATGCCAAGAGCCCTCAAAGGCAGCGTACAAACTTGGGCTGCTGCATTTGTTACGGACATTTGCATAGCAGCAGCAAGCAGCACAGTATAGCACAGCTGCTGTAAGTGTGTGCGCGCATGCGCGCGCGCGTGTGTGTGTGTGTGTGTGTGTGTGTGTGTGTGTGTGTGTGTGCGCGCAGAGTGCCCTCAAAGGCAAGGTGCAAATCTGAGCTGCTGCATCTGTGAGCAGCATGCCATGCGCTCGCTGCTGTGCCATGGAACTTTGGATGGCAGCAGCAAGCAGCGCACTACAGCGCAGCTGCTGTGTCTGTACCAAATGCCCTCAAAATCCACGTGTAAACTCCAGCCCCTGTGCCATAAGGAAAAGTTTGCAGAGCAGCAACCAGTGCGCAAAGGCGAGGTGCAAACTTGACCAGAATTGAGCCAAGGACATTCACAAAACAGCAAGCAGTGCAATGCAGCACGGTGCAGCATGTCGCAGCTAACTCGTGCCACCTCATATCATAGACAGCCTGTTTTTGCACCTAGCTTCCCAAATGAGGTTGATTCAGCCATCCATTCCAGGGCCCTAAAATATCTTGGTTCCATCCATCCATGTTCAGGTCACACGCCTGGACTGCCGAACTTATGTGCTGTTGAAAGGGTTGGCTTGTTTTGTACACGTATGCTGTATGTTTCCACATTTTCCCGGGGATAACAGTAGGTGATGGGGTGTGTGTGCACAAATAGAATTGGCCAATCCTATAGCTGCTGGCCATGAGGAGCACATGGACTGCAGACACAGCCTCGTGTGTGCTTTCATCGACCTCTTTGGTAGCATGCCCGACTGTTATGGTTTGAGGCCATGCATTTGGCTGCTCACGTTCACGGTAACCCGAAACCTGCTCACCTCCATTCATACCCAGAGTGAGGGCACTTTGCTGACCTGCACATTCTTACGCACCTTGTCATTCCTTGCGCACCCTCATCCATACCCAGAATGAGGGCACTTTGCTGACCTCTACATTTCTTGTGTACCTTGTCATTCCCGTTTTCAAGGTTGGAGGGGCCGGCCTTGTCTTCCCACGCCATTCCTCGGCAGCACCAGCCCAACCAGTACGAGTGCAGCAGGTTCGGAGGAAATAGGTGGGTTTGAGTATTGCAGGCTTTGAGGTGTGCTTGATGCTGTGAGCTTGCGTGCAGCAGGCTAGGCGGGACATCGTTAGTTTGCGTGAAGTAGGCCACGGACAGTGCAGGAGGCCAAGCCAAGTGTGACACAAAGTGCTGCTTAGGCACTGTCGCATTGTGCTGGACTGTTGCATTGGACTGCTTTGGCACTGTCGCATTGTGCTGGACTGTCGCATTGGGCCGCTTTGGCACTATCGCATTGCGCTTCTTACTTGGAAGTCTCTCTTCATGCATCCAGACCCTCCCTGGACATGCACCTCTCGCCTAATTGGTCCTCATGCCCACTCCATACTAAGCATCCCTGCTTGCTACCCAGTATGCAACCCTCCCCTTGTTTTGACTCTGAGGACTCCCAGTAAAAACGTCCCTCCCGCTTCAAAGTATGTCTCCCCTTGTGCATCTCTCCCCTTAGGAGGCATACCCGCTCCCATCCATGGCAGTGTGTTCACAGCAGTTGTTTGTGGAGTGTGTTTGTAGCAACATGCATTGCTTGATGGTTCCTGCACAACAGCACCCATCCTCCTTGGTGCTGCCATTGCCCAAAGCTGTGTATAGCCCTTCTCATTATTATCTTGATCACCAACTCGTCTTCAAAACCAGCTAGGTTGACCGATGCTGCAGCTGACACCTGAACCTCTGCTTTAGTACAGGCCATACGTATGTTACCTGTTTTAAGTGGAGAATGAGATGGATTCCTGTTATGCCCCTCGCAGGCGTGCCACGAGCAGCAACGCTGAGCATGAACCTCTGTTTCAGCACAGGCCACCTCTTTGAAAAACTGTGTTCCAAATACATGGAAAACAAGGTGGATTCCTGTCACGCCCCTTGCAGGCGTGCGACAAGCAGCGACGCTGAGCATCTGCTGGCAGGGGGCGGTTTGCCTTCGCCCGGGCGCACTGTGAACGCGGTAGGTGTCGCGCCTGCCTTTATAGGTATCTACTACTGGTAACTACGAAGGTGGCTATTGCTAGCGATGCTGAGGGGTAGGTGTCCTTCAAGGTATCTACTACTGCTAACTACAAAGGTAGCTTTGACGAGCGATGCTGAGCCTCTGCTGGAAGGGTGTGATTTGCCTTTGCCTGGGCGCACTGTGAACGTGGTAGGTGGTGCAGTCGTTTCTTTCCTTTGATGCAAAAGATGCATGCGCAAGCACACAAACATTCAGTGGCTGCATGATGCTCATTGTCCTCCGATCTCTCGTCCACTCTTGGCAACTCCCTCCTCCTTTGCTGGCCTTGACCCAACCCCCTCTGATGGCACCTGATTCCCTTGTTCGCACCTGCTGACAAGGATGTAAAAAGAACAGGAGAGACTACTCCAGCCAAAAAGGCGCCTGCATTCAAGAAAGTTCCCACAACTAGCAGGGCTCACCCAAGCTGCACCCGCTGCCCCGTTGCTGATGTAGGTACCGAACCAGCCATGGCAGGAAGAGTCATCCCCACGCCTGCAGGTAATGCCATACAAGCTAAGATCCCTCTGATGTCACCTGATTTCTTCGCCTGCACACTCTGAAAAGAATTAAACACGAAAGGGCCTATTCACTTAAGGGCTGCACCAGCCAAACAGGTCCCTGCGCCGCAGTCATGCCATGCACGCTACGATGTGGGGTTGGTGAACAATGTACCCACACCTCCACTTAGTGTAACTCGAGCTTACTGTTGATAATGTATACAAAGAACCGCCGGGATTGGGTCCAGAGAAAAAACAAACATACCCGGAATGGTCGGAATTGCTTTTGCATTGGATGCCCTGAACGCTGCGGTTTTCTTTCTTGTGCTTCAATGAAGAACATACTCTGCCTACGCACGTCCTAAAGGTTTGTTCAACCAAGTGCAGCTCTGATTGGACCTGGTTGTTGGTCCTCCTCATCTCAATCCTTGGCTGCATGCAGTCTTTGGACCAATGTGGCTCCTTTTCCTTGGTTGGTGTGGGGATTTTTCACTGCCCATGTAGTTTTTTTCTTCTTTCCTTGGCTGCTTACAACGCGGTGCATGCACATGCATGTGCATTAATTCTTGGCTGCATACAACAGCATTTTTAACTGGATACAACTCAGTGCATGCATGTGCATAAGCAGTCATGCATGTGCAAGCAGTCGAGCCCAACTCCAACTCGCCTTGCTTTGCTCACTGTATTGCCAGCCTCAAACTCACGCCCTTTGATCACCATAACGCCAGCCCAGCGCTCTTTGCAACTGCTTGATTTTGGTGCCAAGGAGTTTGTTAAATATCTGTGGCACGCGCGCACATATTTACACAACGTGCACACACACACACACACACACACACACACACACACACACACACACACACACACACACACACACACACACACACACACGTGCACTCACACATGCACACACACATGCACACACACACACACACACGCACACACACACACACACACACACACACACACACACACACACACACACACACACACACACACACACACAAAATACATTCACACAGGACCATTCACGCAATTGTGTCAATTAGTTAAAAGAATGCTGTATCACACGCAGTCGCTCCTGTGTTGTTTTATGGTCATACGACCTGTTGGGGTGCCCATATTTCTCACTTGCAGGAAGGGGCAGTGGGTGCAAAGAACCCTCGTCAGCTCACAGCTTCAGTGTCCCGCATGAATTTGAAAGCCAACATCCTCCCTCAGCGTCGCTCTGGCTCAGACACCCTGGACGCCGCGCCAGGTGTGTATGTGCGGATTGTGTGTGTGTGTGTGTGTGTGTGTGTGTGTGTGTGTGTGTGTGTGTGTGTGCGCGCGTGTGCGTGTTTGTTGTGTGCGTTTATTTGTGTGTGCGCGCGGATGTGTGTTTTTGTGTGTGCATGCGCACACGCACGACACATGCTCTGCAGGGTACTTTGTGCACTCCACTTGCTGACCCTCTCTCTGGTGTGAACGGATTTTCAGCATTGTTGTACACTCAAGTTCCACTCATTTTTTTGTATTTGTTCAGTGGCCCAAGCCTCCATCGTACACCCCAGCTCCACACCTGCACTGACCAGGATCCATGTGCACAACACAGCGTCAGGACAGCGCATTACTGCAGACACTCGACTGCATACATGTGTATGCGTTCACCAGTGCATGAGCTCTACGTTGAAGTACTTTGTCAGTGTGTGCATGCATGCCACTGCATTGCAGGAGCAGACACAGTAGCATGCCCCGGTCAGCCAACCACGCCTTCGGCCATGACAGGGCGTGGCTCCTTCTCCCACAGCAGCAGTGCCCAGGTGAGTAACCGGAGAGTTCAAAAGATGCCAAGGGACCATGCTTTCGCCCATGAAAGAGCGCGGCTCATCCACACACTGCAGCAGTGCCCAGGTGAGTAACCGGAGAGTTCAAAAGATGTCGAAGGACCATGCCTTCGTCCATGACAGGGCGTGACTCTCCATCACGCACTGCAGCAGTGCCCAAGTTATTTTTTTGACCGGTGCATGGAGGCCAAGCATGGATAGGTGCAACCAAGCATACATACATACATATATATATACATGCAGTGTTGTTCCGTGCGACGGTTTGAGATGAAAAATGCGATAAAATGTGTGTAAAGTTCAGGTTCGTTGGATTATTCGATCGCACGTTTGGTCAATGAGAGGGAGGCCGGGAGAAACATCAGCACAGCCCATTCAAGCTTGCTCCAACCTTCCATCCTCTTGCACTTTCAAGTGGAAACATTGTGAACAAAGATGAAGAATCATAAAGGGTATATGTGCCATTGCAGTGGCCTTCAAGTTGATTTTGCAGGCTTAAATTTATCAGGAGGGGGCAAATGTTTGACGAATGGCACTTTCAAAATGCGATAAAATGAGTGTAAAGTTCGAGTTTGATAAAATGCGAGGTTCGTCGCACGGAACAACACTGTATACATGTATGCATGTATTTACATACACACCTACGTGCTTGAGATGTAGAGCCAGCAAGCCGACGGAGCCGCATGCATGCTGAGAATGAGCTTGGCCAATGCTGTATATATATATATATATATTTTTTTATATACTGTATGTATATTACATATATGCCTGGTATTTCAGCTGCTTGGCAAGGAAAGCGCGAGGAATGGCAGACATGAATGGACCAGGCTGACTGACAAGGGTCTAGCCTTGAACCTTTGCTCCATACCCTCAGCTCTCAACCCAAAGCTCATTGACGACCATATGGCTGGCACATTCACTCAAGGCTGGCAACTACTTTCGGCTTGTGTGCTGATGGACTACCTGTCTAAACCCTGCACCTGCAGTTGGCAGCGCCACTCTGCGAGCAATACAGCCCCAACAACAACACCGACAGCAACAACATGAGCTACAACATCAACTCTGGGGGTGGTCAACTGATGAGCCCTGCGCACAGCCCGAGGGAGGTCCAGGTGAGAGATCATGCGTGTGTGTGTGTGTCTGTGTGTGTGTCTGTGTGTGTGTGTGTGTGTGTGTGTGTGTGTGCGAGTGTGTGTGTGTGTGTGCGCGCGAGAGTGTGTGTGTGTGTGTGCGAGTGTGTGTGTGCGCGCACGTCAGGAAAGCGGTGTTCACACATCACTGTGGTGCTTGCTCATGATGCATCCAAATCATCAACAGGACGCCAACAGATGACAGGGTCGTTTGGCTGCCTGCAAGTTGTGTCTCATTGTTTATCCCCCCCACCCCACCCCTACTGAATGAGCCCTGGGCACAGCCCTGGGAGGTTCAGGCAAGCATCCATCACACATCCCTATTTTTCAGGACCCATCTAAGCAAGCACGCATGCCGCCACAGGCAGCCCTGAACATATGCCTGCCTCTGGCATTCTGCATTGTGAGCCGAACAGCCAGTGGACACCGATGGACACGCATGCACATGCACACACACATACACACACGCGCACACACACACACGCGCACACACACACACACATACACACGCACACGCGCGCACACACACACACACACACACACACACACACACACACACACACACGCGCGCGCGCGCACACACACACACATACACGCGCGCACATCACACACATACACACACACCACATGCACGCATGCATGCACGTGTGCACAGCCACAGGGAGCCCTGAACATGCCTGCCTCTGGCGTGACACCTTGTGAGCCAAACAGCCAGCGCACCAGCAGCGGCAGCAGGCTGCGAAGCAGGCCCAGTCAGGAAATGTCACGGGGCCACCACCTGCACAGCTACGGCAGCCAGCGCAGCTCCAACCAGCTAGGTGAGCTGGCGTGTTTGCGCCTCTGTGCGTTGGTACGTCTTCCCTGGAAGAAAGGAGCTGGCATGAGGTGGAGGTTGATGGCAGCAGCCACACCAGCAAGCATGGTGTCGACCACCGGCAGCCCCCTGGTTCTGCGACGCATCTAGGCTAAGTGAACAATTGAATACCCTAAATTAACCCCAAAACCTGAACCCAAGCACAAGAAGCGAGATGCATTCTTCAAGGTGGGCACAAACATGGGTGCAAAGATGGGTGCAAAAGCTGGGCGCGTGCTTCAAGGTGGGTGCAAGAGTGGGCAAGTCCATGTTTCCAACATCACCAAAATCGATACTTGGCTGAATGTATGGTGCCTACGATTGAATTAGAGTTGGCCAACTTCATGCGACAAAACGTGTTGCGTGTACATCCTTCTTTGGTCTCCACGGTTAATGCAGAGCAGTGTACAGGATTGGACAAGGCCATGTGCGTTACAGGGCAGCGACTTTGATTGTTTTGGATGTTGGATAGGGAAGGAGGGAGTGCTCTAGCTGTGTAAATGTTTGTGCCAAGCTGCGTGCATGCATGGCTGCCCAAATCACCATGATGAGCTGCTTGCAGTAGCAAGTTTGCATCGGTCATGCTTATCGGCCATGCTTATCAGCCATGCTTACTGGTCGTGCTTACTGGTCATGCTTATTGGTCATGCTTACTGGTCATGCTTATCGGTCATGCTTACTGGTCATGCTTATCGGCCATGCTTACTGGTCGTGCTTACTGGTCATGCCTATCGGTCATGCTTACTGGTCATGCTTATTGGTCATGCTTATCGGCCATGCTTATTGGTCGTGCTTATCGGTCATGCTTATCGGTCATGCTTATCGGCCATGCTTATCGGTCATGCTTACTGTTCATGCTCATTGCTCAGCAGGCATAGCACATAGATGCTCTCGCACTGCAAATGTATGAGCCAACCTGCATATGCATGCAGGGCTGCCCAAGCACAATGACCAGCTGCAGCAGCAGCACAGGATACGTCTTGGCCATGCATGTGTATTGGCCATGCTCGTTGCCCATCTCAGCAGGCCTCCCGCGCAGATGCACACACGCACATGGGCACGCAAATAGCACACACACACACACACGCACACACGCACGCACGCACACACACGCACACACATACACACACACTGCAGCAGTTTCTAACACAAGGAGCAGCAGCGGCGGCATGGATGGCAGCAGCATGGATGGTGGCCTTGCCGGGCACAGCAACAGCATGGAGTTCTGTTTTTCACCTTCAGGCCATGAAAGTGCGGCCCTCTCCACGCAGCACTCTGGGCTGGCGGGAACCCTGGACCCCGCGTATCCCACCTGTCCTGCTGTTGTTGGTAGGGTGGGCAGTCCTGCTGCATCCGCAGCTGCGCATGGGTTTGCCAGCTCCCCGACCTGTTTGACTGACCGCGCGCAGCAGCCTGCGTCCGCACAACCACAGCAGCGCCAGCAGCAGTATACACTGCAGGCGCCGCCGCCACTGCAGCAGCAGCAGCAGCAGCAGCATGCGCAGCAACTCAGCAATGGCAGGAATATCGGCATAGGCAGCGCTACCACAAAACGGCGTTCCTTGCAGTGGAGTGAGTGCCTGCCCGCGCCTTTTGCCTACGAAGGGGAGGTCATGAGCGGAGCGGGTGTGGTGGTTGGGGGCCAAATGTGGCAAGGGAGTGACGAGGTCCCTGCCTGCTTCCTGCCTGAGCGCAACACTGCACCCCCGCTGGTGATTGGGCCTTCCTCAGATGAAGTGGTCAGTGGTGGTGGGGAGGCCGGAGGCCAGAGAGCAGATAGCCACCGCGCAAATACGCCTGCAAGCGCACCCCAAGTTGGATGGGGGGTGGGTGCAAGGGGTGGGGTTGGAGCTGGGGGCCGTGGCGCGTATGGTGCTGCGTGCGGGGAGGCGGGGCAACCTGGGCCTCCACTGGGTAAGTGTGGGTGTGTGGGTGTGGGTGTGGGTGTGTGCGCGCGCGAATGTGAGTGCCCCCGGAGCAATATAACCTCTGTTTGCATGCAGTTCTCACAGAGAGCTGGCAATGAAGCTGCAAGTGTAGCCTTGATTGCTCTGCACAGGCTCAGGTTAGGATTGGGTACTCCGAGGAAAGCCCTAGCCGGATCGCCAGTAAGTGAGCCGACCCATGATGGATGGAGTGGCATAGATCTGTTGGGCCCAGGGCATAGCAGGGGCGCAGCGCATGCCCCGGGACGCGCAAGGGTGTGCTCTCCTTTTTTGCACGAGAGAGGCTGCTTGCTGCCTTTGCCTGCAACGCCAAGCGAGGAGGAACTTGAATTTGTCTGCCGTACACGTGCCTTTGCCTTTGCCTGCATCACCAAGCGAGCAGGAACTTGCCTTTGTCTGCTGTGCCCGTGGCTTTGCCTTTGTCTTTGCCTGCATCGCCAAGCGAGCAGGAACTTGCCTTTGTCTGCTGTGCCCGTGGCTTTGCCTTTGTCTTTGCCTGCAGCGCCAAGCGAGCAGGAACTTGCCTTTGTCTGCTGTGCCCGTGGCTTTGCCTTTGTCTTTGCCTGCAGCGCCAAGCAAGCAGGAACTTGCCTTTGTCTGCTGTGCCCGTGTCATTGCCTTTGCCGTTGCCTGCATCGCCAAGCGAGCAGGAACTTGCCTTTGTCTGCTGTGCCCGTGTCATTGCCTTTGCCGTTGCCTGCATCGCCAAGCGAGCAGGAACTTGCCTTTGTCTGCTGTGCCCGTGTCATTGCCTTTGCCGTTGCCTGCATCGCCAAGCGAGCAGGAACTTGCCTTTGTCTGCTGTGCCCGTGTCATTGCCTTTGCCGTTGCCTGCATCGCCAAGCAAGCAGGAACTTGCCTTCGTCTGCCGTGCCTGGCCTTCGCCTTTGCCTGCATCGCCAAGCGAGCAGGAACTTGCCTTCGTCTGCCGTGCCTGGCCTTCGAAGAAACCGTTGCCTGCATCGCCAAGCAATCAGGGACGTGTAGGGCTTTGCCTCATAATCGCTGGCTTCAGATCAGGGGCGTGAATGTTTGCTCACTCTTTTTTTGTGGAATGTTGAAGGACTTGTGTGCATGTGTGTTTGTGTCTGTGTGTGCAGGCTTAACTGCCCTTCGAGGAAGCAGCGCCTGCGGAGTGGACGAGAGCTCCTCGTTGTTTGGGGCAGGCCAGGTGTGCATTCCTACATCAAAAAATAGAACCAGCTACATGCACGTGCGTGTCGATTGTGCCGCCCTTTGGGTCCACATTGGGGTCAGCACAGCAGGCAAGAAAATTCCATCGATTGCTTTGCCTCGTGATCGATCGACTTATGACTCAGGTTCTGCTGAACTTTACAGACTTGCCTGTAATAACGCCCAGGAGGTCTCTGAAAAGAGGCACTGGGGCTTAGACCCCGGGCATTAGGGCCCCGACCTCTGTGGTATGTCCACAGACATTTGCAAGCAGGTCCTGCAGGTCATGCTGTTTGATCAAGTGACACAGCATGAAATGACTCCGCAATGCATCATTATGAATGAACATGCCTCATGTCCCTCTTGGGATGTCCCGTTCATTTTGCGCACAGAGCAGTGCACGACAGTGCCGTGTGCATGGCAGTGCTGTGTGCACAACAGTGTAGTGTGCATGGCATTGCCTGGTACATAGTTAGTGCCATAGGCATGACCGTGCCGTGTGCATGGCAGTGCCGTGTGCACAACAGTGCAGTGCGCATGGCATTGCCCGGTGCATGGCTTGTGCCGTGTGCATGACAGTGCCGTGTGCATGGTCAGTGCCGTGTGCATGGCAGTGCTGTCTGCACAACAGTGCTGTGTGCATGACAGTGCCACGTCCAGGGATGGGTCAGACGTGTTTGGATTGCATATGTGTGCGGCAAAGATTGCCACAAAAGCACGTACCATATTGTATGGTATTTTGGTCCATATATGTGTGGTCCATATACGTGTGGGGCAGCTCTCAAAATTGAATTGTAGCAGCACAAGTACATACAGGCACGGCAAGTGTCACGTATGAACCAAGCATGTATGCGCTTGGCGACTCTCAAAGCCAAGTATGACCCACCCCTGGCCACAGTGCCTGGTGCATGACGACTATTGCAGCAGTGTCACACATGGAGCTATGCATGGGAGTGTCACACGCGCATGCCGCCACCGCCGCTGCTGCTGCTGGTGCCATGGAGGCAAGCCAGATTTCTGATGTCTGCGTGACTCAATCAATACAGATGTGAGGCACGTATGTGTGCCCCACGCTTGCACTCACAAATGCATGCATGCGTGCAAGCATCGATGCCGTGTGCTGCGAATCGTGTGCTCAGGTCTGGGAGGCACATGCAGTCACACACTCTCCTTGCTGTTGTGTCTCTGATCCTGGGCATGGCATTGCGCTGCCTCCTCTCATGCTTCCCTGTAACATGCTTAACATGTTGCATGTGCCTACATATTGCAGTGTGCCTACATATTGCAGTGTGCCTACATGTTGCAATGTGCCTACATATTGCAGTGTGCCTACATGTTGCAATGTGCCTACATATTGCAGTGTGCCTACATGTTGCAATGTGCCTACATGTTGCAATGTGCCTACATGTTGCAGTGTGCCTACATGTTGCAGTGTGCCTACATGTTGCAGTGTGCCTACATGTTGCAGTGTGCCTACATGTTGCAATGTGCCTACATTCATGCATCACAACAACAACAACAACAACAACAACAACGACACGTACATGTTGCAATGTGCATACATTCATGCATCACAACAACAACAACAACAACAACAACAACAACAACAACAACATGTTGTACAATAAACGGCACCATGTTGTCATTTCAAGGTATTTGAGGCAGTAGGCATTTGAAAGCATGAGCAGCGGCTCGCTCGCCCGGATCCATTCGACTCTGTCCTTGGTCACACGACACTGCTCGACCTCCGCTCATACATTGCTGCAACACGGCGCCACGGCACTACGGTGTGCAGATCCTCACGCACAAAAGCATCTGCTCATCAGCGTGTCACACCTCAACTCCTCCAACACCTCAAGTAGGTGAAGTAATGGAATCTGCACGAGCACGGCCGCCTCCTTGCATGCTCAACCTCCTGGTGCACTCAAGCATGTTGTTGCATTCGAATCCATGGTGCGCATGTACATGGTAGCCTCCTTGCACGCTCCACCACTTGGTGCACTCAAGCATGACGGCCTCCTTGCATGCTCAATTCACCTGGTGTACATGAGCATGGCTGCCTCCTTGCACGCTCCACCACTTGGTGCACTCAAGCATGGCAGCCTCCTTGCACGCTCCACCACTTGGTGCACTCAAGCATGGCAGCCTCCTTGCACGCTCCACCACTTGGTGCACTCAAGCATGGCAGCCTCCTTGCACGCTCCACCACTTGGTGCACTCAAGCATGGCAGCCTCCCTGCATGCTCAACCCGCTAGTGCACTCTCAAGCACGGCAGCCTCCTTGCATGCTCGACCCCCTGTTGCACAGCCCAGACACTCTTGCCCATAACTAACTGCACACAGCGCGGATGCCTTCATCACATCACACATCCCCCCATGATCGCAGGAGTACGACTGCTTCTGTGCGGAGCTCAACCACCTGGCAGACAGCATGGGGTGCACGCACCACCCTCAGCAGCAGCAGCAGCAGCAGCAGCTGCTGCCGCAGCGCACCTCTGCAGATGCTGCTGCCACCGCGTCAAAGGTCAACAGCAACAACAGCAACAGGCACGACAGCAAGAACACCAACATCACAGACCCTGAGGGCACGCAGTCGCTGCCGCTGCCGCGGATCCTAGCTGGAGGGGAGCAGCATGCGTACAGCCAGAGAGGGGGTCCGTTCTTGGCGCGGTTGAAGGTGAGGGATGCTACACATGTGGGGGCTATCAAAGGCATGGGGACATATGAGCATGGGATGGCCGGAAGCCCATGCACTCCTGGTTACAATGTCGAGCTGCAGCAGAAATGAGGCAAGGGCCCTTAGGCGTTGGAGCTCAACCTTTCCCTGTGCGTGTTCCTGGCGCTACCCACACCGACGCACGCATGCATGTGCGCTCATACACACACACAACACTCACGCATACGTACGTATGTATGTATGAATATATGTATGCAGGGTTGGGTCATACGCGGTCTTGGGAGGAGCCCTAATTGTTTAAACGTTTTAAATACGCGTGCGAAACTAAAATACGTAATTTTAGAGGGCCATTTTGGGGCGGGGGGTCTTGGGTGGTTGGGGTCCTCTGTGGGGGGTCCTGACCAACCCCCCCGGCCCCCAATGGCCATGTACATTTAACATGCCCAAAGAAAAGGGTCTTGAGTGGGATAATGTCACAGTGCCAGAGCCTGAGGATGATGCAGAAGGGGAGAGCAAGGGGGTGAATTATAAGTGCAAGCTTTGCAAGCACAAGCTGTGGCTGTACAGCAACCTGTGCCTGCTCAAGCGCACCCAGGACCTGCAGCAGCTGGGGAAGGTTCAGCCTTGGATGGAGGAGAAGGAGGAGGAGGAGGAGGAGGAGATGGGGCAGGAGGGGTCCAGCGAGGGGGATGAGTGGTTCACAGGCGATGAGGACGATGCAGAGTAGAAGCTGTGGCACAGCGTGTTGCAATTGTTGAAAGGAAGCATTGATATTTGACATGATATCCTCAGGGCGGGCCTGCGAAGCACCGCCTGCAGACGTATTTTTCGACGTATGGCAAACAGCCATTTCTAACATACGCGTTTGAAACGTGATATTTTAAAATACGTGTGCAAACGCGTTTTCGCGTATGACCCAACCCTGTATGTATGTATGTATGTCCCTGCTGCAGGATTACAACACAGCTCCCTCCCCTGCGGTGGGCATCAGTGGCAGGCACAGTGCCCAGCTCATCTCAGCTCCTCAGCAGCCGCTCAGATCAGGTGCGCCCTGGTTTGCTTGTAGGGTTGGCCAATTCCAAGATGTGTGTGTGCCTCGAATTTCACACTTCCCCTGCCAAAAAGTGGAAGTATCTAGCATATGTGCACGGGATTGGCAAACGTTACCGCTTGCCATGCACTCTTAAGTGCCTCCCACCTCGTTCTTGTGGTGTCCTTTGGCTTATGAATTTCAGCCACTGCTGGGGGCTCTGTGTCATCTGCATCCTCGATCAGCTCCTTGCCCATTCCATTCACTGCTTGGGGCCTTGTCCAGGCAACCGCAAGGCCCGCCTGCTATCATCATCATCATCATCACCATTGTGCGTGTCGTGTGTGTATCATGGTTTTGTTTGGTGCCTCGCTCCCAAATGGCAGCAGGATTCAGCACCCAAACCAGGAACCTGACATGTACACGCACTTGTTCACACACACACACACACACACACACAAGCAGGCACTAGTATAGCCCCAGGCACACCTGGCTCCGGTACCAGCCCCAACGCTGCTGTTGGCAACATGGCCTCCAAAGCCACTGCCTTGGGCAAGGAAAGCGCCAGCGGCAGCAGCTTTAGTGTGCCATTCCAGAGCTTTACGCGCGGGGCCTCCTCCTCCCTGGCGCCAAGTACCAGCAACTTGGACAGGTGAGCGTGTTCTGGCACATCAGTGAGCAAGCGCATCAGCAAAATGCCCATGATGAGCATGCGTTCCTGCAAAACGCCACAGGCACATTGGTGAGCGGGCGCACCTGCAAAATGCCTCCGCTACAATGGGTCCCGGATGGCAACCGAGTGCCGACTTTGTACAAATTTTAAAGTACAGTGGAATGGGCGCTGGTGTGTGTGTCTGTGTGTGTGTGTGTGTGTGTGTGTGTGTGTGTGTGTGTGTGTGTGTGTGTGTGTGTGCTCGTGTGCGTGTGCGTGTGTGTGTGTGAGCCCCCTTGGGCACATTTTCTGGCTGCTGGAGATGATCGAGAATAAATGTGCTAGAGCGCGTATCCTCACTGACACATGGGTACAGCTGTGTATGCATGCATAGTGATGAATTAGCAGGGATTGTGTACACATGCCTGCACACGTGCCAATACAGACTGGAGCACCGGCTGTTGGAGATGACCAAGGGCCTGGAGCAGGCGGAGAACGAGGAGGATGAGGAGGTGCTGCACTCAGTTGCCCAGGTGTGTGTATGTGTGCGCGCGCGCGTGTGTGTGTGTGTGTGTGTGTGTGTGTGTGTGTGTGTGTGTGTGTGTGTGTGTGTGTGTGTGTGTGTGTGTGCAGGTCGGCTGTGCAGGTTTGTGGGTATGGGTGGGTGCGTGAGCGAGTGAGGTTGTGCTGCTGCCTAGGTTTTTGCTCTGGTGACCTGCTTGCACAGATGCGCGCACGTGCAAGTGTGTGTTGCTGGTGTGCAGCCACTGCTTTCTTTCTTCTGACCATGTTGGGCCCTGAAAATTAGCAGCAGCCACGCGCTTTTTCGCTGAAGGCCTTATGCAACTGAAGCCCTGGTATCCTGTGGTCCTGCCCCCAGAGAACAGAGCCTTTGCCGCTGACACACATTATATCACACTGTACACAGCTGTGCTTGCGCAGCACGGTCACAGCTGCTTGACCATTATGCCCTGGTATCCTGTGGTCCTGCCCCCCAGAGAACACAGCTCTGATGGAATGTGTCACATTTCATCAGAGGTGGACAACTCCCCCCCCAAAATGGGCATGTTTTTTACGCGCTCCCAGCATAAGTGGGCCCCAACCTGGGACACTCAAGCTTGGTTGCAAAATGTTCTTCAAGCTGTATTGCACTAGAACTTAATTGTCCCAAACAGGGGCCATGTGCCTAATCAGCCGCTGCGCGAACCCTAGTGTTGGACCTCCATACTTGATCACCCACCGCACCAAAATGAAGAACTGTCTAATATGTGGAGCCCTCGTGCAAAGGAAATATCATTGCAAGAGAAATGAAGCGAAAAAGCCTGGTGTTTGGTGAGGTACAGGATTTCAGCCATTTCCCTTGAGGAAATGTAGCACAAGGGGTGCCAAAAGGCACAATCCCCAAACCTGGCAAACCCTGACGTTGAACATTTGAGTCAGACCTTCCTCATCCTCTAGCTCACTCGTTCCTGCACCGTTTGGCATAAAATTTGTGCTGTAGCCAGGAAGAAGTGAGTTATAAGCCTGCATCATTGTTAAAACGTAATGAAAGACTTCACAAGACAGCCTCTAGCAGGCCCAAACGTGGGTCAATTAAAGTGTTTCCTGGTGCACATGAAAGCTTGGAGCTCAAAAGTGTAATTGTGTTAATTGAAAAATATGAGATTGCCTTTCAGTGGTACTGGAAAGTGAAAAACTGGTGAGGGCAAAATGCATTGCAACACCCTCGCGCACGCAGACCTAGCAACCCCATCTTTGGAGTGCTGGTAAGTTTAAGGAATTCTCCGGAAAGCTGAGATTGTCTCGCATCTTATGGTATCTCCTTGGTCCAAAATCGAGGAGTATTCGAGGGTGAAATTTGGGCTGGCAGTTGAGGGGTCCCTCCTCCTGGATCTCCATTTTGTGGCAAAAAGCGTTCCCAGAAAGCAAGCATTCTTCATTTTGTATTACATTTAGTTATCCCGCACAGTTGAAAGTGGTGATGATTGCTCACGGAGCAAGAAAAGCTGCATGAGTAGCCTCAATCAGACAGCCCTTCACAAGAACAGACATAGCACCTCTGTGAAGTGCCGGTGAATTTGAAATGCGCGCTGGAAAGCTGGCTTTGTGACGCGCCCAATGGTGTGCTTATGGTCTTTAACGGTGGAGTGCTTGGGGGCCAACGGGGATCGGGAAATTTGCAACTACCAACCGTACCAGATTCGGGGACTGTGCCAAAAAGGTCAGTTTTTGACTTCTTTCCTTTTTTGATTATGCAGGTTGTTAACATGGTATGTGGAGGTAAGATGTATAATATCCAATTCTAAGAGCACATGATGGTCCCAAGGTGGAGCTGTTGGCTTTTTTGTGTGATCTGAGGCCAGGAGAGTGATCTGGGGTCCTCCGATTTTCATCATTTTTTGGTGGACATCAAAAATAATGGTTGGCTTGGTTATGACTGAGAATGAATACCCGGAAAAAGCATGTCTTGTGATGTAGGGGAGTTCTCAAACTCTGGGATCTTCATGGTCCGCTTAATTGTTCCACATTGTACACCCTCACTGACATTTTATCACATTGTTCACGTCCTCACAGGCTTGCGCAGCACAGTTGCAGCTGCTTGACCATTGTACCCACCAACACAACCCCACGCCCCGGACCTACATGTAACAAGTTCTTTAACATGTCCACACACTTTTTCCATTTCCACCCTCACCCTCACCCTCACCTACAGACCTACACGTCCTATCCAGTTTTGAGGGCCCGCTGTCTTGCACCCGCTCTCATTTATTGTGCCTGCTCCCTCGTCTCGCGCCTGCTCTCTTGTCACACGCCTGCTTTTGCCATGCACCTGCGCTCGAGCAGGCCCCCTTCAAGAGCTTTACGTCCGCCGCCACGAGGAAATCGTCCGTTGAGCTCACCCTGCCCCGTGCAAGTGCCACCTCCTTCAGCGTCACCCAGGACCGTGGGCGCAGTGGCTATCAGTTAGGTAGCACCAAGGACCAGGGAAGTGCCATGCAACAGCAGCAGCAGCAGCAGCAGCAGCACTTGCAGAGGCAGCATCTGCATTGCCCCGCTGGCAACGCCAGTGGTAGCTTCTCCAAGCTTTCCAGCCCCCCTGGAAGCGCCACAGCAATGGGGGGTGGGCACCACAAGTTCTCCTCCCTCCCTGCCCTCAACGCCTCGTGGCACAACACTTCGTCGGAGGACGCCAGCAACAGAGGCAGCGGCGCAGAGCTGGCGATGAAACCCCCACCCCCACCACCGCTTTCGCTGGGAGAAAGGGTGGGGCTGATGGAGGGGCCGGACCTGGCATGGAGGGACAGTGGCAGCAGCGTGGGGACTGGGGTTAGTAGTCCGGGGGGGGGCCTCACTGCTGTGCGACACCCCCACTTGCACCCACACAACCAGCACCATTCAGCAGGCTATGCCATCCTTCCGCGCACGCCCAGCGGGGGGGTGCAGCCGTCATCAGCACAGCACCCGTTCCACCGCACCCTCACAGGTGGGAGCAAAAATAAGCATGCATAGTAACATCCATACTCAAGAGTGCAGTACACAAATGTAACAGCTTGAACCTGAAATACATGGATGTGCCCGCACCCCTGTTCCACCGCACCCTCACAGGTGGGGAAGTGGGATTGTGGTTGATTGGCCGTATTCATGACGCTTTCGCACAAGACGAAGCACCTAGGGTAACTCCCTTCTCATGCGCTGGCACTGAGGAGCCTATTCAAGCTCGCCCACCAGTCCACCTGTAGGATGCTGCAGCTTTCCAAACCGCCGCACGCTGTTCACGTGCAGACACAACAAAGTTTGATGCCTGTCATACCACGCGCGTGCGCTCACTCACACACACACACACACACACACACAAGCGCACACACACACACATGCACACACACACACATGCACACACACACACACACACACACACACAGAGACGCCAACAGGGCCTTTGTCGGCCGAGACGCAAGTTGCCCCCACCCAGGCTGCGCGCAGCCAGCCCTGGTCTGTTGGTGGCTCAACGCCGTCTACCGGAGCTGCAGCAGCTGGGCCGCCGCGCACATCAAAGACCTCCACGCACCTGCCTAGCGCGGAGCCTGCATCATCCCAGGTGTGTGTGTTTGTGTGTGGTTTGATCTTCAAATCAAAAACATGCGGCTGGCCTTGTACACGGCTTTGTTACAGCCCTGAGCTCTTCCCCCTGCAAGCAGCTTGTGCTTCCTCTGCTTCACCTTCAGTCCCTCCCTCCCCTGCTGGATCACTCTTGCTGCTGCTGCTGCTGCTGCTGCTGCTGCTTGCGCCTCTTTCTCCCTTTGCCATGGCCACCCAGCTGAGCCCTATACTCTGCAGCCCTCAAGCGCATTGTATGCTGGCGCGCAAACAAATGCATGTGCGCTTAAGCATCTGTGTTGGCGACAGCACCTTCACATGCTTTTCCTCCACGTCCCAAAGTATTAGGGCAGGGCACACGGCTGTCAGCACAGTCATTTCATTTTTAATGCGGGTGTGCAAGGGGGGGCTGGGGAGGGAGTTTGGGTCCCCTACCAGGGGGTGCTCTGCCCTCTCAAGGCCCTCCCCAAAATGGCATGGTAAACTCTTATGTGTGTAACGAATGCAGTTCACGTAATATGTGATAGACAACTCCCAGAGCTGTGATAAAACTTTTCCTTGGTCTCTAGCATGCAGATGCTCAGTTCACATCCACGAGCTTGCTCTTGTTAGCTGGTTCTGAAAAAGGCGTTGGTACATCTTCAAAACAAAAACGCTCAGACTCCTGGCTGCTCCGATGTAAGCTCATCAAAGCGCATGCGCACTCTGCACTGCCAAATGTTGATGCCTATTATCATGTGGGTGACTCTCACACACACACATGCACGCACGCACGCACACGCGCACACACACACGCACACGCGCACACACACATACACATACGCGCACACACACACACACACTCATGCGCAGTTTCACACGCACACGCACACGCACAACACACACAAATAGACAGGCGCGCGCGCACACACACACACACACACACACACACACACACCACGCACGTACGCACACACGTACGCTCCGCAGGGCTCCAGCAGGGACTCCATGGTCATCGCTGCGCTGCGCCGCGCGTCAGAGAGCATTGAGCGCACGTCCCTCCTGGCCTCCACAGCACCCTCATACCACCCCAGCGGCAACGGCAGCGTCAGCACCAGCAGCGGCACTAACATCACTACCAACAGAGCAACCAACTACCCGCCCTTCCCACTCACAGCCACCTCCCCCAACACCGCATCCCCTGCGTCCACGTCTGGCTCTTACTTGTTGCCGCCACACACATCATGCACCAGCACGCAGCATGCCTTGGCCGGCGGGAGTGGAGTTGGGTCGGCTGGCGGTGTGCGACAACAACCCCCGTCTCCACATTCGCTGTCGCAGGGCACACTTGCGCTGCTGTCCAACAGCAACCCTGACAGCCCCTCGGCTTTGCCTCACTCACAGGTGGGTGGGTGCGCAAGCGTGTGCACGTGGTTGTGCGTGGGTAGGGATTGTGTGTGATTGACCGTGTCCGCCTCTGCTCGTTAGTCATGCTGGTTTTTTTTTTTTGCTGCTGCTGCTGTGCTACTGTCACCACTTCCCTGTCCGCATCTCCTTGAGCTGAAGGTGCATGCGCTCCATAAACCTTGCATTCGCCCCTGATGCCATGCATGCACTCCTGATGCCTTGCCCCCGCTGTGTCTTGTTCCTGTGGCAAGGCCATCTGTGACTGGATACCGCGCATGCATGCGTGCTGCTCAAGTGCGCCAACCTCCTCTATCCATGTATAGCTTGAAACATAACACGCACACAACACACACACACAACGCATGCACGCATACACACATACAAACACAAACACACATTTACAAACGCGCACGCAGGTGCACCGCCCGCCGCGGCGCATGGTCAGCCAGCCCCCAGGGCTAAGCCAGGTGGCAGAGTCGGACTACTGCAGCGAGCTCGGCACCACAAGTGCAAGTGTGAACGCCCCCTCCGCCCGGGCGAGCCTAGACGCCGCATATGTGCCTGCTACTGCCACTCTTGCTGCACCATCTGAGGCGCTCCCGCTGCCACAGGGCCGCAGCAGCAGCAGCAACAGCTACTGTCAGCAACATGTTGAACATGGGGCGATCACGGCAAGCCAAGGCACCTGGACGGCAGAGCAGCAGCAGCAGCAGCAGCAGCAGGGCAGTGGCTGCAGCCCCTTAAGTGCGGCACCCACTGATGAAGTGTTGCTGTCACAAGGGGGTGAGCGTGTAGGCGGGACAGGGCGTAGTCTGTCTACGGGGCAGGTGGAGGCTTCTAGGGAGGGCAGGGGGCAGGGGGGCAGTTTAGATGAGACGGTGCGTGCGTCTTTGGGCAATCCAAGAGGTACGTGAATTGGGTTGGCCAATGCCGTGTATGCTTGCCGCATTTCTGAGCATTTCTGGAGAGGAAGTGTGTGTGCAGGGAGCATACAAAACATGTGGCATTAATGTTTGGAATTGGCCAGCCCTATGTGTGAGGGCAGCCTGCTTGCATGGTGTGTGTGTGCGCGTGTGCTTGCGCGCACGGGTGTGTAGGGGAACTCATGTACTGACCAGGTCATCTGATCTGTACGTTTTGCCCTGCACTGGCACAAACCAAACACAAGAACAAGCTGCGCTGGCTAAGAATGGCTGTATGTGCATGAAAGAAAGGTTTCCTGGTTGGCAAGATGAGTCTCACTATGAAAGAAAGGTTTCCTGGTTGGCAAGATGAGTCTCACTATGAAAAAAAGGTTTCCTGGTTGGCAAGATGAGTCTCACTATGAAAGAAAGGTTTCCTGGTTGGCAAGATGAGTCTCACTAGAATGCACAGAGCAGGGCAGCCTGGGCGAACAGCTTGCGCGCATGGTAGGACTGCCTGTGCATGGCAGCGCAGCGAAGTGCATGGCCTGCAGAAGCAAAAGGGCAGAGCACAGCCTGCATGCCATCCAATTACCCAAGGTCGCTTGCTGCACACTGCGGCTCTGGCTACCACGGTTGAAAGGTTGCATTGCCATATTTGACACCCTCGTTCTTTCACACACACACACACACACACACACACACACACACACACACACACGCACGTGCGCACGCACACATATATATACACACGCACGCGCGCACTTGCAACGTCCCCGCGCTTCTTTGCTGTACTTCAATATTTGCAGGTCCAAGCTATGACCACGCGCACCCCTCTCTAAGCCAATCCACCCGCACAGATGATGTCACCCATACGATGAGCTCCCAAGCAAGTGGCCAACAGGCTCTGCCCTGCTTTTTGTGTGTTTATGTGAGGGGGGGGATTGGTGGCCACACATTTGGCTGCATGTGCACATTGGGTCAACCCTTCATTGGTGTCACGATGGCTCAGGAGTCTCAGCACAGGTTCTTTAGCTCAGCTTTGCAATGATGGCGACAGCCTGCAGGACGCGAGTGTTTGTAAATGCACCGCTTGCTTGTGCATGAGTGCCCATGCACATTGACATTTATGTGCACAGACGCGCGCTCACATTCACACACGCATGTGCACACACACACACACACACACACACACACACACACACACACACACACACACACACACGCACGCACGCACGCACGCGCACACACACACACACACATGTGTATGCACTCTCCAGGACGTCCGTACCAGCCCTGTCGTGTGTGGCCTCCCCTCCTCCACCCTATTTGCTGACAGCCCCCAAGACTTCGAGGCACGCTTCACCAAGGCCCCCGCCACGACCCTCTCCCAGTCCCCCGCACTAGCACAGGCAAGTCAATGTATCGGTGCAGCAAAGCAGAGCAATAGTGCAGGTCGGCAGATATGTTGGTGCAGCAAAGCAGATGCACCTGAGTAGGCGAGAAACAGTAGGAAATATTATTGTTGTTGTTAAGGTAGGAGGAGGAGGGCGAGGAGGAGTGGTGATGGTAGTGGTAGTCAGTAGAGGCACTGGTGCAAACCTTCAAAGACCCACTGGCACGGCAAACAGATGCATTGGGTTAAGGCACTGTGGTACCCACGAGTGGATGCACTGGCACAGGCAAGCGCATGCATCGGTGCAGGTCAGTAGAGGCACTGGTGCAAACCTTCAAAGACCCACTGGCACGGCAAACAGATGCATTGGGTTAAGGCACTGTGGTACCCACGAGTGGATGCACTGGCACAGGCAAGCGCATGCATCGGTGCAGGTCAGTAGAGGCACTGGTGCAAACCTTCAAAGACCCACTGGCACGGGCAAACAGATGCATTGGGTTAAGGCACTGTGGTACCCACAAGTGGATGCACTGGCACAGGCAAGCGCATGCATCGGTGCAGGTCAGGGGAGGCACTGGTGCAAACCAGTAGAGACCCACAGGAGCAGGCGAGCAGATGCACGAGCGTGAGGTTGTTGGATTTTCAATGCTCACCCTGCGTGATGCACCTCGTCTGCTTATCCTGTGTGCTGATCTGCAAGGGGGGGGGGGGGGTGTCTCCAGCAGAATGTTTAGAGCTCAACCAATTTTTTGGGAACATGTGGGTAGGTCAAGACCTCCTACTAGGTCCTTGCCTTCAAGTCGTCTTTTCTTTCCCACCAGATTTGGGGCAACAACTGGTCAGGCACACCTCTGAGGTCCTTGCAGCGCCCGAGTCTCCCTTGCTCACTTCCTATTCCTTGCTCCATCCTCATGCAAGCTGTGGCCCCGATCGGGGGACCTAGCTGAACTTCCCTCACTTCTTATCCCTTGCTCCATCATTTTCCTTATAAAAGTTGTACTCCTGTTCATGCTCCATCATTTTTTTATTAAAACTGCAATCCTGTTCAGGGGGCTTAGCTGAACATCCGCACTTTGCACCCTGCCTTCCACAAAGCCGTTCTGGATTCCCTTTTGACCCACACTGACAAGCCCTGAAAAGGATTCAGGCCCTTTCAAGGTCCTGGGGCTCTACCGATGTCCCAGTCTGTGCTGTCCGTCCATCACTCCCCTCCGTTGCCTTCCTCCCTTTGTTCCTGGATTTGTACGGGCTAGCCGCCCGACAGCAACAGAACGCCAGCAGAACGTGTGTCCACTGATGCCTTTGCCTTTGTTGTCCAGCCACTCTCCCATGTGTTGCCTTCCTTCCTTTGTTCCTCAATTTGCACAGGCTGGCCGCCTTGACAGCGGCAGGACAAGTGTGATGCGCAGCTCAGCAGGAGATCGTAGCACCGGGGCCACGCGCGCACCACCCACGCCCGCTCCCTTGCATCCCTCCTTTGCTCACTTGGGCCCAGACAGGTAGGTGCACATGCGCACTAAATGATCTTGCAGTTCATGTTGCCGAGTAACAGGGGCCACGCACGCACCACCCACGCCCGCTCCCTTGCATCCCTTCTTTGCTCACTTGGGCCCAGACAGGTAGGTGCACATGCGCACGATATGATCATGTAGTTTATGTTGCCGAGTAACAGGGGCCACGCACGCACCACCCATGCCCCTGCCACTGCATCCCTCCTTTGCATGCTAGGATGCAGACAGGTAGGTGTGCAAGCATACCATCATTTGACGGGTGCACAATCTATGTTGCGTCATAGCAGGAATGGATCGTGCACCACCCACACCCTTGCCTCTGGACTCCCCTCTTCGTGCCTGGGCCCTAACAGGTGGGCAAGAAAGTCATTTTATACATAATACATTTAACTCGTAATGCCAATGTAAATATAAATGAATTTGTGTGCAAGGACAGATCACTTCGACGCCGAGGAAAATCAGACCTGGGTGAATGTATGGTGCTGGCACAAGCATTCATGCGTACGTGTATGTGCATAAACGTGAAGGGGGGAGATGCACTTGTATCTTGCTTGGTCTCCCTCCTCACTTGGAGAGTTTAACTTATGTCCTGACAGCTGCACTTTTCATCAAAGCAAAATTAAATGTTTTACTTACTGTTGAAAATAAGATTAAAAAATATGTATTCCATTGCACTTAAATTCATGAATTTAATCCAATTACCTTTATAGTCGGTGCAGTTGTACCTTCCAAATATGCTGGATTTCCTTGCTAGGAAAGACTAGACTTTGTCCACATTGCCAGGCCCTATCACTCGCAGTTGGGGTTGTTAATTTCTTCCGCATTCTGCATATGCCGCATGTTTCACTGTTTCCCAGCAAGAATTGGGAATTTAGGTATATGTACGGCATATGCACGGAGTAGGCCTACTTACGGTGCACTCTGTACCTAAAATTCTGCGCTTGAGAGCGCGCGCACGCGCACATACATACACACACACACACACACACACACACACACACACACACACACACACACACACACACACACACACACACACACACACACACACACACACACACATGCATGCATGCATGCACACACGAGCGCGCTCTTTCACATGCAGGCGTCGCCCAACAGGAAGTAAGGGCAGCAGCTTCGAGTTGGATTCGCGCCTGAGTGGGCAAACCCCACAGCAAGGTAGGTGCGCTGCTCGTATCATTGGGGCTCAGCCGCGGAAAAGAAGGAAGAAAGAAGGAAAGGAAGGGCTACACAAGCCAGATAGGCTGCATTCATTAGGGGGAACTTCCGACTAAAATAAACTTTTGAGCTCGCCATCACGTCGCGCCTGAGTTTCCACTACAGGAACTACTATATTACATCCATGAAAGAGCATGGAAACTGCTGCATGGTGGGTGCTCTGGTCACTACTGCATGTAGCACACCCATCCTTGCCGCAAATGATACAGGTTGTTAGTCCTTGTGGTTCAGCATATGCTCAGCACAGCCACAATCGGAGCAGTCGATCTGTGCATGTGACTCGGCATAGCCACTGGGAAGCAAACCTATTGCACGTGTCCTTGTCATTGCACAACTGGATGGGGAAACGGTGCATGTGATTTGCTGGGTGCACATTTCAACTGCCAGCATCTTGGTATGTGTTCAGTGGCCATGAGCAGTTAGAGCCATGGATCTTTGGCTAAAGATCCATCCATCCGCTTACAAACCAGAGGCAGGTGCAGCATACATCCATTTCCATTGGTACCCTAGTCTAGGTATACACTGTAGCACACTGTTTTGCCTTCTCACCTCCAAGACAGTGGTTTTGCATTTCTGTCCTGAGCGAGGCCACTGTTTAACCTCCAGACCTGTGCTTTTGGACAGGTGCACCCAAGTGAGGTCACTGCTTTTACCTCCCCACCTCCAGGACGATGTTTTAGTGTTTCATTGTTTGCGTGTTTGTGCGTGTGCAGGTGAGGTAAGGATCTCTGGCACTCGCAACAGCCACAGCACCAGCAGCACTAGCAACGCCATCACACAGCCTGCCATGGACAGCAATGGCAGCAACGCCGTCATGCCGCCCGCTGCTGACAGCAACAGGGCCTCTGAGGATCAGGAGGGGCAATACAAGAGCAAATCTGGCAGGTGTGTGTGTGTGTGTGTCCATTCAGGATGACAGCATTCATATGTCTGGTGCAGGTGCTGCCCAAAGCATTCCTGGCACAGTGAAAGCGCACACCAGACATACGCCTTCAACATGCTGCAGGCTCTCTGGCTTCTCCCTGCGGCAGCAGAGGCGCAGCACCAAACTCACACTTTTGAAGGGCAAAGTTGAGTTTGCATACCTCAGTGCGACACGTGCCTTCACTGTGCTGCAGGCTTTCCGGCTTCTCCCTGCGGCAGCAGTGGCGTAGCATTGTGGGGCGCAGCAGCAAGGAGCTGCTGGGCATGGGCGGCAAGGAGTGGCTCAGCAAAGAGCGGCACAACAGAGAGCGGCACAGCAAGGAGGTGGGTGCATGGAGAGGAAATGCATACCCACTTCAAGCGCAACCCGTACAACAGCCCCAGGCAATCATGGTCCAGGCGTGCAAGCACATGCTCACGCCCCCCTGCTCACATCAGCTGCACGCCAAGTAAGGGTGTGGGTGCGCGCGCCTGCATGGATGTGGGTGTCGTCATTATGGGTGTGGGCAAGCGCATGCGCTTGCAAGCGTGTATGGTTAATGTAGGTGGCGTTGTGGGGGGCAGCTCCAAGGAACAGCTGAGCCAGGGTGGCAAGGAGGTGGGTGCACGCGCCTGGATGGATGTGGGTGTCGTCATTGTGAGTGTGGGCAAGCGCATGCGCAGGCAAGCATTATGGGGGGCGCCTTCAAGGAGCTGAGCCAGGGTGGCAAGGTTGTGAGTGCGTGTGCCTGGAAGTGCATGGGTGTTGTTGGCTTGGATAAGGTCAAGCCTTCCAAGCTTGTATGGGTGGCATAGGTGGCAATGCGGGACGCAGTAGCAAAGAGAATCTGGGCGTGAGCAGCAAGAAGCAGCATGGCATGGAAGTGGCCACGTATGTGGAAGCCATGCAGACGTTGTAAGTTTGCCAGTTGCTTGTATGTGTTTGGGGTAGGTCAGGTGCGCATCGTGCGGTTGGTGTGGGTACGCAGCGCCTCAAATTTTGTGATCTCAATGTCAATAGATCGCTGCCTGCTATGCAGCGCTCCCTGTTGCAGAGTGGCACAGGAAGCAAGCAGGCCAATCTGCAATTCTACTTTCTGTTGCATATTGGCAGAGGAAGGCAAACAGGCCAGCCTGCGAGGCAGTGCGACCTCCTGCAAATTGATGGAGGATGGCTAATGGCTGTCTTAGTGAGCGACCAGTGACACTTAGGCTAGGTCTGTCCTCTAGTGTTCTACGTGTATGGTGGCCCCGCTTGAGCATGCTTCCGTGTACCCAGCGTGCCAGATTTTCACACACACACACACACGCACACACACACACACACACACACACACACACACACACACACACACACACACACACACACACAGGCAAAGGTGGTCCCACCCCACCCCCAGTCAGCTCCCCAGCTGCCTTCTCTAACACAGCAGCAGCAGCAGTGCAAGGGCGCGTCAGACAGGGGCCCTGAGGATGGTACGAAGCCAGGCAGGCTTTCATCCACCATAGCTGTGGAAATTCCAGAAGGGTTGGAGATGCTGCATGCAGAGGGCAAGGGCCCCCCTAGCAACGAAAGCGCCTCCAGTAGCCTGCACGCGTCCAACGCCCAACAAAACAAGGAGGGCCGCAGGTGTGGGGAGAGATGTGTGCGCGCGCGTGCATACGCACACATTCATAACATCTTTCTCTCTCTCTCTCTCTCTCTCTCTCTCTCTCTCTCTCTCTCTCTCTCTCTCTCTTTCTCTTGCTGACCAATATATCAAAAAACAGACTGCATTAACCACACAACTGAAAAATTGAATGACCTCTCATTCCTGGCCTCAGATCACCCGATTGAGCCCCAAAACATGGGCCTGAGATATCCCCCTCTGATACATACGTACATACATGCATACACACATGCATACATACATGCACTGTCTTGCCACTATCTACGAAACCTTTCCATAGAGTTACTATTTTTCGGTATATTGTAATGCATGCATACATACATAAATTCATTCATTCAATTTGTTTGTACTCATGCATCCATTTTTTACAAGTATGCATTTTTATCATGTATTACTTGTGCATACCCATTGACAAAAACATCACGCATCTGCCGTGTCCCTGTGCAGTCCCACCTCCCCAGGGGCTTTCTTTGCCTCCCTCGTGGGCAGCAGCCCGCGCATCACTACCACCAGCAACACCCTTGGCAACCCCAAACCCGGCGGAGGGGGCGGAAGCAACCGCAACAGCACCAGCAGCAACAGTGGAACCCTGAGCAAGAAGCTCAAGAGCATGTTCAATTGAACAGCGCTATGCTCCGTGCCACGCCCGTTTTGCGGCTTCTGCATTTATCTGTCAGCAACTGGCCTTGTATGGTTTCTGATGCTGCCAGGGGCCCACAAATGCATGGCTCTGTGCTTTGGCAGCAGATCAGCAGCTTTGTGCACGGCGCATCAATGGCTCTGTGCTTTGGTGGCAGATTGATGGCTCTGTGCTCTGGTGGCAGATCGGTGGCTCTGTCCTCAGTGGATCAGTAGCTCTGCGCAGCAGTTCAGTGGCTCTGTGCGCAGCAGATCAGTGGCTCTGTGCTTTGGCGGCAGATCAGTGGCTCCGTGCTCTGGTGGCATATCGGTGGCTCTGTGCTCAGCGGATGAGTGGCTTTGCAAGGACAACCCATCATTGGTGCTGTGCTCTGGCTGGCTGGCCCTGTGTGTGCGTGTGTGTATGTGTTTGTCTCTGTGTGCGCGCATGCTTGCGTGCGTGCGTGTGTGCGCGCGTGCGTGCGTGTGCGTGTGTGCGTGTGTGTGTTTGCCACGCGCATGTTGTCTCGGTGGAAAGAATTGATGTCATTTTAGTAAGGTTGAGAGCAGAAAATCGCCAGTGCCCCATCATTTGCTTCTGACGCATCATTAATGCTCACCGGCTACTTGCCGCACCATGCTCGCCTTGGGTTTTTGTCCTTGAGCAAAGGGGACAGCCCTCAAGCTGCACGTGATGTGCTCTAGTTCCAGTACCAGGACATGGCTTGCCCTCTACATGGGAGCTCATGTCTTTGCTCTACAAAATGTGCTGCAAGTAGCCACCTCCATGCAATGCTATAGAAGAAGACTTGTACACCATCAGAGACATGCAAACCAGCACAACTAGAGTTGGCCAATCCCGCATAAATACGCCGTGCATATCAGCTTTTGGCAGGGGAAATACGTTATATATGGCGTACACATATGGAATTGGCCAACCCTAAGCACAATGCATGCAGGCACATGAGCAAAAGCAGAATGCCATATGCACTTGGATCACATGTTATATGCTGCGGGCGTGTGTGTGTGTGTGTGTGCGTGTGTGTGTGTGTGCGTGTGTGTGTGTGCGCGCGTGTGCACGCGCGCGCCCCTGAGAAGGGTGTGCACCCAACTCACTGTGACCTTAGCTCATGCTCTGTTCCATGAACGCTTACTTGAACCTGCAAGTGCACGATGTTCGGGCAAGTACCTCTTTCTCCGGTCAAAGTTTACATGGCCTTCTTGATGCTTTTCCATTTGCCTTGTGGCCTTCTGCCACTTGAAGCTCTACTACAGGGATGTTGCATGTGAAGTCTTCTGACTGCTATGCTGGGTAAAGAATGTGTAATGGGATATCCAACTAAGGTAACAGCAAGTAGCACACTTATAACATATGTCGGTGAAGGTGAGCTTGCCTCCTTGTAGTGGAGGTGTGACCCAGCAATCCGTGCAGTAAAAGTGTGAAGGTGTGACCCAGCAATCCGTGCAGTAAAAGTGTGAAGGTGTGACCCAGCCTCCTTGTAATGAAGGTGTGACCCAGCAGTTCTTTTTTGCAGGGGGTAATCTGGGGTGCCCCCCCTGCCCCCCCCCCCCCCCCCCAATAGGGAAGTGCGTTGGAGATGGGAAAATGATGCAAACATCTGCATTCTGACTTTCCTCTTCAATTACATGAGCCGGCTGTTTACACTTTTTCTTGCGCGTATGTGTGTGTGTTTGCTAAAAATGCTCATAGGAGTGGAAAGTGCTTACAGGTTCAAGAGTACAAGGTCCTTCAAGTTACACTGGGAATGGGGGCTTGGAAAAGGCCAGGGGCAGTTAAATGCTGGGTTGCCTGGAAAACCCTGCACCTGCTGCAATTTTGCCAAATGCTGTGCTTGCCTCTCATAGCAATCTCGGAAATGCAGGGGATCTTCAATTGAGTGAGGTCATGGGTATGCTGTCTGGGCTGTTTTTAACTCCTTGGATTTCCTGTTGAAGGTTTGCAAAAGCTCCACTCGTCTCCTTAGCAATGCCCCTAAAGAAAGAGAGAGAGGGAGGGAGAGAGAGAAACAGGGAAGCATGACACACCTGAACGTGGGCATGTATGAGTGCATTCGATGAGAAGGTACAATTTTTGCCACAAAGCATGCACACTCTTGCGTGTTGTTTTGAATAGGAAGTTAACTTGCACACTTGGTCCTCGTTTTTGGGGATATTTTGCTCTCATCCTGATGGTAAAAGCCCTATAGGATTTTTGAAGTCCAGATGTTTTCTTTGATATGCTGCCAGATTCTTAGTTATATTAATTGGCAGGGCAGCAATATTTTGTTTTCTTTTGCGCTTCTGCTCTTTTGCCTTTCCCAATAGTTGCCTCATTCTTTTGTTACGAGTAAGTCAACTCATTTGTGAAAGCACTACTACTATTTATTTTTAGTTATGTAATGTATTACACTAAGCACTGTGGGAGTGTGAAGGCTGCAGCCCATAAGGGGGAAATGAGGAATTTTTTTAAGTGTTGGGTGGCTTCGCCCTATATCAACTAAAAGGGACAAGTAAAAGGTATGATGGCCATGAGCTTGTGGCCCCCCGTTGTCAGAAGCCTTTCACCTGGGTCATTAGTGGCTAAACTCAGGTTGTCTGCATAAAGCATGTACGACTCCCCTGTCATAGCACCACTCCATCCCCTGTCAGTGCTTTCTCCTCAAAGCACAAACATCTGCGTCTCTGCACACCTAAGGGCATGAGCCTCATCTTGAATTGCATTACAAGGGGTTTACAATGGTGGCCTACAGCCCGAGACTCTGGCTGATGGCAGCTGGTGAAACAAGCTCAACCAGTATCAAAAATGAGACTAAGTCTGACACAAATCTAAGAAGTCTGTATGAGTCTTGATTTAGGAAAGCATTGATCTCGGAATCAGTGATAGTATGATGGCAAGCCAAGAATGGAATAAAGTCAGCGTTTGAAGGCGGAGCAAACACACGCAAAGTCTTAAACATCTCCTCAAAAAGGTCCTTGTATCTCGTGCGTAGCTCACGCACCTCAGTACATTTGCAAAAGAAAAGCACATGTTTTTCATCCTGGACTTCCCCACACTCACACTTATCACAGATACTTGAACCCCCAAGCCATTTACCAGACTCCACTCTCAAGTGATGAGCACGCAATCTAAATCTGCTAAGGTTTAAGGTTTACAAGGGAACATAACCTTCAGCCAGATAGTTTGGCTGCTCAGTCTAAATCTGCTAATGTTTCTCAAAACATGCTTGTCCAAATCCTTGAACAGATACGAGGGGATACAAAAAGGAGCACCTCTGGATGAATTGCATCACAAGAACAGCTCATCAAAAGAACAGCGATCACACAAAAGAGCATTTCAAGTATCCCAAGCCGCTGTCTCCACCTTCAAAAGCCATCCTGATTGACAAAATTAAAGGATAAGAGACAAAAATATCATTTTATAGAGGTATAGGTAAGGTTGCTTTAATATATCAAGGGCAGTTGAGTGGAAACACTGACTCAGAGGCCTGTAACCAGACCTGGCCAAGAAATGCTCGCCTCACAAAACTTGGACTAGATAACAACTTGAAGATCATGTTTGTTGCGGTCTGGTGTTTGTATCAGCTGATACTATCGTAGTACTTGTGCTGCAGCACAAGTTCAGGGTTACAAGGGGGTTGGCCTACAGCCCGAGACTCTGGCTGATCGACTGCTTGCCAAGTTTCATAGGGAGAGGAAGGGAAGGGAAGGGTTACATAGCTGTACCTGCCTGCGGGAGCTTAGCTGAAGCAAAATGTGCCTGTATCCAAACCAGTCCCATCTAAAACAAATTTAGCTAGAAGCTCAGTCACAGCATTTCAGGCAAGCAGACACAAACTTGGCTAATCCTAGGACATCAGCCTGGTTCATGAAGTCTCTAAGGCGTGATGCACTGCTTGGGAATGCAGAGCTAAATAGGTGCTGGAATTGAGTGCGCAGTTCTGTTAAGGGCGATGACCAATCTCACATCGAAGGTGCTCCTTTTGGATACTGCACCTCACACTTTAATTCTTTTTTGTTCGATTCAGTATTTTTCAATTATAAAGATGAGACTCTTAAATTTAGGGGGTGTCCCGAACCAGTAGTTCCCTGCAGTTATACCTGGGCACTTAAGCAAAATTCTGGGGGTCCGAGACCGAACTTCTTGGATTTGCCTAAAACTTGGTATATACGGTAATTAGTGTGTTTTAAAAACATCTGCATACTCAGTTTTCTATAATTTTCAAGGGATATGTGATGCAGCTGCAGGGAGGTTGCCTAATTCGCACGTTATGCATGCAATCTTGGAGGGCTCATACACTACTGGCCTGGATTTGCCTGAAAATTGGTATATAGGGTAAATTGGGTGTTTTAAAAACATCTGCATACTCGGTTTTGTTCATATTGGAGGAATGAGCAGCTATGCTTCTCAGTTCAGAATTGCTATAGCACATTAAATTCCTGAAAACCAAAGTATCCTGCACAAAAGAATAATCAATAGATAGCCCTGTCGAGCACCATACATGGGTCCCAATGGAAAGATTGATTATCATGAGCAACATTTAATCACATTTGTAAAACAAGCAATGGAGGAGGTTTTTGCCGGCTGCACGAAGTGTCTTTGTGAAAGCTTGATCCAAAACAGAAAGCAACAATTAAGCTCCTCTCTGTTGAAGCAACCAGGCTCTGTTGAACAATAATAATAACACCCACACCATCCAATGGATTGGTTGTTGAAATAAAAGAAAAGAAAAGAAAAGGAAAGAAAAGGAAAAGAAAAAATACGTAGGCAGAGGAAACTTTCCCTGCATCAATTAAGGAAAAGGAGACACATTGGCTCAAAAGAGCCGTGAGTCCCCTCCACCACGAAGACTACAAAATGAATATCCTAATGGGGATCTGGAGGGTTATTGGAAGCACCCGGCTCCATAACCTGGCTGCAAGAAGTATTCTTGTTTAGCAGCATTCAAACAAGGAGTCCATCCGCCTGTCTGGTGGGCCAAAAAACAGTGCTTTCAAGACACGGTTCATAAAATTGTTAGTGTCCATGCCAAAATTGAATTCCTGTGAAGGAGGCCTTTTGTGAGAGAGCTATATAATTTAGGAAAAATCAACTCCTGGCCAAAAGTTGGCAGAGGCTGAAAACCTGGAGCAACACACACCTGCCGGTGACAATTAGCCCAAAGCTCAACACAATTCTCCCAATGATGATTCCCATAGCTGGCATTTAAAAAGCAGAAAGGATGGCCAGTCCAAAACAGTAATGTGCACAGTTCCATCCAGCATGGCCTCCATTGAAGTGACAGAATCATTCAAAATTGGGCAACACATTCTGTTAAATCCTGAGATGGGCAATCCAGGATGACGTGCTCTTCGTCTTCAACAGTGTGCCAATCTCATTTGTTGCAAATTCTAAGCTCGTATGGGCACCTATTTCCATGATGCCGTTAAGTTTCCACCCGAAGGTTGTGACCGGAAAGGCGTAAGCATGAAATACTGCGTAATAATTTATGAGGAATATCTTGACGTAGGTAGAGAGGTAGCATTGGCTTTTTGTTTCTCTTCCTTTCATCCCACCCTGGTATAGAGCCCAATGGAATGCCAAAGTGTGTGTGGTACATCCTCATGATTCTACTGGAAGCATGGGCCTCTTGTGGAGTCAGACTGTCCAGACTTCTCCAATCATGGATAATATGCTCACGAAGAACACCCTCCAAGTCGTTCATAATAACCTTGGCTTTGGTATGTATAGCAGCAGCACACTGTTGAGCATGAGGCACGTCATTCAAGGCTGTCAGAACCTGGTGAGTCCAACTGCCCTTTTTTATCAGCAAGTCGTAGGTCTGCTTGCGCAACTTGGCTCAAAAGGGCATTTTTTGTACTGAGAAGAGAGTTCCTGAATCTCATGATACGCCTGAACCAGTAAAAATAAAGGGGCATCTGTCCCGTCTCTCGAAGTAAGCAGTGCGCTTCTGTTGCTCTCTTAACACCCAAAAGAGACTTGGGGAAGCCTGTATGATAGATGTGTGCTTTAGTTTTCGCTGATGACTCAAAAGAAAGTTTGTCTGTAGCCCATGTTTGGCATCCGTATAAACCTGCTGTGAGTTCAAAGACTTGAAAGAGCCAAAGCATGGCATGTTTCCTATTCAAGATACCAAGTTCAGCGCCAGCTTTTTGTACTCTGGCAATGCCTCCCATAAAGTTACGTGCCATTTGGCTTGTAGCAGCATTCATTTTGCCATCACGTCTCAGTAGGACTCCAAGGTATTTAAATTCTGTAAGAACCTTAAGGGCTGTGCCATTGTACTCAAAAGTAGGCAGTTGCGTAGAATCTGCGCTGAAAAAAAAACATGACCTTCGTCTTGTTTGGATAGAGTGTCAGCTCTTTGTGGCAAGCATACTCATGGAACCTATTAAGCTGGAATTGCAGGTTTTCTGCAGAGTTTGCAAGAACCATCGTGTCATCTGCATAATCACAATGGGACACCTTGGTTGTTTCTGTGGCTGTAACAGCCCCTCGTCCAGAATCCAAAAAACGGTCCATGTCATTGGTATAGAGGGTGTATAAGAGAGGGCTCAGTGGGCACCCTTGTTTCAATCCCTTGTTTGGGGCCACTTCACCTGACTTTTGTCTCCGTCAACAAGAACGTATACCCCTCCTTGGTACATGGCCATGATGGCTTGTAATAAGTCTCCAGATGTCTTCGTTCTCTGCAAGTGTTCCCACATTTGCTTCCTCTGGACATTGTCATAGGCAGCTTGGAGGTCCAGAAATACTGTGAAAAGTTTTTTTTTGTTAACTTGGCTGTCGAAAGGGCATGTCGCAAAATAAAGAGGGGTTGATTGGTGTTTCTTGTTGGGCAGAATCGAAATTGCGTGTCAGAAATTTGGCCTTCAGTAAGGGCCCACTCTGTCAAAAGATCACGCACAACATTGGCATAAAGCCTATATACACAGCCATTGATGGCAAGCATTCAAGCATTCAAGTTTCATAGTGTGAAACTTTCTCAACCAGCATCAAAAATTGAAACCAACTCTGACAAAAACTATGAAATCCATACGAGTCCCGATTCAGGAAAGCATCTCAAGATCAGTTAGAATGTGAAAGCTTGCCAAGAGAGGAATACAGTCTGTGATTGAAAGACGGACACAAGTATGTAACGGCTTGAAAGATTGATGAAAAGATCCCAGAGGGGGGCCCAAATTGCTGTAAACGTCCTTTCCCACCAATATTTTCCAAATCTGACCATGCCAACCATTATAATATCAATAATTATCATGTTCACCAAGAAATGACGAAAATCAGTTGACCCCAGATCACTCTCCTGGCCTCAGATCACCCTAAAATGGCCCACAGGTCCACCCTGGGGCCATGTTTTGCTCCCAAAATTTGTATTTGTAACTCTTATATACGATGCTCAGCTTTTGAATATGCAGGATGTTAGGCTAACATCCTGCATATTCAAAAGCGGGGAAAAAGAAGGTCAAAATTGACCTTTTTGGCACCCTCTTTGCCAGATTTTCTTTAAGGATAATGGCTGAAATTCTGTATCTGACCAACCACTGGGTACTTTCCCTCCATTGTTTTTTGCAATGATATCTTATTGGCACAAGAACTCTAAATCACCAAAAATCACCCAATTTGGTGCAGTAGGTGGTCAGGCATGAAGTTTTGGTGGTGAACACTAGGGTTCACGTTTTGGCAAATAGCAGAAGTGGCCCCGAGTGCCACCTTTCGATTTCAGGAGCTATGGAAGGCTACTATTTGATGCTAAGCACAAAAAGTGACAAGTGGGGTCACCTTGCTAAGAGAACATTTCAAAAGGACCCCTGCTTGGGCCTTCGTCGCCCACCTCTGAAAAGATCCTTGTATTTTCTGTGCAGCTCACACACCTCAGAGCAATTGCAATAGAAGAGAGCATGTATCTCGTCTTGGACTTTGGATAGCACGAATTAGATTAAGCTCAAAGGCTTCAAAGTTCTTGGATCAGAGAGAAGTATTCCAAACATATGACGAACAATGTGCTGCTGCGTATGGTTCGTAAGCATTCATTTCAAATATGCTCATGCAATGCTCCATCTTCACTACAATATTAAGCCGTGTGGGGCTTGAGGATGCAAAAGATTCTGGTACAGACATCTATGCCCTCATCATAGACTTCACTTCCGCTTATAATACCACTGATTACAACCGGATGCTTTGAATCATGTATGACTTGGACTTCTCTGCTGATGCCATTGACACGGTCCAAAACCTGTGAATATCCTACCACTCAAGTCAGGTTACTCTCAGGAGGAAGCACCAGACAAATACCTGTTGATAGCGGGACAATCCAAGGTGATACACTATCTCCCTTCCTCTTCTTGCTCTGTATGAAACCACTCCTTCGATGGCTCCACGTAGGGGGCCGTGGATACCAACACAGCTGCATCCCAAACCAAAACGCTACAGACACCCACCTTGCTAATATTTTGAGCAGCGCGGTCTTTGCTGATGACCTCCTGTGCCCTACTTATACAATCCAAGACCTCAAGTCCAAGCCCATAAGCTTACTCTGTCTTCAGACTGGGCAGCACTCATCATCTCAGGCAGCAAAACTAAGGTCACTGGTATCCTTAAAAGTCACCCCCCCAAAAGATAACAACGGTGTAACATCCTCCCGAGCCCTCCGTCATCACTTCCAAGGAGAAATAGAAATCCAAGGACAGGAAGCTGAGTTTTTACCATCTGATTTATCCTTCCTTAACTTTGGAGTTCAACTTACCATGGATTCAAACTGGAAGCACCGGACCCAACGCATGACTCGCAACCTGAGGGAACAGCTTGAAAACCTTGATTTCTCTCTAACCTCCCCCCGTCAAGCCAAAAATATGATTTGCAGAGCTATCAGTCCTAGTCTTGCCTATGCCTTTGCAGTTACCCCATGTACCCCAGCAGACCTTATCATCTGGGACAAAATGATTGACAGAACCATCAAATGTAAATACAAACTCTCAATCAGCACAGCAGCAGCAATGATTTGAGAGGACATTATTAACTTTGGACTAGGGCGCCCAATCTGTGTTGAATACCACAGGCGCATGGCCTCTGCGCTCACATACAGCCTGGAGGACCTCTCAGCCAGACATCAGGCAATTAGCCTTCATCTCCTCACCAATCACATATCACACCTTCAGAATCTGTGTGGGCTGTAGATGACCCCGCCCACACATAACATAATGTTTTGGAGGTAACTTGAGCTGAGTCCTTGAAAAGATCGGTGACAGAGGCAACGGTGCTGCTGCTTGAAGGCCTTGAGCTGATTCTTGGGCCTGGTGACTTCACAGTATTTGACACACACACACACATATACATGCATATGTATACATATATATATATACATATGTATGTATATACGCATTGGTTTATACGTATATATGTATGTATGTGTGTGAGCGTGACATGTATAAAATCAGAGGCGGAAAACTCCCCTATATCGCCGGACATGCTCTTTCCCGGTTTCCTTTCTAAAATTCAAATATACCAACCTTCTCATTTCATGATAGATCATTCCATATTTTATCGTTTACGCAAAGAAATGATAAACATCATAAGACCCCATATCGCTCTCCTGGCTTGAGATCACCTAAAGTAGGCCCACAGCTCCACCCTGGGACCATCTTTCACTTTCAGAAATACGTTTTGTAATCTCTATATATCATGCTAAGAAAAGAAAAAGAAAAGAAAAACTACGTAGGCAGAGGAAACTCTCCCTACAACAATTAAGGAAAAGGAGACATGTTGGCTCAAAAGAGCCGTGAGTCCCCTCCACCACGAAGCTACAAAAAGAATGTCCTAATGGGGATCTGGAGGGTTATTAGAAGCACCCAGCTCCATAACCTGGCTGCAAGAAGTGTTCTTGTTTTCAACAGCACGCCGGCGGCGCCTAGTGGTAACAAGCTGCTAATGTCTTGCATGTTGAAACAAGGAAAGAAGGAAAAGAAGTCAAAAAACTAGCCTTTTGGCACCCCTTGTGCTGGAGTTTCTCAAGGCAAATGGCTGGAATTCTGTACTTGACCAACCACTGGTTCGCGTCACTGTATTTATTTTGCAATCATATTCTTTTGATACAAGGACTCCTAATTACTAAAATTAATCCAATTCGATGCAGTGGGTGACCTGGAATGGAAATTTGGCGGAAAAATAGGGTTCATGCCGCGGCTATTTTGGCATGTTCCCCCCATCTGGGACAGTGAAAACCTAGTGCCTATAAAAATATATTAATATATCATATATATATCCTAACTTTGGTATCCCAAATTGGGGGAAAACCTGTGTACAAGACCCGGAGAGTGCCCTGGGTGCCAGGAACATGGCCAACAGACCTACTAATCCGATTCCCCAGTAGCTCTGTCCCTGTATTTCTCCTAGGCTAGCCATGTCTTGTCAAGGTAAAGGGTCCCTTGTTGAGCCCCTATCTTGCTTGCTAGGTAGGAATTAAATACTGTGTTGATATGACCCGAAGGGCTGGGCAACAGGTGGAGACATCACAGCGGCAACATGCAGATTTGTAAAACAATTAGTGGAAAATCTGTGACGCTACACACCGTCCTTTTGGGTGTCATAGGTCAACTCAAAAAGTTAGGCCTTGGTCATCAACAAGCTAGCGAGCTTGCGTGTTAACACCATGCACAATCTGTGAGGTGTGCTCACAAACTTGTAACCATCGTCGGAAAGTGTGGGTTGGTCTGCCAGGCCAAAATCAGATATTTGGACCTGGTTCAGGCTAGCTGGTTCTGATGTGTACCTGAATCAGAAGGAAGGCCTGATCTGGACCTGACCTGGACCTGAATCAGTTTAAAACCATAAGTGCCCTGTTTCAGCAGAGTTGCTGGGGGCACAGAGTTGCTGGGGGTCTGAATCACTTCTGATGTGGATCTGAATCAGATGTGTTTGCACCTGAATCAGGGAAGTTTACAGGTATCATGGTTTTGTCGAGTCTGTAACCAAAAGAAAACCTCTGAGCCTGCTGCACACTTGGTTAAATAAAGAGAGATAGAAACTTATTAAAAAGTCATGAAAATTGCCTTGCACAGAAAGAGCAAGGGAATTAGTAAACATCTCTTGGCAGGCACTCAAATTCCTAGGGTTGCACATTTTAACATTTAGATATTCAAAAATAAGTTACCAGCAGTTCAAGAATAAAATTTTTGTAACATTTTCAAAATTGAAAGTGCAGCCACTCGTGGCCCAATTGCATGTTTGGAGGTGCACTTCAAAACAGTCATACAACCGCAACACCTCCTCCGGTCGCAACCCTCCTCGATGCTAATCATTGTCAGATGTCATATATCAACGTTTAGTCAAAAGTCCCTTTCCAGATCCTGCAAGCCTCAAACTTCTGCATTCTCACAGCCATCATCGCTCACTGAACCTTCTAATTCCTCCCCTCCATCGATTTCACCACCATTATATTTCTCACCACCACCACCATCATCCTCCATACTCTCAACATGAGCATCTTCCCCCTCATCTTCCTTTTGCAAGCTGTACTGGCGCTTATCTGACACTGTCCTCTCTGCTTTGAAAGGGTTGGTGTAGGAAAGCCCAGGCTTGGAAAAACCAGGGACCACATGCTCACTTCAAACAATGCATGCCAGTGGAATCACCTAGAAGCTTGACCCTTGCCTATCTCATTCCAGGTGTGTGCATCCATAGCTACTAAGCACATCCTTCTGATTTTATAACTTGTACCACACCACTAATGTATACAGCACATGCATATTTTTGCATGTGCTATTGTGGGCTGGACAGTTGAACAACAACCGCAGCTGTGCAAAGTGGTTTGGGCGGCCATCGCCGGTGTTCACTTGCACGGAGTCAAACCAGGGCCGTCTGTAGAGGTTGTGTGATGCGTGCACGACCCGCAAGAGGGAAGTGGAGATGCTGGTGAAGCCCGTTATCCACATTGAATTGGAAGGGCTGCCTCATCCTTTCATGTCATGCTGTTATATACACTTGTTTGCCGCAAGAGAGCTGCGAAGCAGAAAGAGCAGCACATAAAAGGCGTGCTTCCTTACTCTTTAATTGCCTGTAGCATTCTTAAGTCACTCCAAGGCATAATGCCCCAGTAGTTCGCCCATGAATGGGATGCCTGAAGTGAACATACCAGCGGTGCTTGCCTGACATATTATACAATTGACAAATTATGCAATTCCACACATTTGGGATGGTGCTCTTTAGCAAGCGCAGTTGATCAGCCAATACCGCAGTCTAACATTATTCGTGATAATGAAATGCTCCAGACTGCTTGCTTGCAATACTGTATGCCAGCCTGCAGGTAGAACAAGGAAAGCGCAGCATCTGAGCACAACTGGTATTGATTAAAAAAGCCCTTAAGCTGTTTGTGAAGGCAATCTGCGTAATTATGGTGCAGTGCCTCAGCACGCACAGCACACACACAGAGTTGCGGCAGAGGCAGTACCTGTACCCTTGGTGAGGCCCTTGCTAGCCTGCTAGTTTAGGGACCTTTCCTTAATGCACGCAGCCTTTGGCTTGCGTAGACTTTTTCTTTTCTTTTCTAGTACCTGTACTGCTTGCTCTCCACTCCCAGATCCACAGTGTCGTACTTCTTTGCCAGCTCTCGTGCTTCTGTCTGGCCAACAGTCTGAAAGCTAGTAGCATGGCCTGAAGCTTGCATGTTGGTTGCCCAAGCTGCGCGCTTCAGAGGTGCATAGGCATGCTCAAAGCTCTGTGTGCTGATGTGCTTGAGCGGACCAAACCGACGTATGATATCTGCAATGTGGCTCAACTTGTGGTATTGGATTGTGTTGCCGTCACTCTTCATTGAGTGGAAAAGTACTTTGCAAAAAGATCATGGAAGCTCCATAGAGCATTATCAATTTCAACAAGATCCTGCTCAGTGACCATGGGGCTGCAATCTTTGCGTTGAACACGCATGTAGAACACATGGTCTTGGGGATGTTTTTGAAATCGTTAGTGCATACTGCATCTGTACATGTGCTTTTGCATTGGGTTAGAAATTTTGAGTGGCAATTGTTTTTGTAATTGCAGGCTGGCGAGGCAGTTATTAATCATCTTGAGGTGCCACTTCTGCTATCATTTCTTTTGCTGATACCTACACTGCATCTAAGTTTACATATTTATAAAATATCTCTTCAAGTTGGTGTGCGTTTAGTAATGACAATGCGTTTAGTAATGACAACCTCCACCCACTCACACCATGTGTTACGCAGCAGACACAACCCCACACTGAGGGCCACAACAGCCAACCGCGTGAGGCAACCCCACCAACTGAATGTAAACCAGCGGCATGTGCACTTGATTGGAATCAAGTACTGTGAAGACACAAGGCCTGGACAGCAGTTGGAGGCGGCACAGCGGCAGCATACAGGCCTCAGCAAACTCATTAGTGCTAAAGTTGTGACTCTCCACACTATCCTTCTGGGTGTTGGTGGGACCTGCTACACTGATCATACCTTGAACCAGTTTAAACAACTTGGACTGGACCGTCAACGGGCCCATAAACTTGCTCAAAAACTCCATGCCCATTCAATTCAGTATGCCCACAAGCTTGTTACCACTAGACGCTATGGAAAATAGTAATGCTTCTCACAGCCAGGTTCTGGAGCCGGGTGCTTCCAGTAACCCTCCAGATCCCCATTATCTTTTTCTTTTTTGTAGCTTCAAAGTTTGTGGTGGAGGAGACTCACGGCTCTTCCGAGCCAATGTGTCTCCTTTTCCTTAATAGATGTAGGGATAGTTTCCTCTGCCTACGTAGTTTTTCTTTTTGTTCTAATGACAATGTGCTTTACTATGTCAATGGCTTTAACAATTGCATGAGTGTACCATCATCAGCTTGCGGAACAGGTGAACTTGAGTGTCATCTATATCACCCAAAACCAATTCTACAAGAAGCTCTTGGATGGGCTTGCAGGCTAGGAAGCTCTGATTCAGATCCTGAAAACCTGAGCAACTACCTGAATCAGGTCGTCAGGCTCTCCTGATTCAGGTGCAAACCATGCTGAAATTGACCTAAATCAGTTCTCCTGTAGAAAAGCACACAACTCTAAGGGTCGTTACCAACTTGGTGTTTGAAACACTTCTGATCCGGACCTGGTTCAGGCTGTGTCCATTCTGATTGACGAGCTGAATAATTAAAAAAACTCCAAACAACTGACTCAGATAACTTCTTTCCTGAATAAGGCAAGATCAGAACTGAATCAGGTTGGGACCAGAAGATCAACACTTCCCGACAATGGCGCGCATTTGAAAACAAGAATACTCCTCACATCCAGCTTCTGGAGACGGGTGCTTCTAGCAACCCACCAGGTCCCCACTAGCCCCTTCTGCTCCTGCTCTGTGGTGGAGGGGACTTGCAGCTCTTTGCGAGCCAACGTGTTTTCTTATCCTTTGCTGCTGTAGGGAGAGTCTCTGCCTTCGTAGTTTTTCTTATGTTATCTTTCTTAAAGAGCATTTTGAAAACGCTAGACCCGGGAATAAATGTTGGAGGCATTGCAGCAACAATAGAAAGAACTTCGCTAACACATGAGGGGGAAGAGAAAAGAAAAGAAAAACTACGTAGGCAGAGAATCTCTCCCTGCATCAATTAAGGAAAAGGGGATACATTGGCTCAAAAGAGCCGTGAGTCCCCTCCACCACAAGAAGTGAAACAGAAAAGCTAATGGGGATCTGGAGGGTTTTAGAAGCACTTGGCTCTGGAACCTGGCTATTAGAAGTACTCTTGTTTTGGATAGCGCGGGGGAAAGCTGCAACTCTGAACACATCCTCACTCAAGAAGTAACCACTACAACATTTCTCACAGCCGGATTGTAGTGGGGGGTGTTCAAAGCCCCCCAGACCTGTACTGGCTAGAGGTTTTCTGTTTTTATCTGGTGAAGGGGGCTCACAGCCTTTTGAGCCAGTTTGTCTCCCTTTCCTTAATTGATGCAGGGGACATTCTCTCTGCCTACCGTAAGTAACTAATAATTTGTTTACATATTTCATTGTCTTGATAGAAATTAAATACTGTGAAGATACGAGGCCTAGTGCCCCGGGCAGCTGGGCCAGCTAGAAGCCTCACAGCAACAACACAGCGAACTGTGCAAACAACTCCAAGGTGCAGAGATTACTATCCACCCAATCCTCCTGGGTGTGGGAGGGACTATTTACACTGCCCATACCCTTGATCAATTCAAAAAATTAGGGATTGACTCACAGAGATCTGAAACACTTGCAAGAAAACTCCATGCCCATTCTGTACAATTTGTGCACAAACTTACCTCTACCAGACGTGCCATCGAAAATAAAAACACTCATCATAACACTGGTGCCCTGGAGCAGCGTGCTGCCAGAAACCCACCCGATCCACATTAATTTCCCTCTCATCTTCTGGTGAGGGAGACTCGCGGCTCTTTGAGCCAATGTGTCCCTCTTTCCTTAATTGATGTATGGAGAGATTTATCTGCATACACAGCTTTTTCTTTTTCTTTTTCTCAGCAGACAGCTGCTGGGCATGGCTTTCCTTGGTTGGAAGGCTGAAAGTGCTGACTCTGCTTGCTGTTGAAGGTCTGGAACTCCAGACTTTCGGCTATCATCCTGCTTTCTTTTCTCGTTGCTGGACCTGTCTTCTTTCTCTGTCTGCCGTGCTTCTCTCAGTCTGGACTTCGTGGTGGGTGCCACCCAGTGGGTCATACGGTCCGTGCACCAATGTGGCCCTTTCCTTAATTGATGTAGGGAGTGTTTCGCTGCCTACATAGTTTTTCTTTTTCTTTTATTTTTTTCCTTCTTTCTAGGGTGACATAGCTGTACCTGCCTACAAGGGCAGCTTAGCTGAAGCCAAAAGGTGCCTGTAACCAAACCAAACCAAACTTGAGTAAATGTCAACTGAAAGCCTTGAGCTGAGTCCAGAAGTTTCAACTGTAAAAAATCGCACACTGTCACACTAAATAAAACCAGCATGCAAAGTCATTCACAAAACTCCATAAGTCTGTAGTGTCAGGAAAATCCACTTTCGTGTTTCCACAACAAGCGCAAAAAGTTCAAGAGCAGCATTGCTCTGAAAAACGGTCCAAGAGGCCATGATAAATGTGTTCAAGTTATGCTTTACACTTCAGTTCTCAGCATCCACTGTTATAGACTCTATAATCGGATGCATTGCAATGCTTCAAGAAGGGTAACCGCTGATACAGCCTGGTGAGTGCACATGTCAAAAAAGTTATCAGTTGCATTGCCTTGCTTGAATCTCCGAGATTCAAAAGAGTCTTCAGCAGATACGTACCCTCTGTAGTCTCTCCAAGACATGGCACGGGGTATGGACGGCCCTTGAGGACCCCCATATACTCCCCCATACCTCCTATTAGGGACCCAGGGGACCCAGGGCAAAAGTATGCAATGGTTAAAAAGATCAATGAACAGGTCCTTGTATTTTCTGCGCAGCTTACACACCTCAAAGCAATAGAAAAGAACATGTTTCTCGTCCTGGACTTCAACACACTCACACTCATCACAAATATTTGAACCACCCAGCCATTTACATGACTCGAGCAAGCACTGGGCACGAAGCCTAAACCTACTCACATTCCTCAGATTTACAGCCTGTCTGAGATTTAAATGGGGGAACCCACATTCCTCGTGACTCCTTTACCCAGATCCTTAAATAAAAATGATGGGATACAAAAGGATGTGCGTGCTGCTTGATTTAAAGGTTCTCCGCACCAATGATGGTAATTCACTGCTTTCCTGTTCACCTCTCGGGGACTGAGGGCATCCGCTTCCCTCCAAACCTTGTGCTGCCTGTACCTCAAATACCCTGTAAAATCCTGCATGGGAATCTCAGAAGCACTCAGCATTTTCTGTTGAAACACATCCCCATTGCGCATGCCAATAAATGTTGGCATGCATTCATCCAGTTTTACAGAATGGGCATGGAGTTTTCTTGCAAGTGTTTCAGATCTCTGTGACTCACTCGGAGTCAATCCCTAATTTTTTGAATTGATCAAGGGTATGGGCAGTGTAAATGGTCCCACCCACGCCCAGGAGTATTGGGTGGATAGTAATCTCTGCACCTTGGAGTTGTTTGCACAGTTCGCTGTGCTGTTGCTTTGAGGCTTCTAGCTGGGCACTAGGCCTCGTATCTTCACAGTATTTGATTCTATCAAGTGGAAGAAAGAAAGAAAGGCTACGCTTGCCAAGTCTGGCCGCGTGCATTAAGGAAAGGTCACCTGAAAGGCAGGGCCCCACCACACAGACCAAGAGGAAGAGGTGGCACAGAAGTCTACACCAGCAAGTTGGCCTCCACCATGGGACCTACGACACGACTGTCAGGCAGGCCCTGTCCAGCAAGCTCAAGACCCACCCCTAAGCCATAGAGCAAGCTTTCCAACATCTCAGCATGGGTCCCCCTCTTGCAGAGGGGCCAACCAGGGCGGTGGGAGGTGAGCACGCAGTTATGCAGACCCAAGCTGAGACACTCCACCTCTAGAGACCTTCTCCACCGCGCCGACCTCTGGGACCACTCCTGCGCCAATGTCCTCCACCTGGCACTTGCGCACGCGCCCTGCCTGCGCCGCGAGCCAGCTCCAGAGGCCGCAACATGGAACTGCTGTTACTCCGCTGCCAATGTGTGAGGTCTCAGCCGCTCCCGAGCATGTCCGGGCGTGTGCTTGCACAGCACACGAGGGCGTTACCAGGGGACACCGCATGGAGGCGCCTCACAAGTCCCCCAAGTATCAAGTGGATATGGCGGGCTGGAGTTGTGCTACTCCCCATGCTGCGCAGTACCCGGTGTGAGGGTGGAGTAGGTGGTCTGTTTGGATTAGTTGGGTGAGGAGTAACCAAGATTGCATCAGGGCGGCTGGAGTTGCGTCTGGTTTGAATAGGAATTATGGGTTTGAAGAGGTAGCAAGGTACAGCACGATGAGAGACTTGCTCAGGGACTTGCAGGTCGTGCTGGGCCAAAAGGTTTGTGTTGCCCGCATCCAACTGCACAAGATTGGCCCTTTAAGAGCCTTTACTAACCAATTTCAAAATCATCCTGCAAGCAATAATGTGACGCTCAGTTACCATGTTACGCATGACGGGGCATTGGCAGCCAGATAGAATGTGGAGAGCGCTATCCATGTGATGGCAATCAGGTAGGGGGCATGTAAGGCTGGTGGATCTTTTATATCGGACCGCATGTTTCTGATCGTATAGGGTCTGCTGAGCACAACTAAAGCCTGCATTCCCTATCCTATCCTATACTTTTGCCCAGCTTCAAGATGCTGACTTTATTCCTTCTTGGCGAGCTTCCACGTTTTGACTGATCTTGAGATCAAAGCTTTTTAAAATCAAGACTCGTGTAGATTTTCAGATTTTTTTGTCAGAATTGGTTTTAACTTTTTATGCTGGATGAGAATGTTTCACCAACAGCCGGTCAGCCAGAGTCTCGGGCTGTAGGCCAACCCCCTTGTGACCCCTTAGTATCTTCTTCTGGATTTGCTCAAGTTATGCGTAATGTGAGCAGGTTCCGGCTTTGTGCTCTTACTTTGAAAGTTTGGTCAGCTGTTTGGCAGGATGGAACCTCTGTGTGTGACAGGTGTTTTTGCAATCAAACTCAAGATGAAGCACAACTTGTTGAACTTGTTGAACTGTTCTGAAGATGAAGCACAACTTGTTGGACTTCTTTTGAATTGTTCTGATGAACAAGTTTGTTCTTTGCGCCATTACTAATGGCACTAGTAGTGCCTTTTGAACCTTACTTCCAAGACTTCTCTGAGACAAAACCTCTTTTGCTGCATCAAGTGCCATCAGTGAGTTCTTAATTTGTTTCTCAATTCCTTCACCAGCAAAAGACAACATTGTTCTTTTTTTGTGTCTAAGCTTATGGATTTATTTCTGGATGGCTGAGACCAGCCTCAAGCTGATCAGCCAAACGGCCAGGCTGAAGGTCACCCCACAAAGAAAAGGAAAAAACACAGGCAGAGGAAACTCTCTCTACATCAAGTGAGGAAAAGGAGACATCATGATATTGGTATATATATCGTCAATTTGTTCGTGAGAAATTTCTGGCAAATAGGCTGTATGTGTCTCTGTGGCTTGGGAAGACGTATGTGGTTCCAGCTGGAATGTATGCAGGCCAAGTGTGGGGCACTGAATACATTAAAGCGGGCAAGGAATTTGCAAGTGATCTGCAAGTGCGGCACATGAGTTATCTTAAGAGCACGCTGGGTGTTAAGCGTACCACTACAAACTGGCCTGTCCTGAGGGAGTGTGGTCATGAGCCGCTTCAGTTTTACTGGTTTAGGTCTGTTGTCAAAATGTATAATAGCATGCTGAGGTCTAACAGTGAGACGTTGAGAAGAGTGTTGAAAGCGGATTTGAATATTCATTCGCATGAGCCAGCCTGCTGGACTGCTCAAGTTTTAGGTGCTTTTCAAGGCTTACGGCGCTGTGATTCCTTTGTGCAAGCTCTGCGGCAGGGCACTCCTATCCCTATTCAAGAGTTTACTGATGACCTCAGACACAGGCTGCGGGCAGTGTGGAGAAATGTTGAGGGAGTGAACCCGCGGGACACATATAGTAAGCTGGCAACTTACCAGTCTCTTTTCGCAGTGCCTTTCGACCATAACGTGCGTGCCCCTGCCCGTTTACCAAGGCACATGCATTTGGATTTGTCTCCACATGTCATGACGAATGTTAGCCGTTTCAGACTTAGGGCACACACACTGAAGGTGGAGACAGCAGCTTGGGATACTCGGAACACTCTTTTGTGTGATCGCTGTCCTTGTGATGAAATTCAAGATGAGGCTCATGCCCTTTTGGTGTGTAGAGACGCAGATGTTTGTGCTTTGAGAAGAAAGTACGCTTACCTGTTCAACTGTTTCTCTGCTGATTTTTCAATGGAGCAACCATTTCTACAACAAGCCAGTGTCCAGGATGTTTCTGATTTCCTCTTGCAACACAACAACAAGCTTTTTTCGTTTGTTTCTGAGCTTATGGACATTATGTTGGCTGGCGAGGACCAGTCACAGGCCGATCAGCCGAACAGTCTGGCTGAAGGTCCCCCTGTGTAAATCTAAATCTAAATCAAATCATGATATTGGCTCAGAAGAGCCGTGAGTCCCTTCCACCCCCCATTGTGACCATTGCAACCATTTGTGCCCAAGTTTGTGCCTGTGTTCTATGTGAGTAGCCAGCTGGGAGTCGAAGGTTTCTTTGTGCGAGCGCATGGCAGGCTTAGTTATGGATTGGGATATTGTAGAGATGAGGCTGCATGCTGTGTGTTTGCATGCCTGGATATCAGCTGGCCCTTGTCCTGTTTAAGTGTAGGCCATGTGCTGCTTGCTGCTTGTATTCCTTTCAGACCTCAATAACCTGCTTGTTGCATACTCAGAAACCGCACATTGAGACCTCAACTTGCTTGTTGCATGCTCTGAAATTGCAGTTGTCTTTCTTCTGTAGATGAACCTCCGTCCTCTTATTGTGCTCTAGTTGGACCAAGCTTTTTCACATGGATATCTAAAATCTAAAAAAAATCACATGGATATTCTGTTGGCTGGCGAGGGCCAGTCACAGGCCGATCAGCCGAACAGTCTGGCTGAAGGTCCCCCCGTGTAAATCTAAATCTAAATCTAACCATTTATGCGGCTGGCACGGTCCAGCAGGCTGAGCAGCCAAATTACCTGGCTGAAGGTCAAATCCCTTTGCAACCTTGTAGCCTTGAGACATCTATCAAAACACTCAATCAGGTCCATAATTTGCCACTTTGATGGAGATGCTCAACAAAATCACGAGTGAGCCAAGACTCACCTGCGTAAAAATCAGAAAAATGAATAAAGTGTTCTGCAGCCAGAGGAATACAGTTTTGTTCGTGCTTAGAAACTGACCCTCAATTAACACTCCAACAATGCAAGCGCATGCACACCTGCCAAACTAAGTATATACAGCCCAGGGCATAGGTTGTCGGAAAGGGTCCTGGCAAGCTACGCTGTGTATAGCTTCAAGCCCACAACTAAGCAATGTGGAAAGAAAAATGCATTGGTCTGAAACGCCGAGTCCCACCAGCAAATTCAGACAAGAAAAACGTGGAGGATTCATATCCAGTGCCCAAAGTAAAGACATACCAATTGAATTGAAATGAGGCCTTTCACAAAGTTGCATACCAGGTACAACACAGGAAGGAAAGCAGTATCAGACAACAAAGTAAAAGTCGAGTAAGGAGACGATCCTTTGTGAGCACCATCGTGCAATGCGCATAGCAGGATGAAATGGACGGCATGGATGACCCAAACAAGGAGATTGCCTAGCGAGCCTTTCAATGGTCCAGCTCAATCTCCTTCAGATCCCTCAGGAAGTAGATGGCAAACTCGGCTGCTACGCTGACGAGGATGGTGGCTATAATGAGGGTCACCCACCAGATCCAATTCACAGGGAATTGCTGATTCACTGCAAGCATGTGCATCACAAGCGGCTGGATTGAGCATAGATCAATAATTGCTTACATTCCTCACTGATGAACAAGGGCGCCTGCAGCACTTGAGGACTTAACCTCATACCTCATCATACTTGCAGTGATAGAGTCCTGCGACCCAACACACCAGTCATAGACCTTCATTGATCCCTTCTCCAAGTTTTAACTTATAAGCCTTTTCATGGCTATAGGGAAAATGGCCAAAGATGAGAACATACGCAGCTCATGCTTTAATGGTTCATGCAATATGTGCAAGGTTGGCCAATCCCGTTCATGTGCACACACATACAACCTTATAGATATACAGCATACATGGCATTTGTAGGGAATTTGCTGACCTTAAACATGATCTCTATGCCCTACAGGCTGCACAAAAAGCAAGCAAGCCAAAATGACAAGAAGGGCTGGCGTTGCAAGCAGCGTGGAAAATTGGCAAAGCCTGTGCGTGCATGTGTGCATGCGCGCGTGTGTGTGTGCGCGTGTGCGTGTGTTTGTGCGTGTACATGTGCGCGCACATGCCGACATGCTGCACCACTTGAGTAGCCCTGCAGGAGTCCAGCAACAGTACAGCAGCACTCAAGCTGCAGCAAGTCCAGGCTACCTCCTTTGCTGCACATTTGGGTCTCTATTACCAGTTGCACAACATCGTCACCAAACGGTCCAGCTACTTATAGAGTACCTCCAGTTGTAGTGAAAAGTGCTGTCATCCCATCACATTCAACTTTCCACCAAAGATAGAGACCCCTTGATTAATACTTTTGGCGCAGCACGGCAGTTTACAGTGGGCACCGTGAACTTTTCGCTGGCCCTCCCTAGGCAGGTGCTCTTGCTGGTGCAGCATTGACATGGCAGCAGTGCCAACTTAGGACAGGGGAGCTGCCGGGGTGCCCTGGTCGATGCTCTGGAGCTCGGTCAAACCCTTGTTTGAGCCAGCCAGTGCACCTTCCTCTCAAAAGAACGTGCAGAATCACTGAGGTGCTTAATGAAGGACAATCCCTGCTCCATGGGGCCTCTGGATGGCTCGTCTACCTCACCAGCAGAGTGGGCAGAACACAGCACTGACGCACAGGCTCCATGGGGCCTCTGGATGGCTCGTCTACCTCACCAGCAGAGTGGGCAGAACACAGCACTGACGCACAGGAGCGTACCACACTCTGGCAGGCATCCTAACGAGTTCCTTTGTAGGGGCACCATATCTCAGAGCCTGGTGTGGGGAGAGTGAGCCACACCAGCCTTGTGTAAGCAGAACTGTGGAACGCGCAGACTACAGGGCTTGCCCCGTGAGGCAGCATCCTGCAGGCGTCATCTCTCAATCGGGGCTTCGCCAAAAACTCCCAGATCTGAAAGAGGTTAATGATACTTTACCCCCCCTCCTTCTTTGATATTTGCCTTCACAGTAAAGCACCCTGATCAACCCTTTGTGTAAACAACTATCAGGGCAGTGGCAACCTCATGCTCAAGAGTGAGAACCATGATTGGATGAAGCTCTAACACCCATCACTGTGGTGTGTGTGATTGCAGGTAAGGAAGTGCAGTAGGACAGAGAGGGGATCGCCTGAGGGAAGAACTCAAGAACAAGGCGATAGACAAAGAGACAGGGAAGGCAGGGAAAAGGCCATAGCATGTTGCAGTACCTGAGCGTGGAAAGCTACCACACCACTCTCCAAGGCAATGATCCGTCAGCAGCAAGGAGCAAGGAAGAGCACAAACCCCATAGCGCCTCAACCAAGCCAGCCTAGCCTGCCTGAGCCTATAAATTGGGTTGACCAATTCCATTTATGAATGCTATATATCTCACACGTTTTGCTTGCCAAAAAGTGAAAATGCACGGCATATACGCGATTGGCCAACCCTACCTAAAGGGCCCCTACCTAGCAGCAGTCAATGCATGCAGCCAAGCAGTCAATGCATATGCCTGGCGGCCATGCGTTCTGACTGATGGAAAGAAGAAAAAAAGTTTGCACTAGCCAAAAGGCTGCGTGCATGAAGGACAGGTTGCCTAACTAGCAAGCTAGCAAAAGGGCCTCCCCAAAAGTCAATGCATGCCTGGCGGCCATGCGCTTTGACTAATGGCTTCTTCCTGAAAAGCCGTGTACCTGACTCAACAAAGCCAGAGGGGCGTGATGCACCTCGCGCACACACACACACACACCATGCAGAAAAAGGAAGGAGAAACTGTGTCGGCACAGAAACTCCCCCTCCACCGATCGGGAAAAGGTGGCAATCGATTCAGAAGACCGTGAATCCCAACCATGGAGAGCAGCTCACCCACTGTATAAATACCGCATGGCAGAATCACACAAGGAATCCAAGCTCCCTATTGTGCTCACCCACCCCAAGGCAGCAAGACAGGACACGCACGCAGCAGTGCCACAAGGCATTGAAAAGACAGGAGGCGTCAGTGCCACAGCACGGCAGGACATGCACGCAGCAGTGCCACAAGGCATTGAAAAGACAGGAGGCGCCAGTGCCACAGCACAGCAGGACACACACGCAGCAGCAGCAGCAGCAGCAGCAGCACAAGCAATAAAAAGACAGGAGACAGCCAGGCAGGGCACGCACACAGCAGTGCCACAAGAAACAACGAGCGTCAAACCCAGCACACCCGCACCTAAGCAGCAGATGACCCAGTGGATGAAGGAGGTGGTGATCATATAGTCCCAGGTACGCTTGGTCGCGCGCACCTGCGACAAGGCTCATCATCATGGCACATCCCACGAGCATGATGTGTTGTAGAGCTGCAGGAGGTTAAAGGCTGCCTGGAGCAGAAGTTCAAAGGCTCATCATCATAGCACATCCCGTGAGCATGATGCATTGTGGAGCTACTGAAGTTGAGAGGTGTTTGGCACGCCCCGTGAGCATGACATATTGAGGCATACTGTGAGCACGATGCTTTGGGAGTTCTGGAGCACATCCCGTGAGCATGATGCGTTATGGAGCTGCCCAAGTTGAGAGGCTGCCTGCAATTGATACAACTACGCCACCTGTGTGCCACTTCATATATATGTATATATATACACATCAACACCCTCAGTCCTTTCAAGGACACCAACAAGCAAATATACATCAACATCCTCAGTTCTTTTTAGGACAGCAACAAGTGAAGCAGGGCGCACGAAGCCAGAAATGGGGTTCCTTAGGACATTGATAAGCAAAGCAGCTCATATGAAGCCAGGGTCCAAGGACATTAACAAGCAAAGCAGCTCATATGAAGCCAGGGTACCCAAGGGCACTAACAAGCAAAGGGCAACAAAGCCAGAGAGGAGGCAGGCAGGTGTCCAGAAAGGGTCCAGCATGGTCAGATATGAGTGTGAAATGTCTTGAGAAGCTTGTCTGTGTTTACAGGCGCTCTGAGTGAGCAGGTGGCGAGGGAGAACATAAGGGAAAGAAACAGGAAGGCACTTCCCCTTGCAACCTCATCCACCAAAGCCTCTTGCCCCCAAGAAGAGCATTTTGGTTGCATCCTTAGAGCATACAGAAAGATCTGCTCACAAAGCAACCAAAAGAAGAGCTGTGAGCTCCCAGGCTCACATTGCGAGTCCGGCAACTGGCTGATTTGGGCTCGTTGTGAGTCAAATCAAAATTGAATCAGTCTGTTGCACACACCATGTATTCATTCCAAAACGACTACACACTTATTCCTTTCTTACATGAGCCCCCCAGCTTTTATGCTCAGGCTAGCAGTCAATCGTTTTGACTGGAGGCCTTGCTTCTGTATCCATAACCTGACGCACTCACCACGTAGTATGCCAGCAGGAGTGACAGCACGTACGTGATGACCATAGCGAGCCAAGCACCTGTGAAATACAGGGGAAAAAGTGACAGCATGTTTATGGCAACTAGTACACACCATAAGTGATGACCATAGTGAGTAAAGCACCTGTGGATGTGTACAGAAAGAGGAGCGCATGTTGGCAATGGTGCTGCACGCACTCATTGGCGCTAGTGAGGTCACGGAGCCTCTCGTGGAGTCAATGTGGGCTCGTACAGGTGTAACGCGCACGTTTTTATGCTACAAAAGCTCCATCTTCAAAAGCCGCACATTCATGTCATCATCATTGTCAGCATATATGTGACATATCATTTGTCACCATCTTGTCAGCACCTAAGAGCCAGGCATTCTTGTCATCTTCAAAAGCCAGGCGTTCATGTCATGGGCAAGGGAGGGGCTTTGGAGAATTGCATGCCAATGGACAACCCCTTGCTTGGCTTTGAGGCAATGCATAAAAAATCAGAAAAGATGGCAGATGAGGGTTTTCCAGGCATTCAGATTACAGAGTACAGATGAGGAAAGGCTTTCAGTCAAGGCGCCTGGATGCCTGACTGCTTGCTGCATCAACTGCAACACACACACACACACACGCACACACACATGCACACACGCACGTGCGCACACACACATGCACACACACACACACGCACGTGCGCACAAACACACAGCTATACACACACACGCGCGCGCACACGCACACGCGCACACGCACACGCGCACACACACACACGTGCGCGCCTGGTTGCTAGCCAGTACCAAGACGCAATCATTTCCTGATTTTGGCGAGCACTGGGCAGCCATGCAACGAAAGATGAGAAAGTTGGTAAAGAGGGTTGCCCGAGGTCAGGAGGCATTCATTTCCTGATTCTGGTGAGCACTGGGCAGCCATGCCTCTTTTTGACAGGTGCATGCACTCAGTGCCTTTGAGAGCTCTGCCAGAGTTCCTTTTGAGCAGCTGACCACTAAAGGGAAGACAAAAAAACACTGGTGCAATTGACCATGGTGGTTTTCCCTGGGTCAACACAACAGTAAGTTGAACATCGTTACACTTACACCCAATCTATACGTTGCATTGAAGGAAGGTTCCTCGTGATTGTACACGTGTGTAAAGTGGCAAAACCTGCGCCTGTGCACGCCACTCACGGACCTAAAGCCCCTCCGCCAGCTTCAGGATTAAACTCCGACATGGCGGTCCGGAAGGGAAAGCCACCCAAGCGTGTCCATTCCACTCCGAAAGCCCCAACCAAGATGATAGACAGCTGCATGCAACGGAAACATGTGTGCAAGCGCAAATGCACCCATAAGCTGAGCCAGGTGATGGGAGCTCTCACTACATGCCAAATGCATTTGCTGCTCGCGCTTTCAGTCTAGCATGCGAACGGGTGCTCAGGCCTGGAAGTGCGTGCTTGTGGTTTAGGTGAATAGCGCATGTTAGGCTGCCTCAGGATTCCAGTTTGACAGGTTTCAAACTGTGCGCACAGGTGCGGCCGGGCGTCTGCATGCATGTGGTGTGTGTGTACGTATGTGTGTGTATATACGTACGTGTGTGTACGTATGTGTGTATGTGTGTGTGTGTGTGCGTTGTGTGTGTGTGCGTGTGCGTGCGTGTGCGCGCGCGCGCTGCGCAGCGCTTCTGGAACCATGCACTAATTGCAGCCTGCGTGAAAGAGAGCTCTTATTGCAATAGGACGCGATGGCAGCTCCAACCCACCACATAGTAAATGATGTAGAAAAGCACCAGGAAGAGGGCCAGCTTGCGGGTCACCACAGGCGTTGTGGTTTCCGATTTCTTAGCCATCCCTTAGGCCAAGGGGGCGCTGAGGCTCTTACAGGAGGCCAGACCGAATGAATTGAGTTGGCGATTGCCTTCACTAAGCCTTGCTCTAAGGTGTGTGGCACTACTTCTGGGTATGTGTGAGCACTCATGCGGGGCATGCATGCCACAGTATCAGACTTGACCCGTCAAGCACACAGAGTGTATGCCTCCTTAGGTGTATCACTGCATGCATGCTGGAAATACACCAGCCCGTACAGCTGAGCCTCTATTGCCAACTGCTCAACTTACATTAATCATTTTCATTGATTTTCCTGAACGACCTACACACAGTCAACAGTTCTTGATACACATATATTATTAAACGACGTGAAGGAGGAGGAACAAAGAGAGAGTGGTCTACGGGCTACGCGTTGCAGGCGGTAGAGGTGAGCGTGGACGTGTGTGCGCTTGGACGATGTTCCATGACCGTGGCGGGTCATCGCCCTCAGCCTTGCACGCTGTGTGCAGGCCATCATGCTTGTTGTTAGAACATGTGTGCTGCAAAGAATACCCTCGGGCGCGATGCAGTCTTACTGTGCTGCCTTGTGTTGATCGCGTTGAGCGGCACCCGCTCTGCTGGCGTATACCTCTACACACAAGCTTGCACTCATGCATTATGTTACAAGTGGTACTAGGCGTGTGGGCGGGGCGAGACACTCTTCCCCCCAAGTTTGACTGCGTTGGCAGTATGCCCCATCGCAACCCACGCCATGCTCTCACAACATTCACACACGCACACTGTGCTCTCTGTTAGTGTTGTTGGCTTCCCCAGCTGTGCGCACTCCCCTGGCGCCAGGGCACCACCACCTCGACCCCGCCAAAGCTGGAGAGAAACTCTCTTCGATGTGCGGGAATCAAGTTCTTCCGTTCTGCCCCTGAATTGTCCTTTCTTCGTCCGCGCATGTTTCTCCGCTGCTTTCTCAGTGGCCCTCACCAGCGCTCCTCCCGAGGCCTCCTCGGCTAACTAGCCCCCTGTAGCCCACCACCTAACCGTTGATTTGCCATGCTCCTCGCCCCCTTCTTGCAGAGCCCGTCTTTGTTGCCACTTCCCAACTCGGCCCGTGGCCGTGGATGCCCTTTTAGCAGCTCTGTTGGACCCTACCGCACTGAGCAGTGATGTCCGCTGAAGAGGCCCCGCCTCCCGCCATGGACAACAACACCGCCAACGCAAACAACGACGCAGAGGTGTGTGTGCAGGCTTACCTTCGTCGCGGTCGGGTGGAGACAATTGACCGATTGCTCCTCCCCTCCACAGGAGAGCGTTGACCCTGCTCTCAACCCACATAGACAGCGTTGGGGCCTGTCTGCTAGTTGAATTGTGTGTCACATGCTTTTTTGCCCTCTCCTCAGACTCTTGCCCAACACACACGTACGCGCGCATACATACGCGCGCGCGCGCGCGCACACACACACACACACACACACACACACACACACGCATTCGCGCGAACATACTCACATAAGCATGCGCACTCGCACGCACATACACACGTACACACAGTGTAACTGAGGTGGCACATGCATACAGCAACCCCCCCACACATACATGCATTGTTGTGCTCAGAGACTTTTTGCACACACCAAGATTGAAAGTTATCCATTCCTGGGCATGCAAGCACCACGCACACAGCAATGCATTATATGCGCTCGCCTGTGCTCGCGCACGCAGGCACCTGCCCCTGCTGAGGCCCCTAAAGCTGAAACGGCAGACGTGCCCTCCCCTCCCGCTGCTGGGCAGGCAGAGGCAGCCCCTGCCGCTGTCGCTGCTGCTCCTGCCCCCAAGGAAGAGCCTGCTTCTGCAACCCAACCTGCAGCAGATCCTGCAGCGGCAGCAGCGGCAGCAGCTGCAGCCGCGGCCGCTGCAGCTGCTGCCGCGCCTCAGCCTGCTGCTCCGCCGCCGGCAGACAGCGCAGCGGCAGCAGCTGCCCCCAATGCCGCTCAAGGTGGCATGGGGCCCGCGCAGGTTGCCAGCATGGCAGCTGCGCAAGCAGCTCAGCCCGCCGCCAACCCCCTTGCTGCCTTCATGCAGAACCCCCAGTTTGCCGCCATGATCCAGCTGATGGTGCGCCAGCAGCCGCAGCTGGCCCAGAACCCTGCCGCGCTGATCCAGATGCTGATGAATGTCTCGGCACAGAATCCGATGCTGGCCGCATCCCTCTTGGGGGGTGGCATGCGCCCCATGATGCCTGGGCAGCCAGCGCCCATGATGGCCATGCCCACCATGCAGCAGCAGCAGCAGCAGCAGTACGGGGGTGGTGGCGGCGGCGGTGGTGGGGGTGGACGCCGCAGGAAGGAGAGCTATGGGGATGTCGAGGATGATGATGAGGATGAGGACAACTTTGACGAGTTTGATTACAGGAAGCGCATCGCGCGCACGCCAGGTGGGGCTGGGTGGGGGCAGGGAGGAGGGGGTTTTCAGGGTTGACGTGTAGAGGACATTTGCCAACCCATGTTAGGCTTTGAAAAAAAGCAAAAAAAAATGTCGTTGCGGGGAGGGGATGTCTGGCGGCTGTTGCTGTTGCTGGATGTGGAAGGGTTTGGCGCACGCAGGGGGAAAGCAGGCCTGCTGCAACTTGATGTGCTGTGTGAGAGTGGCTCCCTTGCAGGATGTTTTTGGTTGCGTGTGAGCGCCAACCCAAAAGGGCTGTAGTGTCGATTTGAAAGGTGCTTGTTAGATGGCGGTGGTGTTCGGTGCTCAGAAGCACTCAAGGGACATCCTGGTGAGTCTTATAACCCCCCATATGGCCTTGTGGTTTCATGCACGTCTCCCATGGGGTGCACACTGGTGCCCCACAGGATTGATGTGCCTTGCTGAAGCTTTATGGAAAACCACAATACCTCCGTTCACCCACTCGCTGACTCTGTATGCTGGCTTCATGCATGCCCCCTCAACATCTCCTGGTTCACCCTTGTGTCTTTCAATACCATGGATGAGCTACAACTCGTGTGCCCTGCATACCAAAACAAGAGGGCGCAGCAGTTAAAGGAAAAGGATGATGTACTAAGAATGTAGGCATGGCAGCACACAAAGAAGTGGAGGCGCACAGCAACTGCACAACGGCAGAGCAGAGCAGAGCACACCAAAGAAAGGGTTGCAATCAGAGGATGGGGGCATGGCAGCACACAAGAAGTGAAGGCACAAGGCAACTGGACAACGGCAGCTCCAATAAAAAGACATCATACAAAGAAAGCACACAGCAACCGCACAACAGGCTGGCTGCTGCTTGTCCACACACCCTGGTGGCTGTGCTTATTCAGTCCCTCATCTCGAAACAACTAAGATGCTATATACGTGTGGTGTGTACCAGCGGTGCATATTGAGCTTGGAGAGAGGTTATGTGTTTTTAGTGTCCTTGATGTCTTCGCTTTTGTGTCCGTTGTTTGGGTGCAGGCATTGTGAGTATGGTAAGGGTGACATGCAAAGTGACGCGTGTGTTGTGAGCTTGTAGGCAGCAAAGATGGCAAGAATGGTCAGAGAGAGAGAGAGAGAGAGAGAGAGAGAGAGAGAGAGAGAGAGAGACACAGAGGGAGAGAGAGACAGAGAGAGAGACACAGAGGGAGAGAGAGACAGAGACAGAGACAGAGAAGTAGCAGGCAGCACAAGCCACAAGGCCATGCGTGGCCCACTTGATGAAGCTTGAAAAATATGTGCATGTGTTTTGGGTACTTGCAGGCAGTGAAGATGATGAAGATGGCTCGCGCCGGAGTGGCAGGCGGCGCAAGCCCAAGCGCGACGCATACCTGGAGGAGGAGGAGAGGGAGGCTGCGCGCAAAGCAGCGGCGCTGGCCTCAGGTGTGTGTGTGTGTGTGCGCGCGCGCGCGCCCGCCCGCGCACAAGCGTGAACGCACCTGTTCTGACAGCACTAAGACAAAACGTACTTCTTTGTTTGTTTCTATGTGCTTGTGTAGGCAAACGCCGTGGCGGCCGGGGCCGCCGCCCCAAGTCCCTCAGCACCCAGCTGGGCGACCCTCCCCCACAGCCGGGCTACGGCCCCGACGACGTGCCCCTGCTTCCTGCCACCCTGCCACCTGAGCTGCTGCAGGCCCTGCCGCCCCAGCTGCAGCTGCTCATCCAGCAACGCCATGCGCTGCCGGTAACGCAGCAGCAGCAGGTGCGTGAGTGTTTGTGTTGTGCTCACTGTATACATGTGGGTGTGAAAAAGCACATGCAGTGCCCTGCCGCTCCAGCTGCAGCTGCTCATCCAGCAATGCCATGCGCTGTCGGTCGCGCAGCAGCAGCAGCAGTGTGCGCGCACGCGCTTAAACACACGCACACACATGTGTGTGTGTGTGCTTGGTGTGCATGGGTGTGGGTGTGGGGAAGCGCGTGCAGTGCCCTGCCCTCACAACTGCAGCTGCTCATCAGCAACGCCACGTGCTGCCTATGGCGCAGCAGCAGCAGCAGCAGCAGCAGCAGGTGTGCGCGCACCTGTGTGTGTTTTGCAGCGACAGCAGGTTTGTGCGCAAATGTGTTGGGTACTGGGACAGTGTACGCACAGCCCTGCCGCCCCAACTGCAGCTACGCACCAGGCAGGCCATACGCCAGTGGCACAGCCACAGCAGATGTGTGCGAACGCACTTGTGGGCATGGAGTCGTGAATCCCCTCCATGATGCAATGCACCCCGCTTGCGTGTGTGCCTGTGCAGATAAACGCGCTGATCATGCAGATCGTGCAGCAGCAGATGCCGGATTTGGCGACCAGCATGGTGACCACAGCACAACAGCAAGCCCAAGCCTACAAGGAGTACCAGGAAGCCCTGGCCAACCTGCCCCCACCCCCTGCCCCCAAGCCCAAGCCACCGCCCAAGCATTATGAAGAGGTGCGCGGCAGTGGTGTTGCCATGGGTGTTGCCCTCAGCATGGTTTGCTTGGTACACACAACAATTTATTTCACACACATATGCCGGCATGGTTTGCTCGGTACACACATGAAGAGTTGCGCGGCCATGTAGATTACACACCCACATATGCCGGCATGGTTTGCTCGGTACACACATATGAAGAGGTGCGCGGCCATGGGTGTTGCTCTCAGCATGGTTTGCTCGGTACACACAACAATTTATTTCACTCGCAGCACTTGCAGCCTGGTTTCCTTTGCCTCCTTTTGCAAGTAGAACAAGAGCGACAGCCTGTCCATATCATTGATTGGAAAGCTCCATGAACTCAATGTCTGCTAATTGCGCGCATGGCACACTTTTGTGCTGTGTGTGCCGTCTTTTCCTGTGATATGATGTTGATGATATGAACATGTGCAAGCATGGCACACTTTTGTGCTGTGTGTGCCGTCTTTACTTGTGATATGATGTTGATGATATGAACATGTGTGCAAAGAGGACGTTTGCATCAGCTTGTTTCATTAATATCTTGCATGGCAGGGCCGAAGTTTCATGATGTCATGTGCGCAAGCAGTGACAGTGTTTGATGATCATTAAAAATCACCATCATCATGCACTGCTGCTGCTGCTGCTGCCTTCCTCAACGTCATGCGCTGTGATCCACCTTTTGCTCCTCAACATCATGCCCTGTGACGAACGACATGTGACCCTCCTTGTGGCCCTCAACATCATGCACTGCCGCTGCCTTGTGGCCCTCAATGACATTGGCTGCCGCTGCCATGTGGCCCTCAATGACATTCATTGCCACTGCCTTGTGGTCCTTCCTAACAGCCTGAGGATGACCCTGATGAGGAGGAAGAGGAGGAGGAGCCGGAGTACGACAGCGAGCATGAGATGCCCAAGCGAGGTGTGTGTGTGTTGATAAGGGCCCCTTGCTTTTAGACTGCAGACTGGGCATGCAATACCAACTGTGGTGTGTTTGTTTGCCCGTGCGTGCGTGTGTGTATCTGCAGGGCATAGCATGCAATGCTCACTGTGTGTGTGTGTGCGCGCGTTCGCATGTGCGTGTGTGTATCTGCAGGGTATAGCATGCAATGCTCACTGTGTGTGTGTCTGCGCGTGCGCATGTGTGTATGTGCCTGCAGGACGTGGCCGCGGCCGTGGGCGCGGTAGGGGACGCAGGGCGCCTGTGGACGAGGAGTGGCGCCCAGGAATGGACAGCGACAGCGATGAGGGCCGTGCGCGCCGCAAGTGAGTGTGTGTGGGTGCGTTTATGTGTTGATGCTGGGCTATCTGTGCGCGTTTATGCAGGCAGGGTGTTTTTTTTTTCCGGTGGTGGCGTCTGTGCACATGTGTGCAGGCAGTGCGGGTGTGTTGGCGCCAGGGCATGGACTGCAACAGCAACAACGGCAGCACATTGCAAGTATGAGTGGGCGTGTTGTGTCTGGGGCTGCGCGCGGGGGGCCTCATGTTGCTTCTAGGACCCGCCCTGCTGGTTTTACACACCCCTACGCCAGAGATTCTTGAATGTGTAGACGATCGCACGACGTGTGCGTCCACCGAAGATGACAGACGGGGTTCAGGCAACTGAGAAGACACAAGCCATGCCTAAACGAGTTCCTTTCTTTTTTCCTTCATTTCAAACACCTTTGCCTTTCAGCAAGCATGGGCATCTGCGGAAACCGTGCACATGCTAGCGACCTAAGTTTGCTTTCCATCTTCCTTTCAAGCACATGTGCAAATGTGCGCTGGACGGCAGCATGAGTCCCCATCCCCCTAAGCAACCTCCGGATCTGTTGTTGGTAGTCATGGTTCATGGGTATGGTTGGCCAATGCTCCCCCAAACATGCTGCCATTGGAAGCTTCCTCTCTGCTCTCTTCCTCGCTGCTGCTGCTGCTACTGCCCATGCAGCTTTTGCTGCCTGTGTGGCTGCGCAAGCTGGCCTTGCTTGTGCTGGCTTGCCCTAAAGGGCAGGATTTGGGGGGGGGGGCAGGCTGCTATCCACTCCTGTCGCTATCCCAAAAATTAATGTTAACATACGCAACCGCACATAACTGCGCATCCACAAAATAATTGATTGATGACCATCACGCTGTCACTGCGCAGGGCTTAACATAACTTTTGCGCGGTGATAAAGTTTCTGTACATATACATAAATATACATTCTTATCTTTACGTGCTCCCTCACGTACTCTACAACTTGCACTGTGATGCTTTCTCACACGCATTCTCACCCGCGCTGTGATGCTCCCTCGCTCATGCGCTCGCCCATCAATGATGGCCCCTCCCTCACTTCTTCAAACACACTCTCACTTCTGCTGTAATGCCTCCTCGCCTACTTGCCTCCTCACAAGCATGCTCCCTTTCACGCACGCTCACGCATGATGTGATGTCCCCTCAATCCCTCCCTCACCTGAGCAGGCGTGGGCGCGGGGGTGGCCGTGGGCGAGGCATGGGCCGTGGCGGGTACAGCCGTGGCGGCAGCAGTGATGCGGACGACCGCGGTGCTGCTGGCGGTTTCGGAGGCTACGGCAGCATGCAGCCCAGCATGTTTGGCCATCCGGGCATGCCGGGCATGGCGGCGGGCATGATGCCGCAGGTGGGGGGTTTGGGCACTCACGAGCAAGTGCGCGCGCACGTGTGTATGTTCTGTGGCTGTGTGGGCTTTTGGTGGCATGCAGCGCAGCATGTTTGGTCATTCAGGCATGGTAGCAGGCATGATACCGCATGTGGGGAGTGTAGGCACTCGTATGCGAGGATATGCGTGCACGAGTTGGTGGCTGTGTAGGACGACTTGAAAAACTTGGGACCCTGCTCTTCAGCAATGCACCCTTGCACACATACTCACGCATACACATACACTCGCTCATACATGCTTTGCGTAGGCGCACATGGGGCAGATGGGCTACCCGCAGATGGCCCAGCAAATGGCCCAGATGGGGCAGATGGGCATGCCTAACCAAATGCAGATGTTTGGCCAGGGCATGCCCTCGATGGGGCAGGGGCAGGGAGGCCTGTGAGCCTTGTTCCACCATAGAATCCTGCACCCATTGGCTTTGCGAGGAGCCAGGGCATGTTAGCCTTGCGAGCTGTTGTTTTAAGTGCTTACCCAAGTGATGAGGAGGGTGCCAGGAGGCCTGTGAGCCCTATATCCACCATGGAATCCTGCATCCGTTGGCTGTTTAGAAGGAGCCCTGGTGTGTTGACAGGATGTATGTGTAAGACGAGCATGCATAAGCGCACACGCTGTCAGCCTTGCAGCATGATTCCCTGCGCCCATGGCCCTTAGAAAGGGCCTGGGTGTGTCTGGCTCACAAGCATGTATGTGCACGCCCGATTTGTGAGGAAGGGGCAGGGGGGCATGGAAGCCCTGCCCAAAAGCTCCTGGTTCTCGTGAGGAAGAAGCCTGTGCAAGGTTGCGCCTCTGCTGCGCGCGTGCAGTGCTTGGTTGTTCTCATTGCCGAACAGGCAGCAGAGCCTATTTCTGCTCTGGGTTGGGGTGTTGCCTTGCATCAGGAGGTACAGTTCCAAAAGCTTGCATGTGTGTGCTCGTTTGTGTGTGTGTCCGCATCCCAATTAAAGCGTGACGCACAGCTGCTGCCTGCTGCTTTGTTTGATTACAGCCCACCCATCCCTCTGCGCATCATCTGCGCAGCAGCAGCTGTGGAACAGGATTGGGGATGGGGGGAAAGGAGGGCGTGAATGTCATGTGAACTTGTGTGTAAATGGATTGTGAGGCAGGAGCTCAAGATTACACCTGTGTTTGCACGTGTCAAGTGTCCATTGTTTTGTACAGGCAGTGAATTTTCACGGACCGACGAGCCTAATTAGGACCAACCAGGCAGTGTTTTTGCATGCATGCCATGAAGAACAGATTGAGATGGATGGAAGCTGTGTATATGATTTGACTGTGACATTTGCTGACTGATGATGATCTGACGTTGCCTCTTGAGGTGCCTGCTTGTGTGACGGGGCAAAATGGTGTTTGCCCGGAAGGCACTCCCAAAAGCCATGTGAATTTTCTGACCAGGTGCATGATGACTTTGATAGTAACTATTGGCCCTCTGCCAACAAGGCTGTGGCATCGAGGCAGGGAGCAGGCCTAGCCCATCATTAACCGTTTTCCCTTCTGCCGGCAAGGGTGTGTCATCGAGGCAGGGAGCAGGCCTGTAATGTCATTCATAGTTAGCCCTTCTGTCAGCAAGGGTATGACATCGAGGCAGGGAGAAGATTTGGCTTATCGTACTCTTGGGTCCGCTTCCTGTCACTCGCCTCCGTTAACAAAGAACCCATAAATTTGTGTGTTGTCTGTGAGCACCACATAGCTGTAACGCGCTTGCTAAATTCCTGGTGTTTCACTCTCAACCATATGAGTTGGTCCTCCACTCAAATCATTGTCCTTGAGCCTTCAACCATATTGATTGGCTGCTCAATGAGTTACAAGGTTTACAAGGATAAGGCCTTCAGTCAAGAAGTGCGACTGCTAGCCTGCTCATAAAAGGCAATCAATTCATGAAAAAAAATAAGGAAGTTTATTGTTGTTCTGGTTCAAAAAAGCAGACACATCATGAGATTCTGCCTGTGAGAACAAGGGAGCATATTTCCTGCGGAGAGAGACCACCTGGGGATGTGTGCAATGGAAGAGGACATGTTGTTCATCCTGGACATTATCATCAGCCTCACAAAGGTCACAGTTTGGGGAAGAGCTGTGATTCCAAGTTGCTGTCTCATAGCGAAGGGTGTGAATGCGGAGTCTAAACCGAGCCACGCTGCGAATGACATCATGGGGGAGGTCAAGGAACATGTATTTGGGGAGGCTATAAGGAGAATGCATAACCAAGGCTCTTTTAGTAGGAGGAGCACACCACTGGTGATAAGTTAAACGTTTACTGTTGCGCTCTCTAGGATGTGTGTTGGAAAAAGGTTCCCAATATTGTAGGTGCCTGGTCCTGAGATCTACAACAAAACGACTAAGATCAATGGGCTCACAATTCAGCAGCTTCTGTTTGAAAATATGGGAGTGTGGCAAACCATCCATGGCTGATAGAACATGGGAAGACCAACAATCATCAGATCTCGAGCTCAGCCGCATGTCAGCCTGCAAAATCTTTTTCATTGTGGAGCTGTTGCATCGTGTCAAGGAGTTGTAGAGACGCATTGCTGCCCGGAACCAATTGAATTGTAAGGGCTCCAGACCACATTCCCGCATGATGCACCAAGAGGGAGTAGTGTCCCTGACCCCCAAAGTTCTTTTAAGCACTGTTAGTAGCCACTTCTGTATGGGATTGTCCATCTCTTTGCCTTGCCGAAGGTATGGGGTAGCCCAGATCTGACTTGCATACATGCCAGCAGGGATTGCATACGTCTTGAGGAGCCAAATCTGGGCGTGTAATCTGTTGGCAAGGTCGTGCTCCTGAACAAACTTTTTGACTCGGAGAGTACCAGCTGTGAATGGTCTCAACGCTGCATCGGCCGCAACATCCAGATTGATTGTTTTGTTACACACCATGCCGAGATATTTGAAAGTATCTGTGTAGGGGAGCTACGTACCATCAAAGTAAAGTGGGGGCAGATTGTCAGACCTGGAATTGAAGCACATCACCTCAGATTTCAATGTGTTGACAGTCAGCGATTTCCTTTCAGCATAGGCTCTCAATTTGTTTAGCATGGTCTGCACGTTGGTATGGTCATTGGACATGAGAGAGAGGTCATCAGCGAACAGTAAGTGAGTCACCATGAAATTGGGAATACCGGTGAGCGCACCCTGCACCCCTTCAGCCAGACAGTCAATGTCGTTCAAGTAAATTGAAAACAGCAAGGGGGAGAGAGGGCACCCTTGTTTGACCCCAAATGATGGCTGCACATTTGCCCTCTTGTCCCCATCCAGCAGCGTGTACTCATCCTCATGGTATAAGTCTTTCAGGATAGAGACAATGTGGTTTGGCATCTGACAGTTGTGTAAATGTTCCCACAGCTTGCTCCGTGGGATGGAATCATAAGCTTGCTTGAAGTCGATGAAAGCAGTGTACAATCGTGATGATCCCCCTTGTACTTTCTGAGCTGCATCTCGCAAGTGCCGCAGGATGAACAGGGGTTGCAGTGTACTACGGCCCGGGTAGAAACCAAACTGTGTGTCCGGAATTTTGCTGTGTTGGCTACACCAGTCTTGAATCATGGAGCGCAGCAGGTTGGCATACAGTCTGTACAGCGTGCCACTCACTGCAATCATCCTGTAATTCCCTGGATCTGTCACTGGGCCCTTATTGTGAATTGGGGTCAGCTTGGCCTCTTTCCAAGACCTGGGGATGTGGGCTTTCGTGATGAACAGCTTGAACATTGCAGCAATGTGAGGGGCCAGTACATTGACATTCTCCCATCCCCTACCACGTTGTTTGGGCACTCGTTTGAAAGCACGTTTGATGAAGGTAGGAGTGACTGTGTCAAACCCAGAAGAAGAAGTGGTGTCCATGTTTGAGATGTGTGTCAAGACCAAGGCCAGCAGTTCGTTGTCCTCAGGCATGTTGAAGGGATGGGGACCAGGTTGTGAGTTGGTGTGTCTGCGACCCAGGGGGATCAAGTGGTCTCTGCCAGATACATTTCCTGTCCATCTTCGAACACGTGTCTGGTTCGCATCGTTAGGGTAGCTCACTGGTGTCTGTCTAAACACATTATGTAGATGATTGTGCCAGGAGCTCTCTGAGACAGGGGTCACATGCTCAATGAGTTACAATGAGTTACATGGGGTTTGACCTTCAGCCAGGTAGTTTGGCTGCTCGGTCTGCTCAACTGTTCCAACTGCATAAAAAATATCCATGAGATCGGAAATAAAAGCTGCTCAGAAACCAAATAACTAAAGCAGGGGGGGGGGAGGAAGGGTTAGATAGCTGTACCTGCCAACAGGGACAGCTTAGCTGAAGGTAAGGTTACGGGAAGGGAAGGGTTACAGAGCTGTACCTGCCTGCGGGGGCAGCTTAGCTGAGGCGAAATGCAACTAAACTAGTCCAATCTGAGGTTACAGATTTTAGGAAAAAAGAAGGCCAAGGCCAGTCCAATCTGAAAAACAATATGAGCTAGAAGCTCAGTCACAGCATTTCAGGCAAGCAGACACTGGTGGCACCGTGACGGTCTTGGCTGATCCTAAGACCTCATCCTGGTTCATGAAGTCCCTATAGACCTAGCTAGGTAAGGGATAGGGTTACATAGCTGTACCTGCCTACAAGGGCAGCTTAGCTGAAGCAAAAGGTGCCTGTAAACAAACCAAACCAAACTTGTGTAAATTAGCTAGGTAAGGTTACATCCCTACATCTGCCTACAGGTTACAAGGATAAGGCCTTCAGTTAAAAGTGAAGGTAAGGTTACATCGCTATATCCGCCTACAAGGGCAGCTGAGCGAAAACACAGAGGCCTGTAACCAGACCAGTCTGAAAAAGAAGCTGTGTTCGGGAGTGTCAGCTGCTGAGAGAAACATGCGCAAATGTGAAGGTTCTCCAGGTGCTAACACAACTAAAAAAAGGCACAAGGGTCTTGAAAGGAAAGCTCATGGAATGATTGACTCAAGACTCTAGATATCCAGAAAGAGCAGGAACCCAGAAATTCTCGTGTACACTCAAATGCAGGTTCACACCCACAATGAGCAGGATTGCACCCTAAACAAGAATGACCACACAACCGCTTTCAAGTTTGCACAAACTGTCTATGATGCACACCATATGGAAGCATGCACACCTACAGGTTTGACCATAAAGTTTGGCTGAACCAGCACAACTTGTCTGATGCACACTGCACGCAAGCATGCACACACACAGGTCTGACCAAAAGACAGCTGCAACGAGACAACAGGCTGTCAAGTTTGCACAAACTGTCTATGATGCACACCATATGCAAGCATGCACACCTACAGCTTGGTTGTTAACCCTACAGGTCAGTTAAAAAGTGCAACTGCTAGCCTGCTCATAAAAGGCAATTAATTCATGAAGGAAAAAAGGAAGTTTATTGTTGTTCTGGTTCAAAAAAGCAGGCACATCATGGAATCCTATAGGCAGGAGCCTGTGAGAGCAAGGGAGCATATTTCCTACAAGTTACGAGTTAAGTTACAATGGGGTTTGACCTTCAGCCAGGTAGTTTGGCTGCTCGGCCTGCTCAACTGTTTCAACTGCACAAAAAAATAGCCAAGAGGTCAGAAATAAAACAATAAGTCTCATACGTCCCAGATCTTTAAAATGCTTTGAAATCCCATATGCATGCTAAACACAAGCTGGGCTATGCTGACAGGAAGACAGGCTACTACACTTACTACCAGAGCTTGCTACCTCAAGTAAGCAAGAAAATTAGCAATGCCTTTTGGAACATGCCCGGTCTCTCAACTCGAATGAAACGCACTGTCTTCCAATACCGCACAGGCACCCTCTACAATCAGAAACATGCGGTCTGATAAAAAAGATCCACTAGCCTGACATGTCCCCTACCTGATTGCCATCACATGGATAGCGCTCTCCACATCCTATCTAGCTGCCAATGCCCCGTCATGCGTAACATGGTAACTGAGCGTCACAATATTGCTTGCAGGATGATCTTGAAATTGATCAGTGAAGGCTCTTATGGGGCCAATCTTGTGCAGTTGGATGCAGGCAACAAAAGCCGTTTGGTCCAGCACGACCTGCAAGTCCCTGAGCAAGTCTCTAATCGAGCTGTACCTCCCAACCTCTTCAAACCCACGTTTTCTATGCAAACCAGACGCAACTCCAGCCGCCCTGATGCAATCTTGGTTACCCCTCACCTAACCAACCCAAACAGACCACCTACTCCACCCTCAAACCGGGTACTGCGCAGTATGGGGAGTAGCACAACTCCAGCCCGCCATATTCACTTAATAGAAATCAAGTACTGTGAAGATACGGGGCCTGGTGCCCAGCTAGAAGCCTCACAGCAACAACACAGTGAACTGTGCAAACAACTCCAAGGTGCAGAGATTACTATCCACCCTATCCTCCTGGGTGTGGGTGGGACTATCTACAATGCCCATACCCTTGATCAATTTTAAAAATTAGGGATTGACTCACAAAGATCTGAAACACTTGCAAGAAAACTCCATGCCCATTCTGTACAATTTGCGCACAAACTTACCTCTACCAGACGTGCCATTGAAAATAAAAGCACTAATCATAACACTGGTGCCCAGGAGCAGCGTGCTGCCAGAAACCCACCTGACCCACACTAACTCTCCTCTCATCTTCTGGTAAGGGAGACTCACGGCTCTTTGAGCCAATGTGTCTCTCTTTCCTTAATTGATGTAGGGAAAGTTTTCTCTGCCTACGTAGTTTTTCTTTTTCTTTCAGTCTCATTACTAATGATTAGTTTGCTTCTGCAAGAAATGAAAAGCATTCTCAGGGCTAGCTTGAGAATAGTAGTAAGTGCCTGATCCGTCCAGAAAAACTCTGTGAGAAGAGGGGAAGTCAGAAATTAACTGCATAAGTTCTTCGAAGAGAATACACAGGATCGCAAGAACAAAGGAACGCGGCATGCTTTTCATCTTGGAGTCCTCCTTGGTCACACTTATCACAAGCAGATGTGTGCTCCTGCTAAAGTGATGTCTCAACTCTTAGAGTGTGAGCATGTAAGCGAAAGCACGCTATGTTTCTCAGCTTGTGCTTGCCCAATTCAAGATGCAAATACCTGGGGACAGAAAAGGGCGCACCATGAACAGACAAGGGTCTCAAAGGAAGTGCCATCCAGTGATGATTCTTAGCTAATTTGTCCGTGTGGTCACCATGTTCTGCCAAGGCATCAGCATTCCACACACCTCGCAGCCTTTTTCTCAGATCAACAACAAACTCCCTCATGACTATAGGCTGCCCTGACCGGACACAATGAGTAAACACGTTGCACCTGTCCAAGCCTGTGCATGCAGCCAAAAATTCTGAGGTCCAGCATTTACGGGAAAGCCTGCTCATTTCAACATCTGCTTGCAGTACCTTACTGCGTGTAGTGCTGTTGCTGTGCAGCAAAGCTTTGTAAAACCTAACTGCTGCGCGGAACCAATAAAACTGTACAAGTTCATGTCCTCATTCCCGCAGGGCAGACCAATTATGAGTTGTGCGCTTTACCCCAAGGGTATGCTTCAATAAGCACAGGTGCACAATTTGCAAAGGAATGTCCATTTCATCTCCTTCTTTCATATATGTAGAGCCCCAAATTTGGCAAGCATACATGCTAGCAGGGAGAGCATATGCTTTAGTCAGCCAGAGCATGGTATGTGGCCTGTCCGCCAGATGGTGCTCAGATGCGAATTGCCTAATCCGTCTACAACCAGCTAGGAAAGGGGACACACATGTACTCAGCAGTGGCTTGCGGGTTGCGTTGTTCTGTGAACAGCATGCCCAAATATCTAAAGGAATCCGCACAAGCCAAACAAACTCCACCTAACGTGAAAACTGACACGTTATCGACCCTTTAATCAAAGTGCATGATCTCAGACTTGGCAGCATTTATTACCAATCCTTTCTGCTGAGCATGCGCATGCAGCCTATCTAGCATCAGTTGGAGCTGATCGGGCACATTACTGGTTAGGCATAAATCATCTGCATACAGCATGTGCGTGACTTGCATATCACTAGCGTCTGAAATAGCCCCTTGCACATTTCTGCCAAGCAATCCCCGTCATTGATGTTCAAGGACTCCTCGGCGAGAACAACAAGGGGGAAAGCGGGCAGCCTCGCTAAACTCCATAATGGGGGCGCACACGTGCTTGCTTGCAGCCATCCACCAAGATATACTCATCATCAGCATACATGATTTAAACGACAGCCAACAGGCACGTAGGCATACAAATGCGCTGATGGTGAGTCCAAAGTCCCTAGGAAGCTTCCCTAGGAATTGTATCGTATGCCTCCTTGAAATTAAGAAATGCTGCATGCAGCCTTGGGGATGCATTTGGGTGCGTGACCTGAGCAGCATGCTGCACGTGCCGCAGAATGAATATGGGCTGCATAGTGTTACGGCCAAGATAAAACCAAACTGAGTGTCTGAATGATATTTAGCTAATTTGTTCTTGTGCTCACCGTGTTCTGCCAAGGCATTAGCATTCCACATGCCTCTCACCCTTCTTTCTCAAATCAACAACAAACTCCCTCATAATTACAGGCTCCCCAGACTGAACATGATGAGTAAACGTGCTGCACTTGTCCAAGCTCATGCGTATACTTACGAGAAAGACTGCTCATCTCAACATCTGCTCGCAGCATCTTGTTGAGTGTAGTACTGTTGCTGCGCAGTAAAGGATTGTAGAAACTTACTGCTGCGCCAAACCAACATCCGTACAAACTGCAAGGTTCATGTTTACATTTCCGCAGCACAGACCAGTTAGGAGTGGTGTGCTTTGTTCCAAGGATACGCTTCAGTAAGCACAGATGCAAGCACAGTTTGTAAAGGGCAATCCATCTCAGCTCCTTCTTTCATTACTAATGAATCATTACTAATGAATCATTAGTGCCCCAGATTTGGCAAGCATACATATTAGCGGGGGGAGCAAAAGCTTTAATTAGCCAGGGTATAGTATGCGCCCTGTCCGTCAGATGGTACGGATGGAACTTGGACTTAGATAACATTTGGATGGAACAGATGGACTTAGATGGAATGGATGGACTTAGACAGAACTTGGAAGGACTTAGATGGATGGACATAGATGGATGGACTTAGAGAGTATGGGAAAATGTTTGTTGCGGTCTGATGTTTGATGAAACAACATGATGTAGATATGCTTGAAGGGTTCAAAGTTGTTGGATCACATAAATGCTCTGAACATTTGATGTACAGTACACTGCTGTAATGTTGATTTTAAAAATGCTTATGCACTGCTCCATGTTCACTTCATGAGGTAAGGTTAAATTGCCACATCCGCCTACAAGGGCAGCTGAGCACAAACACTAAGGCCTGTAACCAGACCTGGCCAAAGAATGGTCAACTCACAAAACATTGACTGGAAACTGAGGTAACAAAACCATGTTTGTTGTGGTCTGGTGTTTGTGAAATCACGAGGGTGATTCTGCTCAAAGGCTTCAAAGCTGTTGGATCAGATAAATACTCCAAACATTTGCTGGACAATGTACTGCAGCGTATGGTTCGTAAGCATTCGTTCCAAACATGCCCATGCAATGCTCCATGTCCACTAGGATATCATGGGGTTGTTGGCATTCAGATAAAGGAAGGCATGTTCCCTCTTCCATAGGCACGTTAAGTAGCCTGGATGACATCAACAACAGGATCCCCCTGGATAACTCCCAAGTGGAAATCAGAAAACTGGAGGCTCATCCCCATAACCTAGAGGCCTAACATATCCCCCCTGCGGATCCCAGCCCTCACAGGCCAATCAGCCGTCAGTCTGACTAACTTAAAAAGATTACCATATTACCAACATTCATTGGCCTATCATCGGCCTATCAAAGTCATCATGCATTTGAATAGTAGGTCGTGTTCTTCCCTGCTTACTATCATGTATGGAAATGTGTCTCTTCTCCCAAGAAACCAATTCAAATACCTCAGTATGCTTGTGGACAAGCAACTGAATTCAGCTTTGTCCGCTAAGCGGCAGGTCGGCAGCTTTAGACCGGAAGGCAACTAACACGGACTAACATGGCTGCCCAGCAAAGGATTAAGGAGTTTGTGCATGAACATGATCTAAGGAATAGGCCACACGCTCTGATTTGGCTCTCAAAGTTATATGGCATTCCGGCTTGGATGTACGCGTGCCAAGTGTGGGGTACGGAATATTTGCGAGAAGGCAGTGAGTTCAAAAGCCAATTGCAGAAAAGGCAATAATGCTCCTTGAGACGTTTCTAGGTGTGAAGAGCACTGCCATGAGCTGGCCAGTACTGAGAGAGTGTGGCCAAGAGCCTTTGCAGTTCTACTGGTTTAGGGTCTCTGTCAAGTTTTTAAACAGCAAGCTTGAATCAAACAGCAAGACATTATGTCAAGTGCTGAAAGCGGATTTACACCTTGCTAATAGTGAAGAACATGCCCGGTCTCTCAACTCAAATGAAACGTACTGTCTTCCAATACCGCACAGGCACCCTGTACAATCAGAAACATGCAGTCCGATATAAAAGATCCACTAGCCTTACATGCCCCCTACCTGATTGCCATCACATGGATAGCGCTCTCCACATCCTATCTGGCTGCCAATGCCCCGTCATGCGTAACATGGTAACTGAGCGTCACAATATTGCTTGCAGGATGATTTTGAAATTGGTCAGTGAAGGCTCTTATGGGGCCAATCTTGTGCAGTTGGATGTGGGCAACTCAAACTGTGTGGCCCAGCACGACCTGCAAGTTCCTGAGCAAATCTCTAATCGTGCTTTACCTTCCTACCTCTTCAAACCCATGATTCCTATTCAAACCAGATGCAACTCCAGCCGCCCTGATGCAACCTTGGTCCTCACCAAACTAATCCAACCTCACACCGGGTACTGCGCAGTATGGGGAGTAGCACAACTTTAGCCCGCCATATCCACTTAATATAAATCAAATACTGTGAAGATACGAGGCCTAGTGCCCAGCTAGGAGCCTCACAGCAACAACACAGCGAACTGTGCCACGGGCAGTGCAAACAACTCCAAGGTGCAGAGATTACTATCCACCCAATCCTCCTGGGCGTGGGTGGGACCATTTACACTGCCCATACCCTTGATCAATTCAAAAAATTAGGGATTGACTCACAGAGATCTGAAACACTTGCAAGAAAACTCCATGCCCATTCTGTACAATTTGTGCACAAACTTACCTCTACCAGACGTGCCATCGAAAATAAAAACACTCATCATAACACTGGTGCCCTGGAGCAGCGTGCTACCAGAAACCCACCCAATCCACATTAATTCCCCTATCATCTTCTGGTGAGGGAGACTCACGGCTCTTTGAGCCAATGTGTCTCTCTTTCCTTGATTGATGTAGGGAGAGTTTTCTCTGCCTACGTAGCTTTCTCTTTTTTCTTTTTTTCCTTTCTTAAAAGTCTTGCTGGTCTGCACATGTGTCTAAGGCATTTAGTGGCATGCGCAATGGGGATGTGTTTTAACAGAAAGTGCCGAGTGCTTCTAAGATTCCCATGCAAAATTTTATAGGGAATTTGAGGTACAGACAGCAGAAGGTTTAAAGGGAAGCGGATGCACTCAATTCCCAAGAGGTGAACAGGAAAGCAGTTACCTACCATCATCGTGCAGAAAACCTTTAAAAAAAAGGAAAGAAAAGAAAAAGAAAAGAAGAGACTACGCTTGCCAAGTCTGGCCGCATGCATTAAGGAAAGGGCACCTGAAAGGCAGGGCCCCACCGCACAGACCAAGAGGAAGAGGTGGCACAGAAGTCTTCACCAACCTTTAGATCAAACAGCACGCACACCCTTTTGTATCTCATCATATTGATTTAAGGGTCTGGATAAGGGAGGCATGAGGAATGTGAGTAGGTTTAGGCTTTGTGCCCACTGCTTGAACTTCAAGGTCGAGTCCTGTAAATGGTTGGGTGTTTCAAATATTTGTGATAAGTGTGGATGTGCTGAAGTCCAGGACGAGAAACATGTTCTTTTCTATTGCATTTGCTTTGAGTTGTGCGAGCTGCACAGAAAAAAGCAAGAACCTGTTCATTGGTATTTTTGAACCAATACATACTTTTGACCAGCTTCTAGACACTGATTTTATTCCTTTCTTCTTGGCGAGTTTCCGCATTTTGACTGATCTTGAGATCAATGCTTTCCTAAATCAAGGCTCGTACATATTTCCAATTTTTTTGTCAGAATTGATTTCAATTTTTGATGCTGGATGAGAATGTTTCACCAGCAGCCGATCAGCCAGAGTCTCGGGCTGTAGGCCAACCCCCTCGTAACCCTTGTACGGGACTTTTTGGGGATACGTCCGAGTCGGGCCTCCAAGCTATGGAAATGGGCCTCCAGTTTTCTGATTTCCACTTGGGAGTTGTCTGGGGGGGTCCTGTAGCTGGTATTGTCCAGGCTAGTAGTGTTCCTGTGGAGGAGGAAACATGTGTCTCCCTTCATCTGCATTGGCAACACTTGCAGCACACCTGCATGCCCACTCCCTTTCTGGAAATCACTCAGAATATGATTCAAATGAATACAATCTGAAGGATGGTGGAAGACTGCCGTGTGCATCCAAGCGCTGGTGTGAAGCAAGGCTGTCCTCTATTGCCTTTGCTCTTTTCCTTATATGTAAATGGCATAGATAACCTTGCAGAAGGGGTGCGAGGTGCTGTAACAGGAACAGATGGTGTGCATGTGACACATTTGTTGTACGCTAATGACCTAACATTGACTGCAAATGATTTAGATACCTTGGCATGATGTTTCACAAGTGCATGAGCATGGCCAAGTCCTCTGAGCATGCAACTGGCCCCTTCATGGCGTCTGCATTTCGGGTTCGTCAATTTGTTCGTGAGAATTTTCTGGCAAATAGGCCGTACGTGTCTCTGTGGCTTGGGAAGACGTATGTGGTTCCAGCTGGAATGTATGCAGGCCAAGTGTGGGGCACTGAATACATTAAAGCGGGCAAGGAATTTGCAAGTGATCTGCAAGTGCGGCACATGAGTTATCTTAAGAGCACGCTGGGTGTTAAGCGTACCACTACAAACTGGGCTGTCCTGAGGGAGAGTGGTCATGAGCCGCTTCAGTTTTACTGATTTAAGTCTGTTGTCAAAATGTATAATAGCATGCTGATGTCTGACAGTGAGACGTTGAGAAGAGTGTTGAAAGCAGATTTGAATATTCATTCGCGTGAGCCAGCCTGCTGGACTGCTCAAGTTTTAGATGCTTTTCAAGGCTTACGGCGCTGTGATTCCTTTGTGCAAGCTCTGCGGCAGGGCACTCCTATCCCTATTCAAGAGTTTACTGATGACCTCAGACACAGGCTGCGGGCAGTGTGGAGAGATGTTGAGGGAGTGAACCCGCGGGACACATAAAGTAAGCTGGCAACTTACCAGTCTCTTTTTGCAGTGCCTTTTGACCATAACGTGCGTGCCCCTGCCCGTTTACCAAGGCACATGCATTTGGATTTGTCTCCACATGTCATGACGAATGTTAGCCGTTTCAGACTTAGGGCACACACACTGAAGGTGGAGACAGCAGCTTGGGATACTCGGAACACTCTTTTGTGTGATCGCTGTTCTTGTGATGAAATTCAAGATGAGGCTCATGCCCTTTTGGTGTGTAGAGACGCAGATGTTTGTGCTTTGAGAAGAAAGTACGCTTACCTGTTCAACTGTTTCTCTGCTGATTTTTCAATGGAGCAACCATTTCTACAACAAGCCAGTGTCCAGGATGTTTCTGATTTCCTCTTGCAACACAACAACAAGCTTTTTTCGTTTGTTTCTGAGCTTATGGACATTACGCAGCAACAGCACTACACGCAGTAAGGTACTGCAAGCAGATGTTGAAATGAGCAGGCTTTCCCATAAATGCTGGACCTCAGAATTTTTGGCTGCCTGCACAGGCTTGGACAGGTGCAATGTGTTTACTCATTGTGTCCGGTCAGGGCAGCCTATAGTCATGAGGGAGTTTGTTGTTGATCTGAGAAAAAGGCTGCGAGGTGTGTGGAATGCTGATGCCTTGGCAGAACATGGTGACCACACGGACAAATTAGCTAAGTATCATCACTGGATGGCACTTCCTTTGAGACCCTTGTCTGTTCATGGTGCGCCCTTTTCTGTCCCCAGGTATTTGCATCTTGAATTGGGCAAGCACAAGCTGAGAAACATAGCGTGCTTTCGCTTACATGCTCACTCTCTAAGAGTTGAGACATCACTTTAGCAGGAGCACACATCTGCTTGTGATAAGTGTGACCAAGGAGGACTCCAAGATGAAAAGCATGCCGCGTTTCTTTGTTCTTGCGATCCTGTGTATTGTCTTCGAAGAACTTATGCAGTTATTTTCTGACTTCCCCTCTTCTCACAGAGTTTTTCTGGACGGATCAGGCACTTCCTACTATTCTCAATCTAGCTCTGAGGATGCTATTCATTTCTTGCGGAAGCAAACTAATGACACTTATTGTTTTATTTCCGATCTCATGGATATTTTTTATGCAGTTGGAACAGTTGAGCAGACCGAGCAGCCAAACTACCTGGCTGAAGGTCAAACCCCATTGTAACTCATTGTAACTCATTATGGACATTATGTTGGCTGGCGAGGACCAGTCACAGGCCGATCAGCCGAACAGTCTGGCTGAAGGTCCCCCTGTGTAAATCTAAATCTAAAATCTAAATCTTTAAAGGAGCACCCTTTTAAACAACAAGTCAGTGTCCAGGATGTTTCTGATTTCCTCTTGCAACACAACAACAAGCTTTTTTCGTTTGTTTCTGAGCTTATGGACATTATGTTGGCTGGCGAGGACCAGTCACAGGCCAATCAGCCGAACAGTCTGGCTGAAGGTCCCCCCGTGTAAATCTAAATCTTAGCAACGCAAAAACAGTTCTAGACTTTTCTTTTAGTTTCAAGCTAACCATTGTAACCATTAGGTCTGGTTTGGTTGCAGGCATCTCTTTATGCTTCAGCTAAGCTGCCCTCGTAGGCAGGTACAGCTATGTAACCTTTTCCTTTCCTTTCCTTAGATCGGACTGGTTTGGTACTACCAGTAGCCTAGTAGGCACATTTCTGCTTCAGCTAAGCTGTCCCCCGCAGGCAGGTACAGCTGTGTATCCCTATCCTTTCCTCACCAGCCAAGAGTCGTCACTTGTCGTTAAAAGCATCAACAAACCAAAGATTAGGAAAGATTCAATAATTTCAGCTAGAACCAAAGAAATGCATTGTAAATTGAAACGTCATTTGATGCACTAGACAGGTTGTCTGCTTGTTTCACATCAAATTGGATCAATGCAAACCAAAACCTCACACAAAAAGAGGGCATTACATCAATGCCACCAAAGAACACCATAATATTATGGGATGGTACATGCCTAGGGACGTGTCAGGCACTCAACTTCAAAGGCCATGATGCACATGCATAAGGCGTGCAAGAGAGCTTTACTGGAATGTGTTTCAATTCCACGAGCAAAGACAAAAGGATAAGCACAAGGCCAAGGCGCAAAGAATATAAAACAAGGCTGGCCAAAACAGGAAAATTTTACCGGCATCGTGGCTAACCACCGACAAAAATGAGGTACAAGAAATGGTGCCGCCAGCAATGCAGGCTCAGGCCGGGCCAAACAAATAAGGATACAAAAAATAAAGCAGTCCTCGTTGGTACAGGTTTGTATCAAGCCAGGAATTTCATAACTCCAGGCAACAGCTGTACATGCGCATTGCAGGCCATGGCTGAGAGCAGCAAAAGTCAGTGCTTTGTAAACAATAGATCAAGCCAGGAATCCCAAAACTCCAGGCGACAGCTGTACATGCGCACCGCAGACCATGGCTGAGAGCAGCATAAGTCAGTGCTTTGTAAACAATAGAACAGTGAATTCTGGCATGCAAAAACAAAAATTCCAAGCACCGACCAGAATGCAGTCATTCCTTCACAGCGCATGTTCAGTAGAATGGCCTCAGTTCATCAGAATGGAAACAAAACGGTGAGCCTCTGTCCCTACGCCTGTCCACAAGCTTGACACTGAAAAGATGTCCAGTCAGGCAGGCTGGGAGTAGCCCAGTATGAGGTCAAATGCAAGGCTGGCTCGCCTGCAGTATTCTCACAAGGCGCGTGGCAAGCTTGAAAAGATTGGATTTTCAGACTTGACACCGAACAGACGTGCAGTCAGGCAAGCAAGCTGGGAGTAGCCCAGTATGAGGTCAAATGCAAGGCTGGCTTGCCTGTGGTATTCCCACTGGGCGTGTAACAACAGCTATTTTGCCCTAGGCACCTCCTGTGCATAGGCAGGCACAGTTGTGCAGCCTGCATATTGCACGGCTTCATGGCCATTAAAATACAAAGCTGGTGACAGCAGCCTCCTGAGCACGCAGCCGCTGCGGAGCTCGTGGGGACGCTCCAAACGGGTGAAAAGCATAGTTTGCTAACATGTGCCCTCATAATCAGGTACAGCTTAGTGACCCATTCCTTTCCTCGTACACTGCGCTCGAAGCCACAAGCAGCATCACGTCCTCACAGCCGCACACAACATGCACGTGTGCTCAAAACCGCAAGCAGCACTACATGCTCACAACCTCATGTAACATGCACCTGTGCTCAAAGCTGCAAGCTCGGAGCCGCAAGCAGCACTACGTGCTCACAGTCTCATGTAACATGCACATGCGCTCCAAGCCGCAAGCTCAGAGCCTCGTGCAGTAACGGATCATGAACATACGCCCTGCGCGTGCACATGTGCTCAACGCCATGTGCAACCAGCACTAAAATACATGGAGCGTCTCAAAGCATGTCCCCCAAGGGGACATGGGCCCCTACAAAACTAAAGCTACCTTGCCACCTCATATTGTGTTTCCATCTGTTGCCTGCGAGGTCTTGACACAGGGCAACAGCAGACCCTGCACATCTCATCTATTCATTTTTGTCCATGGCAAACCCTGATGCCATAACACTGAGCATTTCTGTTCATGGCAAACCCTGATGCCATAACACTGAGCATTTCTGTCCATGACAAACCCTGATGCCATAACACTGAGCATTTCTGTTCATGGCAAACCCCGATGCCGCAACACTTGACATTTCTTTTCATGGTACATCCTGATGCCATAAGCTTGCACTGCTGCTCTACCAAGGCGTACTGTTGACAGTGTGTGCTGCTTTGCTCTTTGCTCCCATCTGAGCAGGCGGTCACTCACGGAGCAATCAGAGTCCCTGGGGGCCATGCTGTTGTTGATTGGAGCACCCCCCTCCACACCCACACAGACACTTGTACAGGCACTCAGCATGCCTTGCGAAGGATGAACATCTTGGTCTCATAGGGCAAGACCGCGGGGCTGGTAGCATCAGGGGGGGCAAAGCCAGACAGGGAGGCAGGGAGGGGGGCGGGCAGGGGCAGTGGGTTGGGAAGGATGGAGAAGGAGACGACGCGGAAGAGGGAGCGGCCTGCGCACATGTGTTTGCACCCACACAGAGCACAGGGGGTTTTCAAATGAAGGTAGCAAGCCTTAGGCGATTCAGCTGTGTGGCCAAGAACAACAGTCGCCATGGCTACAGCTCTGCCTGCATGGTATCACTGCCACAAATGCACAAAGTGCATCCTCAGCTCCATTTGTGCCTCGCCCCTCTGCTACTCAGCAAAAACTCATGCCACACGCAGGGTGCGAGCGACCACTACACCTCCCGTCATCCCCTTCTCCTCAACCTTCACCATTTGACTTTTTCCACCCCCACTCTCTTTCTTGGGTCTTTCTTCATCCTTTGCCACAAGCACAACATGATATCCTTGACTGCTCAGGTCTCATCATCACTGTCGGACAGGTAATGGCCAGGAATCCTGCAACCACCCTGCCTTGGAATGCGCCTCCGGAGCCACAAGCACAACATGGCATCCTTGACTGCTCAGGTCTCATCGTCACTGTCACCCAAATGACCCAGAAATCCTGAGACCATCCCAAGCCTTTGCGATACGCCTCCGGAGCCACAAGCACAACATGGTATCCTTGCCTGCGCAGGTCTCATCATCACTGTCGCCCAGGTAATGGCCAGGAATCCTGCAATCACCCTGCCTTGGAATGCGCCTCCGGAGCCACAAGCACAACATGGTATCCTTGCCTGCTCAGGTCTTATCGTCACTGTCACCTAGGTAATGGCCAGGAAACCTGAAACCATCCCAAGCCTTTGTGATACGCCTCCGGAGCCAGTCTCAACCCAGGTCATTACAGGCACTAGCAAGCGCAGCACTGTGCTGTGCATCTAACGCAGCAAGTGCACATACACACACTCACAAACACACACAGCAACCCACCGTTGGGCCCAACCACGTCCTCCAGCAGGTGCCGGGTGGCATTGTACTCGTGCTGCTCCTCTATCAGGTGCCCAGCCTGGGGGAAAGCCGTCGCTGCATCGCATCCACCCTCCCCAGAGGCCTGGCCAAGCACACGCGCGTGTGTGGACACGCCGCGCACAGGGCTAGCAGCGTGGGTGCTGGGGGGGTGGGGCAAGGGGGAAGGGGAGGAGGAGGTGGGGGCTTGCATGGCAGAAGTGGCGGAAGTACTGGCATGGCGTGCTTTGAGCAGGGCCTTGGTGGTGGGGTGGCCCAGATCCCTGTGTGCATGAGGTGGTGAACGTGGGTAAATCGAGTAATCTTTCAAACAACCTTACACATCACACACAGGGATGTTTAGTTTGATGCTTTGAGACATGAAGCGCGGTAAAACGCGTGCCAAGTCAGATCTCATAGAATTGTGGGATTGCATTAAGGATCACAAATGGGGTAGCCTGGAGGTCAGGCCAGCAAGCCTCGAGAGAGCTGCTCCTCACAGCCTTTCGTCATCTTTCTGTCCTTCAATTGGGCTACAATGGCTACATTCCATCATTTGAGCTGTACAGTTCGATGAACAGCTATGTTATGATGCGAAAAGCACGTGTAAAATTTGAAGTCGATGAGTGCGAGGTTCATCAGACTGAACATCCTTGATCACGCACACACACTTGGCAGGCTGCAGCAGACCAGGTATGAGGGGTGCACATGTGTGCATTGCACCCATACAGGACCCCCAATGAGCGAGTACTCCCTGGATTGCTTCAAGCGCTGGGAATGGGCGCCTGTATGTGAGTGCATGAGCACAGGCAGCACCCTGGCAATAACGTACAAGAAGCCGCCGCAGCTAAAACCACCATCAACTAACTCTTCTGCTTTCCATCACCATCTCCGCCTGTTCCTGGTTCTATGCCGCAGCTAAAACCACCATCAACAAAGTCTTCCGCTTTCCATCACCATCTCCGCCTGTTCCTGGTTCTATGCTGCAGCTAACACCACCATTAACAAACTCTTCCGCTTTCTATCACCATCTCCGCCTGTTCCTGATTTCATGCATCATACACACATCACACGTCGAAATGCCACCTCATCTGTCGCCCCACCATTCCTCTTTGTACCTGATGCCCCACACATCAAAATACCACCTCATCCGTCGCCCCACCATTCCTCTTTGTGCCGACTCACCTGTCGTTCCAGCACGCCACCAGGTGGCCATCGTTCTTCAGCAGCGAGAAGGCCTGCATGAGGCATGGCACGATGTCCTTGCGGGCAACGCTTGCAGCGAGCACCTGCATGTACAAAGAAGTGGGCGAACACAGAAATGGGGCTGCGGCAGGTCTCACAAAGGAGTTACAAATGCATGAGGCATGGCATGATGTCCTTGCGGGCAACGCTTGCAGCGAGCACCTGCATGTACAAAGAAGTGGGCGAACACAGAAATGGGGCTGCGGCAGGTCTCACAAAGGAGTTGCAAATGCATGAGGCATGGCACGATGTCCTTGCGGGCAACGCTTGCAGCGAGCACCTGCATGAACAAAGAAGTGGGCGAACGCAAAAATGGGGCTACGGCAGGTCTCACAAAGGAGTTGCAAATGCATGAGGCATGGCACGATGTCCTTGCAGGCAACGCTTGCAACGCGAGCCCCTGCATGTACAAAGAAGTGGGCGAACGCAAAAATGGGGCTTCGTCAGGTCTCACAAAGGAGTTGCAAATGCATGAAGCATGGCGTGGTGTCCAAGCGGGCAACGCTTGCAGCGCGAGCACCTGCAAGTACACAGAAGATGGAACAAGGACGGGTATTACAAACAAGCTGGAACTGCAGCTGCATGAGCCATGGCATGATGTCCTTGCAGGCAACATTTGCAACGGGCACCTGCAAGTGCACAGAAGATGGGGCAAAGACATGTCTTACAAACAAGCTGCGGTGGCATGAGGTATGGCACATGGGAATGTCTCTCAACATGCAAATCATGCAAGTCACAGAAATCACAATGGCCATTTCTGCCAGGCTGCCAACAAGCTTTTTCGACTCCCAAGGTGTGAGCACAAAATCTGAATCTAGAGACATTACACTGCACTCTCCTACTCGAATCAAGATTAAGGCATTTAGGCACCTTGTGCGAACAAAGGAAAAGGGAGACATTCCCTTTTCCTTTGCAATTGTGATAATGTGTGTGCTGTTAGGAACAATTACGCACATTTTCTTAAGCTTCCCCACAGACAAGACTTCCCCTCGGTGCTTCTGCTTTTTACTGTTCTGAGGTTTGCAATGAGGACGTCTTTCAATTCCTGAGGCAAGGTTCAAACCAGTTATTTTTACTTTATTTCTGATATCATGGATGTTTTTTGTGACTTGGGCAGAGACCAGCAGGCTGAGCAGTCAAACCACCTGACTGAAGGCCAGAACCCCATGTAACCCCCACGTATGGCACGTGGTCCAAGTGGCCAACGCTTGCAACGTTCACCATGAAAGTACACAAGATTTAGAAAAGACGTATTTTTAAAGGTATGAGCTGGGGTATGCCCTCTTTACTCCTTGTTTAATAAGCTACACGCAGAGTTGGCCAGTTCCATATATACAAATTACATTAACATACGCACATATATACATCCATACATATACTGTATATGATATACATATGTAGATGTATTTGCCACGTATCTTGCATTTTAATTGCCAAAAAGCTGGTACGTACAGCGTATTTATACAGAATTGGACAACCTTGCACCCACGGCATGAATGCCAACTGCGACTTCTCTTTCTACTTCAAGGTTGCAAACGCCCGCTGACTTCGCATTTTGCGGGACATGCTGTTGCCAACAACCTGCTTTCCATTGTGCGAGATAAGTACAGAATCTGTTTTTGGTAAAACAAACTTGTGAGGTAAAAGAAAGTGCCCACATGCATGAGGCAGATTGCCAAGCTGAGGAGCGCCTCTGTGCAAAAGACCAGGTAGGCTGTATCCACACAACTGTTGAATGCCCCCACCGCTATCCGTGACTCTCCCTGCAGAGGGGCTCCCTAAAAGCAATCAGTGTGCGTGCACCTATTTCCTTCAAGAAAAGAGAACATGAATGCCTTACGTATGAAAAGGCTGAAAAATAATGATGCGCTCTTAAACATGATCGTCACAGCAGCCATCTATGGGGTGCTCAAACACTTACCAGATCAACAGCCGGTGGGTTGTGCATGCTCCCAAGCACGGAAGAAGCAGGCGAAGCCTGTGCATCCATGTATGTAAAGGGTTGAAGTGAGACTTCTGCAATGCATGCGCAAGCAGATGCAACTAGTGTGCAAGAAGAGAGCCCATTAACGAATAGCATGTAGTACAGACTCCCACCTTCCCTCCTGCCTTCCTCCATACCTGAGGCATGAAGGGGTTGCCGATCACGTGCATTCCAAGCTGCGCAAGCGTTTCAGCATGCTGCCCGGAGCCAATGTCAACAGCAACAGGGGAGGGGGAGGGGTTGGACTTTGTTGCAAGGGCGGCAACGCGCGCCCAGATGGCCATTCCAAAGGAGGAGGCAAAGCTGTGTGTGTGTGTGTGTGTGTGTGTGTGTGTGTGTGTGTGTGTGTGTGTGTGTGTGTGTGCGCGTGCGAGCGTGTGACTGACAAGGGTTCTTAAACAACCCCTACTATAGGGCCAATTGGGATAGACATGGATGTGCACGCTCCCGTGCTATCAAAATGCCCTTGGGCAGATAGACCCTATGCATACGTGGCACATCGCCGACTTGCACTTGCTGAGCAGGCTCAGGTCCAGGGGGGTGGCACGATGCACCCTACCCCCCCTGGACTGCAATGCAAAGATGAGGAGGAAGATATCGAGACCATCTGGGCGTGCATAGCGGTTGAAGGGCACAGCTGACGCAGCCCCAATCAATCCAATCTTCGGGGTATCGCTCCTCATCATCAGCAGCAGCACTGTCAAGCGAGCACATATACACACGCACGCCCTGGCTAACCAGTCTGACCCACCCTATCTGCTGTCGTAACCCACCTGCTGCTGGGGGTCTTGGGGCACATTTGCGTCTGCGTGATGCTCGCGTCTGCGTGTTCGACGGACATTCCCCTCGTGGAAAAGGGATGGCAAGTGGCGATGGCCAGTGTGGCAGCTGCTGGCGTTCGCCATGCCTGTAGCGGCAAGGTGCAGCACACTGCTCGCGAAACCCTGAACATACTCATCGTGCCAGCTGCTGTGTTGTTTTTCTTTCGGATGTATTGGTCGAGTGTTTTAAAATGTAAAGACGAGGCTTGCTTGTTTTCTGTTTTGACTGACAGGCAAAATTGCACACGGAAAAAATCAAGGGAGACAAACAGACGCATTCAGGATGGGGCCGAGCAGACTAATGGTATCCTTGCGTCTAAGAAGTATTTCACCAGTTTAATACTTTCCTTGTAGGGAGAACATTCACAGGCTGTGTGGCCCTCCATTCTTGAAAAACTTGGTATCCTTTGGAAGTAGTGAGCTCCCTAAAAGGCATTGGATATCGACAAAAGGCTGAAAAGGCTCTGGTGGCTGTAACTTGGTAGCAGGCCCCAGGCCCCGCAACCAACCTCTGAGATGAGAAGACGAATAGTGGCAATATCTAGAAACTCGAGGGGGAATTAGCCCCCCCCACGGTGTAGTCGTGTGCACGCGTCAATTTCTTTCTTTTAGAAATAGAAACCTAAACCATGCAGGTCTTGCGGACTAACCCGACAGCTCGTACAAAATCCTTGCACATCACGAGCGCGCTTCCACCATCTGCAAGCATGCCCATTGCATTTGCAGCAACTGCAGGAGTTGTGAGCCTCCTTGCTTGGGTACGTAATATCACACACACATACACACACATGCACACACACACACACACACACACACACACACACACACACACACACACACACACACACACACACACACACACGTACACCCACACCCACACGCACACGCACACGCACACACACACACGCACACACACACACACACACACACAGACACACACACATCTGCACATGTACACACGCACGTGCACACGCACTTGCTTGTGTACACGCACACACGCACATACACATACACACACATTGCACCCACACACGCATGCTCACACATGCACACATTTGCACGCACGCACGCATGCTCACACATGCACACGCATTTGCGTGCATGCACGCATGCTGACACACAATCACACAAACATACACACACGTAACATGCCCACCCACTCACACACACACACACACACACACACACGCAATACCCCCCCCCCCCCTCCCCCCACCCCACACACACATGCGCATGCAAACATGTGCAATTGTAGGCTGATGCCAAGCGTAAGAGCGAAAAGCCCGTTATTCAGCTGCCCTCATCCCCAGCAGCAGCAGCTTTTCACCAGGGGGTTTTGGACCGCTGCCAAAGCATTCATGAGGAGTACAAATGTGTGCCGGGGCTGACTAATGGGCATGGTGGGTGGATGCAGTATCGAGAGACACCTCCCAGCAGTTGTGTGTCATAAACAGGCGCCACAGCAGCTGTGTGTGTGTATGTGTGTGTGTCGTCTCGATACGTTGTGGCATGTTTGTGCATACCTACTGCAAGGAGGACAGGTGTGTGCTGGGAGTTCACGACAACAATGAAAAAGGAATTGCCTCCTACAGCCAAGCCTGTGGCGATTTGCAGCATGTAAATCAGTGATAGAAAAATAGGATTTATGGTTGAAATGCAACAGTGTCATGACAGTGCTCTTCCACCTCCTTGCATGCCTATTTGTTTTAACACAGCACTGGGTGTGGAACGCGTTGTCAGTCCCCCTGCTCAGGTTAGTTGTTTCCCCTTGTCTCAATGTAAGCTGCCTAGCATTAGTGGGTCCAAACGAAAGCAGGGCGCGTGCTCCTTGAGCACTGTGGCAACACTTCCAGGGTTATCTGTGCTTGTTATGCAATTGTTTGCAATGTACAAGCCATTTTTGTGCTGTCATGTTGTTGACTAGAAAAGTTGAATTATGTCATTTGGTTGTGTCCTCGCATTAGCTCAAAATTCGCATGCCCTTGCATGTGCCCATACTTACACACTACAGAGCCGCAGCGGCTAAGAGCGCACCTTGGTTGCATTTGTTGGTGGCACGCAGTTGAGACGATCTTTGCTGCAAAGCTCAGGCGCTCTCCAAAGGTTGAGGTGGGTATCTGTAGTGTGACAGAGTACTGCAGTGCAGCAGAGTGCTGTACTGTGACACAAAGTGACTGTGGAGTGATAGAGATTATAGCTTGACAGAGATTGTACTGTAGTGGGACAGAGTAGTGCAGCAGAGTGCTGTAACTGTGACAGAGTGACTGTGGAATGATAGAAATTACTGTAAGTTGACAGAGTATTATTATAGTAGTGACTAAGTGTGACAGAGAACCCTATAGCTGTTCTTAGTGTCACCCAAAGCAGCGGGTGAAAACAAGGACACTCATGGTGCTTGCTAGGCTAGCAGAAGGGACGACGGCTGACCAGAAATGCAATACCAGCAGAGCAGGACCAGCAACCTGCCCCCTCATTGGAATTGCTGAGACGTGCTTGAGAGCTCGTCTGAAACTCGACGCATGCAGTGCATGCTTAAAATCGCCGGTCAGTTTTAAATCCCTCATTTCCTGCGCTTTTTTATGCTCATGCAGTGCGCCTTTGAGAGCCTTTGAAGGCCCAGCTGCTGTGTACAGTGCGTGGATACAAACACACGCGCGCACGCACACACACGCGCGCACACACACACATGCCCACACACAGTACGCACGTGAGTGCCTAATCATGGCTGACAAGGGCTGTGTGGCGTTGGACTGGGACCATGAGGCTCAGGGTCTCCCGGAAGATGCGCCCATTGTCATCCTCATGCCAGGTGTGTGTTTCAGGGAAGCCGGCTTGGTGGGTGGCAGGGAAGCAAGACTACATACATCCTTTGGGGAACCATGAAGTGCAAGCGCCCCCTGAACATGATGTGTTATTTGTCATCCTCATACCGGATGCGCGTCAGGGTTTCCCTGTTGCGTCTCAGGGTAGACAGCTTGATGGGTGACAGAAAAAACAGGGCTGCATCTTTCAGGGAGCCATGACGTGCAAGTGCCCCCTGGACCTGATGCACTCCTGCCCATCCTGCCATCTATCTCGCGCAATTCTCCACATTACTGCCCGCATCATGAGGGTTTCAGTGATCTCACACATTTCCACAATGCTGCCATCCGTGCACCATGTGGATCCCAGCCATTCTTATGTCAGGTGTGTCAGGATAGACAGCCTGAAAGGTGCCAAGGGAGCAGGCTGGGGTCAAGAGGTGCCTGGGGAGAAAAAGCAATAGGACGAGGAAAATCTGCGGTTGGCAGTGAGCCAGCTGAGTGCTTCCCAGCACCTTCATGCCTGATGCTTGCTGGGGCTAAAAGAAAGGAAAGGGAAGGACAGGAAGGCAGTGTTTTTTTAGTAGCGACGCGTCGCCAATTGGTGACACTAAGGCGACATGGCGGCCTACACGGGGGGGTCCTGGTGGGCCTTCAATTAGGTATAAGTTTAAGTGAGCTCCTGGGTGGACGAGGAAGTCAGCAAAGAGGTCCAGCAGCAGCAGCAGCAGCAGCAGCAGCACCCCCTCCAGCACCAGCCAGGCCGTGCCAGCATGAGGCAGGCATATGCATCATGTATGCACCGTGCAGCAGGAAACCCCTCCTCCTCCTCCTGCTGCTCAGCCTGCAGCACCTGGTGCAAAATGCTGGGAGTGGAAGTGGGGGTTGGAAGAAGGTGAGGGTGAGGGGAGGGCAGGTGCAAAGAGACAGTGGAGGTTGCTGGGTGCACGAACCAAGCAGCTAGGCATCAATGCCGTGAGCCAGGCAGGGAGCATTTTACATTCGTGGGCCATGGGTTGCTGAAGTGCATTCTGTGCTCATGGCTGAATAGTTGCCATTGTGAAGTGAGCTGATGCGAAGAAGCGTCACCCAGTAACTTATGGCGGTGGCCGCAGGCAGCAGTCTTATTCAGTGATAGTGCAGATGGACGAGGACAGTGACGGAGCCTCATTTAGGACTCAGGATGTGTATGAGACAAACTCAAAATGAACAAATGGGCTCAGGAACACCATTTCATGTTTAAAAAACTACATAGGCAGAGGAAACTCTCCCTACATCAATTAAGGAAAAGGAGACACATTGGCTCAGAGGAGTTGTGAGTCCCGTCTACTACATATCTTTGATAGTTATTGTTGCGACTGCTGAAGTAATATTCCATGCACAATTGCCAAGATTTCGGCTTCGCAAAAGATTTTCTTGGCAAATCTTTTTTAGGTGCCTCCCTACACAGTATTTTGGCTTGAGCACCCTGTGTAGGCAATTGCCTACAGGCCCCAAAACCTTGAAAAACACTGCAGGAAGGGGTTCCTCAGCTGCGCCACTAAGGGCAGCCAAGCTGAAGCAAATTGGTGCTTGGAACCAAACCTGTCCGACCTGTCTGCATGCTTGCTGGGGCCAAGAGGTGCCAGGTTTTCTTGTAAGTGATGTGCCTGGTGCTCCCTTATGCTAGTCGGCTTCAGCATGCCTTCCTTATGCATGACTACTTGCATGAGGATGACTACTTGCATGAGGATGGTATGCAAGGAAGAGGTCCTAATGATGTATGGAAGATCATTGATGCATGGAAGATCAGTTGCAAATTACAGGGGAGGGAACTTCCATGGTCAAATTAAGTATTGCTCCTTGCTTGGTCTGTGAGGCACTCATAAAAATGACCCCTGTGTGGACACGCTCCCTGGACACGCCCTTACTTCCTGAAATTTGCAGTACTTTAGGCAACAGTGGGGACAGCTGCACCCTCCATGCAGCAGTGTGCATGCACAAGCCATGTGTACTCAACATGTATGACCTTGCCACAGACATTCACCTACAGGGTGCAGACAAACAAACTTAAAAGGCGCACACATACACGCACGCACGCGCACATTAACACACACGCACGCACGCGCACATTAACACACACGCACGCACGCGCACATATACACACACATACACACACATGCACACACACATGCACGCACGCACGTACACATGCTTGCACTTCATGGTCCTTGATCTCAAACAATGCTGGCCTTTCAGGCAGCAGCGGGGACAGCAATACCTTGCATGCATTGGTGGGTTTGCACAAGTTGTGTGCAAGGACAAAGGTCCGTGCAGAGAACACAACCTCATGCTTAATGGGTGCTATTGATGTCTAGCTTTTGCAGGCCTTTCAAAGGGTTTTGCAAAGGGGACAGCTACATCCTGCGCATTAGAACACTGTGGAGCGCATGGATGAGATGTGCATACCAAGGACCTTTGTCATACACACATATGCACACACAGTGGGCATTCATGTTAGACAGGCTATCTTGATTCTTTTAACATTTGCAGGCCTTACAGGCGGCAGTGGGGACAGCTACATCCTGCATGCCGTGGTGCACGCGCGTGAGTTGGGGATCAGAGCTGTCGTCTGCAATGGCAGGGGCACTGCCCAGAGCCCTGTCACTACGCCTCAGTACTACTCAGCAAGTTATACCGGTGACATCAGGTATGTGCAGATATTTGAGAGGCGATGTGCCAAGCGTTGAAATTTTTTTTAAGGATGGATTGTAAAAGAAGCGCTGGCCAGATCCCAGTCATTGCACCTCAGTGCAACTCTTCGAACTGCACCAGAGATGTCAGGTGCGTGTGCAATTGTTGGGAGGGCGTGTGCCGGATGTTAAAGAAATGTAGAAGGACAATAGAAGGACGCTGGCTAGAGCCCAGCCACCGCATGTATGATTTTTTTTAAGGGATGGATTGTAAAAGGAGCCCTGGCCAGAGCCCAGTCACCGCACCGCAGTGCAACTCTTTGAACTGCACTAGCAGTGTCAGGTGCATGTGCAAATGTTGGGAGGGCGTGTGCCGGATGTACAAAGAATTGTAGAAGGACAATAGAAGGACGCTGGCTAGAGCCCAGCCACCGCCCTTCAGAGCTTCTCTGCTACTCTGCACACTATACTGGTAATGTCTGGTGCGTGTGCATACGTTTGAAAAGTGGTTTCATCAAACATCATGCCTTGACCTATCAGTCATCTCCAATGACTATATGATCTTAAGCAGCGGAACTGCTAGGTGCGTAGCTTTTTTCCCATACTACTTGTGGTTATATTTGCATGCCCATGCATGCAAGGTTCCATTTTGATTGATTTATCAGTTAAAAAATACCGCACATTACACTCCTCATTCTAATTTCCCTCTCGATACAAGATCGGTGAGCCTTCTAGACCTGTTCTCCACTCTGTGACACAAAACCAGAGAGTGTATTTGCTTGCACACAAACACATTTTATGTTAGGTGCCAGCATGGACGCTATACACGCGCGCACACACACACGCACGCGCGCGCACACATACACACACACAGAATGGAGCTTGATTAATCTTTTGTCATTGCAGGGCACCTGTCCAGAGGTGTCCATGCACTCCTTTTGATTTTGCTCCTACCACAGATTGATGGTCAAAATGTTGCTGAGGCAAAAGTAGATGTACCCATCACCGTACCTTGCACACGCACACACACACACTCCGACATGTACACACACACTCTGACATAGACATACTTACACATTCATGCATGCTCAAATTGTGATGAGGGTCACGTGCTTTCATCGCAGAGAAGTGGTTGCGCACATTCAGCGCACCTACCCCCGCTCCACCTTGTTGGCCTGTGGCTGGTCCCTGGGGGCAAACATCTTGATTAAGTACCTTGCTGAAGAAGGCCAGGCTTCGCCATTGTCAGCTGCCGTGTCCATGTGCAACCCATTTGGTGCGTGAAACATCTTGACCAAGTACCTTGCTGGAGAAGGCCAGGCTTCACCATTGTCAGCTGCTGTGTCCATGTGCATTCCATTTGCTGCGTGCAGCTTTGTGAGTGCTGCAGTGTGCTCAGATCCTCGGTCAGAGAGCTGTGCTGCTGTGTGCTCAAAATGTAATGTCAGAAAAGTTTGGAATGTGTTTGTGCACCAAACCTTCATTTCAGCTGAAGCAGGAACAGGTTCTTTTACATAGACAGGATGTACACATTATGGTGGCTAGTTTCCAAACCACATTCCCAAACCAGACTCCCGGACCTCAACTAGCTTGGTCTGGAAGCACCTAACCCCTAGTCATCAAAGTGGGTGTCATCTTACAGCATGAGTACCTGGTATAGTAGGCAAGGCACACCTGGCGTCATGAGAAGCGTCTGTGTACCCAAGAAGGCAAGGCACGGTGTAGGCAAGGCATGGTGTAGGCAAGGCATGGTGTAGGCAAGGCGCGCCTGGCATCGTGGAAGCGTCTGTGTACCCAATGTGTTACAATGTGTATAGAATGCCTGAGATTGTATGAAAAGGGTGTACTTTGTGTGAGATGACCATGTGCAATTCATGCGTGGTTGCCATTTGTATTGCGTGTGAAGTGGCCCATGCATGTCCAATTTGCTGCGGTTGGTGTGCCTTGTCAGCCACAGTGCCCGTGTGTGGAGCGTTAATGTGCTCCCACTTGCTTTTCTCGCTCCCCTGCCCATGGATCCCTTTGCCATTGATGAACCCCTTTACCATTGCTCTTCTTTTGCCATTGATGAACCCCTTTACCATTGCTCTTCCTTTGCCATTGATGAGCCCCTTTGCCATTGATGGACCCCTTTGCCATTGCTCTTCCTTTGGCATTGGTCCCTTGCAGCATCCAGTGGTTCCTTCCAGTGATCCCTTGTAGCATCCATATGCAAAAGGCGTTTGCTGTAACGCATGTCTGCCTGCCTGAGAAGGTGCCACCTGCAACGAGGATGCATGCTTCCTTTGATTTAACACGTTGGTGGATTTTGGGCAAGCTCATGACCCCCTCCATCCCGAGTTGATGATGCTTAACTCAGTAGCCCTTGCCAGTAGCTAAAGAACTTAGTGTGTGAGGTATGCATGCGTGTGTGTGTTTGCACACCCTTATCTGACTTGTGGAGTGACATTGAAATGCAAACACAAAATGGAACAGCACTGCTGTTACTGACCAGTGGCGTTATACAAAAGTAGGGCTGACAGGAGTGATTGTACAAGTGATGCTTTTGTATGAACCAAATTGCCGTCAGACACAGTGAAGGCACAGCACAACGCATTGTTTTTGGCAAGGGCGCACTGCGTCCACACTTGTATCATCTGTGACACTACTGTTTTTCCCCTATGTGATGCCATTGGGCTCCCCTCTGTGACAAAGCTGTTTTTTCCCCCTGTGGCACTACTCCCTGCATCATGCTGCTGACGGCTTTTTTGACTGAGACACTGTGCTGTGCAGACCTGACCCCAGCGACGCCGACTTGCGAGCTCTGTGATTCTGTGCCACCAAACAGAAGCAACGTCCAGCTTATGAGATTCCGTGCCATGCCTTCTGCAGGTCTGACCCCAGCGATGCTGACTTCCAAGCTCTGTGATTCTGCGCCAACAAACAGCAGCATCTCAACTTCCAGGATATGTGATTTTGTGCCATGCCCCTTCTGCAGACCTGAGCATCAGCGATGCCAACTTCCAAGTTGGCTTCAACCGCATCTATGACTGGAACCTTGCTGCTGCCCTACGCCGCATAATGGGTGACCATGGGGCGCTGTGGAACAGGGCCAAGGTGGGTGTATGACACATGGGCACACTCAGCTTACAAAGGGCCAAGGTGGGGTCAAGGCATGTGTGTATGGGTGACCATGGGGCACTGTGGAACAGGGCCAAGGTGGGTGCATGATACATAGGTGCATACCATATGTCATGTGTGAAAGGAAAAAGAAAAGGATGCTCTAGATCCAGCTGTCAAGTGTGCACCCATGATACGCTCAATGCGCCGTATCATGAGTGACCCCATTGGGGAAAGGGCCAAGGTGTGGTCATGGTATGTGTGAATGGGTGACCATGGGGCACTGTGGGACAGTGCCAAGGTGGACGTATGATGCATGTTTGCGTTAAGGTGAGCGTAGAAAGGGCCAATTATGGAGTATATGTTTGTGGGCACGTATGAATGCCTGTATGTCTGTACGTCTGTCTGCATGTATATGTTTATGTTTGCATGCTTTTGGTGACTGTGTTTTGCATTGGCGCCCTGCATTTGCTAATAATTCTTGCTTTTGGCCCCAGCTCGAAGCGTGTCGCTTCCATTTCTGCACGCTGCCTCCAGGGTAAATTCAAGCCCAAGGTTGCGCAGGCGGCCAGAACAATCCGAGAATTCGATGATGCCATCACCATTCACAGTTTTGGTTGGGAGTCCACAGATCAGTATTATGCTGCATCCTCCTCCTCCAAGGCAGTGCCTCAGGTGATGATGCTTTGGATCATGTAGTGCAGTCACAACACACACATACACACACAGAGGTTGCCATCCCCATATTGTGCTTACGCGCGCGCATACACACACGCACACACACACACGTACACACACAGACACAAAGGTTGCCATCCCCATATTGTGCTTAAGCGCGCGCATACACACACGCACACACACACACATACACACACAGAGGTTGCCATCCCCATGTTGTGCTTACGCACGCGCATACACACACGCACACACACGTACACACACACACAGACACAGAGGTTGCCATCCCCATATTGTGCTTGCACACACACACGCGCGCACGCATTTACAGGTTGCCATCCCCATGCTGTGCCTGCAAGCCTTGGATGATCCCATTGCACCTAAAGAAGCAATTCCTTATGAGGTAAGCCCTGCACCCAAGAACCACCTCCTTGCTCTTCCGGTGTTGTGATCTTGTTTGTCCCTGTCCAGTCATTTCGACGGATGTGTTGTGCTCTTGTTATTCCTGTCCAGTCACTTTGATGGATGTGTTGTGCTCTGGTTTGTTCCTGTGCAGTCATTTTGCTGGATTTTGGACACGATTTCAAAGAAGGGGCCTGTTTGGGACATATGGATCGAGGCGATGCATTCCATGGATCGCATGAATTCCCATGAATCGCACCAGTCAAGCGCGATGAAGCCCCGTGAATTGCAAAAATTGAGGGCAATGCACTCCATGAATCGCATCAATTCCCATGGATCGCATGAATCAAAGGAGATGCATTCCACAGACAATCTCCTGTCTCTCCAAATTTAGGGTGCCTCACGTTCAACTCAGCCATGCTCACGCATGCACGTGCACATATACGCACACACATACACACACACACTCACACTCACACTCACATGCGCACACAATGCACAACATGTACACAAACACAGGCGCTCCGTGAGAACCCGAACTGCGTGCTAGCAACGACTCCCTGCGGCGGCCACCTAGGCTGGGTGTCCGGCAAGGGTGGTCCTTTGGAGGCGCCTTGGAGCAATGAGGTGCGTTCCACCACGCGTTTGTGCATATTCTTTTGATGTGCACTATGGTATTGGTTGGTCATTGCCTGTGCGGTTTGGGAAAGGCGCTATGGAGTGCAACGTAGGGAAACGATGGGCACATACAAAGATGGCGGCAGGCCCCATTGTCTTGGCAGTTGAAGGTAAAGAGATGATGAGAGACGCTCGGGCACGTTATTCAGGATACACTTGGACACACTCTTTCCTATAATGATTTAACGGGTCAGACCTTCATATTTCTGCTTTGTTTAAGTTGGGAAAGAGTCATCCTGGTTCAAAGCTTCTAGTGTTATTTGCAGGTATGCGCCTCGGAACAACGAGGTGCAGTGAGCTCATGCTTTGTTGCATGTTTATGACATACAATATGGAGTGACAGGTGCAGTGCTTGCAGAATGCATGTGAGGTCATGCAGGCCTTCTTCTTTTTCCTTCCTTTCCCCTTTGCTTTGCTTGGTGATGACATAAAGGCAGGCAAACAATAGCCGGTTGTGAAAACGCATTACAACATCCAAGCAAGATCCCTAACGTACAAGCACGCAAACATATCATGCCTTTGCCTGAGGTTGATACAAACTGCTTGATGCTGATGATTTTCCTTATGCAAGTGCACTTGCAAGGGAGGCATTCATAAAGGGATGTGTTTGAAACAGTGCTGCTGCACTGCCTCTAGTGATTATCGGCCCTGCAAACCTGGGATGAGGGATATGATTGCAGAGATAAGCGCATTGTTGCAGTGCCTCAGTGCTTTCAGTGCACGTGGTTTGATACGCACCAGTAGTGCTACGAAAGCATGCAGTTCTGTGAGTGCTTGTAGCTTCTTAGTGTAGGCGCACTCCTTGATTATCGCACTTGGGGTTTCGCACTCAGGCAAGGTTGCTTGAGTGCCAGCGCATTCATAGGGTATTAATTTCATTTGGGGTATTGCACTTGGGCAAGGGAGCTCTGGTGCAGGCGGAAGCCTTAGTGAGGTTGCGTTTTGCTCTTTTTACAGGAGCAAAAAAGCTGAGGTGCAGATAGCAGCCACTCTGGACGCAAGCAAGAAGCAAGCACGATCGTTTTTCTTTTCCCTTTGTGAACTCTCAATGAGGCTCTTGGTTGACGTTCCTTGCCCTAGCATCCTTGCCCTTACGTTACACGCGCGCGCGCGCACACACACACACACACACACGCACACACACAACACTAACACAGGTGATGATGCAGTGGCTTGTGAGCGTGATGCAGAGTCAAAAAGAAGGGCAGGGGATGATGGGGGGCATTGCGGGGGCAGAGGCCAAGTTGGAGGAGGTCGGTGCTAAGAGGTGATCGCTGCCAGGAGACGGGCGTTGCTGAGGAAGGGCCAGTGCTAAGATGATCTGACAAGAACCAAGGAGTTGTCAAGAGTGTTTCTGGGCAAAGGCTAAGATGAGGCCAGTGCTAAGGGAGTGTTAGCGCCAAGGGGAGGTGGCCTTTTTGGCTGGCGTGGTCTTTTCTTTTTTAAGAGCCAAGGGTGGGTGGCTGCCAAGGGATGGTTTAGGATCGCAAGGATTGAGAGAGAGAAGAGAGAGAGAGAGAGAGAGAGAGAGAGAGAAGAGAGAGAGAGAGAGAGAGAGAGAGAGAGAGAGAGAGAGAGAGGGAGAGAGAGAGAGAGCCATCAGTCAAGGAAAGAAAAACCGACTGTGGATGCCTGATTTGATGCAGCAAACAGTGTTGCTGCCAGCGTACTTTTTTTGTGGGAAATGGGCGCTTGGTGTGCTAGGGGTGGATTAAGGGAAGGCACAGAGTGAATTTGGCTGTGACCTTGTATGAGTGCCGCCTGACTCTATCGTTCCTGTTCGTGGTTCATGTTTAAGATAGTTACTCAGGGTTCGGATTGCGTGTTGATGTCCAACTGTGTGACTTGACAGGTGCATGCCGCAGGCTGTGCAACCCTGCTTACGAAAGCAGATCGTCGGTGGTTGGCTGCAAACCTGTCAAGGTGCTATGCAGGCGTCAAGGCTGAGTGAACGTGCTAGAGTATTACTTGCTGGCACAGAATAGTCCATGCAAGCTTGGCAAATTACTTGTCCTTGGACACCATGAAATCATGAATTCGAACAGTAGCCCTTGGATGCTTGTTTGCAAGAAGTAGTAAGCTCAGGGTTTAGGGTTCAGGGTTTTTCTTCTGCCTTCATTCTTGATGCGCGCCACAAGGTATCCCTTCTTACCCTCTGTTTGGCTTGCTGGTTCATTATGTTATGTTCCTTTGTTCTGAATGCCTTTGTATTTATTTCATTTAGTGAGGTCTTCAACAGTGAGCTCGTTTCTGACGCACCCCATACAGCCCAACCCATGCGCACACAGCACTGACTTTTGTCATCACGATGCACAGCCCCCGGTTTTTACCGTTTGGTACCAAATTGGTGCCAATCGACAGGGCTTAAACATGGAAATCCAATCGTGTTTTATAGTTCTGTAGTTTTTCTTAGGTAAGGTTACATCCCTAAATCCGCCTACAAGGGCAGCCTGAGCTGAGTGGAAGCACTGAGGCCTGCAACCAGACCTAGGCCAAAAAAGCCCACCTCAAAATTTGAAAAAAAACAAGTTTGTTGCAGTCTGGTGTTGATGACTGTGGATGACCACAGCAAGCCCCCTGTTCTGCAATGTAAGAATAGGAAGGTGCCAAAGTGGCCTCCAGTCATGGGCAGGTCCATTTGGCCTCGCGCGTCTTATTGCATTTGGTGTTCCTGACCAAGCTAGATGCAACTCCAGCTGCCCTGACGCTATCTCGGTCACTCCTTGCCTTACAAACCCAAATAGACCGCTTAGGGAAAGGTTATATAGCTGTACCGCTATGTAAATAGACCGCTTACTTTCCCCTCACATCGGGTTCTCCGCAGTATGAGAGTGACGAAGAGGCAAGGAGGAGCATAACTCCAGCCAGGCAACTTCATGAATCAAACATCCAAAACTGCCTAATCACTTAACAGGAACTCAATTAAATACTGCAAAGATACGTGGCCCGGTGCCCAGCTAGAAGCCTCATAGCAACAACACAATGAACTGTGCAAACAACTTTCAAGGTGCCGAGATCACTCTCCACACAATCCTCCTAAGTGTTGGTAGGACTAATTATACTGCCCATGGGTTATAAGGGTTACAAGGGGGGGGGTTGGCATACAGCCCGAGATTCTGGCTGATCGGCTTATACTGCCCATATGTGCCCCTATAAAGCCTGGATAAGTTTTAAAAGCTAGGGATTGACCCGCACAGGTCTTCCACACTTGCACGGAAGCTCCATGCCCATTCTGTGCAAAAAACGCACAAACTTACCCCAAATTGGAGTGTAATTGAAAACAAATGCACTCATAATAATTCTGATGCCCTGGGGCCGCGTGGTGCTGAAACCCACCATATCCACACTAGCTTCCCTCTTACCCTCTGTAAGATACTCATTGAATCAGTATCCTTAATGGAGTTTGCGTTTTTCCATCTTCCTTTTTGGAAGAAAGTTAGGCAGATCAAACAATCATCGTGTGTGGATTGGGTAGGTCGCTGTTATGTATCTAGTACAAGTGCATATTAAATATTTCATCGCCACCATTGCTTTTTTCACGGTACAATTGCCACACAAGTGATTCACCAGCCTTTCATCACACAATTCACAAATGTTTGCGGACATAACAACTTTTACCACGAACATACTGTGATGGAGGCAGAAAGGGCTGCAGGCGCGGAATGAACATCTCCCACCAGGTGTGTGTGGGGGGGACAAGGAGCCCGAACGCACTCGTTTGTTCGCACGGACGTTGGGTACCATACATGCAGCCCGCACGTCGTGCTTGTAATGAAGGAGATGTGGGGTCACATAAATTTCACTTGCGCAGGCGCTCCCATGCGTGGATTGCCCCTCCACAGCATCGGGCAAGAATGGCTCTAGCTTCAGCAAAGGGGTTTTAGTAAGGCACAGGCATCACCAGGAAAGGAGGAGTGACAATGGAATGGTTGGCCTGCACGCGGCCCTGCAAGCACAGTCCGTGCTTCACCCAGCAACAGTGACTTCCCAGGTGTGTCACAGCCACAGAGCAGGCACAGCCACCAATGACAGTGCTGAGGGCATACACAGTGTGAGCACCAGTCCTGCGCATTCACATGACCAGCTGGCAGGCAACGGCGGTGGGCAATCCCAGGGAGGCAGCGAGCAGATTCAGGATGTCTGCTGGGAGGATGGATGGCGGAGGGATGTGGGCAGCAGAGATGCCCAGGGGCCAGGCCATCATGCAATTGCAGCACATTTTGGAGCAGTTGGTGCCATGCATCAGCGCACAGACCATCCGCACCACTTGCAGCAGCGAGGCCTGCAGCAACACGAGCAGACTGGCACCACAGCTTTGCAAGGTGGAGTGAATGGCAGCACATGGGATGCTGGCAGCTATCGCAGCAAGGATGCCAACAAGGACTCCAGCGACAGGGCCCTGACTCACGCGTTATGCAGCTGTCATAGCTTTAGCCAGGTGCTGGAAGTGCTGCACAGTCACCATGACAGCCAGGAGGCACTAGCCACAGGAGTACAGGACAGTGGCATGAGCGATCACATCTTGCTTCGCCAGCAGCAGCAGCAGGAGCGCACGCAGCTGGAGCCCCCCTCTGCCTCGACTGCCCGCCTCCTCACGCACCTCAACGGCCGCCATTTGGCAGTGCTGTGGATCACACTGGCGCGTGTTAAAAAGGAGCAGGACTGGAGGAGGTCGCACCCTGGCAGCCCACACCATCAGTACCCACAGACGCCGCCACCACCACAACCATCTCCGCAGCAGCAGCAGGAGCAGCAACAACAGCCTGCCCCTCCATCCTCGCATTCCTCTCACCAGCCTTCCCCTTCCCCCACCCAACTGAGCCCCCAACAGCACCCCCCGCATGCCATTCCTCGGCCTGCCAGCAGCAGCAGCAGCAGCAGCAGCAGCAGCAGCAGTGCACCCCTCAGCCGAGGTGAGCTGGTGGAGCTCAGGCGCCTTATGGCCTTGCTCGAGCGCGCCACGCTGGGCTGCATGGCAAGTGCGATGGGTGGCGGTGATGGTGGTAGTGGTGCTGGCAGTGCAGCGCCTGAGTATGGGAGGATGCTGCCGCAGGGAAGGGCTGTTGGAGCTGCTGGAGTTGCTGGTGGTGTCGGTGCGGCTGGTGGGTGGCCTGAGTCGGTGCAAGGCATTTCAGCTGCTGAAGTGAGCACCAATGGCTCAATTGCCATGCAACAGCAAGAGGAGAGTGGAAAAAGAGGTCGCGGCGGCGGCGGCGGTGGCGGCAGCAGCGCAAGCAGCGGCATCGGTGTGTGGAGCTTCCAGGACATGGCCAACGCAGTCTCTGCCATGGGGCGCTTGGGGCACGTGCCTAGTCAGAGGTGGGACTTTACTCGGTCACATCCTTGTTTTGTTTGCCACATGGTTGCGCTGGACAGCAGGGCAGTGGCCGCCTGCATTCTGGGGGGTAAGGGGGGGGGGCAGTCATGGATAGGTTCCTGTCCTCAACAGCTCACACTGGCGACCATGCATGCACCATGCATGCATGGTATGTGGCCGATGGTGCAGCTGAGTGCTTTGTTTTACGCCTTCCCAAGGGTCTGTATCTGTGTTTGGGCAGTTGGAATGTAGTAGTTTGAAAGCAGAAAGGAATTGGTCACGAGTGAGTAACACATGCACCTGCCAGGCCTGGGGCCGGCTTGCATGTGTTGGGCGCGGTGACGGCGTTGTGTATGCACAGCTCTGCAGCCTCACACACACACACACACTCACACAGCTGCTCATCCATTTCTCATTCTGGACGCAGGTGGCTGAGCTGCTTTGTTGCTGCGTCCATACCTCTCCTTAATTCTGCCCATCCTATGCATCTCGCTCAAGCCATGTCAGGCCTGGCCACGCTGGAGCTGCCTCCCGGCCAGGTGCGTGCGCGCGTGCGTGCATTTGTCTGTGTGTTGTGTGTTTGCCAACCCATACAGTTTGCTTAAGCCATGTCAGGCCTGGCCACGCTGGAGCTACCTCCCGGCCAGGTGCATTTGTGTGTGACTCTTGCAGCTCCTCCGTGCATGTCTGTGTTAAAAGATGAGATGTGTATGCATGATGCCTGAGAGATGTATTGAAGAGGGGTTCTGGGGTGCAACTCACTGAATTGCCTCCAGTAGTACTGAAGAAGCCCCCCTTCAAAAGTCACCATGTTACTGCACATTCCCTTTTTAAACTGCCCTACCAAGGTCATGCGAGGTAGCCATTGCCAAGTCATTAAGAAAATGATGCTGGGATGAGCTTGGCTGGGACTCGCGGCAGTCATCCTTTGTCATTACTCGCGAGCATCCGTGCGGTTAGGCTCAACACTTAGTCTTTCTCTCCAACACCTTACAAAGTGGCCTATGCAGTTCTTCTTTGGTTTGCAGGGATGCAGGGATGCGGCCATGGCTGGGGTGCGCTCCAGCTGCCACAGAGCACTCAGGATAGAGTTATATCCTATCCATTAAACTAAAGCCGCTGTAACTGTAATTACCCTTTGGTTGCAGGCATGTATAGATGCAGCCATGGCCAGGGCGCTCCAGCTGCCATCCAGCACTCTGAATAGAGTAACCTACTCATGCAGATAAAGCTGCCATTCAGCACTAGCAGCAGAATAGAGTTGTAACCCACTCATGCAGATACAGCCACTGCAAGCTTACTCTCCCTACGCTTTGCAGGCATGGATGGACGCAGCCCTGGCCAGGGCACTCCAGCTGCTGCCTCTTAAGCACTCGACAAAAGCTTGCTTTCTTTTTGCTTTGCAGGCATGGATGGACGCAGCCCTGGCCAGGGCACTCCAGCTCGCACGCCAGGCAGCATCAGCAACAGGCGCGCTGGCTGCAGGATGTGAGCAGCCCGCTTCTCCAGCTGGAACAGGAAGTTATCAGGCAAGCACACCTGACATGAACAGCAGCAGCAGTAGCAGCAGCACTGGAAGCATTGATGATGTGCCTTGCAGAAACCCTGCGTTCGTACCCCCGACCACCACCACCACTGCCACCTCCCAGCCCAGCGGTAGCAAACGCGCCTCTGGTGGTGTGAAACCTCCCCCCCACACTCGCCTCACAGCCGGTGGGGCTGCTCTCATTTTATGGGCATCTGCGCGCTTGCATGCATGCAGCCGGGAAGGCTGGGGCCCGTTGGTCTCCCCACTCTCTGCAGCTGCGGCACGCAGCTATGGGTCCCCCCATTCCTCCAACAGAGCACCGTCCCCACCCTTGTCCTCGTCGTTGTCCAGCGCTCGTCCCACCAGCCAGGCACCTCACACAGGGGCTCATCTCACACATCAAGGGAGCATTCCGAGCAAACCCCTAACCCATCCTATCTCAGAAGCCACCCTAGCGGCAGTTACAGCACCAGCAGCCCCTATCGATCCCTCCTCACCTCCGAACCTCGTGCCCAGCCCTGTAGCAGTGCCGCTGCCTTGGCTGGCCAGCTTCCTGGCAGCTTCCTCTGCCGCTCGCTTGCTGGACGGCACACAAGCTCAGCCCCAGCATGCGTCGATGGTGCTGTGGGCGCTGGGCTCGCTTGCCATGCATGGCGTGGCGCCCCATAACACCCCTCAGTCACCCCCAGCCTCTGTCTCTGCCCCATCCCTCTCACCCTCAGACTGGTCGCCGCCACCTCCACCATTGCACTCGCACTTCCCAGCCCACAAACCTGTGTTCTCAGCCTCCACAGCCCCCCAGCAGCAGCAGTCGCAGACGCTGTACCCACCAAACGAAGGGCCTGAAGAGGCAGGTGCAGCCGCCTCCTTCAATGCCTTGACGCAGCAATGGCCACTGCAGCAGCACCAGCACCAGCATCAGCAGCTGGTGCTGCAAGGGGAGCAATGGAACAGGGGCGTGGATGCTGCTCTGGAGTGCGCTGCGCACTGGGGCCCCGCCCTTGGGCCGCAGGGTCTCGCCAACTCCCTCTGGGCTGCTGCCAGGCTCCACCAGCATCAACAGCAGCAGCAACCGCAGCAGCAGGAGCGGCAGCTCCATTTGGAAGGCTGGCCCCCAGATGCGCTTCAGGCCAGCGTCTACCAGCAGCAACAACCGCAGCAGCAGCAGCAAGGGAGCAGCACCGTTGCTGCAGGGGTGCAGGACCGGGGCTCGCTAGGTAATGACTCTGACGCAGAAGCAGGGGGCCTCACGCTGCAGGGCCAGCAGCATTACCGCCGGCAGCAGCGTCCACACCACCAGCAAGCACTGCAGCAACAGCAGCCGCAGTTGCACGCGCATCAACACCCCCCCTATCTACATGACCCGTTGTTCCCCCGGCCAGCAGCTCCTGCAGTCAGCCATCATACAGACCAGCAGCTCACGCCAGCTGCTGTGCAGAGGCCACAGCAGCAGCAGCAGCAGCAGCAGCCACCACAACTGGAGCTTCCATGGCAGAAGCGGCATGCGGCGCGGCTGGGTGCGCTGCTGCGCGCGTGTGAGGAGGTGCTCCCCCAAATGGAGCCGCAGCACTTGGCCAACACCGCGTGGGCAGCAGCTGTGCTGCAGCCAGCGGTGCGTGGTGGCCCTGTGTGTGTGTGTGTGTGTGTGTGTGTGTGTGTGTGTGTGCGCGCGCGCGTGCGTGTGAGTGTGTGTGTGTGTGTGTGTGTGTGTGTGTGAGCTTGTGAGCTTGTGCCTATGTTGGGTAAAGGAGGATTGTGAAATCCCCCCATTGCCTCACTCCTTTATGGCGACCTTCCTTCCTTCAAGCAGCCTGCCCCTCCTTTTCCTGCAACCTCCCTCCCTTTGAGCAGCCTGCCCCCAGCCTGCCATATATTCGTCATCAGTATCTTCCACCTTGTTTTTCACTCCTGCTTTTGCACATCACTTTTCTACCTCAATCTTTCCCTGCTGCTTCTGCAAAGTCACCGTCCTTTTCACCTGCAGCCTGCCCCCAGCCCACCCCCTGGATGCAGCACGCCCAGACAGTGTGTTTTCTGTGCCCCCCTTGCCTCGATGGACCCATTTTTGTGTTTCCAAGTCAGTCCCTTGCCTTCCTCTCTACTTGCAGCCTGCCCCCAGTCCACCCTGGATACAGCAGCTGCTGCACTACCTGCGGCCGGAACTCTACCATTTGCCTCCCAAGGGCTTAGCCACAGTGAGCTGGGCTTGCGCGCGCATGGGCTGCAGGCCCTCGATGGAGTGGATGCTGGTGCTGATACAGGTGCGTGCATGTTGCTGTAGCCGTCGCGCCTGTGCACTGGAGGATGTGCATGGTGGGTGCGCTTGTGCTGGTATAGGTGCGTGCATGTTGCTGTAGCCGTCGCGCCTGTGCACTGGAGGATGTGCACGGTGGATGCTGGTGCTGGTACTGTTGCTGCATGTTGTGCTGGCGAGATCTGGTGCACTAGGGTGCCCGAGGTGGATGCTCTAGGATGTGCTTGTGCCCGAGAATGTGCATGGTGGATGTGGCTGCTGTTGGCATGGCATGAGTCAGTGTACTTAAGATATGCAAGGTGGGTGCGCCAGTGCATTAGGGTCTGCATGGTGGGTGTGGCTGCTGTTGGTGTGGCATGAGTCAGTGGGCTACAGATGTGCAAGGTGGGTGCGCCAGTGCAGTAGGATCTGCAAGGTGGGTGCGCCAGTGCATGAGGACCTGCAAGGTGGGTGTGGCTGCTGTTGGCGTGGCACGGGTGCATGCACCACTCATGTGAGCTGCTGTGTGGTCACATGCACATGAGGAGCTGTGCAGCTAAGAGTGTGGTCTGCCCCGTGAGTCGACTCCAGCACAGGGAAGGGTTTTGTGCGCTTGGGAGGAGGTGCTCTGCCCATCAACAAGGACATTCGTGTCTAAACGCTCCTGGGCACCAGTGCATGCATCACAGCGCGCATCTGCCACAGTGCTGGATGGCACAACTTGAGGGGTGGGTGGTGCACCAGGAGCCACATGCACGCAGCAAGTTGTCCACAACTGCGGAGATCTGCAGTGTGTGCCCACTGCAGAGACATGCTCTCCGGCGTGTGAACCTGCAAGCATGCCGACAGACAGGCTGCAGCATGCAGACAGACAGTATGCACGCAGCATATAGATGGCATATATAAATAGCATACAGATAGCATATAGACAGCATGCACGCAGCATACATAGCACGCTGACAGACAGAGCAGCATATAGGTTGCGTGCAGACAAACAGCGCGCACGCAGCAAGCAGACAGATAGCATGCAGAAAGCAGCATGAAGCAGACAGTATGCATGCAGCAATAGATAGCAAGCAGACACACAGCATGCACGAAGTATGCAGACAAAAAGGTCGCTTGAGCTTGCTTTCTGTTCTCCCTTGCGACATCCTCACCAGCATTCTGGGCACATTTGCACGCACACACACGCACACACATACACGAACACACACTTGCAGGCCAGCGCCTTCTGTCCCCCCTCTTTGCCGCTGCATTTTTTCGTTCCCGCACCTTGCCACTGCCTTCTGTCTTTTTCATCACTTTGCAGGCCAGCACCGAGCAGGTGAGCGCCTTCTGTCCGCACTCTTTGCCGCTGCTGCTGTGGTCCCTGAGCCAAGTGGGCTTCAGCCCTGGAAGAGCATGGGCGCGCACAGTGCTGGGGCGCTCTGTGAGGTGAGCATGAGTGTATGCACTGTGTGTGTGTCCAGTGTGTGTTTGTGTGTGTGTGTATGTGTGTGCGCGCGTGGTTTCTGGAGCAGTGGGGGGTAAGAGGGTGTGCTTGAAATTGGGTCAGTTGGGCTGTAGCCTTGGCAGGGCGTGCATTGGTGGGGTACATAGTGGGGCGTGCATTGGTGGGATACATAATGGGGCCTTCTTGACACTGTGATGTACGATTCATGCGTATCAATGCTGAGTGTGTGCTCACTGTGAAGGGGCCCTCTGCACAGCGCAAGCACGATGGGGCCCTCTGCAAGGTGGGCATGTGTGCAAGCATGTGTGTGTGTGTGTACGTGCGCGCGTGCGTGCATGCGTACATGCGCGCGTGTGTGTTTGTGTGCCCAGTGGGGAACCCTCTGCAAGGTTGGCACATGGGACGATAGGGAGGGTTGGTGTAGGGAGTGAGTGCTCGAGCCTGCTACACACACAATATAGACCAATATGGTATCGTCAGTGCCAAAACAACATAAAATTATGGTCCCATCTGTGGTGAATGCATCTGTGGATTTGTAAGCATGGTCCTGTGCTCCGTTTGCTCTATTTTTATGTGGCAAGCTTGTGCTCCACCCACTCTTTTTATGTGCCTGGATCTTCCTTTAGACCTGCTGTTCGATGCAGCCTCCTAACATCCTGCAGATGGGCCCTGGTGTTGCTTTGCAGCCTGCCGCCTGCTAACAGTCCAACGCGGCCTGCTTACGTTCTGCAGATAGGCCCTGGCAGTGCTCTCTGACCTTCTTGTGTGTGTGATAGTGTTTGTTTGTGTGTTAGCACGTGTCAGGAAGTATTTTACATGCAAGCGTGTGGTCATGCCTGTGCATATTTCTAAGCACAGGGTGTCCTTGTACTTTCCCCGATGCGCTCCAGCTACAGCCTCAGGGCCTTGCTCCCCGTTTCCTCTCCCTCTCCTATCTGGGCGTGGCCTCCTTTCTCGGTCTCCATTCTGTTCTCTGGCGTCAAGGAGTGTGTGTATGTGTGTGTGTGGTTGTGTGTGTGTGTGCGCATCATCTGGTGATCACTGCTTTAGTGTGGCGTTCTCCGGCGTCAAGGAGAGTGGCGTCAAGGAGTATGGCGTCAAGGAGTGCGAGTGTGTGTCGCCTAGTGACCATTGCTTGAAAATTCCCAGCCCTCCCTGGCACTCACAGGTTGCTGCAAACAACAAACATGCAGAAAAGCCTGGCCACTTCCCTGACCTAGTTGGCCCGCCTCTGCTGCCTCCCTTCGCATCCCGTTTTCCTCCTTCCCTGGCGCTGGAATCACTGCGCAAATGTGTGACCTCGCCTTGAAATCCACCTTCCCTTTTCCTGACGTCTGAGCAAGTGCGTTCCTGTGTGACTGCGCCTTGAATTGTACCTGCCCTTTCCATGGCACACGTAGGCTGCTACCAGCATTTGTGCCTCAGAGCCTTGCCACATCCCTCATCTCGTTGGCCCGCCTTTCGCTGCCGCCCCCCTCTGAGTGGGCGCGCGCGGCGTTGGAACAGATGCAGCAGCATATGCAGCAAGTGCTCCGTGAGTGCTGCGAGTTGGGCAGGGGGACAGAGCCAATAGGGTAGCGTTGGAACAAGTGCTGTAGCGCATGCAGGATGCGCTGCGTGGGCGCTATGTTGGGTGAGGGACAGGGCCATGAAGGTAGCGTTGGAACAAGTGCTGTAGCGCATGCAGGATGTGCTGCGTGAGCGCTGTGTTGGGCAGGGGGACGGGGCCAGTAGGGTTAAGTTCAGTAGCATGAGCACGCTCGCTTGCTGAGTTGCCGACGGGGCTGCTTTTCCCCGAGTCCCTTGATTGTTTGTGTCGAAGGTGGCATGTGCATGGGTGTTGGCTACAGTTGCAGACCTTGACTGGGAAAAGTCGGCCATACCTCGTATCTTCATATCTCCTCTCTGTTCACACGGCTCATCATGATCTCGCCATGCCTCATATCTCTCTCACACAGGAGAAGTAGGTCGTGTACCTCATGTCCTGCTGTGGATGTAGCCTGGGTCTGGTTGCGATGGTGCTACCTGTTGAAGGGCAGGTCATCCCGGGGCGTCCTGTGTCCTGTGCAAGAAGCTGTTCCTTTGGACTGCAGCTGTGGTCTCACACTGAAAAGGCTGTGGTCTCATACCGAAAAGGCTGTGGTCTCAGACAGAAAAGGCTGCGCATGGCCCACACAGCAGTCTTGAGCGCTCCTCAGACATGTTCCCGTATCACATGCACATACACACACAAGCTGCTCTTTGCTGCCCTTGCAGCACGCAGTTGGAAAAGAGTTGGCCCAGCTGCAGCTGTAATGGGGGCAATGCGCGCGTGCACACACACACACACATACACGCGCACACACACACACGCACACACACACACACGCACGCACACGCACGCACACACACGCACACACACGCACACACACACACACACACACACACACACACACACACACACACACACACACACACACGTGCGCGCGCGCTACATATACATGTTGCTCCGTACGCACCTGCAACACGCAGTTGAGGACGAGGTGGCTCAGCTGCAGCTGCAGGGACGGCAGCGCCAGGGCCGGCTGCGGCAGCTGCAGCAGCGGCTGGCAAGGCAGCATGCGCAGCAGCAGGTGAGAGAAGGTCAGGGGTAGGAAGGTTGCAGCCAGCAGGGCAAGGCAGCGTGCGCAGCAGCAGGTGAGAGGAGGTCAAGGGTAAGAAAGTTGCAGGCAGCAGGTGCTGCGCAGCAGGCAAAGCTGTGTGCTTATGCAGCAGGTGAGGCGAGGGGGTGTGGTAAGGAGGTTCTGAGATGGGGTGGGGTGGGGATTGTTGCAGGTTGCAGCAGCAGCAGCAGCATCTGGCAAGGCAGCATACACAGCAGCAGGTGTAACTAGCCAGGGTTCCTGGATGGTAGGTCGCAGGCTGCAGCAGCGGTTGCAAAGGCAATGTGCAGGGTGGCTGGTGAAACAGGCGACCTAAGAGTGGCAGTATGGTGCTGCAGATTTATGGTGTCACAGCAGCAGCAGGCGAGGCAGCATGCCAGGGTGGCCCTGTAGCAGCAGGTGAGGCAGCATGCTAGGGTAGCGCAGCAGCAGCAGGCGAGGCATCATGTCCTGCTGAAGGTGTTAAGGAGTGGGTCACCCTGACTGCTCCACTGCTGGCGTGCATCTCCTGTTTGAAGATGCTGGATAAGCAGCCCACATCCAGTCACACACACACACGCACACACACACACACACACGCGCACACACACACACACACACACATGCAGGCCCAGGGCCAGGCGCACGTGCTCATGAAGCCCATTGAGCTTAGCATGTGCCTGCAAGGCCTGGCACGCCTGGGTGTGCAGCCCCCCCGCACCTTCCTCGAAACTGCAGAGCGCACAGTGCTGGCCATGCTGCCCGCTACGGTGCGGCGCTCTGACGCAAACACGCATGACGAGCAGGTGCTCGCTGCCTCTCCTCAGCAGCAGCAGCAGTCGCTGTCAGACGCCCGCCACCCACACCCGCAGCGGGTCTCACAAATGTCAGACCAGCAGCTGGAAGGGTGGCAGCAGAGTGCCTCTCAGCAGGGAGCAGCGGAGGTCGCCACGCCCGGCCATGAGTCTGCGGTTGCAGCAGGAGGCTTTCGGCACCAACGCGGTGCGGGGGGGCTGCGCTTCGTGGCGGGCGTGCTGTACGCGCTCGCACGCCTGGGCCACGATGCTAGTGACGCCCTGCTGCAGCGGGCAACCCTGCAGCTGCTGCAGCCCCTGCCGCCACAGCAGGCGCACAGCACAGCTGCCGCCTCAGGGGCACGGCCACCAGAGGTGTGGTCAGGTGCTGGGAGGTGGGGCACAGACCTCGCGCAGGGGCTGTGGTCGTTGGCCATGCTGGGCCACCGCCCCACGCCTACTGAGCTTGACAGCCTGGCTGCGCGTGTGCGGGACTGCATGGAGCAGGGACCTGCTGTTGCAGCATCGCCACTGGGCAGCAGCAGCAGCAGCAGCAGCAGCAGTAGCAGCAGTGGCAGCAGCAGGGGCATGGGCAGCCGGGAGTTGGCGCAGGCTGCATGGGCGCTCCTGAGCTTGGGGTGGCGGCCGCGTGACAGCGGCTGGGTGGCTGCGCTGCTGCGTGCGTCATACCCTCTGTTGCCGGGGGCATCGTTGCTCACGACCATCACGCTGCTGCGCGTGCTGGTGGCCTTGGGGGGCCGCTGTGAGAGACAGCCGGGGGCAGAGCTCAGCACAGGAACAGGGACTCCGCGAGCTGAGCCTCCGGGTCTGCACAGTGCCAGCTCGTCCGCAGGTGTCGTGGGCGCCAGCCCTGCACGCAGCAGCTCAAGCAGCCAAGGCTGGGATGGCACCGGCAGCCTCAGCTCCCAGAGCTGTAGCAGCAGCAGCAGCCAGAGTGAGAGTGATCTGGCCAGCTCACTGCAGGCTGATCAGCCTGCCCACAGCGAGTCGGCTCACAGGTCAATACAGGATGGTGCTCATGCTCAGCCTGCCCATGGTGCGCCTGCGCACAGCGTACCAGAGGAGGACGTGCTCGCGCACTCCGCTCAACCACCTGCAGGCACCCCGGGGTTCCACATCCCGCTGCCTTGGCTCAATGCTGCAGCAGACATCATCGAAACCTGCGCATCTGCCGCTGCCATCAGCCCACCGGCCTTGTCCTCAGTATCGTCTGAAGGCCCTCCTTCCCTGCCACTGCCGCAGTCCCCCCTCAGCTCCTCACTGCCACCAGCGCCGCCCCTAGCATCTGCATCACCACTAGGCCCCACGCCCTACAGGTATGTGGAAAGCATTCGACCAAATGAATTCAAAAGCTCACACTAGGTAGGCCAGGCAAGGGAGATCTGGCAGCATCTGCTTTGCCACCAGGTCCCATGCTCATTGGGCACGTGGTAGGCACTGTATCAAACATTTCAAAAGCTTACCCTTGGTAGGCGATAGAATGATTACCCGGCGTGGTAGGCACTAGATCAAGCATGTCGAAAGCTTTCCCTTGGTATGCGATAGAGTGATTACCTGGCTTGGTGGGCACTAGATCAATCATGTCAAAAGCTTACCCTTGGTAGGCGATAGAATGATTACCCGGTGTGGTAGGCACTAGATCAAGCATGTCAAAAGCTTACCCTTGGTAGGCGATAGAATGATTACCCGGCTTGGTGGGCACTAGATCAAGCATGTCAAAAGCTTACCCTTGGTAGGCGCTAGAATGATTACCCGGCTTGGTAGGCACTATATCAAGTATGTCAAAAGCTTACCCTTGGTAGGCGCTAGAATGATTACCCGGCGTGGTAGGCACTAGATCAAGCATGTCGAAAGCTTTCCCTTGGTAGGCGCTAGAATGATTACCCGGCTTGGTAGGCACTATATCAAGTATGTCAAAAGCTTACCCTTGGTAGGGGATAGTATGATTACCCGGCTTGGTAGGCACTGGATCAACTATTTCAAAAGCTTGTCCTTGGAAGGCGATATATTGGTTACCCAGCTGCCTTGCTGCTGTCAGCACAGTGCCAGCACAGAGTTGTGCCCCTGGATGCTGATTGGTTGTGGGTACCCTGGAGGAAAAGTGGCATCCACGGGCATGGCACTTTGATCATGTTAAGCTTGGTGTGTGCGTGTGCGTGTGTGTGTTGTGTGTGTTGTTGTGGGCGGTGGTGAGGGAGAGGAAAGTGTGAGGGGTTTGAGATTGGAAGTGCTGTGTCTGTTGTGTCCATGGTTGGCTGCCCTCCGACGCCTCCTCCTTTTTTTGCAATACTCTGCCTTTTCTCTTAGCAAACACACGATTATCCTGTGTTGGAAAAAGGAACATCGGTAGCGCCACAGTCCTGCATGGTCAGAACAGTGAAGCCATCACCACCCTCAGCCATCTCCCTTAGCTGTGGATATAGCAGTTAAGCCACCATCCCCAGCCATCACCCTAAGCTGTGGAAAGAGCAGTGAAGCCACCATCCCCAGCCATCACCCTAAGCCAGTGAACACCTGCAGCAAAGTGAGATGTAAGCACCTGAAAGGGCGACGTTTGAGAGGCTTGCGCAGTCGTCCAGACACAAACATGCAGGCATGGTTCCTAAGGAAAAAGAAATAATGCAAGCTAAAAGGCTGCATGCTTTAGGATATGTTCCCTAGTTCCCTTATAATTAGCAAGCAAGCAAGCAAGAGTCTCACCAGAAGGTTCCTAACATACATGCTGAATGGCAATGTGTGTGCCCAGGATCGTGGCCTCCCGCAATGCAGCTCTGTCTGTGCCCATGGGCAGGAAGAAACGGATGAAGCACTTGAAAGCGGCGCAGTGGGCCCCACGAGCGCGATGGCTGAAGGCAATCGATGCAGGTGAGGTATACTATTATGGAAGGTGATATGACACGGAAATGCTTTACAATGGGCTACCGCATGCGTGATGGCTGAAGGCTATTGATAAAGGTGAGATTGATTTATAAGGAAGGAATGACATGATACAGAGATGCTTTGTAGTGGGCTACCGCATGGGCGATGGCTGAGGGCTATTGATACAGGTGAGGTAAATTCTTGTTAAGCATGATAAGACAAATTTAGAGGATGTTGGATTGGCAGGAGAATGGTTGAGCGACTTTGCTCAATCTTGGTGCAGCTGCTCTTTCCTCAAAGCTTCCATACTGCTTGGATGACCATCTAATATACATCATTCATGCACCTGGTAGAAGTGTTTTAGGTGGCACAGTCAAGGTGCCAAGCGTCCGGCTCTCTCCTAGTAATCTTATCATCAACAATCCTAGCAATTTTGGAATCAGCCGCTGCTCATTGTCTAAAAGTTAGCCCTAAACCCTCACTCCTGTGCTGACAAGAACATTGTTTTATGGAAGTGGTGTGTGCTTTGTTTACACAGGGAGGGCGGCTTTGGCAACTTTGGGGCATCCTGCCTATACTTGCGGCGACTCTTGGCACCACCAAAAGCAATGACACCACGGGAATTAATAGGAGCAAGGTCATACCTGGCAGCCATGAGGGTATTTCAAGTCATATCATAATCATATCATATCAACAGCTTTCATTCATGGCTGTTATTTGCACGCTCGTCAGTTAAGTGCAACAATTTTGTAGCGCTTGGATTAGGACTAGAGCTTGATGTTAAAGAGCTTCGTTTCAGACACCTTGTTTGGTAGAACTTAAAACTGTCGTGAGAGCTTTATCCCCCAGTTGCCTCACTATTTTATGATCTGTGCGAATGGAAGAGAAGGATGGAGTAGGGCTGCGTCATCATACGAGGTGACCTGGGCAAAGCACACCGAAATGATTTGGTGGAAGGTGGAGTCTTTTCTTCATACTTAACATGGCAGCCAAGCCTGGTCAATCAAATGATCAAGTCAGTGCAGTCCCCGTTAACTCCACACCAGTTCTCTTCCGCGGTCAGGATCCCCCCAAAATGCTTTATTATAAGGACTGAATCGCTCCCACAGACTTGTAATGTCAACGAATGAACAAACTAAATCATGGAACTTGGAAAAAAGGTTACAGGTTACAGGAAAAAGAAGGCTTCCGGTCAAAACGGCTGACTGCTAGCCTGCTCATAAAAAAGCAATATTTCATGTAGAAAAGGAAGAGGCTTGTTATTGTTTTGATTTAAGGAAGAAGAGATGTGATAAGACTGTACATGGTGACTGCCAGGTACGTAGGGAGCCACGCTATTGGAAGGGTGAGATAAAGAGAGGAGAGGACCAGAAAACGAGGAAGCACATTTAAGCCGAAGGATAGGATAGGATAGGGTTACATAGCTGTACCTGCCTACAAGGGCAGCTTAGCTGAAGCAAAAGGTGCCTGTAACCAAACCAAACTAAACTTGTGTAAATGTCAACTGAAAGCCTTGAGCTGAGTTCAGAAGTGTCAACTGTAAAAATCACACACTGTCACTCTAAATGAAACAAGCACGCAAAGCCAAGCACAAAAAACTCCAAAAGGCTGTAGTGTCAGGAAAATACACTTTTGCGTTTCCACAAGAAGGATAGGATAGGATAGGATAGGGTTACATAGCTGTACCTGCCTACAAGGGCAGCTTAGCTGAAGCAAAAGGTGCCTGCAACCAAACCAAACTAAACTTGTGCAAATGTCAACTGAAAGCCTTGAGCTGAGTTCAGAAGCGTCAACTGTAAAAATCACACTCACACTGTCACTCTAATGAAACAAGCACGCAAAGTCATGCTCAAAAAACTCCATAAGGCTGTAGTGTTAGGAATATACACTTTTGTGTTTTCACAAGAAGCACAGAAAGTTTGAGAACAGCACCGCTCTGAAAAAGGCCTAAGAGGCCATAGTAAATGTGTTATGTTCTGCTTTGCACTTCAGTTCTCAGCATCCACTGTTAAAGATGCAATGCAATGCTTCAGGAAGGGTAACCGCCGATACAGCCTGGTGAGTGCACATGTCAAAGAAGGTATCAACTGCGTTGCCTTGCTTGAATCTCTTCAGCAGACAAGTACCCTCTGTAATCTCTCCAAGACATGGCACGGGGTATGGACGGCCCTTGAGGACCCCCATACACCCCCCCATACCTCCTATTAGGGACCCATGCTGCTTGTATTGCCTGCGCAGTCTTATGTGCTCGAACTCGGGTCTCTTGGTCTGCAGTTTGTCCATGCCTCTTGGCTCCTCCAAAGCCACCTGCGTGCATTTCTTGTACAGGTGCTGCTGCTCCTGCTGCTGGGGGAGGGTAGTGTTGGTGCTGGACAGGGTTGGTCTCTTGGTTGGTGCGCTTCCGCTTGGTGGGAGTGACTGGGGCTCCTCTTGCTGCAGCTGCTGTCGCTCCTGCTGCTGTCGTTCCTGCTGCTGCTGTTTGTGCTGGTGGTGGGGCAGGCGAAGTAGGTGCTTGCGCTGCTGGCCTTGCTGCTGCTGCTGCTGCTGCTGCTGGTGATGGCGAAGGAGGCTTGAGTAGCTGCTTGAGCTGCTGCCCCAGTCGGCCTGCATTGAGGTGCAGGAAGGGCTCGCCAGGGCTGGGGATGCGGCCTGAAGGCAGGTGCTGGCGGAAGGGGTAGGGAACCAGCTCCCCCTCACCAAGTTTGACCACGATTGCTTTTCCCCTGACTTGCACAACCAGTTCCTCCCCATACCCACACTGTCCCCGGCCCAATTGCTGCAGCTGTATGGCCAGGTCCACCAGCGCATTCTGCAGGCGCGTCTTCTTCTGCACCAGGAGTGCTTGTGCTGCATTGCTGCTGTCGCGGAACCCCGCGTACGCTGCAGTCGCTGCCTCTGCCGTGCTGAACCTGACGATGTATCGCTGCTTGCCCAGTGCGTTGTCCCGCATCCGCTCCACATGCTGCACGCTGCCCACCTCGCACTGCAGGAAGGCTTCCACCCCGGCTGGTGTTGCTTCGCAGGGCAGCGCCCCTGCGTTCCTGGAGCGCAGCAGACGTACACTGTAGAACTTCTGACGTTCTTCCCTGTCTATGCTGCATGCTGCTGCCCAGTTGGTGTCAGCAGAGTCTCGGACGAGCTGGTCAACGCTGCCCCGAGTTGCTCGGCCATCCTCCTGCTGCTGCTGCTGCTGCTGCCGTAGCTGGAGCACCACTTGATTAAGCTCGTCGACCTTCTGTTGAAGCTGGCGCACAAGTTGCTCAATCTCCATCTCTTCTTGGCTTCTCACGTCACTTTTCCCCAGGCACAGGTCAGCGTCCGCTCACTGTGTTATCCAATTTACTTTTGGCGTGTGTGCCCCATCTGCGTGCGCGCAAGCACACCTATCCCGCCTGGTAGGGCTCGTTCCGTTCTCAGAGTGTCAAAAACACTAGTGGAGCCCTACCAGACGGTGCAGTGGAAGCGTGAGCTCTCACTATTATTCTTTTCTTTTTTTCCAAATCCAAAAGGAATATACACTTTTGTGTTTTCACAAGAAGCACAGAAAGTTTGAGAACAGCATCGCTCTGAAAAAGGTCCAAGAGGCCATAGTAAAAGTGTCTGGCCAGTATTGAGAGAGTGTGGTCAAGAGCCCTTACAGTTTTATTGGTTTAGGGCTACTGTTAAATTTTTCAACAATATGCTCAATTCTAACAGTAAAACATTATGCCAAGTGCTGAAGGCAGATTTACACCTTGCTGATATGGATGAGTCTTGTTGGTCTGATCATGTATCTAAGTCATTTAATGGCATGCGCAATGAGGAGGTGTTTAAACGGAAATTACTGAGTGCTTCCAAGATACCCATGCAGGATTTTTTAGGGGATTTGAGGTACAGACAGCAGAAGGTTTGGAGGGAAGCAGACGCCCTAAGTCCCCGAGAGGTGAACAGAAAAGCAGTGACTTACCATCATTGGTGTGGAGTACCTTTGAATCAAACAGGACGCACACCCTTCTGTATCCCATCATATTTGTTTAAGGATCTGGATAAAGGAGTCATGAGGAATGTGAGTAGGTTTAGGCTTCGTGCCCACTGCTTGAAGGTCGAGTCCTGTAAATGGTTGGGTGGTTCAAATATTTGTGATAAGTGTGGATGTGCTGAAGTCCAGGACGAGAAACATGTTCTTTTCTACTGCAATTGCTATGAGTTGTGTGAGCTGCGCAGAAAATACAAGGACCTGTTCATTGATCTTTTTAAACCGTTACACACTTTTGCCCAGCTTCCAAACACTGATTTTGTTCCTTTCTTGGCGAGCTTTCACGTTGTGACTAATCTTGAGGTCAGTGTTTTTCTAAATCAAGACTCGCACAGATTTTCAAAATTTTTGTCTGAACTGGTTTCAATTTTTGATGCTGGATGAGAATGTATCACCAGCAGCCGATCAGCCAGATTTTCGGGCTGTAGGCCAACCCCCTTGTAACCCCTTGTAACCCCCTTGTAAAAGTGTTATGTTCTGCTTAGCACTTCAGTTCTCAGCATCCACTGTTTAAGATGCAATGCAATGCTTCAGGAAGGGTAACTGCCGATACAGCCTGGTGAGTGCACATGTCAAAGAAGGTATCAACTGCGTTGCCTTGCTTGAATCTCTTCAGCAGATAAGTACCCTCTGTAATCTCTCCAAGACATGGCACGGGGTATGGACGGCCCTTGAGGACCTCCATACACCCCTCCATACCTCCTATTAGGGACCCATGTTGCTTCTTTTGCCTGCGCAGCCTTGTGTGCTCGAACTCGGGTCTCTTGGTCTGCAGTTTGTCCTTGCCTCATGGCTCCTCCAAAGGTACCTGCATGCATGCGTACTGGTGCTGCTGCTCCTGCTGCTGGGGGAGGGCAGTGTTGGTGCTGGACAGGGTTGGGCTCTTGGCTGGTGCGCTTCCGCTTGGTGGGAGTGACTGGGGCTCCGCTTGCTGCAGCTGCTGTCACTCCTGCTGCTGTCGTTCCTGCTGCTGCTGTTTGTGCTGGTGGTGAGGCAGGCGAAGTAGGTGCTTGTGCTGCTGGCCTTGCTGCTGCTGCTGCTGCTGCTGCTGGTGAGGGCGGAGGAGGCTTGAGTAGCTGCTTGAGCTGCTGCCCCAGTCGGCCAGCATTGAGGTGCAGGAAGGGCTCGCCAGGGCTGGGGATGCGGCCTGAAGGCAGGTGCTGGCGGAAGGGAGCCGAAGGGAGCAAACAAGAAGTCTCTGAGCAAAGGGTCTCTAACTCTTGGAAACAAAAGGGGCCATGAGGAGAGAGAGTAAAGTAAAGGAAAGAGGTTACATAGCTGTACCTGCCTACGAGGACAGCTTGGCTGAAGCGAAACAGGAATGCTGGCAACTAAACCAGGCCTAAGCTTATAAGTGCACAAGTAAAAAGAAAAGCTTGAAGTCTAAAACTGTTTTTGTGTTGCTAAAAACATAGAGAAGGGAAGGGAAGGGTTACATAGCAGTATAAAAGACAGAGTTAAAGAAAAAGAAAAACTACATAGGCAGAGAAGACTCTCCCTATATCAACTACAGAAAAGGAGACACATGGGACTGCCTTTCCTTATCGAGCAGCAATCCGAAGACTGCTACCCGCCAGGTTCCGTTCACTTGCGTGAAGGAATCATGTTGATAAAAGAAAAAAACAGCTTTGAATTACTGACAGGAAAAATTTCCACCATCTGTGGGAGGCAGAGGCGTACGCCTGGGCACATTGCTGAAAAACGCGTGCCTTTGGATCCGTTATCTTTTTCTCAGAAATGTCCCTCGTCGAAGGATTTAAATTCAGAAAGTGTTCCTTCCTTATGAAGCCTTCAGCTTTGCGGTGGAGGGGACTGCGGCTCTTTTGAGCACACAGTATCTCCTTATCACTTGTTTATGTAGGGAGAGCTCCCTCTGCCTACCCAGTTTTTCCTTTTTTTCTAAGCTGCCCCTGTAGGCAAGTACAGCTTTGCAGCCCTTTCCCTTCCTCCAAGAATGAGAGATATCGAGCCAGGTGCGGCTGGCAACCTATCAGACTACATTATTTTTTTTATCTAAGCATAAATTGTTTTGCTGGTGAAGAGTGCTCACGGCGTTTTTAAATAATGTGAGTTCCTTTATTGAGGTAGAGATTGGTTTATTGCCAACATTTATTGACATTCCCCCTTGTGTTGTTACGCAGCTTGTAGGCAGGAATAACCACGTGGTCCATCCCTTCCTCTTCCTTTTTTCTTTTCTTCCTTTTACAGATATCTGACCCGACCTGAGCTTGAAACTCATGCGCAATATAACATGCCGCTGCAACACAGGATTTTGACCTGGTACAGAAGAGCGATCAGCAGCAACACATACCGTTCCTGTGACAGGAAACACATACAGAAAACACATGAAAAACTAAGGAGAGATGTGATATTCACAAAAAAGAAGACCGAAACAACTTGTTACTTAGAAAAAGAATGCACAAAAGTGGTGTTGTCTTACTTAGCTGTCTTTTATGGAAAGTGGTAAAGTCAGGTTACATCGCTATATCCGCCTACAAGGGCAGCTGAGCGGAAACACTGAGGGTTTATGGTAAGAAGCACTCAAACAATGTATGCTCAACAGTGACTATTTTGGATTGTTCTGTCAAAGCACGTTTCAGGAAAAAAAGTCCACTCCCGCAATATCAATAATCAGTTTTGTTTACGCAGCCCTGCATCACGCCTACCTACTGCTTTATCTTGCTTGGTAGAAGAGCAATCCGTTGCCTGAGTCACAGATGATACAGAATGCAAATACATACAAGTATGCACAACAACAGCCTAGAATCCTGTGCTAATTTGTGCTACTGGCACCTATGGAAACCTAATCCACAGGCCCTGAGTATAATCAATCAATGAGGCAAAGGATATATTGGGACTTGAGAAACAGGTGCGAAACTCCTTGAAACCACTCTTTGCAATTGGAACAGAGCTGCCGCCTGGAATTGAGGAACTGGCCTGGAATTATTTCTATTTACAGGCCTTTTGCACGGCAACACGTGACTGTGACCAGAAGTGCAGCACCGCGAGCAGACGATGCAAACCATGATATAATAGTGCCTAAAGCACACACATGGTTACAGCCTACCTTTAAAACTCTACCTCCCCCACCGCCCACATTTTGCGCAATGCCATTACTTCCGCCCTTGCTCTGCCCCAGCCCCTCTGGAGCGCGCAAGGGCCTCACCCTGCACCAGGGGCGGCAGGCTTCTTGCGCCAGCGCGACGCGGAAAGTGCTGCTGCTGCTGCTGCTGCTGCTGCTGCTGCTGCTGTTGCTTGGCGTTGTCCTCGAGCCCAGGTGCCTGCCACTCTCCTTGCAGGCCTCCTGCTGCTGGTGGCCCCCCAATGCCCCCCGTACCTGCCCTATGCATGCTGGCGGGAAGCGTGGAGGCTGGCGGAAGGGGTCCGCCAGGCGGCGTGAGCATGCTGGGTGTGCTGTGCATGCTGGGTATGGCAGGGGCAAGGGGCTGGCATGCGGCAGGTGGGTAAGGGGCGTAGCCTGCGTAGGAGACACTGGGGTACGGGTGTGGTGGCAGTGCGGACGGGTGCATGGAGAGGCTGCTTGCCAGCTTACTTTGAAGACCCCAAAGGCTTCGCTGCGTGCTTTCTTGTGCTTCAGCCACACGCGCGTCCACATCAGCGGTGGCCTGTCGGCCCCTGCGCACTTCACCCAGCACATCTGCACGCAGCTGCTTCAGCTCAGCCATCATGTCTTCACGAAGCTGCCGCATCTGCTGTTGCTGCTCTGCCGCCAAAGCAGCTAGGTCTCGTCGCACGTCCAGTGAGCGGTGCAATTGTGCCTGTACACATCCGGGACAGCAGTTGTTACTTTCATAAGTTGGAAGCATGGCAGCCAGGCTGTAGAGCACAACCAGTTAGCGGTGCAGTTGTGCCTGAGCAAATTTGAGGCAGCAGTGTTTACTTTCATGCATTGGAAGCATGGCAGCCAGGCTGCAGAGCACGGCCAGTGAGCATCGCAGTGGCGGCCGTGAGGGATTGGGGCTGCAGCTCCTCATTCACAATGATACACACTTTGCCTGCCATGTTGTGTTGCTTCATCTGAATGGAAATGGAATCCCAAAGAGAGGTTTCCACACGTGCTGTACACTCCCAGCAAGTGCCTGCATCAAGGAATTTTTGTTCACATGCAAATCATCATCATCAAGTGCATTAGGATGGCACCACCGTCTCAATCCCAGAGCTGCAACCAGAAGGAGAGGACCTTTGAGGGGAGATAAAGGCATGCCTACCAGTTCCGTCAGCACGGCTGAGCTACCGCCATCAAGCGTCATGCTGCCACCATACAGACTCCCCATCGCTGCTGGTGCATGAGTAATGGCGCTTGCCGGGAGCATCCCTGATTGGATGAATTGGTGCCCAGGCGCCCCGTTGCTGGGAGCCATGGAGGAAGCAGAGGGCAGATTGGACCAGTGCTGGCCTGCCACAGATGGAGGCTGCAGCGCATGAGAGAGAGGGGCTGGCAGAGCGGCTGCATGCTGCTGCATAGCCTGCCTCCCCCCACCGTTGGGATCCAGGCTGAACGTGCCGCTTGTGCCTGTGTGTTGCAAGGATACAGCACCAATGTTGCCAATGAGGGCTTTGCAAAGGTATTGTCTCGGTCATAACTTGGTGCCTGTATGTTGTCAAAGATGCAGCACCGTTGTTGCCAACAAGGTTCTTGCAGGGCAGCATGCCGCTTGTGCCGATGCAAGGACACCACAGCCGCTGCCAGTCGGAGGTTTGCACGATGCAAGGACACCACAGCTGCCGCCAGTCGGAGGCTTGCACGATGCAAGGACACCACAGCCGCTGCCAGTCGGAGGTTTGCACGATGCAAGGACACCACAGCTGCCGCCAGTCGGAGGTTTGCATATCATTCTTTTGGCCAGCATATCATTCATGACTTGGGAGCACTCATTACGCTGTAGGCCTGCCTCTCTCCTGCTTAATGATACATAGGCAGCACACAGGCACGCTGTTAATGCTGGCCGTTGTTCAGCAAAGAGAAGCATCTGCTGGCAAAGGGGCGGGCGGACGACGTCCACAGCCATCCACCACAAACGCAGCAAATCTGTCGGCGCAGACATAGCAGCTCTGCTTTGGCACGTACTTGTAGACTCTTCTGGTGGGGTTGGCTTGTTGGCTGTCACCTTCTTCATAAGCATTTCAATGAACGAGCTGTAGTATTCATCCTGTGTGTCAGGCAGGGGCCAAGACATCTTATTTGATCATACACGGTTACCAACGCATGAGCAGGCAGCAGAGGCATGACGTGAGCAGGAGATTAGGACCGCAGCTTAACCACCAAAAAATGCACAGGGTGGTGAATGGCCTTCAGCAAAAAGTCAAAACAGCAGCCTCGTCTCCAAAAAGAAGCAACTTACGGAGTGATGAATGGCTTTGCGCGTGAAGACAGGCTTGACTTTATCAGGAAGCTCAGCAATTATGTTTGGTCCAGGAAAGGGTGTGGTCTTGCGGCCCTCCTCATCCTTCCACCTGCAATACTCACAGAAAAGTTGTGATGTGAAGTCCCCATCAGTTGTTTGGGGACCCCAACGAAAATCTTCCTGCAAATTGCAGCACAGCAGCATTCAGTACAATGTTACCGCCTTTCAGATTTGATTACAGTCCAGGCTCTCAGACAACCCATTATTAATCAAAAGAAAGCTTCTACAGGGACAATTAAACCTGCTGACCTTGATCCCTCTTTGACAACCAAAACGATATTGATCCGATTGTCCACAGCAGCCTCAAGTTCCTGAAGAGCAGGGCAAGGAAGGAGACATTTCAATGGAGAGAGAATCGAATACTTATATAGCTGAGGTCCACCTTCGGTTCCTTGCCCGAAGTGTGTGTCACATGGCATCGAGTGTATTTCCTCGTATTTGACACTGCCACCTGGTGAAATTTGTGCTTATCTTCACATGCTCATTCCATGCAGAGTTGCTGTGCGCGTGTTTCTTTCAGCAGCTAGCACTTCTGAGCTCAGTTCAAGACATTGTTTCCACACTCAAATGACATTCACATACAAGTTTGGTTTGGTTTGGTTTGGATATAGGCACCTTTTTGCTTCAGCTAAGCTGCCCTTGTAGGCAGGTACAGCTATGTAACCTACCCTATCCTATCCTATCCTTGCCCGAAGATAGGAACAACTACGCAGGCAGAGCAAACTCTCCCTGCACCAATTCAGGAAAATAAACTAGGAACAAATCTTGCAAGAACTTTAAAATGCCAAAGCATGCACTTACTTGTAAGCACCACTTTGGAAATGCCAAAGCATGCGCTCACTTGCAAGCACCACTTTGGAAATGCTTAAGCATGCACTCACTTGCAAGCACCACTTTGATGCAAGCACGTTGTCTGTCAGCACAAACACAAAGTTCCTGCAAAGAGCATCAATGTCTGGCACAGGTCATACGAGATGAAGGAGACATCTCCCTCATAAGAAAGGGATGTGGTCTACTGCACAAAAATTGTTCTCCTCACTGCTACTTGTTTGAAGACAAAGTGGCAATCAGTGTTAACAATCCATGCACTCACCTACAGCTTGCCACAAGCTCCGACAAGCCTGTCTCTAGCTGTAGCTCCTCCTGATACTCAAAATCAAGGAAAGTGGCCACACCACGAAGGACCAGCAGATTGTACAGGGCTGCAAAAACATCGTGTTTCATCGCATGGTAAATGTTATTAAGTCTGGCAAGCCCCAAGCACTCGACTCGCAGATGGACAGATAGGTCGACAAAGAACTGACATGTTGTACAAAAAAGTGACACGGCACCAGCAATATTTTTGTAGCTTGCCTAGTACCTTCGGATTTTTAAAAGCTAAATGAACGGTGCATGAACCAGGCTGATGACTTAGGATTAGCCAAGTTCATTTCTGCATGCCTGCAATGCTGTGAAAGAGCTTCTAGCATTGCTTTTGATATTAGACTGGTTTGGTTGGTTACAGGCACCTTTTCGCTTCAGCTAAGCTGCCCCTGCAGGCAGGTACAGCTATGTAACCTTTCCGTTCCTAAGTGAATGGTGCATGCCACCACTTGTATAAAAAAATGGCACCAGCAACATTCCTGTGGCTTGCCTAGTACCTTGGGGTTTCTTAGCTAAGTGAACGGTGCATGCCACCACTTGTTCCATGCAGCGTCCCCAGCGCAAGACTTTTTTTTCCAGCTTGCCAAGCCTTGGACACACTCAAGGGCATGCAGCTTGATGGAGTGTTATCAGGGGATCTGCCCGGGGAAGTATCCGAGCATGAGCACATCTTGCAAATGTCCTCATTTGATGCAAAACGAAGGCGCCCAAAGAAATTTGGAGACAAACATGTGTTTATTTGGGCTTGGGTAGAAACACAGCTCCAGTTCGGTACGATCATGCAACTTCTGGCCCGCCTTACCCCAACTAGAAGTCGCTTTCAGCCACCAATATCACAGTTGTACTTCTTTCTGAGACATTTAAGAATCTGAAAACTAGGTTGTATTGGTCAGAACTTTAGAGGGACGGTTAAAATTACCCTTCCTATTGATGACTGGGTTCTTTCACTTGATATCTCTGTAAAAATGTTCCAGGAAGGGCTCCAGAGCAATTAAGAATTTACTTTGGTGCCGTGGGTGATCGGGGGGGGGGGGGGGAGGTTTGGCAATAAATATCAGGTTGCACGCCACAATAATTTGGCAGGGTGCTGGTTCTGGCAACTACACAGAGCATCTCAGCACAAAAACTGCCTGTTTAGGGCATCCTTCGTAGGGAACATTTCAGAAGGAGCATTTTTGGGCCTCTGTTGACACAGAGACCAGCAAGGAGTCACTTCTCTTATTGATATTGCACCTCTTGATGTCAGTATGATCAATTTCTATTCCTAGAGTTGCACATGTATTCGTCAAGTGTGTCCTTGCTATATATTACTTGTACAGATAGAGCACCTCACCCTCACCTCTCCTCTCCTTGCCCTCCCCTAATGGCCAAATACAAACACCCAGTGCGACATTGCTCAGATAACCTTGTTCCTTTGAGTTCCTGTAAAAAGCATCAAGCACTGCTCAACAATGCCTGTATGAATCAAGCATTGCTGAATGGTAAGACCATGAGCAATCATTATTTCAAGCACTCCCTTGCATTCCTTTTTTCACTGCCTGCTGACCTAGGAGCCCTCAGCCAGACCACCCTCTAAAATGTTGCTTTGGCATTGTTGGATCTTGCTGAATACTTGAAGATGATAAGATGAGGGTTGAAGAATACATGAGTTCTGCCAAAGCAAGAGAAAGGCTACCCATCTGGCTTCACATGAGGTTCTGACCCCTGTCCCCCCCCCCCCCCAATGATTGCCTGATGTAGGATTTAATGAAAACACACACATGCACACAAGCGTTTTTGCTGACACCTTCCTCCCTGCTCGCGAGACCAGACATGTAATAAGCGACACATGCAGACATGCCTTCTTAATAACATCTCCCCTTCCTTTCCTGCGCAAGCAGGGCGAAGTTTTAGGAACTGTGGCATCTGCTTATAATTATGTTCAATGATTTAAAAAGAGCATTCATGTCACATTGCGTACTGGTCCTTTACAAAGGCCCCGGGTTCCAGGCAGCTATTAATACCTCAGGAAAACATGCTCATACACTTCCACATTTCCGCATCACACACTCTTGTGCATCACATGCATTTATGCAGAGCTCACGAATGCACCTGCAGGGAGGCTCTGCTTTGAAGGGGGCATGGACTGCATGGACTTACCCCGTGCAAAATCCTTGGCGTCCGTACGCTTGTGGCTTAAAAACACGTCATAGCTCTGGCCACTGCCAGATGAGTCGAACACCTTGTTGGCATGCTTTGCAGCCTCATCATCAAGCACTCCTAGCTGAAGCAAGCAGCCCTTTGCAGCATCTTGGATCTTGATTTCTGGGTGCTCCACATACATGCGGGCAGCATCAGGCACCCCAGCCTAGGAGTGAGAGAGAACAGCATCTTGGATCTTGATTTCAGGGTGCTCCACATACATGCGGGCAGCATCAGGCACCCCAGCCTAGGGGTGAGAGTGAACAGCATCTTGGATCTTAATTTCTGGGTGCTCCACATACATCCGGGCAGCATCAGGCACCCCAGCCTAGGAGTGAGAGGGAACGGCATCTTGGATCTTGATTTCTGGGTGCTCCACATACATCCGGGCAGCATCAGGCACCCCAGCCTAGGGGTGAGAGAGAACAAAACAATGCTGCTGTTTTCTTTTCTGCACCTCACTTCTATGACAAATAGCCATGGCCAATCTGAATTGTGGACTCAAGCTAGACAGCCAGCGCACAAGTATGCGCCTGATTGTACTTTGCAGAGCCCAGGTTGCTGCCCCCAAATTTGACTGCTTTGCACCAAGGCTTACACCTGGTAGGCCTGGCCCACCTGCAATGCCCCACTCTGAGGATTTTGCTTCCCTAGCAACTCTTTTTTTCTTTGAAAGAAAATGCTAGGCATGAATGCAACGTCAAAAAAGCAAGGAGGCCGGTGACCATGCTCCCCAAAATTCATCTAAAAGAAGGTTTTGCGATCCTTGGTTTCAGCCGACCAGCCCACGCCCCAGCCAGAAACTTTCACTGCACCTGCCAATTCAAGCGACCTGAAGTGCAGCATGTGAAGTCTTCAGGCCACTGAAATATTTTTCTTGATAGCTCAAATCCCCAAAGTACCATAGGTCCCCTCTAACCAAGGGGACCTATGGACCAACCTCTGCTGACACAGGCTACATGACCAAGCTCCCGTGCATGAAATATGAGAGTGGCCTGGTTCAAAGCTTTGCAACTCCTTGCCTGATGAGTGATGCTAGTCAATGATGTTCTATATTCTCCCATGCTACATGATACCAGGGTGCCTTGGTGAGGGACAGACCCTGGTTTGCTTATGCAATCAACAAGCTAGCAGGGCAGCTTGCCTGCCACGCGCACCCTTCATAGAAAGGCATGGCCTGCACGGGGCATTATTTATGTACCAATCGGCAAGCTAGCAGGGGCAGCTTGCCTCCCACACGCACCCTTCATATAAAGGCATATGGCCTGCGCGGGGTCTGGTGTGGTCTTTGGCACATCTCCTTAGTAAAAAACATCTTGTAGATTGCATTCAATTTTCATCCGTGTCTGAATCAATTTATCAATCCACACCTATTCTGCACCCATCCCAAAACACAAACAAGCATGTTGCACAATTGTGTAGCAGAAAATAGCCCGATTGTTGCCCCAAACACCGCATCACAAACTAGTTATCAAGCTCCAAATATGACAAAGCGGATGGATCTGGGAAAGCAGGCTTGCTGTTTTAAAGCGTTGCATACAATTCCCACACCGCTCTGCTGCAATGGGGCTTTGTGTTATGTAGGGATTCATAGGGACTCGGATTGCTCATTTTAGTGACTTAGAAAGTGTCAATTTACTTGCTCATGCACAGCACAAGCTACAAATTCATGCATTTCAGTGCAGAACCCACGCTTCTCACCTTCCACAGCTTCCTTCCTGTTGTATACAACTATACGTATACCCAGAATTCCTTAAAAAGTGGCTTTGACACTGATCTGCACGAATCCGCGCTTCAAGAGGAAAACCATTCTTTCAAGTGCGAATCGGGGCCTATCCCTCAAAGACAGAATTTTCAGCAATGTGTGGTGCTTGTGAAGCAGCTGCTAAAAGCCAAATCCCGTTGTAACCTCATAAACATGTAAAGGATCTGCTGGGTATACAGAGCAGGGATAAGATGGAGGCATGCTGCATGGCTGTCCATGCTTTAAAGGAGCCACTTTTCCAATTCAAGTCCTTTCCACTGCTGATTCAAGGACGGCTTACCTTTAAGAAACCAGCACGTAGGTGCTGCAAGTTGCTGCAGAGGCTCAGTAACGCCTCGCACGCATGCATGACAGCTTCCACGTTTTCTTTGCATGAATTTAGCAATTCGACCTGTTGTCAAGAAAAAAGGTAATGATTTACAGCGAGATGAGGTGAGATTACCATGTATCGCTTTTAGTTGAATTGCGCATGCATGCATACATCTCTGCTCTATCTTCGCTTAGACTGACAGAGCTGCAGGACACCAGCATAAATAAAGTATGCATCCACCTGCACCTACCAGCATTGGGACAAGCCCTGCTTTGACCATTCGATCTGCTAGCCACTCCGAGCGCGAAAGTGATTTTGCAGCGTGTGCAACCTCTTCAAGGGAGACGTTCCCAAAGTCGTGTTCTCCATCATTGTGAAGTACTGCATCCAGCATGCTCAAGACATTGATGGAAATGTCTTGACTCGTAAGGAACTTTGCTGCAGGCCCTTGCTCCTGGCTGGCGTAAACATGAGCAACTGCAGTAAGTGCCTGGAATAGAAGGGAGGCACCAAGTAGGCAGTGCATGTTAAGAAAGCTATTCTTATTATTGCGTACCTGAGGCCCTAATTGGAAATTGTACTAGCCTTTCTTCCACCTTAGTGAAATGGAATGAACAATGATATTTCCTTACTTGCTGGAGTAAAAATTCCATTCTGAGAAATGTAGTTAGAACACGTCTTGGAGACAGAGCACCTAGTGTTTTGATATGTGCGCAATATGTGTGCAATGTGTGTGAGTGCGTGCATGCGTGTGTGTGCGCGTGCGCGTGAGAGGGAGAGAAAGATACATTGTGTTTTACCTCTTTTTACCTCTTGTTGTTTAAGTGCTAGGAAGTTGAGGGAAGTAACAGTCTACAGGAAGCACACTGTTGTTTGGGGCCTTGTATTGTTTTTAGATTGGACTGGTTTGGTTACAGGCACGTTTTGCTTCAGCTAAGCTGCCCCCGCAGGCAGGTACAGCTATGTAACCCTTCCCTTCCCTTGTTTGGGGTCTAATTGGGTGAAAAAAGAAAACCCTCTACTTCCAGGCGCTGTCTCTTTCCCCCATTTGTTTTCAAAGTAAAAACCATGTAGGCGGAGGAAACTCTCCAACATCAATTAAGGAAAAGGAGACATACTAGCTCAAAAGAGTGTGAGCCTCCTCCACCACAAGGCTACAGGTATGAAAGTGTTAGTGGGGATCTGGAGGGTAACTGGAAGCATCCGCCTCCAGGACCGCGCATGGCACGTTGATAGTCCAGCCCTAATTGTGTAACCTGGTAAAGGGAATGCTCAGCATAACACGTCCCACCAACGCCTAGGAGAATGGTATGAAGAGTCACACCAGGCTACCCTAGAAAGTGCCTTTATTTATGAAATATCATCTTCCTTTGCATCTGCTGCACCTAAAACTGCAATTGACATGGCCAAGCAAGAGACTTACAAAAATCTTGAAGTCCTTGAAAACTTGTCCTGCTTTGTCCATGGCCTCCAGGAGCCCCTCATCTTTCAAGGTAGTGTGGAGCGACTCCGATTGAGAAAGGTTGTAAACTGTACCCAAAAAAAGGGGTTGCTTTTCGGAAAGTTTGAGAAGGTTGGGGATACATCCAAGGTCCCTGATTCTTTCTCGGAATCTCCTCTCGTCACTGGTATTGAGCAATACTGATGCACATGCATCCTCAATGAGAGAGAAATTCTGCATGAATGAGTAAAAGGAGGAAAGGTAAATAAGCATCTACTCTCTCTTAAGGCTCAGGTCTCTGTCATGGCTCTCTTTCGCTTGAATTGCAAAAAGGTGATGCTGCTCAGAAAAATCAACAAAAGCCCTCCTCACCTCATGGTCGTGGTGGTCGAGGGCTCTTGCAATGTGAGCCATATGTCCACAAGTGAACAGTTCCTCGTTGACATGAGGCAGAACAGCTTTCACTCTTGGCTTTAACGCAACAAAGAGAAGTTCAATTGCCCCCGCCATGTAATGTGCATCCACTGTGCTGCTTGTTTCCAGTGGGATGCTCGTGAGTTTTGAGAGCTTTCGAATCATGCCCTCTTTGACCAGCGTCACCGTAAAGTTTGGAATATCTTTGTGTACAGAAGCAACACAAATGGACAAAGCAGCGCGCTTCAGGCTTCCCTGCAATTGAATCCCAAAAAGAGTTGGCGAGAGGGCATGAGCATGCATGGGCACACAGGCGCAGAAACCTGCAAGGCTGCCCACCTCTTTGCACACACACATCTCCAGTAATTTGGGCACAAGGCGTTTAAGGCGGAGGCTTACAGCATACTCTTGCTTCCACTTTGGGAACTCCCTCTTCCCCTCTTCACTTGCAAGCTCATGCAGTTTCTGAAATGCCTGCTTCTGTCCATCTGAGCTATCATCCTCGAGTGCATCGAGTAACGATTGAAAGTCTAAGTCTGATTCTTCTTTACCCATGTGTGTGCTTGGGTCTAATTATTGGATACAAGGCCTTAGGTATGTAGGTTGCAACATAAACGCCGTAGTTCAATCATTACTCAACAATAAGTAATTCTTGCTCAAGACCGATATTGATAACTAAATGCTTAAACGAGCGTGCATCCACCATTAGGGGCACGCTGCCCCACAACACAAGCAGCGTGAAGCATTGCAGGCAATGGCTGCAACTTCAATCGCGCCAAGGTACTGAGAATAGCATGTGGAAGTTAGCTGCGCAAATATAAGGTTTGGAGGGACAGCCCAAGCGTTGCATGTTGGCAGCGTTTGACGGGACATTTGCATGCCATGTACGAGCAGGTTTGTGTTTGGTTTTCGAGCTGATGTCGCAAATAACGTGGCGTACGCGGAGGACGGTGCAGTGGTGTATCCGGCAGGCCATAATGTGGTGCTCTACAGCCCGGACATCAGGACACAGCGTCTCATTCCAGGCACCCTGGAGTCAGAGGGCATCTCAGCCATGTGTGTGTCAGCCAACAAGAAGCTGCTGGCTGTGGCTGAACGCTCTGAGAAAGCCATTATAACTGTGTACGACCTGCAAACACTGAAGAGGCGTAAAGTGCTGGTGGCACCAGACGTGGGATCTAAGGTAGGAGGCAGGGCACTCGTAGCAGCATTGGCAGCTAATGGAGTGTCTTGTATTTGCCAATTTGTAGCACAACCTACATGATGTCGAATGCAGCCATAAGTGCGTGCACACTTGCTAGCACGCGTGCGCGCGCGCGCGCGCACACACACACACACACACACACACACACACACACACACACACACACATTCACACACACACACACAAACACACAAACACGCATGCACACGCGCATATACACACACGCGGTTCACAGTACAAATTGTAAAATGCACATTTGAATGCATGCACACCTTCTAGGTGGTTGGAATATTGATTCATTCAATAGGTGCTCACAGAATTACATGCACACAAAATGACAGTTGATAGGTTAAGATCTTCCAGCATTAGTGCGCTAGCGTTGCTGACAAAACAATTTGAAAGGCAAGGGAATTGACTAGGATGAAGACTTCAAAGATCACATGACTTGGCATGCATGGCCTCACCAGTTAATGAGACCTGGCATACAAGCACCTTACATCCAAGCATGAGCACCCAAAGCACCATGGCTGCAAAACTCATGGCGGAAGCACTTTGAAGCAACTAGTATCACTACAGATGCACCTCATTCCCTACCTTTTCCTACACGATGCTCAATGTTCAAATGTATCATTGCAGACTTGCAACACTCATACAAATCGTAAGCGCTTGCTTGTTTGAAACTGCAGGAGTATGTGAGCTTGTCTTTCAGCGCGGATGGCAAGCTGCTGCTTGCCCAAGGTGGTGGGCCTGAGTGGAACATGGTGCTGTGGGTGTGGGAGAAGTCCAAGATTGCAGGCACCGTGAAAACCACCAACCAGCAAGGACTGCCAGTCTTTGCTGTGAGTTCTTTACTACTTATTAGAGATGGAAGTTTGTCAGCAGCACTCATGCAGCACTCAAAACGTTGGAGTTTCTCAATGGTTTGGAAGGGTACCTAGCCTGCATGTTTAGGTGCAACATTGCATAGTCCTGTATTTCTAGGCATTCGTGTATGATCAATTAATCCATGGTCAATGAAGAGCCAAGAGCACATTCTGGCTTGTAGAACTTGGGCGTCAAATATGTATAGGCACATAGAAGCGAACCTGGAATTTATGGCTCTGCTGCCACCACCCATTCATGCGCAGTGCAACTACTCCCCAGGAGACGGCGGCATGATAGGGGTGCTGGGGCAAAATATATTCAAGGTGGGTAAAACAGATATTTGGAAGTAACCATGTTTACCACTATACCATTATGCTACTGTGTCAAGTTATTGCATTGATGGATTTTTTGGTAGGATATTGTTCCTGTGCAGGTGTGTTAACGTTTTGTATAGTTCATTCCCCCCAAAAAATGCAATTCAAGTTCCTTAATCAAGGCAAATCCCTTGGCATCCTTCCAACGTGTTCATCGCTGCCAAGTCCAAACACAGACACCCACGTACCACTCCAGGTACTGAAATACTTGGATGGCACCATCAAGGCGCTGAACTTCAACATCGGCAAACGAGACATGAGCACGATTGCCTGCATGGAGTGGGTGCCTCCAGACTCCAACGACCTGAAGGAAAAGCTGCTGCTGGGTACCACTGAAGGAGAGGTTCTGCTGCTGGAGGTGAGGCACCTGCTTGCTCTTTTGGCTGCTCAACACAACCTAAACCTGCTCAACAAAAACCTAAGGTTGAGCAAATCCTGGGACTGAAGGAAGAAGCCCTTTGTTTTTACAATAAGCTGTGCAAACGTTATGCACCTTCAGTTGTCTCAAAATTATGACTCTGCTCCCGCTTTTGGCTCCTGTCACTGCCCCCCCTATAACACACACTCACACATTGTGTTTGACACCTCAAACTTTTATGCCCTGCAGCACGGCACCGAGTTCAAAAACGTGTTCTCCTGTGAGAACACGGGTGGGGGCCTGGTGGTGCAGTGCATTGTGTGCTACTCCAAAGGCTTTGTGGTGGGCCAGGACGGCGGCGTGGTCACCATCTTTGAGAAGGATGACAAGGAGATGTACCGACGAGCCCGGGCGTTCACCATTGAGAACAACCCTGTCAAGATCAAGTGAGTGCTGATGTAGGGCACAAAAATCAAGCGAGTGCTGGAGGGGTGAATCCTAGAGCGCTAGAGTCATGTGAGTGCTGAAGGGCTTGGTGAAGGCCTTGAGCGGGATGATGTATTGGGTGATTGCCATTCGTTGAAGGGAACATGAAAAAGTGGTGCAAAAGACCATTGTCATCACAAAGCAAAGTGGCATGGAAAATTGGATTTACTTGCCGATGTGCATCGGCATCCCAAATGCCTTATTAACGGGTCATGGGTGCATGCTCAAGATCGCTCTGCGCTTGCTACTCCAGCTTCTATAGGCATCACCCACCTGGGAGCCCCATTTCATTCTCTGTTGATGCCCTTGTCCCTTGCAGGCACGTTGCCATCTCTCCAAGTGAGGAGCACCTCACGTGCTCGCTGGAAAACGGCCAGGTCTGTACATGTACAAGACGGAAGGCATGAGTACAGAACTAATTGTGTTGCAACAACAACCTATTCACAACAAAATTATTGGCTAATTTGAAGGACCATTGCTCGGCATGACTGCTTTTGTTATCCTTGTTGCTGTGCATGTTTACATTCCCTTGCATATGTCTTTAACACAATTGTCTTGTGTGCGCTGTAGCATGGGCAGGCATATGTATTGCTGCTGAGCAACGTGAGCACTGCATGCATAGTTTGATTTCTGTTGTCTTTGTACTTATGGGCAGGTGTACTCCTTGCTGCTGAGCAATAGTGAGATCATGAAGGCCGATGAGATGAACTTTGACGTTCTGGGCACCAACAACCACCAGGGACCTGTCACAGGTGGGCTTTGGGTCTGCTTTCCTTGCTGCTTGCATGTATACACGTTCAAATAATTGCCCTTGTGTTTGCTCGCTGCGCATTCTGATTTGCGTTGTCTGCAACCCTCAGGACGACTGCTGCTTTGCCCCAAGCCTCAGCTAAAGCATATTTTGTCCTCATTGACTTGAGCACTTGTGAGCCTCTCCAAAGCATGACCTGCAACCTGGAACCTTATCCAAGGCGCAAGAAAATTCAACAATGGGATATGAACAAGTATGCGACGTTGCACATCCCTTGGATACGTCCTGCTCGCAGGCATGGACATGTGTGTGCGGAAGCCTCTCATTGCTTCTTGCTCCACGGACAAGAGCGTGCGACTCTGGAACTACAATGACAGGACGTGTGAGCTGGTGAAGTGGTTTCCAGACGAAATATTTTCCATCGCCATCCATCCTTCAGGCCTGCAGGTTTGTGTGTTTGCATGTATATAGCGCCATCCACTCCTTAGACCTGCAAGTTTGTGTATGCGCAATGCACGGGCAATCCAACCCTCAGACCTGCAGGTTTTTTTTGTATGTATGACCATGCACACAAAGCTCTTGCTTTAAAAGAAGGCCTGCATGTCAAAGGTGCTGGCCCTGTGGCTTGCATGCGTGTGCCTTGCACAGGTGTCGAACACAGCAAAACGAGTATCATCAACCTTTGCATGCCATGTGTTATGCAACAAGCAAGCTTGCAGTATGAGGTGGACTGGTTAAAAGGTTTCATAAAGCCTTTAACGCATTTTGCTTTTCCTGGCATGCATTTGGCGTGCGTGGTGCTGGCAAGCATTCACTCGCACAATTTGAGCAGCCCTCCCTCTCCACGACTTCAGCTGATCTTTTACTTCTTCACTTGGCCTCCTCCAACTGCCCATGGGCATTTCTTCCCATGAGCCCTCATTAGCTTGTTCGCCTGTAACCCTCCCTGCCCTCCCTGCCATCCCTCCTGCAAAGAAACGTGCATTGCTGTCTCATGTAGGTTCTTGTGGGGTTTGCTGACAAGCTGCGCCTGATGACTATTCTCATGGAGGACCTTAAGACGGTCAAGGAGTTTGGCATCAAGGTGAGTTGCTTCATGGGCTAAGCTCAGGCAAAAAGTTTTGGGGCCCTCGCAAGCTATTGCTACTATGACGACACTCACAAAGGACCTGGAAGCAGACATAAAGTTCTCAGGATGAGCTTCCTTGCCAGTTATTAATGCTGGGAGTGCACAAACCTAGAAAGGCTGCAGACTCACGCCTTGCACCTCCCATGTTGGAGCATGCTTCTGCTTTTGCAGCACAAGATTGCTCAAAACTTTTGAGGAAAGCTCGGCCCCTGCATTTATGGCTACAGGGATGCTGGGAGCGCTGCTTCAGCACAGGTGGCTGGTGTTTCTTAATCTAAACCCAAAAATCTGAACCTTAAGCTTGACCCCAGCATTTGTGGCTGCAGGGGTGCCGGGAGTGCTGCTTCAGCACAGGTGGCCGATACTAATCCTAATTTTGAACCTAAAGCTTGACCCCTACATTTGTGGCTGCAGGGGTGCCGGGAGTGCTGCTTCAGCACAGGTGGCCAGTACTTTGCGGCCGTGAACGGCACCACCATCTCCATCTACAACACCTACACGTGTGAAAATGTGGGCAACTTGAGAGGGCACAACGGCAAGGTGCGCACGTCCATTGTCCATTGCGCAAATCCAGTCTACGTCCACTGTTGAGGTGTCACAATGGCAAGTAGCACTCATCCATTGTTGAGAAGGCACAATGGAAAGCGTGAGGGAGGGTGATGGTGTTCTCTGCCTGTGCTGCCTTATGGTGTCACCAGCAAAACGTGTTGCTGGGGTGTTTCAGTTGAACTCGTAAATGCAATCAATACCTTGTTGCCCATCATTGAATGCATAATGCAAAGCCTGACTGACTCTTCACCAGAGGCTTTGACCCACCAGTCCTCTGTGCTTGCCTACCATTGCTGCATGCTCATCGGTCTGATCATCAGACTCTGATGTGCTCCCAACCTTCCCAGTTTGCTCACCGGTCTGCGGTGCGGTGCTATCATGTACTCCCAATCGGCAGGCCCCCTCCGTACACTCAGCACCAGACGATGTACACATTGTCAGTGCCGGCATGGATGGGGCCATATTTGGATGACACCATCATCAGTATGCTGTGTTGCGACACATCCCCTTTTATACAGGTTCGCTCCGTACACTGGGCACCAGATGATGCACACATTGTCAGTGCCGGCATGGATGGGGCCATATTTGGATGACACCATCATCAGTATGCTGTGCTGCGACACATTCCCTTTTATACAGGTTCGCTCCGTACACTGGGCACCAGATGATGCACACATTGTCAGTGCCGGCATGGATGGGGCGGTGTACGAATGGCGACTGAAGGATTTCAAGCGAGAGAAGGAGAACGTGCTGAAGGGCTGCAACTACACATCGGTGCTGAGCACGCCTGACTGCAAGACGCTGTATGCAGCAGGTATGAGAATGCTGGCATGATAAGCATGCCGGACTTATCAGAAGATAGCTGTAATGATAACGCTGGACTGCAAGACGCTATATGTGGCAGGTATGGATGAACAAGCAGGTTTAATGAGAAGTTATGTAGGACGTAATGACCTTGTATACAAGGTAGAAAAAAAGTGTTTTCAACGTTCTGTTGTTTCCATTGTGAGGGGTTAGGCGGTTGGCCTTGCCTCTTAATTGGCTGTGCTTATGCTGCTTGTTGTACAGCTGTACTGTGTGCTTGCAAGCAACAGGGACAGTGCAGCGCGATGGGCAGCAGGTATGCCTTGACTGAAATTTCCATTTTTCAGTGCAAGAGGAAGTGGACAATCAGATGGACTGCAAGGCACACCTGTCATCATGAAACTTAATGTAAAGAAGAGCAATTTTGTCGGACCTATAAGTCACAAGCGGATGGACTGCAAGGCACACCTCCCCATCACCATGTGATGCAGGTGCAGCAATGTGACTGCCCTTGCCTGCCATGCCCTAAAGTTGTTGCGTGTTTGTCTGAGACATGCACAAAAGTGCGCACACTTCCCTTGCTTCCTGTTTCCTTGGTGCACAGACTCAAACCAGGTTGTCAGCAAGTTTGAAGGGGCTCCAGGTGCAGGCGCAGGTACCCAGATCGCAAGCACAATGACCATCCTTTGTTTCTGTTCCCTATGTGCTCACAGGCTCAGACCGGAAGATCAAGGAGTTCGAAGAAGCTCCAGGTGCAGGTACCCAGATCACCAAGGAAGTGGACACAGGCGTCCCCTTGACACAGGTCTGGCTCGCTGGCTGCCAAACTCAATTTCTCAAGAGCTCTTGCTGAAAGGGCCAATGTGTGTGAAAGAAAACCAATATCCAGACACTGCAGATAAGGGCACTGGCGTGTGGCTGCCTAAGGAAAGGAAAGGAAAAGAAGGGAAATAGCTTCATAGTTTTGTATCTGCCTACAAGGGCAGCTTAGCCAAAGGAAGGAGGGTTGCTGCATGAGGTCTTGCTAGCTCACATTTACTGTCTCTCTAGATATTGGAGGTGCTTGTTGTGGGGGCTCATGCGTGAGAGAGCACGGGCTGCACGCCCTTTGCAGGAGGAAAGATCAGGGCTTCTGTTTCAACCTGCACTTGGTGAACTGCTGTGCGCGCACTGCTGGGGATGCATCCTGTTTTCCACATCCATGCTTTCAGCATATCCTGCAGGATGACAGCGGCATGGCCCAACGTTTCCTCGTAATGCGTCCTTCATATCTGCATGCAGATCTGCCTGCTACCCAACATTAAAATGATGATCGCTGCCACTGATACAGGCAACCTGAGGACGTATAAGTATCCCCTGACAGGTACGCCAAATTTCTTGTGAAATGCTGGACAGGTACGCCAGTATTTCAGCGGGGAAATGGCCTGAGGTATCATCAAAGAAGAGTGCTGACTCCTGCAATTGTTCCTGCAGTTCTAGGCAAATTTGCTGAGGAATGGTGTGCAGTGTCACCACGACACGAACACTTGAACATCCCACTCCTGCTCTTGTGGAGGAGCTGTCAGAGACCAATTGCCATCAGATGCCTCATCACAAAGTAGACATGCCTTTATGATACACAGGAACAAGTGTGGCCCTTGCAACTGTGTTAAGTACAGGACGCAAGTGTCTACCTTGTAGGCAAGTTTGCAGAGACCAAAAGTGCACTTCAGGGCTCCAATACAAAGCACACGCATCTTTGAAGATGAAGTACAGAAGCTGAAAACTGATTTGCTCACGCACTAGCAGGCGTGTCTGCAGAGATCAAGCGCCCCTAGGGCTTTATCACGTAGCACATGTGTTTTTTGGGTGAAGTACAGAGACTGAAGCCTGCCTTGCTCCTGCATTCGCAGGCGAGTTTGCGGAGACCAAGTGCCACCAGGGCTCCATCACGCGGCTACGCTTGTCTTGGGATGAGCAGCTGGTGGCCACCGCCTCTGATGATGGCTCCGTATTTGTGCATGATGTCAAGGATAGGGATGCTAAGGCAGCAGCTAGGAGGGAGCAGGTGGGTGGGTGTGGGAGCAGGGGTACGGTGCAGGTTGGAAGGGTGGAAAGGGTGCTTGCTTGAACATACTTATCTCCCGCTTCACACCCCTCTGACCCCATGCAAATTCCTTCCTGTCTTCTTGCCTTTCCTTGACAAAAGTGATTCTGCAGCACAAGTTAGGTCACAGCGAGACATACACAAGCTGTACTGTAAATTGGCTTGTATCACACTGGCTTTTCCCCCTGGGACCTGCAGTGCTTTCTGCATAAAAATTCATCTGTAGCACAACCAGAATGTTGATTCATCAGCACTTTTTGCATCGCAGTCTGATTGACCAGGCAAGCAAGCAAACGGATTGAGTTTCTGTGTTGCTCTCTGCGCTTTACCTTTTCCAATGCACATGTGTGGGTGAAGAGCTCTGCTGAGTTGCTGGTTATGATCCATCAGCCACGAATCGCACGCACTTGTTTTGTCACACATTCTGCCATGGAAGCACATGAGTGAGTGCAGCACACCTGTTAGGTGTTGACAAAAAACCACAAGCAAGTGCATGCCTGGTGCCATGCACAAGCCCCATACAGGAATGCATGGATTGCACTCTGCAAAGGTGCTGGTGTCACACAAGTGCAAACCATGCACACGCTGTGCCATGCACATGCCCCACACAGGAGCGCGTGGAGTACTCTGCTGAGGTGCTGGTAACGCGCAGCGATCTGGATGAGAAACGGAACCGCATGGCCGAGTTGGAACAACAAGTGGCAGAGCTCACGATGCAGACAGAGTACCAGCTGCGGCTCAAAGACCTGCACCTACAGGAGAAGACCAAGGAGCTGACAGGTGAGGAACCGCTGCTGTGTGCTTGCATCCTGATCTCCTTCCCTGTTGCCTGGCTCATCAGCCTCAAGCATACCATGAAAGCAGCCCTGTCTTTGGGCAAATGGCAGCTGTCCTCAATGACTAGATCAATGAGGTGCGGGACTCCTCTTGAACAAACACCAAGTTACGGCATAGGTGGAAAAGACTGCGTGCTTGGGAAGAGTCTCTTGGGTAGGTCTGATGCTTTTGCAGCTTGGGTGTATCCCTGAGCATGCAAATTTTGCTTTTGACCTGTGAAGGGTAGAGAGGAAGAAATGGGAAGAGGTGCAGGCGGAGGGGGAAGAGTGTGTGTGTGTGTGCCTATGTATGTATGTATGTATGTGTGTGTGATTGCTGCCTTGCCTGTTTGTCTGTGGGCTTGCTGCCTCTTTGGCTAACCCATGACAGGCTTTCCAGCTTGAAAGCAGCTCAGGCTGCTAGGGCATGAAAAAGCATGAATGCCAAATCAACTGTGCGCAGAGAAATTTACGTCCGAGGTGGACGTGGACCGCCAGAAGTTTGAGCTGCTGCTGGCTGAGAAAAATGAACAGGAGATGGAGTATGAGGAGAAGTTGAAGCAAGCAGAGGAGCGGTCCCAAGTGCAGCTGGCTGCCTTAGATACGCAGTACCAGGTATGATGAGCGTGCGTGCATGTTTGTGTGATCGACAACTCTATCCAGTCATTGTGTTTTGATCTCTTTTTGCCCTTTTCTTGGTTGCTGAGGTTGATGCTTGCTTGGCCTGAGCCTTGTGCTTTCTCCCTGGTATAATAGATGCTCATGCCTCGCCAAAGCTGGTGCATGCCTGAACCTGGTGCTTTTTTCCCTGGTATAACAAATGCAAATGCCAGGCCAAGACCAGGGATTGGGTGGTCACTCCCTTTGCAGTGCACTCTTGTTCTCCCTGTGGTACACTCCATGCATGCACCTGGCCAAGATCATGGATTGTGTGCGCATTCCCCTGGTATCTTATTCATGTAAGAACGCAATAAGGCGCATTCAAAAATGCCCTGGATAAATTACCCCAAGTTGCATGGCTCTTGATGCAACCATCCCCTTTTCATGTGTGCTGGCTTGCTCAATGATTTAGCAGGCCAGAAGCATGGCAGGTACAAATCATCACGTTTTGCGCAAACTGCACCCACACACCCTTCCCTCTCACTCTCTCCATCCTAAAAACAGGCCAAGATCATGGCGGAGGTGGAGCGCTTCCAACAGCTGGCCCAAGAAAAGGAGGCCCTAAATGAGCGCTGGGATGAGCAAAACTCACTGCTGGTGGAGTCGCACGAGCGCGTGATTGCTGAGCTGACAGAGGATTATGAGGCAAAACTGGCAGAGGAGTCCCTACGGCTGGAGCAGCTGCTGACGGAGAAGACGGAGCTGGAGCGGGAGTTTGAGGAGATCAAGCGCCAGCTGGAGGAGGATGCGGACCGTGAGATTGAGGAGCTGAAGGAGAAGTACGAGGTGAGGTGGAAAGGAGGGTGAGGAGAAGCATGAGGTGAGGGTGAAAGCTGGTTGGTCAGGTGTGGTAATTGGCAGGATTTCAGAGGACATCAAGCGGCAGCTGGAGGATGCAGACTGTGACATAGAACAGTTGAAGGAGAAATATGAGGTGAAGGTGGGGGCTGGATGGTCATGTGCATAGCTTGGCCACAGAGGTTGCAGAGCCTTCTGGCAAGAGCGAGGGCACAACTGTTCCTGTGACCAACACATTACTGTACCCTGTGCACAGTAAGCATTGTGTTCAAGGCACACCATGCATGCTTCAAACTCCATGCACTCCATGTGAAGCTCCTGAGCGTCTCGCGGCCCCTTGCTGGCGCTGGTCAGCATGTGAAGTGTTGCCTCACACATACCCCTCAAGGACGCACCCCTCAGATCAGGAGGTCGAGGTCCCGTCCCGCACAGCTAGCAAACTCTCCAAACCATCCCAGCCAAATCAACCCAGGGTCCTAAATGCACCGGGTGAGACAACAGAACTCTTGCGCCAAGCCTTGGCGCTTGAGAGGCAGCGCAGGTGGAGCCATCTAGCATCGCTGGCCTTATGCCATGTTGCCCCATTCAAGCTCTCTCTCTTGATGAATCAGTGCTGCGAGCTTGGCTGACGCCAGCTACGACAGCAGCTGAGCAAGAAGGAACAACAGAAGGCGCATGGGTGGTGCTGCAACCGGGTGTTTGAATCAGGGTCCTGCTCCATTTGCACAATTGTGCAGGTCCGCTTGGCAGGAGAGCGTGAGGCAAGCTTAAGGCTGAAAGGAGAGAATGGCATCATGCGCAAGAAGTTCAACGCGCTGCAGAAGGACATTGAGGCCCAAAAGGAGGAGATCAAGAACCTCTTCGAGCAGGTGAGGGGCCAACTTGGAGAAGTTTTCTTGTTCATTGAGGCGTCACACTTCAGGAGACAGGAGGGCAGATGATGTTGCTGCCCTGGGTGCAGCAAGTTTCAGATCACCATCTTGCAATTGGAGAAAGATGTTGCGTCTATGATGCTTGCTTAATCAGAGGTGAACTGCACCTAGCACTTCTCGCTGCCCGCAAAGACGGGAGCCGTATGCCACCATTGCGTCATTGAAGAAAGATGTAGCGTCTCTCAAGCGTTCCTTGCTAGAAAATGGGCTGCACCTGGCACTCTTCGCTGCCTGCACAAACAGGAGCCGTGTGCCACCATCATGTCATTGGAGCAAGATATTGCATCCCTTATGTAGTCCTTGCTTAAAGATGCTCTGCACCTGGCACTCCTTGCTTCCTGCAGAAACGGGAGCTGTACGCTACCATTGCGTCGTTGGAGAAAGACATTGCGTCCCTCAAGCGTGAGATCAGGGAGAGGGATGAGACCATTGGGGACAAGGAGCGGCGCATCTATGACCTCAAGAAGAAGAACCAGGTGAGCTGTGTTGCAGTGCATGTTGTGATGTCTCAGTCGATGAATTGTTTGGTGAACAAAAGCTTGCAGGCAAACATAAAGCTCAGTATCCTGCCTGCTGCATGTGACTTTCTCCGCGCGAGCATGTAAGCTTGTATTTTTTAAGCTGACATTCTGGAATCAAGCATCCCTGATTTTCTCTGATCAAGCGCACATGACTTTCTCCGACCAAGCACTCATGACTTTCTCAAAGTAAGCATCCATGGCTTTCTCCGACCAAGCTCTCGTGACTTTCTCAAAGCAAGCATCCATGGCTTTCCCTAAGAAGGCACTCATGACTCTCTCAAAGAAAGCACTTCTGGCTTTCTGCGATCAAGCATTCATGACTTCTTCCGTTTTGGCGTTCATGTCCCTCTCCAATCAAGCACTCATGACTTCCTCTGAGTAAGCACTCATGGCTTCTTCCGACCAAGCACGCATGATTTTCTCAAAGTTAGCACCCATGGCTTTCTCCGATCAAGCGCTTATGGCCTTTCATCCATACAAGCATCCATCCTGTTCCAGAAGGAATTTTGCCCATTTTTCCTGCCTTACCTGAGTTTGCAGATGCCCCAGTCAATCTCATGCATCCTTTGCTGCCCCTGCAAATGGCTCCAACAGCGCACTTATTCCTTTGTACGTACAGCACGTGCACGTATTGAGCATGATCACACTTTTGCATTGCAAGCACGCACAGGACCTGAAGAAAACATGAGAACACATACCCATGTACTTGTGCTTCGTCTTGTTTTTGCACAGGAGCTGGAGAAGTTCAAGTTTGTGCTGGATTACAAAATCAAGGAGCTCAAGAAGCAGATTGAGCCCAGGGAAGCTGAGATCCTTGAGATGAAGGACCAGATCAAGGAGGTGGGTTCTGTGGCCCGTGGAATTAACTTATGCCTTCCAAATTGTATCAAGGAGCTGTGAACAATGTAGTTGCAGGTATGGGTGCAGTGTGATCAACAGACTTGCTCTTACCAATGTGGACTTGCAAGCACAAAACACACATGCGCACACGCACACACACACACACACACACACACACACATGCACACATACACACACACACGCACATGCACGCATGCACACATACATACACACACGCGCACATGCACGCATGCACACACACACGCGCACACACACACACGTGTTTATATGCATATGTATTTAAAGATGTAACATAATTGTTAGGCACATCCTCTTGCAGATGGATGGTGAGCTGGAGCGGTACCACAAGACCAACAGTGGGCTGGACCTGCTCATTTCTAACCTCAAGCTCAAGCAGACGGGGCTGTCTGGGGAAGTGACGTTGCAGCGCAGGTCTCGCACTGACTTGGAAGCCCTGATCAAACGTATGCAGCACGATTTGCAACAGGTGAGGATCTTGCAGCTTGAGGAAGGGTCTTTTTTTGGCAGAGCATCACAGCTGAAACTGCTGCCTTGTACTGACATGGTGCATATGACACTGTTCTTGTGCATCCCTCGCCCAATCCCAAGCCCCAAATACATCTACATAAATGTTCTAGGCTCCGTATTCTACATATGCCTTCAATTTTTGCTTGCATGTACCCCAAAACTGGTGGAACTATGCACCTTATCTGTGTTTGTGTGTTTGCACGCGTGTGGCATGCTAGTGCGTGCGTGCTTGTTTCAGATTCCATGGGGCGTTGGCTCCATCTAGGATCCATAGACCCTGCAGGATCATATGAGGCATAGATCTGCAGATGTTCCACCTTTGTTCGCGCATGCACACTATGGTCCACAGGTGGTTGGCTCCATCCAGGATCCAAAAGCCCTGAAGGAGAAAGTCAAGCAGCTGTACCACAAGTACTGCGCAGACATGGTTGCTGGTGAGCGATGGGATTGCGGAAATGTGCCAGCACCAATGCTGCATGATCCTTTTACATTTAGGCTCTGTGCAAATGTGTGCTTGCCTGCCTCTCAAGCAGACATGATTGCTGGTGACTGATGGGATTGCAGAAATGTGCCAGCACCAATGCTGCATGATCCTTTCACATTTAGGCTCTGTGCAAAGTGTGCTTTGGCTCTGTGCAAAAGTGTGCTTGGGCTCTGTGCAAAGTGTGCTCGGGCTCTGTGCTAGTATGCTTGGACTCTGTGCAAATGTGCTTAGGCTCCGTGCAAAAGTGTGCTTGCCTGCCTCTCAAGCAGACATTCTGGCAATTCAAGTGTGCGAGCATTTCATTCCCTGGAAAATGATAGGAAACCAGGCAGCGCTTATCAAACCTCTTGGCTGCCCTTAATAGTGCCCACTCTCATTCGACGTTGGTAAGGCCATGCAACACGCTGCATGCAAGGAGGCGTCCAAGCAGCAAGGTTAAGTGCAAGGGACAGAAGAGACAGAACTTTGCCTGTGCAACAATCTGACATGTGGAGCGCAAAATCATGCAACTTCACGACCAACGCATCTGCAGGCGAGCATGAGGAGGACAATGACCTTGAGCGTGAGGCTGCACGGCAGCGTGGCTACCTTGAGAAGACTGTGGACTCGTTGCGGCGCAAGCTGGCCAAGGACTCCGAGCTGCACCGCTCAGACAATCTGCGCATCATGCAGGTGAGGTCATGTTGTTTGTGCAACCAAAGGTGCCTTGTGTGCATGAGAAGTGCATCCTGGGCAGGGACTCTAGCTGCACTGCTCAGGCAACTTGGCAAGCATCGTGCATGCGGGGACCTGATGCGTGTGCATTTGATTGTGCCTCCTAGGTGAGCGTGTGTTTGTGCGCGCGTGCACATTTTTGTGTGTGTGTGTGTGTGTGTGTGTGCAAAAGAAGAGCGGTTGGCCATCCTGGCCAGTATAGCTCTGAGCTGTACTGCTCGGGCAACATGAACGCCATGCAGGTGTGGTCATGTTGCCAAACCTTTGACGGGTAAATACATGTGCAAGTGGGGTGCGTTCTGGCTGAGTACTCAGAGCAGCACCACTCAAATAACCTGCGCATCAAGCAGATGAGGTTGTGCTGTGCGCACACTTGACGGTGGTGCCCGCAAAGCGTGTGCGTGCAAAAGAGGTGCATCCTGGTCATCCTAGCCATCCTGGTCTAAGTGGTCAAAGAGTTGATTTTGGCCATCCTGGCCAAGGTCTTTGATCTGCACCACTCAGGCAATCCGCACATCTTGTAGACTGGGTCATGTTGTATGGTGCGTGTGAGCGGTCATGCAAAGCGTTAGTGCAATGTCATATTGCATGTGCATGCTCGTCAGCATTATTTGAGGGCGTCTGCAATTGTGTACAAAAGGGGTGCAAGCTGGCCAAGGACTCTGAGCCATCTGGATGACCTGTGTATAATGCATGCACTTTCATGGTCTTGTTTTGCAGATCTAGGCTAAGCAAATTATTCATCTGGGTTGAGCAAATCTTGATCTCAAATGCGGGTTAGGTTGTATGTGCATTGTGACGCCACATGATGGGCGTGCTAAGCTGGCCAATTTGAGAAGTTCTGAAAACAGCTGAGGTGCGTGCGCGCGCACGCATGCACGCGCGCGCACGCGCACACACACACACACACACACACACACACACACACACACACACACACGCACACACACACACACATGTGCATATATGCAGGAGAACACCGCCCTTATCAAGGAAATTAACGAGCTGCGTCGTGAGGCACGCTCCCTGCGCGCGCGAGGAGCGGGGAGCCCTGCTGCCACAGGCAACGCCACGGCCCTGGCTTTCAGCAAGCGGCCGACACTTCAGACGATGGATGCAGAGCTGGTGGAGGGCCTCAAGAAAGAGCTGGAGATGCAGAGGTGGGAGGGGGGGGGGGGCATGTGTGGGGAAATGGATGGGGGAGTGGTTGTTGGAGGGCATGTGGTTTAGGGTGTGGATTGGTACGGAGCTGGTCAAGGGCCTCAAAAAGGAGCTGGAGATGCAGAGATGGGAGTGTGTGTGTCAGTGTATGCAAGCGTGTGTGGGGTGTGTAGGGGGAGCATCTGCATCCTGTGATTAAGAATGGCAGATGAGTAAGAACTTGATCATACTCACCATCAGATGGGAATATGGGATTGCACAAGACTGAAGGCACAATGAACAGATTGCAGGCAAGTGAGTAACAGGTCAATCTCAAATTTTACAACCTGTCTAGACCAGAAAGACACAAGAAGCAAGGTGCTTACGGAACAGTACTTGAATCGATAAGGGGAGCTGCTTTCATCAAAGCACGCTCTCAAATTCAAGGTCCTACGCATGATGACGGCAAGTGCACGTCCCTGCCAGCAAAGGCGCACTGCAACACACAAAAACATACACATATATATGTACACACACACACACAAAAACATGCACATATATGTGCACACACACACATGCACTGCAGGGACCTCATCTACCGCCTGCGTGAGGACGGCGCCACCAAGGTCGCGCGCATCAAGCAGCTAGAGACCATGGTGGTGCCACCACGGCCCTTGAGCCGTGAGCGTCTGCCCCCAATGGACCCATCTACCACAACTGCTTACGCTGTGAATGGTGGCGCACCACTCACACCACAGCAACAGCAGCAGCAGGTGGGGTTTGCACAGGAAGAAGAGAGCCGGGCGTCTGGCTGTAAATTGTGTGTGTCGTGTTTGAGAGTGCAAAGGCTGGAGGGGAAGGGGCTGAACAGGCCCAGGAGTAAAGGTCAACCTGGCAGCTGAGCTTCATTTTCATCAGAGCACGAGGTGAATGTGTTTAACATTGAAGAAGAGCTGTGGTGTGGTGGCTGGTTGAGGTCATGAGGAGCGAAGGCAGAGTAGCTTTTCCCTCAGGTGCCAAGGCAAGCACTGAGGGAAACTTCGCACTTTCAAGCACTGGCATGAAGGTTTGCACCTCCATGCTGTGAGGGGGAGGGTCTGCACTTTCAAGCGCTGAGAGGGAGTGCGCTTCCAAGCACTCAGGGTTTGCGCTTCCAAGCACTGAGAGAGAGGGTTTGTACTTTGAAGCATTGCCCTGGGCATACGAGATGTGTGATTTCAAAACCCTCAGTGATTTTCTTGTGAGCATTCATGTCTGCAATGCAGTGGTCAAATGCCCTCTTGTTTAATCTCGTGCACACACACACACACACACATACACACACACAGGCCCAAGTGCTAGCTGCCAAGGAGTCAGAAGCAGCTGCAGCACGTGCAAAGGCAGAAGCTGCAATGGCCGCCATGAACAGTGCGCGGCCCCCGCGCTCGCCGCTGGCGAGCCTTGACCGACCGCCATCCTCACAGCACCCTGCAGGGGAGGAGGGATACCCACTCCCTCGCATTCCCAGCAGGCCCTTGTCGCGCACAGGTGGGTCAGCAATCTCAGCTGTGGACTGTTTGACAGTATCAAGATGATTATAGCTGTGCACTGAAGCCTTGCTACATGAGACATTCCATGTGCATGAGATGTAGAATGACCGCATCTGTGCACTGCCGCCTTCCTTGCGATCACAGCAGCCCTTATTACGCTCAGGTGAGGTAACAAACTCAGCTGCGGACTGTCGCATGCAGTGTTTTGATAGGGAACAGAGGCAAAGCAGCCTGCAGTCAAAACGCCTGACTGCTAGCCAGGGGTACAGGATCGCACATGTGCAGGTGGTAGTCCGGCACAGGACCACAGAGACACAAGGTTTTTCAGTCTAAGCGCCTGACTGCTAGCCAGGAGAGTGCAGGATCGCACATGCAGGTGGCAACCCTGTGCAGGACCACACAGACATAAGGTCTTTTGGTCGAAACGCCTGACTGCTCATTTCTGAAGCAACGCTTTTAAGCAAGGTTACGACCCAAGGTTTTGAGATCCGCCAGGCCCGCACGCTGCATCACCCTGAGAATGCCTCTGTCAAAGGTTTTGAAGCAAGGCGTTGGCGCAAGGTTCTGAGGTCCGCCACGCCCGTACGCTGCATCACCCTAAGAATGCCTCAGTCAAAGGTTTTGAAGCAAGGGGACGACTCAAGGTTTTGAGGTCCGCCAGGCCCGCACGCTGCATCGCTCTGAGAGTGCCTCTGTCAAAGGTTCTGAAGCAAGGCGTTGGCGCAAGGTTCTGAGGTCCGCCAGGCCCGCACGCTGCATCGCTCTGAGAGTGCCTCTGTCAAAGGTTCTGAAGCAAGGCGTTGGCGCAAGGTTCTGAGGTCCGCCAGGCCCGCACGCTGCATCACCCTGAGAATGCCTCTGTCAAAGGTCTTGAAGCAAGGCGTTGGCGCAAGGTTTTGAGGTTTGCCTAGCCGCACTGCACCGCTCTGAGCACGCCACTTTCAGAAGGTTTTGATGCGCAAGGTTTTTGACGCAAGGGTTTGAGGTCCGCCTAGCCTGCACATGCATTACCCTGAGCATGCCTCTGTCAGAGGGGAGTCAGCTGCCTGGCCTGCCTGCACGCTGTATCACCCTGAGCACGCCTCTGTCAGGGGGGAGTCAGCTCTGCAACGTCAGCATCGTCTGACCCAGCACTTGAGCATCCCCCTTGCACATGCACTGGCATGTGGCTGCCAGGGCATGCTCCAGTCTGATCCTGAGGTATAAAGGTCAGCAAATGCTCTTTTTGTGCCACTGATTTAGGCTAAGCATGTGCAGCATCTCCTGCACTGCACACCTGTCCCAACTGGTGCCGCCTTGATCCCCACCTGGGTCCGGTCCCGTACCACGACGTGCACCCTCCGGGGCATCTTTCCATGCCCATGACATTGAGGCAAGCCCACCTGCTGACCAGCCACCATGAATTCCATCATACCATGGAAGTCATGACTCTTGGTCCATTTGCATCACCTCTTTCGTGATGGTCCACGTATGAAAGGCGGATGATAAGAAAGGATGGAGAGTCATGATGGATCTGATGTGAACTAATAGTGAGTCGTGGTGGACATGATATGATCACCATGATTGTCCTCGTGGAAAGGCAGCAGGTGGGCTTGCTTCTTTGGCGTGGGCATGGGTGGATACACTTACCAGTGCTTAAGAAGTAAGCCAGCCTGCTGGCTGCCAGCCGTCTCACCGTGTTGAAGAACCCTTGCTCAAGGAATTGTCCCTGCCAAAGAAAGTATCCATGCTAAAGAAAACACCAGAGAAATCCCTGTGCCAAAGAAGGTACCCATGCTGAAGGAAACACCCGAGCCGTGCAAGGAAAGTTACCGGCCTGCTGACCGCTAGCTGCCCCTCAATGCTTGCAGGGAGTGCAACAGCAGGCGCAGCAGCAGGGGCAGGAGCAGCAGAGTCTGCTGCTGATAAGGCGGCAGCAGGTGCAGCGACAGGCCTTACAGCAGCAGCAGCCAGTGGGGGGTTGGATGGAGGTGCTGAGATGGAGGCGGTGGCAGATGCAAGTGCAGCAGCAGCAGAAGCATCTGCGTTGGCTTCGGCAGCTGACGAGGAAGTCAGGGCAGGAGCATCTAGTGGAGGAAATGATAGTGGTGGTGGTGGTGAGGGTGAGGGTGGTGTCCAAGGTGATGGAGGTGAGGGTGAGAGCACTCAAGGTGGAGAGGCTGAGGCGGCTGCAGCTGATCAGGAGCAGCAGGGAGAGGGGCAGGAGCAGCAGCAGCAGCAGCAGGAGGGTACAGAGGCTGGGGGGGGCTTGCAAGGTGGGGAGGAGGAGCAGGATGTGGGTGGGCAGAGGGATCAGAATGAGGATGTGAATGCAGAGGGGCAGGAGGGGGCGGGGCTCGAGGCTGGAGGCGAGGGAGCGCAGGAGGAGGGAACCGAAGCGGAGCATGCACAAAGTGAGGAGAACATTCGACAAGGGCAGGAAGGTGCAGCAGGGGAGGAGCAAGGGGAGCAAGGGGGTGGACAAGAGGAGGGGGCTGCTGGCCAAAGTGAGGCAAGGGCAGAAGAAGGAGGGCTGGAAGAAGGAAGTGGAGGCCAGAAGGAGGAGGGTGGTGAGGACGGTGGTGAGGCACCAGCAGAGGGAGGGGACAATGAGCCTGCCCCTCCTCCTCCTGCACCCCCTAGCGATGCTCCTGACAGCTAGCTGCGTCCACTAATGTGCTCTGCAGTTGGTGCTGCGCAGGCTTGAGTTGCAAAGTTTTTTTTGGATCAAAACTGGATGCGTCTTGCTCTTGCTATGTATGGGATGTGCGTCTCAGCCAGTTGCTCCTGGCTGCTAATGAGTCCTTGTAAATTTTCCACTGAAATTGTACTCCTGTATGACTACTTGCCGGTTTTTCTGACAGACACATCTAGCATTCAGCTTTTTGATTTTTTGGTGTTAATGTGTCCAATAATCCTCTGAATCTTACATTGTGGCATTCATTCCCCTCCCCCACCCCCTTGAAGTCCGCCTCAAGACGCTCCAGGGGCTCTTGCATGGCATTGGACGAGGTGGAGTCTATCTGTGCAAGGAATTACATGGGATTTAGGAACATTAAAGAAAAAGGTGACGTGTCCATTTTGATGGAGACCCTGCCTGCTACACCCTAGCACTGCATGCCAGGCACGGAGTTGCCTTTACAAGGGGGGTTACAATGGTGGCCTACAGCCCGAGACTCTGGCTGATGGCAGCTGGTGAAACAAGCTCGACCAGTATCAAAAATTGAGACTAAGTCTGACACAAACCCAAGAAGTCTGTATGAGTCTTGATTTAGGAAAGCATTGATCTCAGAATCAGTGATAGTATGATGGCAAGCCAAGAATGGAATAAAGTCAGCGTTTGAAGGCGGAGCAAACACACGCAAAGTCTTAAACATCTCCTCAAAAAGGTCCTTGTATCTCGTGCGTAGCTCACGCACCTCAGTACATTTGCAAAAGAAAAGCACATTTTTCATCCTGGACTTCCCCACACTCACACTTATCACAGATACTTGAACCCCCAAGCCATTTACAAGACTCCACTCTCAAGTGATGAGCACGCAATCTAAATCTGCTAATGTTTCTCAAAACATGCTTGTCCAAATCCTTGAACAGATACGAGGGGATACAAAAAGGAGCACCTCTGGGACCACTCTCAGAATTCCCGCACCACTTATGATACGTCACTGCCTTCTTGTTAACTGCACGAGGACAAAAAACATCGGCCCCTCTCCACACTTTCTGCTGTCTGTATCGCAAATCACCAATGAACTCTTGCATGGGAATTTTCTCAGCTCTCAGCATGTTCTGTTTGAACAAATCACCATTCCGCATCCCACCAAAAGCATTAGAGACTTCAGCAGCCCAGCAAGAGGAATCAAAAGAAGCCAGACTTAAATCAGCCCTCAGCACACGACGCAAAACTTCACTATTGGAGTCAAGCATGCTATTAAAAAACTTGATGGAGGCACGGAACCAGAAGAACTGTAGAGGCTCCTGGCCACACTCTCTCAACACCGGCCAATTTGTAGTACTGTTCTTTACTCCAAGAATGCGCCTCAAGGAACACAGATGTCTTTTCTGCAATTGACTATCAAACTCACTGCCTTCTCTCAAGTAATGAGTTCCCCACACCTGGCACGCATACATCCCAGCAGGAATGCCATACACCTTAGACAACCAGAGCATAGCATGAGGCCTGTTTTTCAGTTCATGACCCTTGGCAAACTCCGAAATCCTTCTCTGTGCAGCCATATAAGGCCGCACCGCATGCTCCTCAGCTACCTTTAAATCCATCTTTTTATCCAACAGCACTCCCAAATATTTGAAATTGTCCTTCTCTGGAATGACCACTCCATCATACGTAAAAGGATTCTGCAGAGGAGAGACAGACGTACTGTTGAAGTGCACCACCTCAGACTTAGCTGAGTTTACAGTCAACCCTTTTCTCTGGGCATACACACGGAGTCTGTCCAGCATCTTCTGCATTTCACCAGGGTCATTCGTAGTTAATCCAAGGTCATCAGCGTACATCATGTGGGACACACCATTCACTCTATCACCAGTCACAGCACCCTCAATGCCCTCACTTATCTCTCTGCCCGTATCATTGATGTACAGAGAGAAAAGAAGGGGGGACAAAGGACAACCTTGCTTAACACCGTTCGATGGCTGCACGCGCGCCCTTTTCTCACCATCCATTAGAATGTACTCATCATTATCATACATGTCTCTGATCACACTGAGCAGAGGAGTCGGCATTGCATTGCGCTGCAAGTGAGACCAAAGCTGCTGTCTGGGCACGGTGTCATAAGCTTGAGAGAAGTCAATGAAAGCAACGTGCAATCTGGAAGAATTCCGTGGCTTCAATTTTTTCGCAGCATGCTTGAGGTGCCTCAGAATGAACAGAGGATGCAGAGTGCTCCTTCCTGGAAAGAAGCCAAACTGCGTGTCCGGAATCTTTCCCTTTTTCATACACCAATCTGTCACCAGATTTTTCAGCACATTAGCATAAATCCTATACATTACACCGCTAACCGCAATCATCCTATAATTCCCAGGTTTCAGCACTTCCCCTTTTTTGTGAATGGGGCTCAACTTGGCAACCTTCCAGCACGCAGGCACTTTACTTTCAGTCAGCAACACTTTAAAAAGACGAGCCAACAGAGGCACCAGCACATTTACTTGTTTGGTTTTATTCTCACACTGCACTGGCAAGCACGCATGCTTAAGAAAAGGAATCGGGATCGCATCAAAGCCTGAAGAGGCACCAACATTCAACTTATGAAATTCACTACCCAACATACCTTCTAACACAGATACATCAGGGATCTCAAACTCATCTGGCTCAGGAGCCCACCCAGACTGCGCGCCCCGCCTGAGAAGGACCTCAGGTGGAAGGTTGCGCCGGCCCAGTGGCACAGCCATATCCCTCGCGGATGGGCGAGACTCTTCAAATGTCCTCTTTGCTCTGAAGTGTTTGTGTAAGTGATCATGCCAAGCTGGAGCAGGCACAGGGGTTGTGTGAGGCTTGGTGTGCTTTTTTAGTAAAGCGTGCACTGCCGGATCCTTCCGAAATAGCCTGTCCAAAAACAAATTCCGCAACTGTCTCGCGTGCCTTTGCTTCATCCTACGATTGCACCTCACACTCTCCCTCTTGAGAAGGAGTTGCCTTTACCAAGCTGACCAGAGCATTGATTTGGGCTCCCAGGCGACTTAGCTCAGGTACAGAACCGCCTTTTACATGGGAAATCCAAAGTATGTGTGTGTAAAGATAGAAAAGTAAGAAAGACCACTAACATTCTTCTCAAAAAACATGCAATGTCCCTACAAGTTCAGGGTTACTCCTTAAAAAGAAAAGTACATACCAAAAAAAGGCTACCGCAGAAAACATGGTGGCGTGCAGCAAGTAAAGGTCCCCTAACTAGCAATCTAGCTAAGGTTTCACCACAAGCTCTTAATGTAACTTACCTTGAAGGTTACATTGCTAAACCCGCCTGATGACAATTAATAGCCTGGTGTTCGTTAGCGGAATCAGCAATTCCAGCGTAAGATTTAACAGTACAGAGATAAATAGGGATAGGGATAGGATAGGGTTACATAGTTGTACCTGCCTACAAGGGCAGCTTAGCTGAAGCCAAAAGGTGCCTGTAACCAAACCAAACTTAACTTGTGTAAACATCAACTGAAAGCCTTGAGCTGAGTTCAGAAGTGTCAACTGAAAAAATCATGCACTGTCACTCGCGCAAAGTCATGCACAAATATTCCAAAAGATTGTAGTGTCAGGAAAATAATATGCTTTCGTGTTTCCGCAAGCACGGGAAGTTTGAGAACAGCACCACTCTGAAAAATGGTCCAAGAGGCCATGACAAATGTGTTCAAGTTATGCTTTGTACTTCAGTTCTCTGCATCCACTGTCAAAGATGCATTGCAATGCTTCAAGAAGGCTGACCGCCGATACGGCCTGGTGAGTGCACATGTCAACATGACTCACCAACTCAACATGACCTCGGAGGTATCAGTTGCATCGCCTTGCTTGAAGCTTTCCAGGTTAGGGATAGGATTACAGAGCTGTACCTGCCTACAAGGGCAGCTTAGCTGAAGCAAATAGGTGCCTGTAGCCAAAGAGATAAATAGGGGTAGGTGAATTGCGTACAAGCTGTGTAATATTGACAGGATGTGACTTTGGACATGCTCCATTCTGATTATTGATCAATTAAGTGCACTTGCCGCTGGTCAGGGCAATCTGATTACATTGGGTTTACATTGTTTGGTGAATGCATCAGTTTCACCACATAATGGTCAGCATGCAGTCGTAGAGGCCTGATTGAATTTAAGAAAAGAAAAGTGCGTTGGCAGAGAGAAACCTCCCTACATCAGTTAAGGAAAAGGAGATGCATTGGCTCTGGAGAGCCGAGAGCTCTCTCCACTACCTTGAACCTCATAGCACGTTTAAATTTTAATCTGGCTGCTCCAGTGCTGCAATCCTGCACAGTGATTGACACATAAGGGTGATATTTGGGTGAATGCAGGAATTTGCCAAAAAGAAAAAGAAAGAACCACATAGTCAGTGAGAACACTCCCTACATCAGTTAAGGAAAAGGAGACGCATTGGCTCGAAGAGCCGTGAGTCTCCCTCACCAGAGGATAAGAGGGAAGCTAGTGTGCTAGTGCTGGCTTTATTGTTGGCAAGTTTAGCATGGTGTTGAACACGAACTATGGTTATTCTTAAAACAAGGGATTGCAAGAGGCCTACAGCCCTGTATCTTGGCTGATCAGGTGCCTGTAACACATACTTGCACCGTGCTGTGACAGCATCAAAATTCTAAACCATGTCTGGATAGAACCTAAACATTAAATCCTCGTCTTGGCTCAGGATCCCACTCATCTGCTTGTTTGTTAAGTTATGAAAAGTAGCTGAAAAGAAAAGAAAAACTACGTAGGCAGTGAAACACTCCCCACACCTATAAGGGAAAGGGAGCCACATTGGTGCACAGACCGTATGACCTCCCCAACACGAAGTTCAGACTGAGAGATCTATGGTAGGCAGAGAACGAAGGCAGGTCCAGCAACGAGAAAGAGAGCAAGATGATAGCTTAAAAACTGGAGTTCCAGATCCTCGAAAACAAGCAGAGTCAGCACTGTCAGCCTTCCAACCAAGGAAAGCCATGCAGCAACTATCTGCCGAGCACGACTAAAGTCTGCACAATCATGCAGCTGCTGACCACAAGCAGAATCCTGTGGAACAGCCCTCAGACCCTAGTGCCTGACACATGAAGCGCATGCTATGCCCGGCCCCAGACCACAGGCACCACCCTCCACTCGCCTGAATAGGGAACAAAGGCATGACTTTCCTAGTTTCATGGCTGCCAATCTGTGTATTTGGGCTGTTTGGGGTGTTGGGGTGGGTGAGGGGAATGGGAGGCGTGCTGTTTTGGCTTATGGATGCTGTGTAAAAGAGGTCAGGTTCTGTATAAATGCAACCTTCATCATACTAATTAGCACTTGATCCTGAGATGCCCTGGCTGCACTGTTGGGGCATAAATCTGGAGTTGTGCCTTTTTGTGGAGCGTGTGCATTTGCTGGGAGGCCCATCTTCAGGGAGGGCCTCTGTTTGTGGGCCAGGTAGATTAGCTCTGATGTTGGAGGCATCTCCAAGCGGGTTGTTATACGTGTTCCTAGTTTGTTGTTTTACATCTGGGGAGCCTCCCCTGAGGGGGGCAGTGCGTTGGATTGAGTTGTGTGCAGTAAGAGGTTATGAGTTAGGTGCACAGGGGGAGTGATTCTAGCCCTGTATCTGGAGTGCTTTCTTGTCTTCAAGGGCTCGCTATTGGGCTCTGTAGATCTTTTTGCTACAACTTCCTCTGTCGTGGTGGAGGGGACTCACGGCTCTTCTGAGCCAATGTGTCCCCTTTTCCTTAATTGATGCAGGGAGAGTTTCCTCTGCCTATGTTGTTTTCCTTTTCTTTTCTTCCTCCTTCTGAGGGCAGGTTTGAAGCGTCTCTGGTAGAGTGTTATGCTGATTGACACTGGATCCTGAGGTGTCCTGGCTACATGGCTGAAACGTGTTCCTAGATTTTTGCTTCTTTGTAGAGTGCTTATGCTTGCTGGGAGGCCCATCTTCGAGGTTTTATCTTTGTCAACCTTACTTTTTGGCACCCAGCAGTCCACATTTGACCAGCTAGACCACCAAATTGGATAGTGATTAGTGATTGGAGTCCTTGAAAAAAAAGTACAAAAAAATTGGAGTGAAAAGATAGTGGTTGGTGTGATGCAAAAAGGCCAGATTTTGACCTCCATCTTTCCTTCTTCTGAATATGCTGGATGTCAGCAGTGTATATGGGGATAAAATAGCATGTTTAACAATGTAGGGTGGGAGGTGTCCACCTCTGGTTGTATAGGCCTCTCTATGCACGCGGCAGAACGGGTAGCATAAATCTTTCAACGTTCTTTCTTTCCTTTTTAAGAAAAACTGTCACGCTACATACCATCCTTCTGGGTGTTGGTGGGACCTGCTATAGAGAGCATACCCTTAACCAGTTTACCCAACTGGGTCTTGACCACCAACGTGCCATCAAACTTGCTCGCAAACTTCATGCCCACTCTGTTGCGTATGCCAACAAGCCTTGCTGAGCTTGTTACCACTAGGTATCATATCTAGATATCATGATGCTATTGAAAACAATATTACTTCTTACAGCTACGTGTTTGAGCCGGGTGCTTCCAGTGACTTTCCAGATCCTCATTTGCTTTTCTGTTTTGTAGCTTTGTGGTAGAGGGGACTCACGGCTCTTCTGAGCCAATGCGTCTCCTTTTCCTGAATTGATGTAGGGAGAACTTCTGAGAAATTGGTCTGAACTGCGCGAGTGTGGGCATGAATCTTTACAGTTCTATTGGTTTCGTGCAGCAGCTAGGTTTTACAATGCTTTACTGCGCAGCAACAGCACTACACTCAGTAAGGTACTGCAAGCAGATGTTGAAATGAGCAGGCTTTCCCATAAATGCTGGACCTCAGAATTTTTGGCTGCCTGCACAGGTTTGGACAGGTGCAACGTGTTCACTCATTGTGTTTGGTCAGGGCAGCCTATAGTCATGAGGCAGTTTGTTGTTGATCTGAGAAAGGGCTGCGAGGTGTGTGGAATGCTGATGCCTTGGCAGAACGTGGTGAACACACGAACAAATTAGCCAAGTATCATCACTGGATGGCACTTCCTTTGAGACCCTTGTCTGTTCATGGTGCGCCCTTTTCTGTCCCCAGGTATTTGCATCTTGATTTGGGCAAGCGCACGCTAAGAAACATAGCACATTTTCGCTTACATGCTCATACTTTAAGAGTTGAGACATCACTTTGGCAGGAGCACACATCTGCTTGTGATAGGTGTGACCAAGGAGAACTCCAAGATGAAAAGCATGCAGTGTTCCTTTGTTCTTGCGCTTCTGTGTGTTCTCTTCGAAGGGCTTATGCACAGTTATTTTCTGACTTCTCCTCTTTTCATAGAATTTTTCTGGACGATTCAGGCACTTTCTACTATTCTCAAGCTAGCTCTGAGGATGCTATCCATTCCTTGCAGAAGCAAAATAACGAGACTTATCGTTTTATTTCCGATCTCATGGATATTTTTTGTGCAGTTGGAACAGTTGAGCAGACCGAGCAGCCAAACTACCTGGCTGAAGGTCAAACCCCATTGTAACTCATTGTAATAGGGGAAAGCCTTGATGGTCTGCACACGTGTCTGCAGCTTTTAGTGGCATGCACTATGAGGAAATGTTCAAGTAGAAGATGCTGAGTGCTTCTAAGATTCCCTTGCAGGATTTCTTAGCGGATTTGAAGTACAGGCAGCAAAAGGTACGGAGGGAAGCGGATGCACTCAGTCCACGAGAGGTGAACTGGAAAGCAGTGACTTACCATCATTGGTGCAGAAAATCTTTAACTCAAACAGCATGCACACCCTTTCGTATGCCATCATATTTATCTAAGGATCTGGATAAAGGGGTCATAAGGAATGTGAGTAGAATTAGGCTCCGTGCCCACTGCTTGAAGGTCGAGTCCTGTAAATGGCTGGGTGGTTCAAATATTTGTGATAAGTGCGAGTGTGTTGGAGTCCAGGACGAGAAACATGCTCTCTACTATTGCAATTGTTGAGATGTGTAAGCTGCGCAGAAAACACAAGGACCTGTTCATTACATACTATTGCCCAGCTTCCAAATGCTGGCTTTGTTCCTTTTTCGGCGAGCTTCTGTATTTTGACTGATCTCGAGGTCAGTGCTTTTCTAAATCAAGACTTGTACAGATTCTCAAAAGTTCTGTCAGAATTGGTTTCAATTGTTGATGTCGGACGATATTGTTTCACCAGCAGCCGATCAGCCAGAGTCTCGGGCTGTAGGCCAACCCCCCTTGTAACCTTTAGTACACCAAGTAATGTGCCCAACTGTTATAACATTGTGGCACAGCTCTGAGACAATTTGAGCGCCAGCAAAGGGCACTGAATTTTGATAGTTCTCTTCCTGCTGCCCCAAATGACTATGAAGTGGGTGTTTAAAACGGTCCACTTCCCCCGCTCCAGCTGGCTACAGTGTAACAGGATTGCAAACAGTGTGTAATATGATTTGAAACCATACTTTTGTCGACGAGGGTGAAAAGCTTGCAGTCATGGTGATCAGACATAGAAACAGGTGTACTCTGAGTTGGTCTTCTGAGCCAGCTAAGCAATGTTGTGGAAGGGGTTGCCGTCTGGGCTGACGTTAGGGATTCCTGTATTGGTCTGGTTGTCTTTATGGCTAGCCTGGAAGTGAGGAAAAATCCCTGTGCATTCCAACTCAGCAATGCCAGCATGAGATTTGGTAGAAGTTTCTTGACCTGATATAACCTTGAGAGTTGCAGGCAAGCTTTGAACCTGCCTTCAGTACATCTCCTTGCACGGTGCAGTCTTTCCTTTTCTCCATGTTGTATTTTTTAGGACGTGCTGCGTGAGGGATGTAGGTGGCCTGACCATCAACCAGATGCATCAGCAGGGATAGATAGCTGACTCTACTGGCACAACACAAGCTGCTCACAACATGTGGCCAACAACACTGTGCGTTATTAGAGAGGGAGCAGAGAAGGAGCCAATACAGGAATGCCTGTGATCAGACACCTGGAAGGGCACATTCTTTCTCCTTTAAGTTTTGCTAAGCAGAGCACGAAGAGTTCAGCAGATTCAAGCACTTTCTATCTCCTTTAAACTTTGCTAGGCAGAGCATGAAGAGTTCAGCAGATTCAAGCACTTTCTTTCTCCTTTAAATTTTGCTAGGCAGAGCATGAAGAGTTCAGCAGATTCAAGCACTTTCTTTCTCCTTTAAATTTTGCCAAGCAGAGCATGAAGATTTCAGCAGATTCAAGCACTTTCTTTCTCCTTTAAATTTTGCCAAGCAGAGCATGAAGATTTCAGCAGATTCAAGCACTTGGGCATCCTGGACATTGAGCATGTAAGCACTTGAACATACATATTTGTGAATGCAGGTCGGAAGGAAGAGTCAGCATTGGCATATGGTACTTCAATTCCCATCTCATCACATCCAGATCAAGCAAGGCTGCACTGGCAGCTGCGATGTAATTATATGTACAAGCAGATAAAAATCCCTCAGCATGCATCCCATCTGCATGCTGCTGAATCCCAATCGCCTTATCCCCTCCGCATGCTTAATAGCTATCTTCACCTTGTACCCCCTCCTCTTCTGCTGGCAAAATGGGTGGGGCTCCTTTGATTGCGAGGTTGATCTTATCCACCACAGACTCAATGGCACGCAGCTTTGATGCCAAGCGCTGCACATGCACATAAAACATGCCAAAGCGCACACATGTCAATGCCAAAAAATGCCAAAGCGAACACATGTCAATGCCAAAAAATGCCAAAGTGATCGTTTCAACACCAAAGCACACATACCGATGCACGACCATGTGTGGCTGAACTGCATTTAGTCAGGGTCCGCCAAACCTGAGACAAAACACGTATAAACTACTTACAAGTAACTGCACAAAAATGGAGAATGCAAGACATAATGTAGAGGATGTCAGACATCATGCAACTGCACAAAAATGGAGGATTTTGCCTTGTGCTGTGACTGCTTGGCACGCAGTCAATGCACAAGGCTTACACGTGTGCGTCGCACCAAAGGAGTGGTGTGTGTGTGTGTGTGTGTGTGTGTGTACGCGCGTGGGTGTGCGTGCGCGCGCACGAGAGCATGCATGCTTTTTAGGCAAGTGTTTGTTTGTGTGGCAAAACTCGCAGCTTAATAATTAGGCACATCAAGCTTTCCCAAGCGACATGACAGCGAGTTCCAGCCCAGATTCTGCCAGACCATGAAATGTAACTTGAAATCAGGTTCACGCAGAATCCCTTGAATGCCTGCACGCATCATGTGACCCCAAAACAATGCTCACTGCTGTTAACAGTGCCGGGTATCCTTGCAGCGTTGCCTCCTTACAAAACCAGGGAAGGCGGCCTTCGTGTAGTAAAGGCTGTGTTACACATAATTAGGGGAAAGTGATGCTATGATGAGGGCACCATTGATCCTTTCCACATTTCTTGGAATTACCTAGCTACTAAGCCTGCACATTTTCCTTATCGCAACACCTGATTAGGTCCGATACGTATGATGTGACTATTGAATCAGATCCAAATGCTGCCAGGCAGCAGCATGCTCAGAGACACGTGCGTTGTTAAGGAGGTCAGCCTCAGGGCGTCAGACCAAAACCATAGCCTTGAAGATGCAGCTAGGCAGCGGCATGCTTAGGGGCTGCTGTCACTGTGACTTAGTTCAGACCAGATCTGCATGCAGCCAGGCAGCAGCATGCTTATGGGATGCTGTGACTTAGTCACACCAGATCTGTATGCAGCCAGGCAGCAGCATGCTTAGTTCAGACCAGATCAATACATTTTATGGCGCCCATGAATACTACACTGTGCTGCACTGCTGCAAGCCTCCCTCCCCAACAGCAATTGAATGTGTCCTGCCTCCTTGAGCCTAAGCCAGGCTCTTAGCACTGGGCCCACCAAGCCATGAACTGTGTGGTTGTTGAACACCATCAGGCACTGAGCAAACTGAGCCAGGTACTGAGCATATGGTGCACCAATAGTGCACCAACGTGGCAGGGTATTATTAGGGCTGGCCACAGTCCAAATTATGATGTTTTTGAAGCACACAGCAGACATCCGGCATGATCTTCCTGAATGTCTGTCTAATATCGAGTGAACACGTGGAACATGCTAGCCCCAGGAATGAAGTAACTGCGAGCGCACCTCGGACACTCCGTTTGAGCCTGGAGGCCCTCCGTTGGCTGAGCTGTACTGCGCCATTTCTCGAGCCATATCTGACATCATGCGCTTCACCTGCAGCCGATGGTACCATGGTCAAGGGGAGAGAAAAGATGAGCTGACTGCGGCACATCTTGAGCCATGTCTGACATCATGCGCTTCACCTGCAGCCGATGGTACCATGGTCAAGGGGAGAGAAAAGATGAGCTGACTGCGGCACTTCTTGAGCCATGTCTGACATCATGCGCTTCACCTGCAGCCGATGGTACCATGGTCAAGGGGAGAGAAAAGATGAGCTGACTGCGGCACTTCTTGAGCCATGTCTGACATCATGCGCTTCACCTGCAGCCGATGGTACCGTGGTCAAGGGGAGAGAAAAGATGAGCTGACTGTGGCACTTCTTGAGCCATGTCTGACATCATGCGCTTCACCTGCAGCCAGATGGTACCATGGTCAAGGAGAGAGAAAAGATGAGCTGACTGCGGCACTTCTTGAGCCATGTCTGACATCATGCGCTTCACCTGCAGCCAGATGGTACCATGGTCAAGGGGAGAGAAAAGATGAGCTGACTGCGGCACTTCTTGAGCCATGTCTGACACGTATGCACTTCCCCTGCAGTCAGCCAGATGTGCTACACATACAAGGGCGTGGCTTAAGGAAGATGAGCTGCATCGCATCAATTTTTAAGCCATGTTTGACATCACGCGCTTCACTTCAAGATGTACCTTGGCGCTCACAAGTTCTGAGAACCATTCCGTTGGTTGAGGCACATTTTACAACTGTGCAGATCAAGGTATGATTCCGTGCCGAAGTAAATGATTGCCTCCCATGTTCTTGCTGACGCAAGGGCAAACAGTGCAAGCCTGCACATGCTGACCATCCTCTGTTCTCCTTCCTACAACTCTTGTTTGTTAGAGGTTATGGGCAGGAAAGGTGTAATCATTGCACACACACACGCGCACAAAAACACACACGCATTCAAATAAGCCCGATTCCTCCCAGCCGCACCTTGCTCTCTAGTATTTGTTGCAATGCAGCCCTCTCTCTTTGCGCAGCTGTGCATGCGGCTGTCAACACGTCCACGCGGTCTGCCTGCAATAGACGAGGCACAAAGAGCAAAAGGCACTGTGAAAGCAACAACATACAAATTGTCGACTGTCAGCATATACGTCCATGCGGTCTGCTTGCAAAGGTGCTATAGGCACAATTCCTGGCGTCGATGTAGCTCCTGGGAGGGGCTACGTACAGCTATCCCAGAATGTTCTGCAGGGCTGCTTGAGGAAAGGTGCTGGCACGGACCAAACCTTGACCCAGAAAAAGTAAATCTGTGAAAGCGGTTGTGGAGGTGGTCCTGCTGTTACCAACACTACTGCTGTGCGGGAGGCGGCCACATCAATCTACAGCCCAACACTGCATGCAACCCGTCGTCTTCATTCCTTTGACAATCCCTAGTGATTGTAATGAGCGTGCACCCCGCAACCTTACAAACATTCTCGACAATCCCTTCATGGACCCTGGGTTGCCCTGCTTTATAAGTGTGCCTGTCGTTCTCACCCTCCTAAACATCCCCATGGTCCACACCATCCCTCTGAACACGCCCACAGCCTGCACCATCCCTCTGAACATGCCCATCTTAATCACCCTTTGAATGCCCATGGTCCATACCATCACTCGCGCCTGCTCAGGTCTTGGCCACGGCACACCAAAGAAAGTAAACAGACAAGCCCCAGTGCACTTCAGCTATGCACATGCATGCGTACCCACCAACTGGGCATGCCAGCTGCCGCTTTTGCTGCTGCTAACATTGGCCACCCCTCCTTACGCCTTCCTATGAGCGTCACACCAAAGTCTCTGCCAACAAACAATCTCCAATGCAGCCACAGAGCACCCTCAGCCACATGCATGCACTGCACACTGCGCACCCACCAGTTGGGCGTGCGAGTTGTTGCCATTGCTGCTGCTGGCATTGTTGGCTGCCCCTCCTTGCGCCCTCCTTTGAGCATCAGGGAGTGAAGCCTCGCTGCCTCCTCCCGACAGCGTTGTGGATGGTTGGCGTGCGTAGCTTCCCGTGGGCTGGTCGTCTAGGCGCATGACCTCCATTGCGCCTTGTGCGCCTGATGAAAATGCAAAGGGGCAAGGTCACGAAATGCCATGGCAGAGATGTGACTGGTTGGCGTGCGCAGTCCTCCCTGGGCTAGTCGTCCAGGCGCATGACCTCCATTGCGCCTTGTGCACCTGATGGCATTGCAAAGGGGCAAGGTCACGAAATGCCATGGCAGAGATGTGACTGGTTGGCGTGCGCAGTCCTCCCTGGGCTAGTCGTCCAGGCACATGACCTCCATTGCGCCTTGTGCACCTGATGGCATTGCAAAGGGGCAAGGTCACGAAATGCCATGGCAGAGATGTGACTGGTTGGCGTGCGCAGTCCTCCCTGGGCTAGTCGTCCAGGCACATGACCTCCATTGCGCCTTGTGCACCTGATGGCATTGCAAAGGGGCAAGGTCACGAAATGCCATGGCAGAGATGTGACTGGTTGGCGTGCGCAGTCCTCCCTGGGCTAGTCGTCCAGGTACATGACCTCCATTGCGCCTTGTGCGCTTGATGACAACAGCACAGTGGGGCAGCCACACAGAGCACCATGACAGGAAGGTTGATGGCGGGAACATACAGCCAGGCTGACTGTCCAGACACAAACGACCTCTCCCCATGGGGCCTTGTGTGTGTGTGCCTCCTGAAAGCACAGCAGGAGGCAAATGAAGCACACGCGAGGGGCAAGGCCTCGTGCCTCGTGCCTTGTGAAAGCACAGCAGCAGGCAAACAGAACACACGTCAGGGGCAAGGCCTCGTGCCTCGCGCCTTGTGAAAGCACAGCAGCAGGCAAACAAAACACACGTGAGGAACAAGGCCTCGTGCCTCACGCCTTGTGCCTCATGAAAGTACAGCAGGCAAACAAAACACGCGTGAAGGGCAAGGCCTCGTGCCTTGTGAAAGCAGAGCAGGCAAACGAAACACACGTGAGGAACAAGGCCTTGTGCCTCGCGCCTTGTGAAAGCACAGCAGCAGGCAAACGAAACATGCGTGAGGGGGCAGGTCTCGTGCCTCGTGAAACAACAGCAGGCAAGCAAAACACGCGTGTGGGGCAAGGCCTCGCGCCTCGTGCCTTGTGCCTTGTGAAAGCACAGCAGCAGGCAAATGAAACACACGCGAGGGGCAAGGCCTCGCGCCTCGTGCCTTGTGAAAGCACAGCAGCAGGCAAACGAAACACACGCGAGGGGCAAGGCCTCGAGCATTGTGAAAGCAGAGCAGCAGGCAAACAGAACACACGTGAGGAGCAAGGCCTGGTGCCTCACGCCTTTTGCCTCGTGAAAGCACAGCAGCAGGCAAATAAAACACACGTGAGGAGCTGGACCGCCACAACGCCATGCCTCTTTTGCTTGCCATTGAAAGTGCCAGCAAATGCTCTCGCGTTACAGAGAAGGGAAGCTGGCTTCCGGTTTGCCTCCTTTTGAGTGCAAAAGAGTCATCATTTGGCGCGGGCTGTGGTGCTTCTGTACATTTCAATCCATGTTTGATCTCACAAAAGAATTTTGCAGTACATTCACTGTGTGTGTGTGTAGCATAGCCAGCACCTGCCCACGGGGCATTCCTGCTACACCTGTGATGTGCTGCAGAATTGGGAAACCATGCAATGAGCATGCGGACAATGAGCAGTCCTATTGCAAGCTTTTTTACTCGTTCCTGCTTCATAATTCAATCTTTTTTGCTACATCTGTCATGCGCTGCAGAACTGGGAAACCATGCAATGTTCATGCGGACAGTGAGCACTCATAACGCAAGCTTCCCTGCTCCATCTGTGATGTGCTGCAGAACTGGGAAACCATGCAATGGTCATGCAGACAATGAGCGTTCCTGACACAAGCTTCCCTGCTACATCTGTGATGTGCTGCAGAACTGGTAAACAGTTTTCAAATGCATGCACACAGAACTTTGAGCCAGCCACTCACCAGATGTGCCACTCTCTTGAGCTCTCCTCCCATCCTCACCAAGTGGTGGCCTGCAGCCACACATGGCCAAAAGATGTGGACAGTCACAATTGGAAGAGCAACGCCACTCACGTCCGGCTAAAATGGAGCTTTAGCCAAATGCCACACTTCACGCACCCCTGTGGCTGCTGCACACCAAGGGTTTCATGTTACCTACAGACATGCGCATGCCTGCTGCTGCTGCCCACCAATGGGCTGGTGCAGCCATATTAAATTTTTGGTTTTTATGCCAACCACAGCTGCTGCACACCAATGGTTATGTCACCTGTAGTTATGCACATGCCTGTAGCTGCTGCCCACCAATGGGCTGGTGCAGCCATATTAAATTCTTGGTTTTTATGCCGACCATGGCTGATGCCCACCAATGGTTATGCTCCTCAGTGTCATTCACACGCCTGTGGATGCAGCTCACTCATGGGCATGGTCAGAGCCAGAAGGGCGCAAGTCTGCTGGACACGCAGCTGCTGTCTGACATGAGCCTGTTTGATGTGCAACTGCTGCGTGGCATGATCCTGTTTGGCATGAGCCTGTTTAGCATGCAACTGCTGCCTGGCACGGTGGTCAGATCTCTCCTCACAACGTTACCTGGCAGCGCAAAAGGACTCATTCGCTCTATGAAACATTGCAGGTCCTATACAAATCCCTGTAAGACTTCAGAAAAGATTACGCTGGCCAAAAAGCTGCACGCACTGAGGAAAGGTTTGCTTGCTAGCAAGAAGGCTTCCACCGAAATTGGCCCTTGCTCCACGCTCCAGGCCCTTCAAATGTCGCCAATGTCACACACCGTCAAGCTATCAATGCCACAAGGGCCCCGAAGATGAAACACCAAGCTGTCAATGCCACAAGGGCCCCCAGGGTGTTGTCAGTGTCACATACACACCTTCTGGTTCTGGGCCTGGTGTCTTGGCCCTGCTCCAGGCCCCCAAAATGTTGTCAATGTAACACACCAAGCTGTCAATGGCACAAGGGCCCCCAGGGTGACACACTCAGCTGTCAATGCCACAAGGGCCCCCAGGATGACACACTCAGCTGTCAATGCCACAAGGGCCCCCAGGATGACACACTCAGCTGTCAATGCCACAAGGGCCCCCAGGATGACACACTCAGCTGTCAATGGCACAAGGGCCCCCAGGATGACACACTCAGCTGTCAATGGCACAAGGGCCCCCAGGATGACACACTCAGCTGTCAATGGCACAAGGGCCCCCAGGGTGTTGTCAGAGTCATGTACACACCTTGGTGCTGGGCCTGGTGTCTTGCCCCCGCTCCAGGCCCCCAAAATGTTGTCAAGCGTGCTGCCTGCCTGGACAGGCTGGCCGGTGCTGGTGGCATGCTCCACGGCAGCCTATGTGTGTGTATGTAAATAGGCAGCATCGAGGCATTGCAGGGGGGTGCTTGGGGAGTTAAGTTGCTCCTCCCTTTTCATGCAAGGTGCACTTCATAACAGCCAGTGGTGTTACAAAACACATGCACATGGGCAAACAATGGTGTTGCTTTCAGGTATCTTAAACCCAGGTGCTATTTGTGTCGCTTTCTGCATGTGTGCTTGCAAAACGGTGTCATCTTTGGGTGCCTACTCTAGATCAGGCGCTGCTCAAGCCATTGCAATGCGAGGTATGACTGCAACATTTATGCGTTCACAAAAACAGCATCAGGGCTAAGAACTTTCGAATTCAGAATTGCCTGGTGCAAATGAATAAGCCCTCTTACTCAACCCCACATGATCAAACATCATGCATGATCAAGCATTATGCATGATCAAGCATTATGCATGATCAAACATTATGCATGATTAAACATTATGCATGATTAGACATTATGCATGATCAAACATTATGCATGATCAAACATTATGCATGATCAAACATTATGCATGATCAAACATTATGCATGATCAAACACTATGCATGATCAAACAATATGCATGATCAAACATTATGCATCGTGGCGAGGCAGCAATCACCTTGCGCAGAGCTATGAGCTCGGCTGTCTTGGCATCCAACGCGTCCTCTAGTTGCTGCTGGTACTTGTCACAGGCCTCAAGCTCCTCCTGCAGAAACAAGGGGCGGCCAGGGGGTGGATGATGAGGGTTGGATGAGGAAAAAGGAAAAGGAATGGTCAAGCTCCACACGTTGCACGACTTTCATTGCACCTGCAGGGATAAGAGAATTCGGGGCACCTAAAATGAGCAAGTAGAAAGGAGGAAAATAGGGGAAAAGCCAAGCTTGTTGCACTCCTTTTTTTCCTGCAAGCACAACTGGGAAGAGAGTCCTGAGGCGGGCAGGGCAGGCATATGATCTGTTTGCTCCTACCTGTCCCCCATGCCCCAGACACAGGCAAAGGGAGGTATGCATGACATTGGCAGGCACAGACGCAGGGAAACTTCCTGAGATTTGAACAAAGTTGACAGGGGATGCATCAGACATGAATAAAATTGGCAGGGACAGACGCAGGGAGGCTTGGGAGGTATGACTGATTGAGATGGGCAGGGGATGCAGGCAGGGTGCGAGAAAAGAAGAAACGCGTACGTCAGCCAAAACAAGGCCGCGCACAGGCACAGGTGCAGGGAGACTTGTGAGACATTCGTGAATGAGGTTGGCAGGGGGCTCAGAGACATGAATGAGATTGGCGGGCGATGCAGAGACACGAATGAGATTGGCAGGGGCCTCAGAGATACTAATGAGATTGGCAGGGGCCTCAGAGACACGAATGAGATTGGCAGGGGACTCAGAGACACGAATGAGATTGGCAGGGGACTCAGAGACACGAATGAGATTGGCAGGGGGCTCAGAGACATGAATGAGATTGGCGGGGGATGCAGAGACAGGAATGAGATTGGCAGGGGACTCAGAGATACTGATGAGATTGGCAGGGGATGCAGAGACATGAATGTGATTGGCAGGGGATGCAGAGACACGAATGAGATCGGCAGGGGACTCAGGGACATGAATGAGATTGGCAGGGGGTTCAGACACATGAATGAGATTGGCAGGGGACGCAGGCAGGGTGCTGTCACCAGGGAGCGCACGCAGGAGCCACTGAGCATCTCTGGCAGCTGCTGGCTGCCCATGCGAAGCATCTTTTTGGCCTGAAGCTGGAGCAGGGGCGATACACCACAAGCTCTAGGCAACAGGTACATTTGGCAAGGAAGAAGCAAGAAACAAAGCATTCACTGGTGCAAGCACAGTCAAGACACAAGGCTGACCACCTTACCAAAAGAACCCAGGTGGCCATTACAAGAAGCAACCTCTGGGTGAGCACCATTGCCCTGACACTCACAAAAACTTCCAGGTCCCTCTCCCTCCCACCTGCAAAGCCATGATCTGCTCATCCCGCTCGTTCAGGCGGGCTGTGAGTGCGATCATGATGTCTCGCTGCTTTAGCAGTAGCTGCTTGTATCGGTCAACCTGCATGATGCCCAAGCGACCTCTGTGATTTGCATGATGCCCAATTGCATAGTGACTTTTGTGATTTGCCTGAAGGCTACAATTGGTAAGCTGCCAAAAAATGCAGTTTTGGGCTTCACAGCTGGGTGCGCAGGCCCAAATATGCGCATGGACTCATGTGGACACACAGTTCTGGAGTGCCAAGCACCTAGACATGCAGGCACACTCTGCTGCAAAGTTCTGACTCTTTGACTCAAAGACCGACCAACAGTTAGCAAGTAATTCTTCCAACAGGAATCATTCCATGGAACGTCTTTGGTGTGAGGATCTGCATTGGAAATTGCAGCCAAATTGAAGCCTATGTGTGAGCTTCCTTGCTCCCCTACATATCAGATTCTCTGCTTACCTGCAAACGGTCCTCCTCCACAGTTTGCCTCTCCCCCTCTAATTCTTTCAACCTCCTCTCATACTCGTCTGCAATACAAGTGGTGCACCCAGAATCACATAATTGGTTCGTTCAATTCTGTGTATGTCAAAGATGCATCACTGGTGCAACGGCTTTTTTACCATTAGCTCTAAGGAGGGAATACGTCTGAGCACATCGCACTCAGGCGTTTCTGGTTCACTGAAACGTTTCTGCTTCATATGACAGAAGGCAATCAGGAAGTGACAGTGATAACGTTCAGTGACAGCGGAGGAGGAGGGCACATGCATAGGTGTGAGGAGTTGGCTGATCGAAAAGTGTGAGGGCATGTGCACAAGCGTGCAGCATGGACAGGCATGCACGGAAGTGAGGAGTTGGCCGCTCAAAAGGTGTGAAGGCGTGTGTACAAGCGTGCAGCATGGACAGGGATGCACAGGTGTGAGGAATTGTTTGCACAAAAGGTGTAAGGGCGTGTGCGCAAGCGTGCAGCATGGACAGGCATGCACGGGTGTGAGGGATTGGTTGCTCAAAGACAGACATGCACAGGTGTGAGGGCGTGTGCACAAGCTCGTGTGGCAGCGGTGCACCAAGTAACTAGAGAACACCTCTGGCTGAATGGCGCGCGGCGCTGGGCAGCAAACCAGTACCAGTTGGAACTCTTTAACATTGCGAGAAATTCAATTAGCAATTAAACAGTTGAACAGGCCCTCTCTCAAGCTGGCAAGGTCAGAGAGTTCCCACAGTAACTCAGTCTCTGACCGGATGTGCCTGGGCTCCCTGAGTAGCAGCTGTTTGAACAGCGATTTACGGTGCCGGTGCTCAATAGCAGCCAAGTCATTGCAACAAATGATGCAGGCAACACTCCAGGAGCTCAAACATTCTTCAGTGTGGACGTGCTTGTGCTCTTTGAGCAGCAGCTGCTTCATCAGCAACTTCACAGGAGCACTGCAAGAAGACAAATAGGCCCTTGTTTGTGCTAACGAGCCTACTTAGGAGCACTGCAAGACCACAAAGTAGCAGCTCAAGCACAGGCCTCAAATTGAAATGCTCCTGTTCTCTTTGAGCAGCAGCTGCTTGAAGGCAGCCAAGTCTTAGCAGCGTACACTCCAGACCACAAACAAGCAAGTCATGCACAGCCCTCACCCCGGATACGTCTATGCTCTTTGAGCAGCAGCTGCTTGAAGGCAGGCGCGTTCTCCCAGCTAGCAGCATTGCCATTGCCTGGTACCGGTGCCCTTGCTGGCCCACCAGCTGCAGCATCTGCTTCACTGCCACCGGGGCCCAGGGCCACACCTCCCACCAACATTTGGCTCTGCAGAAATACGCGAGTTGCACAAGATGATGTCAACGCACGATTGATACACGTGGCTCCGCTTATGGTCTACCAGCCTGGCATCGGTGCCCGTGCTGGCCCACCAGCTGCAGCATCTGCTTCACCGCCACCCGGGCCCAGGGCAACACCTCCCACCGACATTTGGCTTTGCAAGAATGTGCGAGTCGCACAGGATCATGCTCACATGCCATTGCCACATCTGGCTTTGCTTACAATGGCACAGGGCCACACCTCCCACAAGCATGTGGCTCTGCAGGAGTCTGCATGCCACCAAGTGCAGCAGGTGACGTACATAGGGGTACAAATGCGTGATTTATGAGCATGGCTATGCTTGCAATGGCCTAGGGCCACGGCACACACCAGCACATGGCTCTGCATTAATGTGCACGTCATCGTTCATATTAAGTGACGTAGTACATAATAGTACAGATGCGAGATCTATGAACATGGCTTAGCTTGCATCAGCCCAGGGCCACGCTTCCCACCAGCATATGGCTCTGCAGGTGTCTGCATGTCATCATGTACAGCGGATGACGTACATAGGTGTACAAATGTAAAAATCATGAACATGGCTACGCTTGCAATGGCCCAGGGCCACGCCTCACACTAGTATTTCACTCAGCAGGAACTTGCGCATCATCGTTCACATTAAGTGACGTACATAACAATACAGATGCGAGATCTATGAACATGGCTTTGCATGCAATGGCCCAGGGCCACGCTTGCCACCAGCATTTTGCTCTGCAGCAATGTGCGTGCGCATCATCGTTCACATTCACATTAAGTGACGTACATAACAGTACAGATGCAAGATCTATGGACATGGCTTTGCTTGCAATGGCCCTGAGCGCTTGCCACCGACATTTGGCTCTGCAGAGGTGCACAACATGTAGTACCCGAGCACATAAGTCTTCATGTAATGGAAGGGTGACAAGCGTACTATGTAACACATCCTAAGCCTGCCATGCTCTGTTCACCTTCTCCCCACAAAACAGATCTCCAACGCAGCTGACAATACTGTTCATTGCTCTGCATCACACGCTCACCTGCATGCCTTTGGTCTTCATACCATCATGCGACAAACCTGGGCAGCTCTTCACTGATACACTTGCCTGCATGGCCCTGATTTTCACCCCCAGCACCATTTAATCCTCCTGCTCCTTCAGGAACTCCTTGCTGCGCTTGATTCTTTCTCCCTGTGGACACTCACCTGCACAGCCCTGGTCTTCATCTCCAGTGCCTTCTCCTCCTCCTGCTCCTTCAGGAACTCCTTGCTGCGCTTTATTCTTTCTCCCTGTGGACACTCACCTGCACAGTCCTGGTCTTCATCTCCAGCGCCTTCTCCTCCTCCTTCTCCTTCAGGAACTCCTTGCTGCGCTTTATTCTTTCTCCCTGTGGACACTCACCTGCACAGCCCTGGTCTTCATCTCCAGTGCCTTCTCCTCCTCCTTCTCCTTCAGGAACTCCTTGCTGCGCTTTACTCTTCTCCCTGTGGACACTCACCTGCATAGCCCTGATCTTCATCTCCAGCGCCTTCTTCTCCTCCTTCTCCTTCAGGAACTCCTTGCTGCGCTTCTCCAGGGCCGTCAGGGCAGCAAGCTTGTCCGCCTCTGCGCGCCGCTTTTGTTCCTCCGCCTGCAATGCAGCATCGCAAACGTTTCAACTTGTGACCACATAGCAAGGTGGAGGTTTGTCCATTCCGCCCCACGCATCTGTCCCTCCTCTGCGTACAATGCAGCGTAAAGCGCATGTGCATGTGCATTCACTCAGAGGTGCTGAAGCTGCTTGTCAACCTCCGCACCACGCGTCTGTCCCTCCTCTGCCTACAATGCAGCGTGAAGTGCATGTGCAAGTGCATTCACTCAGAGGTGCTGAAGCTGCCTGTCAACCTCCGCACCGCGCGTCTGTCCCTCCTCTGCCTACAATGCAGCGTGAAGTGCATGTGCATGTGCATTCACTCGGAGGTGCTGAAGCTGCTTGTCAACCTCCGCACCGCGCGTCTGTCCCTCCTCTGCCTACAATGCAGCGTAAAGTGCATGCGCAAGTGCATTCACTCAGAGGTGCTGAAGCTGCTTGTCAACCTCCGCACGCCGCCTCTGCTCCTGTAGTGCAGCATGAAGCGCATGTGCACCTGCATCTACTCAGAGGTGCTGGGACTAATCTCCACATGGTGCTCCTCTTCCTGTGCCCACAATGCAGCATGAATTGTGTGCATGCATGTGTAATTAATCTGTAATCAGCCAGAGGAGCTGGGGCAGCTTGCCTATACCTGCAAGCCGCTTCCTTCTACTGCAAGGGGGCATTGCGTAGTTTTAATGTTGCAGCCTGTGCAAGCGCAGACAAGTTGCTTGCCTCTCCAAGACACACCTTCTACCCAACCTGAAATGGCGCGTGACAGGCATGTTTGCAAAAAAGATTGACGTATTTAAGTGATCAATGATACAGGTGAGATGTATATCCTGCCTTTGCCGGTACTCAAACACACACACACACACCGCTTAGTCTAGAGCCCCAGTCCACCAGCTGCTTGCTGTGGCAGCCACTTGACGCGCACATGCATTCCTGTGCCAGCATGCGCGTGCACACACACACACACATACACACACAGCACTTGCATACACACACACATACACACACAGCACTTGCACACACCTCCAGCAGGGAGCGCTTGTCCACCAACTGCTTGCTGCGGCGCTGCAGCTCTTGCCTTAGCCTGCGCAGCTCGCGCTCGTACCTGAGGGACACAAGGCAAGCACATGCATGATGGATGTATGGAATAGCGCATGTTCTGCTGCCTGAGGCCCATGCACTCCTGCAGCTCTTGCCGTAGCCTGCGCAGCTCGCGCTAACCTGAGAGAGAGACACAAGGCAAGCACGTGCTTGTGGTGGTGGTAATGGTAATGGTAATAATGGAATAGCTCATGTTCTGCTACCTGAGGGCTCCGTGCATGCCCATGCACTCCTGCAGCTCTTGCCATAGCCTGCGCTCAAAACTGAGGGGCACAGGGCAGGCTCACGCATGTGTGGATCAATCAAACAGCTGTATGCATGCATGTACCCCTGTCAGAGGGCCCAGTGCATACTCGCACACAATCTTCACAGATTCATCCAACAGCTCATGCTTGCGCCTGAAGAGGCTACAAGCGGAAGGCGCGCTTTTTCTATATCTCATTGGCAAATCATTTTGATGTTCCACAGCTTGATATAAGGGAATAGACAAGTGGCAAGCATGATCGCCAGCGCTTATGCGGGCAAGCACATTGCTGGTTTTAGCGCGCTTGCAGTCGCATTTGCTTGAAGCTGATTTGAGCAACACCATGCATCATGCCAAATGTTCCAAGTGATCCAAATCAAAAATCAAACCAACATCAAAGAAGGTAGATCACATAGAGATCACATTGTCTCCTCATGACGTGCGTGTGGTGTGTATGTGTGTGTGACCTCACTTACTTCCGCAGCAACGTCTTTTGATCCAGGTCTTCGTTGACATGTGCCTCGTTTTTGATGTTCTTGGCTCTGTTAGCAAACTTGAGCGTGGACAAGGATTCCTGCATACAAAGAGCCAGGAGGATGCTGCCACCTGTGTGTTTACATCGCCTCTAATGTCTCTAATGTCCCAGGCGCAGACCGTAAGCTGAGCCAGGAGGATGCTGCCACCTGTGTGTTTACATCGCCTCTGATGTCTCTAATGTCCCGGGCGCAGACCGTAAGCTGAGCCAGGAGGATGCTGCCACCTGTGTGTTTACATCGCCTCTGATGTCTCTAATGTCCCGGGCGCAGACCGTAAGCTGAGCATGGATGAGGATTCCTGCATGAGAACGACCTGAAATCCGCTGCTGCCTCTGCATGCTGCTTGCACTGAAACCCTCTATGACACGCCTTCATGACATGAAATTGCATATTTTGGACACCTTGAACATGCACTGTACGCCATGGAATTGTACGCCTTAAACGATTCCACATCCCATGCAATGAACCAGCCACCACGTTGTTGAGGTCAACTTAATTTCATTCTGTTTCTTCAGTGCAGAGCGCATGCAGTCTCAACCATCTTTGACATGCTGCCTGCTCCCTGTAGACGCTTATCTACTTCCCGAAGGGGAAGACCAAAGATGAACGGGATCTAGGGCAACCCTGGCTTTATCTTATCCAGCAATCCTTGCAAAAAGCGACACAGGATCTGCCTTGGCCCCCAAGAAAATGACACGTATGTGATGTTGCATGGGTAAGCACACTTCTAAGCGGCTGACAGACAACATGCTTGCTTGCAACCCTGTTTGCCTAACATCATTGCGGGAGGCCGCTGCACAGTATCCTACACGCCTGGCACCATCCTTTTTATCTGACATCCTATTCATCTGACATCATTGCAGGGCGCCACTATAGCAAAGCACACAACAAACATCTGCCATCCATACGTATGGAAAAACATCCACTACCTTCTCACTTGGAAAGCCTCCACAGAGGGTGGACTGGAGAGCTCCACCCCGCGAAGTCCCAAATCATGCGTGCAACTTTGAGCTGCTGCAACTTTGCAGACCCCTCGTGCCGAGATGAAAAGTAGTGCGTTGGTTTTGGTCAGCACAACTTTTTTATCCTGGCACCAGGGTTCTGCGGTGATCTACACCAGGATATGTTTTGCTGGAAAACCAAGCAAAACTCGAAAGTGCCCGCCCCAACCTATAAACATAGGCCAAAGTATGATTAAAAAGATGTTGCAATGTAAACAAAATAAAAAGCTCCCGGTACCCTAAGTGAGAACATAGGTCAGGGCTCATAGGTCCACCTACCCTCCCAGACGTTCTCGAAAACCCTGAACCAGCAAGACCACTTATTGACCCCATTTGCTGTATCTCTGCTACATACCTGGGGTAGAATGGGGTAGGTTGAAAACTCCTCCCACTTTAATCACCTTATTGCCCCCATTTTTCCTTTTGGAGCACCCTAGCACACAAACTGAGACGATGTTTCTGTTATGCAGAGTTGTGCTTCAAAATAGAGCTGCAAAAACACATTTCAAGGGCCAAGGCCAGGGAGGCTCAGAAAAGTTCCCTGTGACAGACCCTCCCGAATGGCCAAGTTACGACAGTTAGAGGGCACCTTAGTGCACACCATCTTGCCCTGCAGTCGCCTTCCTCCAAATCTGTACACCGCACAGTCCACATCTGCCACCTACACACCTCAAACGCTTCCGTAAAGGGCGCCACTGAGCACACCATCTTGCCCTGCAGTTGCCTTCCTCCAAATGAACACACCGCACAGCTCACACCTGCTACCTACACACCTGGAATGCTTCCATAGAGGGTGCCACAGTGCACACCATCGTGGTCCTGCAGTTGCCCCCCAGGGAGTCCTCCAGGATACGCGTGAGCTTAGAGTCTCGGTAAGGGATGTGTGTGCGTTCACCCCGTGGGTCCGTCAGTGCCGCAATCACATTCCCTGCAATTGGTGCAGGTCAAGTGGTGACTGCCAGCGAGGGGTGAAGCTCAAGTGGTGACAGCCAGCGAGGGGTGCAGCTCAAGTGGTGACTGCCAGCGAGGGGTGAAGCTCAAGTGGTGACTGCCAGCGAGGGGTGAAGCTCAAGTGGTGACAGCCAGCGAGGGGTGCAGTCAGGTGGCGTGTCATCTGTAGCCATTTGCATCAGCGGCCTGAGAAAAAGTGCATACACATCAGCGCTTGTGCATGCATGCTGCGTTCAGCCCCAGGGAAGGAGGTGGGTGCACCAGCCCCTTGGGTGCGTTAATGCCAGCATCATGTTCCATGCAAGTGGTTCAGGTGAGGTGGCTTGTCATTTGTAGCCTGTTTCATCAGCCAAGGAAAAGATGTGCACATGTCTGCGTTTGTGCGTGCATGCTACATCTAGGACCAAGGACCAAGAAAGAAGATGCATGCCCCTTGATTCTGTCAATGCTGCGATCACGTCCCCTGCAAGTGGCTTGTGATTTGTGAAGAAGGTGCATGCCCCTTGATTCTGTCAATGCTGCGATCACGTTCCCTGCAAGTGGCTTGTGATTCGTGTTACAGGGTTAAGCACATAAGTATTCCATCACATACTCCTCAAAAGACGTCACAACAGTCATCAAACAGACACTAAATGAAGCCTTGATTGCTGCCTGTACAAGCAGCCTGAGAACACATGAGTACACGTGTACGCTTTTGCGTGCATGTTCCATTCAGCCCCTGGGAAAGGGTGCATCTGCTCGCCCCCTTGGTGCATTGGTGTTGCCATCTTGTTCCCTGCAAGTGGCTTGTAATTCAAGTGGCCTCGTTCGTTGCCTGTAATAGAAGCCTAGGAATGCATTCATGAACAAATGCGTTCGTACGCGTATGCTGCTTCGAAACCTTGGGAAGAAGGTGCATTTGCTCGCCCCTTGGGCCTGCCAGCACTGCGACCATGTTCCCTGCAAGTGGCTTGCAAATCAGCGGCCCAAGCAAACGCATAAACACACCTGTACTTGTGAATGGTAAGCAGTATCTCAATGCAGCCCTGTGGAAGACAGCACGTGATATTGTTTTGGTGAATCTCACATTCTATGAGGCAACCATCACTGCAAGCACAATTCCTGCGAGATGATGCACTGGGCACACATGCAGGTGAATCAAGGCAGCAGCAGCGGCAGCAGAATCAGCAGGAGCAGTAGTGCTTGGGATTAGAATTAACTGCCTCCCCTCATATGATCACAAACAGGAGAGCATGCGCGCGCACACCCATACACCCACACATAAGCGCGCACACACACACACATACACAGCAAGCCACCTACCGAGGGCTGACAGCGATGCATTGATTTTCTTGGATTCCTCCAGCCGCTTGCCCACAGCTCCTGTGACGTGCACGCGCTCACTGCCTGCTAAATCTACCAGATTCAGTTTCCCCACCTGCACGAGTGCGCAGAGCGGTGTGGTTTGGTTTGGTTGGTTTGCAAACGTGTAACTTTTGCGCTTTTGAGCTGGTCCACCAGGTTCAGCTTGCCCACTTAAACATGCTAAAATATGATCAGGGTTGGCAAATTCCAGGAATACAATCCGTACACCGTGGTGTTCCAAGATGTTACGTGATCCAAATCAAGGAGACCTGTCCCGAAAACTGCCTATTCTATTAGTTTCAGCTGCATTTTGGCGGAAGTCCATCACGAAAGTAGAAATGTTATCCTTGCGGGGCGTCACGAGAAGTCAACTTCTTGAAAACGAGCCCTGGGCCATGAAATTTGCTGTGCTTCTTGTTCAAAGCAGTAATGGAATCTAAGAGGGTTCAAGAGGAGGTGAAGCCTGTGGAGGCCCTCACAGAGCTCCATGCAAGCACGCAAGCGACTCAGAGGCTTGCCCAACCCAGCCCCTCCAAGTGTCCTCCCCTCAAGTAGCAGAAGCAGTAGCTGATACCTGCAGGTGCGCCTGCAGCAGTGGCAGGAGCAGCTACAGCAGCAGGAGATTGGAAACCCAGCGATTTTCGTTGGTGCTACCCTTCTCCTCCTTTAGGGGGGGGAAGTGGGGCAGAGGCGTACTCCAGCCCTCATCACGACCATTTTTGAGACGCTTCAGGCCCATCATATACAGTTGACACCTCAAATCTTCAAAGAAATGCGTCATAAACATTACGTATCACGTTACAAACCTTGGAAAACCTAGGCACTCCAGCTGTTTTGTGACAGCAAAATTGTGATTACCCTACTGAAGATACAGGGCACCTGTAGACAGATAATTTTGTACTGTTCAGAGCACTGCCAGAGTGCTCATGTCCAGCTTGCACTGAACAGCTTCACAAATGACATGACTGCACAGCCCACACTAAAAAGAAAAAGCACCCTTGAAAACACAGCTGGCAACAACAGCAGCCCAACAACACACATTGCACCGGTGCACAAACAGTGCACACTTGCTGCAGATAAAAAGCTCACCGGCTGACTCTCCAACTTCACAGGATCCATCAACATGAAACATCCCATCATGCAACACAGCCTTGCAGACGCAGCATCATTGAGCAACGCCAGGCTCTGCTGCCAACACACAAACACACTCTCACGCACGCACACACTCTCACGCACGCATGCGCACACACACACTCTCACGCACGCACGCACACACTCTCACGCACGCATGCGCACACACACACTCTCACGCACGCACGCACACACACACACACCTTGATGTTGTGGGGCAAGATGCCTCCCTCTCTACTGCTTGTGGGGCGTGACAGCGCGGCAGCGGCTGCAGGCAGAACAAGAGGGTGAAGGAAGGAATGATGAGCTGAGTCTGCTTGGACGACACGTTTCTTGCCTGTACCTTAAGCGCTGCCCAGGGCGCCAGCAGCCGTTGCAAATAAGGGGCAAAATGTACATTGTGGGTCACTCTGAACCATGAGAAAGAGATTGGGCGCTCAGTCAAGCCAGCTGCCGGTCTACTCTCTATGCCAGGAGGTGGATCCGAAAGACAAAGCAGCAAACAATTCCGAATGCTGCCAATGTAACATGAGACTCTGTGCCAGGAAGCTGTTGCAGAATTCAAGACAATCCTTATCTCAAGGGGCCACTTCTCATAGGGCCACTTCTTGGTTATGCCTGCTTGCCAACAAGTGTGTGATGCGTCTGTTTGACACAAATTAGCCATAGGACCACGGCTGATCATGAGTGTGGAGCGGCTGACAGCTGGAGCACTGTGGGTCTGAAACCATCCTTGCTCACTACAAGAGCACTGCGTGTGGTGCCCTATAGGTCAGCCCAGGCACAGCTCATACAGGTCATGTGGACATGGACAGTTTGGGACGGCAAGAAAGGATGCCCAGCTTTGCCAGCGTAGCCGTCCAGCGCTGTTTGTGACAACTCTTCACACCTCCTCAAGAGCAGGAAAAGAGGATAGGATGCCTTTTCAGAGAGGTCTCAAGAGGTCACAAACGGCTCAAAAGAGCCTCGCTTGAACCTCTCTGTCCCCGCACAGAACCCCCTTACCCAACCTTTAATCCTCAAGCTTGCTATCTGCAGCGTCAGCTTTTAAGCAGGAATAAATAAATAAAGTTGGCAGTGGCCTTTCCAGTGCCAATATTGTGTGCCTCAATGCCTCTCTCTACTTGTCACCGTTGACCAGGTGTGTCTGTCTCAAGCACGCACCTTTTTCAGACACGCTGGTGGTGTACTTCCTTACGATGATGATGCACGCAGCATGGCTGCGGCTGATCATCTTGCCATCTGTATGTGTCAAGCACCCACCTTCTTCAGACACATTGGTGGTGCACTTCTCTACGATGATGATGCACACAGCATGGCTGCGGCTCGACATCTCATTCAACTTGGTTGCTCCAGTGGCACGCTGCAAGCGTGCAGCACAAATGTGTGCACAAGTACGCATGTGTGCACTCACAGACTGCGCTCTTCTGGCTGCTACTTTGCATAAGTAAATGATACCCAGGGGGATGCGCACGTGCACATCGGGGCTCATGTGCAGGTCAGCAAGGACGACGGTTGACATGCGCACGTGCACATCGGGGCTCATGTGCAGGTCAGCAAGGACGACGGTTGACATGCACAGGCACAAGGGACAGGGAATCAATCAGAGCTGAGTGAGGTGACTTTTCTGTACCAGCAGCTTGCTGCACATGCAAGAAGCAAAGCACAAGGAAAACAAATCGCTCTGAGGGCCGAATCGCACACTTTTCCTGCTCAATGTACAGACAGGATTCATGGGAAGTCGTAATGAAAACCCAGGCACAGACAACTTCTTGCGGCAAGAAATAGGAACCCAAGCGCCGATTGCCATGCTGACCACTCAGGGTCCGCACAACTGCTCCTTGGCATGCCCACACAAAACCCAGAGACATTTCTTGAGGCAGAAAACAGAAACGGAAGCACTGATTGCCATGCTGGCCACTCAGGGTCTGAACAAATGCTCCTTGGCGTGCCCCCACAGAATCCAGAGTCACCTCGTGAGGCAGGAAACAGGAATGGAAAGCACTGATTACTGTGCTGACCACTCAGGGTCTGTGAAAACCTGCTCCTTGGCATGCTCCTTGGCATGTCTTGCTTGTGCTTACCCGCTCCTTAGCATGCCCTAACAAAATCAGGCCATGCAGCTGCTAGGCTTTTCAATGCTTCTAGGAACACCCACACACAATGCAAGCTCCCTTCTGTTTCAACCCTTTCTAAACTCCATCCTTGGCATGCTAACACAAAATCCAGGGCTGCATGAAGCCTTGGGCCAGCCCACAACGAAATAGACTTGCCACACAATTCACACAACAATTCCATGATATTCCTGCCTGAGTCGGCCAGTCTCACTCACCAGGGATTGGCCACGCGCCATCAGCTGGTACACTTCTCCTGGGGACCTCACCACCCACTCTGATAGCCCTTCTACAAACACGCCCCTGCATCGGGCGTGGAAGATTTGGTGCGCAAGTAAAGGGCGTGCCAATTTATACATTTTGCCTGGCAAAGCCACCACCCCTGTTACAGCCCCTCCCAAACAAACCTCTGCATGAGGTTTGATTGCAGCTAATCCAATCCATGCCGAAACTCCTGCCGGTTCAACCCATGCCCTACCCTGGTGCAATACATGTCCAACCCCTGCATGAGACGTGAGCCGCATGAGGCGTGAGGGTAGCTGATGCAATCCATGCTGCCACCTTAAATTTATAAGAGGACAGACAGTGCAATCCATGCGAACACCTCTAATCTAATTTAAAGTGCGGCCGATGCAATCCATGCAGCCACCATTTAATCACGATCTGAGTGTGTGCTGGCATACAGAGGCAAAAGAGGTTTCAATTGCATCTCAGAATGATGTGCTGGCATGCACAGGCAAAAGAGGTTTCAATTGCATCTCAGAATGATGTGCTGGCATGCACAGGCAAAAGAGGTTTCAAATGCACCTCAGAATGATGTGCTGGAATGTACAGGCAAAAGAGGTTTCAATTGCATCTCAGAATGATGTGCTCCAGGGACGCCTTGTCAAACTGGTTGTGCACCAACGCTACCATCAGCTTGCCGCTTGCAAGGTGAAGCGGAACCTTCATGAGCTTTTCTTTCAACCCTTCAGGCATTAAAGTTCTTCATGTGCCCAAAAAGTGATTGTTTCCTACACAACGTGCCCCAAAGGACCTCTAGAGCAATGCCAAATGCTCCTAGACTGGCTGGCGAACACCTTGAATTGGCAGGGTAATGCAATATACAGGGCGTTTATATATGTCTGTGACTAAATATGGAATATGGAACATGCCTATAAAAAATATACATATATATGTATGGATAGATGGAATATACATGGAATAGGGCGTATACACACATATATGTGCATGGAACTGGCCAACTGTACAAACACCTGAGCATACCAGCATGTTTTCATGAATTGCATGTATGTGCTCACGCACCTCCGCTTGTCTTCCCGGATGGCCAGGTTCGTGCGGTCCGGTTTGAGCAGGTCGCTGATGACCTCATTGTAGATCTGCAGGTAGCTGGCTCGCACCAGGTACTTGCTGCAAAGGCAGCAAGAGAGCAAGCACCACAGGCAGTCACATGCTGAACCGGTGTTCATGAAGCTCATGACCAGGCACACAATTCGCACACAGCTCACCCCATGTTTACACCTGAATAACAGTCCGCATTATGCCTGCTGCTCATCATTATGGAACAGTTCTGAGAGGGGTGGCCCATGACAAAAGACATCCCTTCTCAAGATGGCTTCCGTGAGGGCCGGGGCTCATGTGGAGCTCAACCATGAAGTGCAGACTTGCACATACAACCAAGTTGATTGTACTTGTATGATTGACGCGCGTGCACGTACGCACGCACGCAAGCACACACACATACACACACAGCGCATGCACGCGCGCACACACACACACACACACACACGCTTACACAGGGCACCCGAGCGGCATACCTTGTGGGCTCAGGGTCATTGACAATGTAGGTGAAGATGTCTTCCACAGTGCGTGGGATGATGCCCCTGTTTGGACCCTCCAAGTCTCCCTCTACAGTGTATGTCTTGCCTGTCCCTGTCTGCCCATAAGCAATCATGGCGGCATTGTAGCCCTGCATATGGCACACACACATAGCGCACTGTTACTTAAAAAGTTGTTTTTTATGTCCCTGTCTGCCCTTGCGCTATCATGGCGGCATTGTAGCCCTGCATGTTGCGCACACACACAAACACACACAGTGTACCATAAATTGTACAGTGTATGCTTTGCCCATCCCTGTCTGTCCTTGCACAATCATGGCCGCATTGTAGCCATGCACGTGGCACACACAAACACACACACATACAGTGCACCATAAATTGTACAGTGTATGCTTTGCCCATCCCTGTCTGTCCTTGCACAATCATGGCCGCATTGTAGCCATATGCGTGGCACACATGCAGCACACTAGGAGCTCTACAGTTCATGTCTTGCACAACCCTGTCCGCCCATACGCAGTGATGGCAATGTTGTAGCCCCTTGCCTACAGAAGTACGATTTGCCGAATCCATAAAAGTACGGCGTGCGTTTCAGGTCTTTCCTGCCAAAAAGCTGAATGTATGGAACATATGTACGGACCTGGCCAATGCTGAACACATGTGCAGGGTTAAAGAGATTAAGGTAAAACATAGAGTTGCAGAGGTAAAGGGATGGAAAAAAATGGGTGCGCAACCTCTCAACCTATAGGACAGGTCTGCAATGGTACCAATATTTAATCGGTGCCCTTGTGACCCATCATTGCTTGCCGGTCACCATCGCTTACCAGTGCATGCAAGGATATCCCTGGTCAGTGCCCTTGTGACCCATCATTGCTTTCTGGCCATCAGCGCCCCCCTGCTAAGCTGCACTGAGTAGAGCAGGTACATGCATGTGCCCCCCCCCCCCTTTCAACTCTCCCGCCTGAAGGACGGACACCACAACATGCTGCAGGTAAACACAATATGCCCCCTCCCTCTCCCACACTTCCACGGGTAGGGTGGACAGCACAACATACCGCAGGTACATGTAATGTGCCCCTTCCCTCTCCCATGTGGGATCCCACAGGTAGGATGGACAGCACAACATGCTGCAAGTACATGCACGTGCCCATCTCCCTTTCCCACTTTCTCACCTGAAGGACGGACATCACAACATGCTGAGCCGAATGCAAGAACACACAATATGCCCGTCCCCCTTTCCCACTCTCCCACCTGAAGGATTGACAGCACAACATGCTGGGCCGAACGCAAATACAGCTCCTCCTGCGTGCTATCTTGGTCATACACGTAATCGAATGTGAACCTGCACAGGACAAGGCCCAAATCAATTTTTGGTGTGTGTGTGTGTATGTATGTATGTGTGATTGATGCACACAAATAGCACCCATAAGCAATAGAGTCATGTTGTCTGGTTCAATAAAGAACAGCACACAACTGGCACTTTCTATGATATGCGCCAAAGGAAACTCGCACTTTCGATGATAGGCACCAGTTGTGTGCACAGTGGTTTCTTCTGGCAGGATGGTGCAAAAACAATAAAAAATGCAGCCTTTAGTGAGGGCAGCAGTGCCTCCTGGCAGAGTGGTATAACACGATACTGTGATTAAAACAATGCAAAAATGTGGCCTTCACTGAGGGCAGCAGTGCCTCCTGGCAGTGCGGTGCTAGCACCACACATCAGTGCAGCCTCCACTGAGAGCAGCAGTGCCTCCTGGTAGAGTGGTATAACATGATACTGTGATAAAAACACCGAAAGATGCAAATATAATATGATACTGTGATAAAAGCACTGCAAAAATGCAGCCTTCACTGAGAGCAGCAGTACCTCCTGGCAGTACGGCACAAACACCACACATCAGTGCAGCCTCCACTGAGGGCAGCAGTGCTCAGTGAAGGCGCAGGGAGTCCTGCACACCTTGAGCCTGTCAGGCACAAGTGCTTGTTGAAATCCAGCAGGAATGACCTCAGACTTGAGAGGCTTTGATTAAGAATGCTTAGGAGCACGGCAGAGGGTCTTCAAGCTCAAGAGCACAACAGAGGGTCTTCAAGCTTTAGAGTTGAGCATTAACTTCATGTGGTCATTTGCTTCATTTCTGTTTGCTGACCTGTAATGCCATCTAGCGCAGGCACCACAACATGCCTGTGATTGACATTGTGGCCGTTTTGCTCTAACTACTTCCTGATCTGTAATGCCAGCCAGAAGCAGACGTGAAAAGCAGGAGCACCCTGATTTGCGCCAACTCTCAATTGATCTGTTGGTTATTGGTGCACACCTTATTGTTGACAGCTGATAAATGCATCTTACATATCCGCCCTCATTTGGTTTGCCATTTGATGATGATGCACATCTGTAGCTCTATCCATACTTCCTCCGGTCAAGCTCTACACACAGTTCATAAATGCCGAGACACGCAGCGCACTGCTCGCATGCAAAGGATGCTGCATATGCATGTGCCCACACCTGTAGGTTGCATAGAGCATGCTGGGGTCCATCATGGGTCCCATCTGGCCTTGCTGCACAGCAAAGGATTGAGTAGTGGCAAAAGGATGAGGTAGAGGCAAAGGGATTGGGTGCAGCATGCCGGGGTCCATCATGGGTCCCATCTGCCCTCGCTGTACAGTAAAAGGGTAAAAAAGACACATTTATTGACAGTGTGGTGCAAGTTAGCACTCGCTCCTGAAGGGCAGACTTGAACATGCTCACGCCAACACCCGTATCCCTCCCCCCCCACACACACACACATGCACACACGTATGTATGACATATTGAGCTCGACTCAGAGGAGCTGCAAGGGGACACATTTAAGACACCAAGAGGGCACAAGATAGATCACAACCCTCAGCTGCATCAAAAGGCTACAGGTCATGGGTAGAACCCATGCCCTGCGTCACCTCTATTGAAAATTCTAGCACTTGACCGAGAACCTGGAGGCGGCAAGCAGAGAAGGCTGGCTTCCAAGCTTCCTGCAGCATCACTCCTCAAACAGGCTCACGTGCATGAAACCCACAAACATTCAGCAAATACACATGGGATTACCTTGGATCCTTCATCAATCCTTTAGCACTGTGTGGAGAGCATCACAGAGCCCAGAGCAATGACGTGCAGCAAACTGCACGCACACTCATTCTCACAAGCATTCCTTCCACTGTTCAACACAACAGAGCCCAAAGCAATCACACATGCAGCTGACTGCAGGCAAGCAGGTTGTCACAAGCATTCCCTCCAACATTTGTTCTTGCTCCGTTCAAACAATGGGCCTGCTTCTACCAGCCTGGGAGTAGCGCACCAGTCATCTGGTACACACACGCGCACGCGCGCACACACACACACACACAGGGATCTCTCTACCATTCAGCCATCACATCCTGCAGCCAACCAGGGCACAAATTTCCAAAACATGTCCAGCACATGCATGTTGTTGATGCAATGTTCTCAAGATTGTCCACAGAGCGGACAATGCACGCGCTAGTAAGCTTTACCTGCAACACAGCAGGCAGGTTTTCAGAGATGGTGGCAATCCTGCCAGATGGGTCCACATGAATCGTGCACTGGTAGGGTCGAAGCAGGCCTCCTCGCAACTCTCTTGCCAGTGGGGGCCGCACACGGATGACCACCTGCCAAATACAAACACACAGAATGCAGGGATTCTATCAGGTGTGCTTGCTTGTGCACTTCATGCCTGTCTATGCATGTACATGCACGCATGCCCATGTGTGTGTATGTACGTTTGGGTATGTTGGGTGTGTGTGCATGTGTGTGTGTATGTGTGTGTGCGTGCATATGTGTGCGTATGCGTGTGCGTGCGTGTGTGAGCGTGCACGCGCTTGCACGCAAGGGTTGCTATCACTTTCATCCTTTTCGACAACAAAAATTGTTGAACTATGTTAAGTGCAGAGGATATCTCACATGTGCTTACACACGCTCATGTTTGTGTACAAGCGCTTTGCCGCAGCCCTCTGCTTGCATGGATGTCTGCGCAAAGCGGCACTCCACAAATGCAGGCACTTCCCTGCCCCTTTGCCATCTTTTTGCTTCAGGACTACACGCCTTGGACACTATTTGAATGGAAATGCAGGTTTAGGAGAGCTTGCATGCATCATATCCGAGCAATCGCCCACCATGAGCCAGTCAGAAACCATCCCCCACACAGCACAGGGATTCAAGAACCCATGCTCTGCTTCACCTTGAAGTTGTCAAAGCCTCCAAATCCATGGGAATCATGCTGATCAACTCCCGAGTACTCCCCAACACTCCCTCCCTCGTTGAAATCGTCGTACTCCTCCCCTTCTCCCTCATCACCATAGTGTGAGTCCAGTGCGTAGTTGTCCATGATTCCCGTATGTAAAAAGAATTTACGTATAGTAAATGAGAACTTCAGGTCAATAGTGCACACAGTTGACCTGGTCAATTCAGCCAACCGCAACAGCTGGCTGCAGGCTCTGTGAACGAGATTACATGGCAGGGAAAACCAATTTTATTTTACATATCAAAGAATCTGCTGGCAGCGTGACACCATATATTGCTCAGAACTTTTCAAAGACAGGAAATTCTTGTTCTCAGTCCCAAGTGGGCTCCTGGTAACACACACACACACACACACACACACAACAGCAGGATGATTTCATTTTGATTTGGAAAGGAGATAAAGTACATGCATCCCTGTCACATCAGCCCCCATGCCTCCCAGGCTCCAGCTCTCCAGGCCCATGCATTCCCAGCGCTCGCAGCACGCCCATTCCCTTGCACGCGGGCAAGAGGGCTTGGAACCCACAGCAGAGTCTCCTACCCTCAAGCTGCTGCAGCCAGAAAACAGCAGCCTCAGCTGCAGCAGCAGCAGCCTCAAGCTGCAGACTGGCAGATGGATCAGCAGATGGATGAGCAGCAGCTTGCCAGGCTGGCCTTTTTCCGAGAAAAAGTGGCAGCGGAGGAAACTTCCTTAGGTTTTGATTTCCTAGGGTTGGATGAAGCTCCTTCAAGCCAAGTTGCGCTTGAGAGCTGGCTGCAAGGAGGAGCTGGCGATGGAGGAAGCAGGGAGGAACGAGCCGCTCCTGTCGGGCTGGAGCCTGGGGTCAGTACTTTAACCCAGGCTCAACAGATATTGTACCCTCCAGATTCAAGCAGAAAGGTCCTCCCAGAGTCCTTTCAAGCACCAGTATTATACCCCTCCCTGCAGCAGCAGCAGCAGCAGCAGCAGCAGCAGAGCCCACAACGTCAACGCAGGCGGCCACGGCCACCTGCTTCTTCCTCACAGGCGCAGCAGCTGCCTGAACAACAGCCTCCCCAATACCAGCAGGGCCAGCAGCAGCAGCAGCAGCAGCAGGAGCTCCCCCAGCATCACCATCACCGTCAGAAGCAGCAACCCTGGTGGTCCTTGCCAGTGCGTCAGGCTGAAGCCGCCTGCCCCCCTCCTGTGGCCTTAGCACTCAAACAAGCATCCCGTGCAACTGGGTCTGAGGAAAACGGCTTGAGCCCTTTGTCAGGTTAGAGTGCCCAATAGTCAGAGCAACCCACACATTGATATACCAGCTGCTCTATATGTTTGTTGATGCTGCATGATGGAGTTGGTGTGGTGCTGCCTTCATTTGCATCTTTTTGTGACTGCTTACTGGCGCTGCACTTTGCGTGGCATACTCTTGAACCTCTCGCTCTTTTGCCCCGTTCCTACCATTTCAGGTGATGGCTCCAACTTCAATTTGGCAGGCAGTAGCGACACCACGCTCTTTGTGAAAGGGCTGAACGCACAGGCGCCCGAGAAGCTGATGCGAGCTGCCCTCGTGGAGGCCTTTTCTCAAGCAGGCCAGCTTGCACAGGTAAGATTGCAGCGGGATTTTACCTTCAGCCAGGTAGTTGCGCAAGTAAGGAGTTTCACCCAGGCTGCCCGAATGAGCACTCTCTTTTTTCTGTTGAACAGTTTTGTGCAGTGCTTGACCTTCAGCCATGTAGTTTGTACAGGTAAGGAGCTTCAACCGGGCTACCCTAGGTAGCACTCTTTTGTTTTGCTGCAGCAGTTTTTTTTGCAGTAGCTCCTGCCCAGGTAATGTCGGCGTTCAATGCCTATACCTTTCATTCCCAAACATGATCTGGGATGGAACGAAAATTGTATGCAAAAATTGCACTTTTACCGTGATTTGAAGTTCTAAACAGCGTTCATGCATGCCTAGTTCCTTGCAGAGACACAACCCAGTGGGGTCACCTTATCGTGCTGTAAACTGAATCCTTCAATCCCACTGCAATGCCACGCGGCTAATGGGCTGATCGCATGTTAATCAGGAGAGAACATGTACAAGTGCAACTGCATTCATCTTTGCATAACAATGTTCCTGAGGCCTCCGCTGCGATATTTTTTCTTGTTGACACAATGGCTCTGCGTATTGGTCAATTATGGGCTTGATATCTGTTACAAGGTAGCTGTGTAATAAATTCAAGACCAGATCAAATAAAGCCAAGGAATTTTGTGGACACAATTAACAATGGCATCGCCAAAGCAGTGTGGCACAAAGCACACAACTATCCAACAGGAGGAGCTTTCTAACTTGCTCTTTTTTTCAGGGAAGGGATCCACTCTGTTTAGTTTTGATATCAAGTTTCTGGTGAATTAAAAGTCTCGTAGGTTCCTTTCCTTCCCTGTTCTGTGCCATACCAGCCACGCATGAAGTGTTGATAGGCTTTGCAGACCTTGCTCAAGGAGATGACAAAATCTGCTGCAGCCTAGGTGACCTCCTGTATTTGCTGCTTATGCTGGACCAGGTACGGCTGCCCAGCACCATTGTACCTTCAGGCAGCAACCCTGGGAATGCAACGCGCGAACTCAAGGGGATCGCCTTCATTGTGTACCAGTCTCCTGAGAGCAAAGTAAGCAGCTGGGTCTTGTCTGGTTCTAATGCTATTTGCGCAGAGTTTTTGAGGCTGCAGTGTGCGAGGAAGTCATGTTGCCCACAGACTCATGTTTTCTTGCACTGCCAAGGACAAAATGCGTTTCTGCTTAAATGCTGAAACTTCCCTGAAGGACTTCACAATCATTAGCACTCCAGTGACAATGTAAAGCTGCAAGCTCTTAAAGCACAACCTCCAATTTTTAAGAAGGTGGATTATCTTGGATGCCTGGCTTGCATGGCTTGTCTTTAAGGCTCCCAATGACTGTGCATCCCACCCTTGCTGGACATAAACTACGGGAATAGGTTGCCCAACTTTGCTCTTGCATGATCGTAAACTGGCACACAGGCTGCAGCAAGCCAAATTCCCAAACTTTGCTTTTGCATATCCTATGATGGCACGCAGGATGCAGCAAGCCAAATTCCCAAACTTTGCTTTTGCATATCCTATGATGGCACATAGGCTGCAGCAAGCCAAATTCCCAAACTTTGCTTTTGCATATCCTATGATGGCACATAGGCTGCAGAAAGCCAAATTCCCAAACCTTGCTTTTGCATATCCTATGATGGCACACAGGATGCAGCAAGCCAAATTCCCAAACTTTGCTTTTGCATATCCTATGATGGCACACAGGATGCAGCAAGCCTAAACTTTTGGCCAAAGTTGCACTTGAATGCTGTGACTCATGGTGCGCAAATGCCGGTTTCAGACATCTGAGGTCATCACCGCCTTGATTTAGCACCTCTTTTCTGTGGGCAGGCCTGCATGTGTGACTGCCTGAAATGCTCGTGCTGTGGAGCAGGTGGTACATGCCCCCATCCTGTGCAGGTTCATCCGAGTAAATACCAAGCAACACATGTTCTTGTCTCAAATTTGCACCCTTCTGTGGGCAAACCTGTACATTTGACTGACTGGTTTAACCGCAGGCCCGTGCTGTGGAGCAGCTGGCAAATACCTGCATCCTGGGCAGGTTCATCCGTGTGGACGCTGATCCAGACAGCCGCAGCAGAAGCAGCAGCGGGCATAGCAGCAAGATTGAAAGCAATCCAAGGGGGTTGAGGGAGGTAGGGGGATCTGGTACGCGGAGGCAGCGACGGGCACACTTGCAGCAGCAAAGAGAAAACAATACTTCCGTGCCTTCGTCTGTGCAAGAAACGCAGCAGCAGTCTGTGGTCGAGATTCCTGAGCCCAAAGCTGCTAGGCGCAGGGGCCGATACTTAGGTTAACATTGCACTCTAGATTGGGGGGTAAGGAAATGAGAAGCATGCCTAGATGCTCAGACATCATGATTGTGCCAGACTGCAACTGAAGTTTTACACAGTTAGACTGTAAATGTGATGACTTGTTTTTTGGAAGGCTTTTGGTGAAGCCTTGAGATAATTGTGCTGAAGCTCCTGTACCTCTAAGTGCACAGATGTGCTCTACTGTGTTCATACCCACCAAGAGTCATTCTATCCATAAAGAAAACAAGGAAAATGGAAGGGAAAGGGGTACATAATTGTGCCTGCCTACGAGGGCAAAGAAAAGAAAAGAAAGGAAACCGTGAAAACTCCCTACATCAATGAAGAGGGCCTTATTGGTTTGGTAACCGTATGACCACCCCACCGCAAGTTCAGACTGAGAAGCACGGTAGGCAGCGAACGAAGATACGTCCAGCAACGAGAAAGAGAGCAAGATAATAGCTGCAAAACTGGGTTCCAGACCTTTAGCAGTAAGCAGGGTCAAGCACAATCAGCCTGCCAAGCAAGGAACTTCCTTCCATGGATTTGAAAGCCATGCCCGGAGAACAAGTGCAAAAAACTCAGTCACAGCATTTCAGGCACGCTAATACAAACTTGGCTATTTGTAGGACATCAGCCTGGTTCATGAAGTCTTTCAGATGTGATGCGCTACTTGGGGGTGCAGAATTAAACAGGTGCCGGACTTTAGTGCGCAGGTTTGTCAGATCCTTGGAAGGGCAATCCAGGATAATATGCTCTTCGTTTTGTATGGTGTGCCAATCACAAAGGATAGGATAGGCCAGGGTTACTTAGCTGCACCTGCCTGCAAGAGCAGCGTAAAGAAAGAAAGAAAGAATAAGCTCCGAGTGCACATTGAGCCAGTCACAGTGACTCACAGTGTCAATACTGGAGGGGTGCAGACTGGTCCAAGGCGCCACAAGTTCCTTGCAGGGAAGTTACAGACAAGTAGCAAGGATTCTGGAAAGAAAAGGAAAAGAAAGGAAGGGAAGGATGTTACATAAGTATACCCAAACATGTCCTGTATATCCACACCCATGAAGCACACCATCTTACAATATTGCACTGGCACCCTCTATAACCAAAAACATGCGGTTCACTTCAAAAGGACAACTAACCCATTATGCCCTCTCCCAGGCTGTCATCAATTAGACAGCGCACTCCACATGCTTTCAGGCTGCCAAAATCATATCATCTTCAGCATGAAAACTGAACGCCACAATGCTGCTGGAAGAATGATCACCAAAGCTCTTAGCAAAAGCTCTTGGGGGGCAGGCTTGGTGAACATGGACACAGGGAGTGATGATAAGTTGGCGCAACACAACCCCCAAATCCCTGCACATGCATCAAACAGTTTTTTACCCCCTTACCTCTTTCCAAGAAAAGAGATCTAGACTCACCTCCAGCCGTCCTGATGCTATATTGATTACTCCCTATAAAGCCAAACCCACTTCTTCTCTTTCTACCTCCTGCTCACACCATCATGCATTACGCAGCAGACACAACCCCACACTGAGGGCCACAACAGCCAACCGCGTGAGGCAACCCCACCAACTGAATGTAAACCAGTGGCATATGCACTTGATTGAAATCAACTACTGTGAAGACACGAGGCCTGGACAGCAGTTGGAGGCGGCACAGCGGCAGCATGCAGACCTCTGCAAACTCATTAATGCAAAAGTTGTGACTCTCCACACCATCCTTTTAAGTGTTGGTGGGACCTGCTACACTGAGCACACCCTTAACCAGTTTAAACGACTGGGACTTGACCACCAATGTGCCCATAAACTTGCTCGCAAGCCTCATGCCCATTCTGTTATGTATCCCAACAAGCTTGCAAGGACAATTGTTACCACTAGGTGTGCTATTGAAAACAATAATACTTGCAGCCAGGTTATGGAGCCGGGTGCTTCCAATGACCCTTCAGATCCTCATTATAATCTTCTTCTTTTTGTAGCTTCGTGTTGGAGGGGATTCAAGGCTCTTCTGAGCCAATGTGTCTCCTTTTTCTTAATTGATGTAGGGAGAGTTTCCTCTGCCTACGTAGTTTTTTTCTTTTTTTTTCTTTTTCTTTCTTGCACCCAGTATAAGAATAAAAAGGTACCAGAGCGGCACCCGGCCTCCAGTCATGGGCAGCTGCAGGTCCATTAGGCCTGGCGCTTTCGTCCGACAAAAAGTCTTGTTGCACTTGGTAGCACTTAATACCTCCAAAAGGAGTCCATACCTCTTTGACCCCAGCATTCCTGATCAAGCTAGACGCACCTCCAGCTGCCCCGATGCCATCTTGGTCACTCCCTGCTAACCCAAATAGACCGCTTACTTCCCCCTCACATCGGGTACTCCACAGTATGAGAGGTATCGAAGAGGCAAGGAGGAGCCAGGCAGCTTCATGGACATCCAAATCCGTCTAATTTGCTTGATAAGGAATCATATACTGTGAAGATACGAGGCCTGGTGCCCAGCTAGAAGCCTCACAGCAACGACACAGTGAACCGTGCAAACAACTTCAAGGTGCCGAGACCACTCTTCACACAATCCTCCTGGGTGTGGGTGGGACTATCTTCACTGCCCATACCCTGGACCAGTTTTGAAAACTGGAATTGGAATTAAATGGCACGAGCACCCTTCATGTTTTCTTATCAAGGGTCTGGATAAAGAACTCGCGAGGAATGTGAGTAGGTTTAGGCTTCGTGCCCACTGCTTGAAGGTCCAATCCTATAAATGGCTGGATGGTTCAAATGTTTGTGATAAGTGCGATTGTGGTGAAATCCAAGACAAGAAACATGCTCTCTTCTATTGCAACTGCTTTGAGGTGCGTGGGCTGCGCAGAAATGACAAGGATCTTTTCATTGATCTTTTCAAGCTGTTACAAATTTTTGCCCTGCTTCCAAACACAAAAGAAGAAGAGCAAAGTCTACGCAGGCCTGAGGCCGCGTGCATCGAGGGAAGGTTCCCTAACTAGCAGGCTAGCAGGGGCCTCACCAAAGGGCCCTCAAACCTGCACTAGACACAGCTAGCCTAGGCGAGAGCCAGAAACAGAGCCAATGGGGATCTGGAGGGTTGTCCGCCATGCGCCTGGACGTCCGGACTCTCCTTCTCCCATTCTCCACCGCCGCGCCCCCAGCAAACTCCCCCCAGAAGCCCCTTGAATATGGAGAGCATGTCTGGTGTTAATAATGGTTGTCGATTTTTGGATAGCATGGTAACTAAGCTTGAATGTTGCTGGCATTCAAGCGGCGCTAGTGATATAGCTTTTTGTTTGGTTAGGCCCAGAATGACAAGAGGTTTGATCGTGTACTCATTGTACATAGTGCCAGCCACACCAATTAAGATGATGTGCAGAGTCACCCTGTTATTCCTGTTTGGATTTTTTGAGTCTGGTTAAAGTATGAGCATGTTGAGCTGTTGCAGTTCCAAGAAAGGAAATGAAAATGAAAAGAAAAAGGAAAAATTACGCAGGCAGTGAAACACTCCCCACAACAGTTAAGGGGCCACATCGGTGCGCAGACCGTATGACCTCCCCACCACGAAGTTCAGACTGATCCTGCAGTTCCAAATACAGACTTTATTCCTTTCTTGGCAAGCTTTCACATTATAACTGATCCTGAGGTCAGTGCTTTCCTAAATCAAGACTCGTACAGATTTTCAAAGTTTTTGTCGGAGTTAATGTCAATCTTGATGCTGGGTGAATATTTCACCAGCAGCCGACCAGCCAGAGTCTCGGGCTTGTGGCCAACCCCTTGTAACCCTTAATCCTTTTAAAAACTAGGAATTGACCCGCAAAGGTCTACCAAACTTGCATGAAGGCTCTATGCCTATTCTGTGCAGTATGCATACAAACTTACCTCAACCGAACGTGTCATTGAAAACAAAAGCACTCATTATGATTCTGGTGCCTTGGAGCTGCGTGCTGTCAGAGAGACACACCAGACTACAACACTACAAGTAGCTTCCCTCTTAAATTTCATGCTGGTTGCACGCACACCACAAACGTCCTGCTTCAACAACTTTTTGAGCATCATACCAAATTGAACCTCCAATCCTGGCTGCGGAAGTGGTTCCAGGGTGCGCGCGCACATCGGAGAGCACCTTGAGACGTTTAAATCCAATCTACTTTGTAAATTTAGTTCTAGAAATTCGTGTGCTGCTGCTGCTGCTGCTGCTGCTGCTGCTGCAGATTTTACATAAAAGTACATGCAAGGATGCTGTGCCAGTAAATGTTTTGATGCAGGTGCACCTGCTGTTGAAAGGTGGTGAGCGGCAGGAGCGAGTCCATGAAAAACGAAAGGTTGCACCAGTTCTTGTATAAACATTCATCCAGGATTCATGCCATCTCATAGAAGAGTAGTCTGTCATGATAGCCTCCCTGAAAAATGATCAGTTGCCAGAACGGGCCACACCACACACAAGCTTCATGAGTGCTTGCACTCAAGAGGAAACTTAATACTGAACAATAACAGGACAAACTTGTAGGGAGCGCGCAAGCACTCTTGAGTCGCCATCATCAAAAGTAATCCTACAAGCTCACCACGCACCCAGATCACTTTCAGAGAAATTTATTATCCGGGTATTGTGAGCCACACGGAGTTGTATCAGCTCTCCAGCCCCGGGCACGTGGCGTTCCTCGTTGGGCGTGGTACTCAAGGCGTCCTCCCTTCTCTCTAACACAGGCGCCCGACACACACAGGTGGTGAGAGCGAAGCGTGGCGTGGCTGCCCCTATTCGTCGTGATCCTTGGCGTTGCGGCCCTTTGTTGCTCTCCTGTTGCGCGGGCTGTCTCTGTCTAGGGTTTTCCGCAGCTGCGTGCTCAGGAGCCCTCTCTCTGTTGCTTGCTTGCTCTCGCATGGCAATGTGCGGCCCGCTGTGTATGCTTTCCTGCACTCCCCGACTGCTGCGTGTGCGCCAGGGCTGTACGCACCGAATGCCTGTGCGTGTTGTTTGCATCCCCTTCCCGCACTTACACGGAACAACCCTTTTCCCACCTCAATCCACCCTCCTGAAATCTCCTCGCTGGTACCACCAGAGTGCATAGCTCACGGCAGATGTGGCTGCACACGCCCTCCCTCTCCTGGATGTGATGATTCAGGCCCAGTCAAGGCAGAAAGACCACAACCCTTGTTAAAATGTTCATGCCCTGCAGGGAAGCATTGAACACAACACTGTTGCCTACCTTTCCCCACAGGCGTTCGCTGGAAGGCATGGTGGACAGGAACAGCAGTGCAGGTGCTGGAGCCAAGAATGAGGGCCCTCAGGAGGAGGAGGCCCCAGCACTCCAGCAACAGCGCCCGCGCTCTACATCCGGCAGGCGCCTGAGCAGCGACAGCAGCACAGGCAGTTTCACAGCCATTTCCATGGAGGACGAAGGCCTGATGGGTGCCAGGCAGGAGGAGGCCGCTTTGCAGTCTCACACGCCTCCCCAGCAGCCCCACCCCCTGCGCTCCGCCGCCTCAGCCTCCCAGAGCAGCGCCCCTTTCGCTGACCAGGGCAGGAGCAGCAGCAGCAGTGCTCAGGCCGCCTGGGCCAAGGCCTCCTCTTTCAGCAACCCTGCGTACGTGGCCGATTTCACCGCCATTCCCCCCCTTACTGACAGCACGGCACACCACACACACCTCCCCTTGCCACCCTCCTTCCAGCCAGCAGCAGGCAAACCTGAGCACTCAGGCAAAGCTGACAGGAGGCACATCCCCTCTGCAGATGCTCATGCTGCAAACACAGACGAGCAGCAGGCGCCATCTGGTTACACGGCAACGCGCATGGAAGCAACCATGGGCAGCTTACTGGACCATAGCGAGGAGCTACCAGTGGACCGCTGCATCGTGGTGAGCTGTGCTGCTCTCTTTCAAGGCCACAAGGGCGCAGTGGGTGGTTCAAAAAGTCATGAGCCTCAGATCCTGCGCTTGATCTGGCTGCTGCATGTGCGCCTTGGACTAGAAATTGGTGACCGTGGACACACACACACATACACACGCACGCACACATGCACTCAATTGTGCACGCGCATGCAGAGTGGCGACAGCTTCTACAGCGGCAACCTGATGAGTGGCAGCAGTGGTGGCCTGCAGCGCGGTGCGCGTGTGACGCAGAGGGCCTCTGATGGTGCGGTAGTACTGGAGCTGCCTGGCGCGCGGCAGCTGCTGCTTGTACATGACGAGCAGGAAGGAGGGGGTTTGGCAGGGACCAGGTGTGTGTGTGTGTATGTGTGATTGAGCTCGCTCATGCGCTGGCGCGCACATGTGCAGAGGTATGTCAGATGCGCTCCTGATCAAATACAGAATGCTGTCAGATGCACGGACATTCGCAAGGTTCCCAAGAGGTTCCCACCCCTCTTTCACATGCTTGCTGTGCCTGGATCCTGCAACAGCCTGTGCACATACATCCGCATGCATGCACATACACACAATTTTAAATTTAAGTGCAAACACTCCACTGCCCTGCTCATGCTCCTACCTTCCTGTGAAGCTACACACACACACACACATATTCTTGGGTGTGTGCACTGAACTGCCCTGCGCATGCTCCTGCTTGCGTGTGAGGCTAACACACACGTACACACGCATGCACGCACGCTCATAATCTTGGGTGCATGCCCTTGACTGCCCTGCGCATGCTCCTGCTTGCCTGTGAGGTACACACACACGCACACACACACACGTACGCATGCATGCATGCACACAATCTGGGGTGCATGCCGTTGACTGTCCTGCGCAAGCTCCTGCCTGCCTGTGCGGCTAATACAGACATGCACACACATACACGCACGTACGCACACACGCACACAATCTTGGGTGCATGCCCTTGACTGCCCTGCGCAGGCTCCTGCCTGCCCGCGAGGCTGGGCCCTCAGGCGCTCACGATGGCCACGGTGGTAAGGGTGCCATTGCTGCCAGACACTCAACGCTGGCTCGCAAGGGCAGGCAGGCAGCAGAAGGCCCCCACCCCATCATCCAAGTGATGAGGTAGGCTGTGTGTCTGTGTGTGTGTGTGTGTGTGTGTGTGTGTGTGGGCGCGCGTGCGTGCGTGCGTGTACCCCACCCCATCACCTTGGTGTCAAATCAAGCTGCCTCTGTGGGGGTGTGCATGTGTGGAGACAAAAGGGCATGTGGCCTGTTTCCTCTGAAATGGCAAACATTGAAGCAATTGACGTTTCTCCAGCAGGAACAATGTAGATACCGTACAGAAACCAACCCATTTTGCACCCCCAAATAATCAATTAGTTTTGCAACCACGCATGAACAGCGCAGCCCAATAATTATTTTCATTACTGCGCAGCAAATATGCAGGGGCTTTTGGCCCCACAATGCACAGCAAGCATCTGTTCAAAGGCACCAACAGTTCAAACACCAAATCCAGTGCAATCAAGTCAGCAGGCACACAAAAAGGTCATTCATCCTCTCCACCCCATCTCTTCCACCCCTCTTCTTCTTGTTCACTCTTCATCACTGCTGCCCTTCTCACTCCTGCAGCAGCAGCTGCTGCTGCTGTCAGCACCGCTGCTCTCCTCCTCACTGTTGCTGCCACTGCCGCTGCTGCTTCCCTGTGTACGCGAGTCGTGCTTGTGCTAGCACGCCTTGCTGATGCTGCCTTGGTGCAAGAAACTTTGGTGCGGGACTTGGACCTGGTCCGCGGCCGCATCATGTCAGCAAGCTGCTCGTCTGTCATGCAGAAGTTATCCTTTGCCTTCCTAGCATGTGCAATGAGTCCCTCGTGCTCCTCCTGCTCCCCCACACCACCATCCCACACACACCCTCGCCCTCATCTGCTGCCATCAGTTGCGCTGGCAGTTGCTGTCCCAGTGGCACCTGGGCAAGGCGCTGCACGAGCTCAGGGGGGCCGGGGGGGGGGGATGCCCTTGCCCACTCATGCCAATCGCTGTCCCGAAACCTTATTTTTTACAACCACGCACTACCGCGCACCCTCAAAATAAATACACATTTTTCGTACACGCAGTCACCGCGCAGGGCAAGGAATGAAAATTATGCGCGGTGATATAGTTTTGGCACGGTAAACAGATGAAGCATTTGCTTGGCCTGGCTTGTATATGCCAACGGAGCCAAGCCCTTTGGCATTTGCAAGCCAGGGCAAGCATGCTGTCTCTTCTCGTCCTTTTCGTCAAAACATCACTTTACGTACATGAGCAGGTGTGCGCCCTGTCGTTACAGCTGTCTGCAGCTCTCAAGCAACTCTGCTCCAGATCCTCATTTCGTTCTTAACTGTCAGCCCGCACTCGTGGGAGTGGGCGTGGTGCACTGTATCAATTTTTCTTTTTTTAAACGAGTCGCCTTTTTTTTTTGGACGACATCTGGCCGGATGTGCATTCTCTCTCCTTCGACTTGGTCTTTGTCAGTGTATTGTGCACAAAACTCCTTGATACATGCAGCCCTCTGCCTGGCAAGGACTTCTCTGTTCCTTTCTTTTCTTGCACGACCACAGCGGATGGCTCCGCTCGCCCAACTTTTCTTTGCCACATCCTGGTTGTGAGTCCTGGATTCAGGGTGTTGTTTTTGTGAAGTCTGCATACTCAACCACTCTGTATGTGGGTGTGTGGTGGCACGCATGCAGGGCTGAGATGGGTGATTTCGGGGCGCGTACAGCCAAGAGCGTGTTGCTGGTGGGCTTGGGTGCTGGCTATGTGTCCTCCTTTGCGCGTCTGATGATGGGTGAGGCGCGCGTCTGTGCCCTGCTCAATGTGTATGTGTGTTTAGTGGGTCGACATGCGTTATTCAATGTCTGCACTGAGCCAGCTCCTCAGTGCGCCTGATGATGGGTGAGGCACACACTTGGGTCTGTGCCCTGCTCTATTGTCTGCATTGAGTAATTTGATATGCCCCCTCCATTTGTTCACTGAACCAGCTCGTTTGAGGGCCTGATGATAGGTACGGCTCACGCGGGTCTACCGTGGCGCGTTTTATGACCTGACGAGTTGCGTGACAGTGCGATGTGCAAATCTTTGCCCATGTGCGTTTCTGGTGGCGCCTGGTGCAGTGAGGCTTGAAGGGAGTATGTGTGGCATTGGTGAGCAGTGTGCCGTGTGGGAGCTGGCAGCCTGCGCTGTGTGCGTTTGTGTGCACGCGTAAACTTAGGTGGCAAGGCTAGATTGGTGCATGCACCCCATAACATGCATCCGGGACAACAAGTACTCTAGTAGTGAATGCGTTCTAACTTTGAATTAAAGTTTTTGAAGAAATGCAATTCAACATCAACATGCCACACTGATCCATTGACCTCTGGTCTGTGTGCCTCCGTGCCTCTGCTCCAGCACACCATCATCAAAAGCTTTTATGGCGCATGCTTCTGATCTCCTGTTACTGCGCTGTGATCTGTCATGTCACTGCGCCTGTTCTGTCGCAACTGTGCTGTGATCTGTCGCCACTGTGCCTGTTCCAACGCAGACATTGAGCGGGGCACATCACCACGTCCTGGATCGCTGATGGGGCACTGCATCATGGATTCCAGCACTGTGGTGGCCTCCATGCTGTCAGGTGAGTTTCCACATTGTGTGTGCAGAGGGGCTGCTCATGCCCTCAGGCATGCTGCCCTAAGAAAGAGGAGTGTGTGGCTCCTGGATGTAAGTGCGTGGCTGGAGGGGCCATGCGGGGCAACACTTTCCATTTTCTAAGCTGAGGCACATTTTATGGGATTGCTGCGTCGCGGGTGGAGGGGATGGGTTACTGCTAGGTGCTGTGAAGGGAGTTCCGAGAAGCAGCTGTCATGAAATGACAAAACATGCGATGAGGTACGAAATGTTTTGCATCTTCGATAAGCTAATTTTTTATTATGCTGTAACAGCAGCCTGGTTGCTGGGCATATTTTTCCAAATTCCCTATGAGCAGTCTCATAGAATTGCAGGGTTGGTACTTTCTGAAATGGTGGCAGGCTGGAAGATGGAAATGGGGTGTGTATGAATCGCCTCTGAGCAGCCTTTTGCTGGACACGTTTCGCTCTTTTAACACTATCTTTGCTTGTGGGCACGCTTGTGTATAAGTTGTGCCACTCCATTCTTTTTGCCACTTTTATGCATGCACAATGCATGCATATGCCTGCTTACATGATTGGAATTCCTATATAATTGGTGAGCTTCAGCAGCATGAGCACTTGTGGCCCCCTCAGTGCAAGGGCAACATGCTCCACTCATTTTTGCACGTACCAAAATGCACCCAATATTTGAGCACAGGAATGAGAGCAACGTTTGTACGCATGAATGATCACGCCCTTCACTTGCTAAAACGCACAAACACGCTCAGGCCTGGTGGCGGGCCCCCTTATGGCGACTGCTTACCTTGCACGCTCGGAGCTCAAACCTGTTTTGCTGAATTTCTCACCCTGTATTTCCATATGTGCACAAACACGCTCAGGCGTGGTGGCGGGCCCCATTGTGGCGTCTGCTTACCTTGCGCGCTTGGCACTTAGACCCGCCCTGTTGGCAGGCGCTGTGCATGTGGGTGTGCGCTGGGTGCGGCGCCACCGCAACGGCGCTGCTGCGCTGCTGAAAATGCTGTCTTCAGGTGCGCCTTGCTTTGGCAGACAGGTTTGCTAGATCGGTAGAGGCCTAGAAGGCTGAGATGGTGTGTATGCGTGGTCTGGTTTGTCCTAGGGTGTGCCTTGCTGTTATGTGGTCTCTTGTGTTGCGAGTTGCCAAGAAGGCTCGTTGTGCTGGTGTCCGCTTGGTGCCATGGGATTGTGTCATGGGGGTGCAGTGGTGCAGCTGCAGAGCTGGGCCTGCAAGCTAGCAGGTAGCTGACTGCATTGTTGGCTGGAGAAGTGAGGAATCCAGTCAGCTACCTGGCTTCCACTTGGTATTTGGATACACCCGATGTGTGGGTCAAGCCTGCGAACCTTGCAGGGAGCTGACTGCATTGTTGGCTGGAGAAGTCAGGAAGTCCAGTCAGCTACCTGGCTTCCACTTGGTATTTGGATACACCCGATGCGTGGGTCAAGCCTGCGATCCTTGCAGGGAGCTGACTGCATTGTTGGCTGGAGAAGTCAGGAAATCCAGTCAGCTACCTGGCTTCCACTTGGTATTTGGATACACCCGATGTGTGGGTCAAGCCTGCGAACCTTGCAGGGAGCTGACTGCATTGTTGGCTGGAGAAGTCAGGAAATCCAGTCAGCTACCTGGCTTCCACTTGGTATTTGGATACACCCGATGCGTGGGTCAAGCCTGCGATCCTTGCAGGGAGCTGACTGCATTGTTGGCTGGAGAAGTCAGGAAGTCCAGTCAGCTACCTGGCTTCCACTTGGTATTTGGATACACCCAATGCGTGGGTCAAGCCTGCGAACCTTGCAGGGAGCTGAAGTCCAGCCAGTAACCTGGCTTTCCATTTAGTTCCAGTCAGTTACCAGTTGCAAGCTTGCAGCTTGACTCACACTTCTACGGATGTCTACATACCCAAGTGGAGGCCCGGTGCGCCTTGTTGCTGTGAGCCCTTCTTCATTATGGGTCATCTGGAGCGCTGTGTGTGCAGGTGCCTACTTGTCGTTGCGCATGTGCCGTGGCATGGCTGTGTGGCTTGAGATGCAGAGATGCAGTCAGAGGCCTGCTTTTTTTGTTAGCTCCGGTTGCAGGCAACCTACTGGGCCAAGCAAAGTTGCCGGGCAATAGCGTGCAAGATACATGCAGGCATCAATTATTGCCCTGGAAGGCACCGCCCAGGGGACACCAGAGCTGCATGCTGCACACCAGCTCCTGCGTTGCGGAACGCATTTCTTTTTGCGCATGGGAAATGGCGTGAGTGGTTTGCTGGCTGCAGGTGATCTGCTGCGCCAGATTGAGGCTCTTAAGGGCATCGCCAAGCGAGCTTCCTTCTTGCGCGTGAAAAATGGTGTGAGTTGTTTGCTGGCTGCAGGTGATCTGCTGCGCCGGATTGAGGCTCTCAAGGGCATCGCCAAGCGAGCCGCAAACTCGCCTGCATTCAGGCGCGAGTTTGGCCTGTGAGTACCCACCTGATTTTGCAAGCACTGAGGTTTATTGCGACTTTGTTTTGGAGAGCAGCATATGGTCCTTGACAGCAGGCAAGGTTTCCTTCCTGCACATGCAGAAACGTGCTGAGTAGCACATTTGTGTGTGTGCGTGCTTGCGCTCTCAGACAAACATGTGTACAAGTTTGACCTCTGAAGGCACTGAGCTTGCGCGCGCATGCACATGTGTATCAAAATTTCAATGTGTGCAACCAGTCTTTTTGGGGAAGCTGTTGTACGTGTCCATGCATTCACTTCACCCCATTTTTGGAAGAGGCGTGCAGAGCTGACAAGCTTGCATGTGCACACGTGCGTATCTCGCAGCTTGTCTGGGGTGGAGCTTGTCCTGGCTGTGCTGGCGGATGCGCTTGCTGGCGCACAAGCTGCCATCAATGCAGCTACTCAGGAGCAGGCCGCAGATGATGCGACCTCAGACGCAACTGGCCCTGTGCCCCTGGGCTGTGGCCGTGCCAGGTGTGTGTGTGTTGTGTGTGAGGGAAAAGGACATATGGTGTTCAGGGTGTGCAAGGCGTGTGCATTATTGCAATGCACCGCCTTGTGTGGAGCCTGACCTCCTCCTTGCTGCTCCTTTTGCGATGGTCATAGATGTCAAGACTTACAGAACCTCCCTTAGGAGATGCCCCAGAGGCTCCCACATCATGACACACACGATGGCATTTGTTATTATGCATGCTACAGAAAACAATGTTTGATTTTATGTGTGTATTTGTGTTTGGTGGACTGGCGTTATCTTTGACAGCTACAACTCCTGGTGTTGCCGTGCTTGTGCCCTGCTGTGGTGCCTCCCCTTCCATCTCCCCTTCGAATCACACCCTGTTCATGCTTGGTATGCTTGTGCCCTGCAGTGGTGCCTCCCCTTGCCTCCTCTCACATCCTGACCTCAGTTTGCACCCCCCCCCCAAACCCCTCCTTGTCCCAACTTGCACTGAAATGTACACAATCTACCCGTCCACACAGCACGCTGGAAAAAAGCCATTGTAAATGAGCTGACAAGTGGCTGGATTCCTGATGTTTCCTGGTACCTCCTGCTTTGCAATGATCAGTGCGTCTGCCAGTGCACCTGTGTGCCATTGGGGTCACCTGGGAAGGATCTTTGTTTTGTGCAGACGCACAGGCACACAAAACCGATTGCCTTTTAGCAACAGGTGTGGAGTGCAGTGCACTGCGCCACACTGCAGAGTGTCTGCAGGGAAAATGATGGAGGCTTGAGGAGCTGCCAATGGGCGCACCCGCCACAATCATTTCCATTGCCATTGCCATCACTATCACTATTATTGCAATCATAGCCATCATGGTCATCATCAGGAGCAGCAGCAGCAGCAGCATCTTCCAAGGTCGCAACTGTCACCACCTTACACTGTCATCACCTTACACTGTCATCACCTTACACTGTCATCACCTTACAATGTCATCACCTTACACTGTCAGCACCTTACACTGTCATCACCTTACACTGTCATCACCTTGTCATCACCTTACACTGTCATCACCTTACACTGGACACGTTCAGGGTGAAGCAACCCCGGGGCGTGCGTGCTCGTGGCGCGGCTGCAGCAGCCAAGACCAGCAGCACTGCTGCTGCAGCTGCCGCTGCCGTGCGCAGCGGACGCGTAGGGGAGGGCAACATGCATGGCGCGTGCATCGTGGGCGCGGACGGAAACCTGGTGCCCGTGAGTGCCTATTGCGTGGGTTCCTGTGCATGCATTGGAGTTATGCCTGCACGCCTTGCCTTACAAGCTTCAGGACGGGGGGTTTCTGCGCGCGCCTGGCGGGGCACTCCAAAGCGTGCAACTCAGCAGTACATACATGCCTCTCTTGAAGTGCGTGCCTGCCGTGCATGCTCTCTTGAGAGTTTGGTATTCTCTCAGATTGCATCATGTGATTCCCTTGCCTCCCAGCATGCCGTAGCCGTAGGCCTGTCCTATTCGCTGCCCGTTGTCATCGAGAAAACAAGTGATCAGCTGTTACAAACAGAACTTCAATTGCATTCAAATTTTCCATATCCTTTTGCCCTGCCTGGCCTGCAGCCCATGCTGGCTGTACCATGCTTGTAGCACATGTGTGGATACGCATGCTTTCATTCCTTTCTCCAATGTTTGTGCTTGTGCAGGTGCTGGGCCTCTCCGGCCCGCTGCCCATGCTGGCTACACAGGCGCTGAGGGAGCTGCTCCGCTCGCCGGAGCACACAATGGTGAGCGCCGGTTCCTTCCTAGGTCTCCTTTCGTGTGCAAGATTTTGGAGCAAAAGCTAAGAGCGATGTTGAAGGTTAACTTGCTCACTGGGTTACATGCGTGCGTGGATGCCTGCTCCTTCCTGAGCTGGTCCTTGTATCAAAGTTTACTATTGAGAAGCCACTATGGGAGCGCCTCTTTGGGGCATGTTCACTGCTGGGGTGCTGGTCTGCTGTTTTATCATTGTTGGCTCCAGGTTGCAAGTACATGGACAGAATGGTTTGCCAGGTCCGGACACGCTTGCGCTGATGTCATGACCTAAGACCTGCAGTTGTATTGACACACATCGGACACTCAGCACAAAGGTTGTCTGGGTACCTCCTTCTTGAAATGTCCAGGCAGCGCCTTCACTGGGTGTCTGATGTGTGTGTGTCAAATACAACTGCAACAGGTCTTGGGTGTCGTGCTCATGCCGTCAGGAGCAGGGACATGTTAAATGCAAGTCGTAAAAGTCTTAGCTTATTACAGGAGGCTTCAGAAAGCACAACGTTTGGACACCAGGGGTCAATCTTGTAACAGATTATAGAATTGGTTACCATGAGGTCGAGAGCCTGCAATTGGCATATATTTTGGGTCCAAGAGGAAGAGGCAGGGGGTGACGTGGTTCTAAGGGGTTCTGACTTTTTGGGACCCCCCTCCTTCCTCTGGGAGCCACTTCTGCACAATATGAATTTATCATCAGATTCCTTGGCTCAGGATTTGTCGATTGGCACCCTTTTTGTGCACACTGGTTGAAAGGGGAATCTGTATGCATGACTTTGAGTCAGTGTCATGAGCACAAGGGTGTGGGCAGGAGGTGGTGAGGAGGCAAAGGTGCCGCAAATCAAACCAAACTTTTGCGATAATGACAGTAAAGGTCACCCGATTGAAATGCGGGGGATGGGAGGGCAGTTTATGGACTTGCAAGCTTCCTGTGGGTGCCAAGCAGGACATGCATGCGTAAGTGTCAAGCGGTCCAGTTTTTCTCCATAACTGCTGCAGTTCTTTTAATGGCTGCAATAAGTAAGCAGATGAATAGGGCATTCAAAAAGGAGCTAACTGGCACCCTTGGCGTCTGGATTGGAGCACTGGAAGGGGAGTTTTGGGGGGGGGGTGCAGGGGCTTCCAACCAAATTATAGCATAAATTCCACTGCTGTTTTGACCCTCCTGTTTTTGATCACACTTCCAGGAACAGGGCCTATTCAGAGAATTGTGCCTGCATGGCTGCGTACCTCATATGCTTGCGCGCGCACACAGACACAAACACACACGCACACACACATGCAGGCCCCTCTCGTGCGTGCGGGCGGCGTGACGCTGCTGGTGCACGCAGCTGCAACATCCATGTACACTGTCCCCCCTTCTGCCGCTGCTGCTGGTGTCACCTTAGACGCGGGGGAAGCAGCAGCAGGCGCAGGCATGCTCCACACCTCCTCCAATGCTCCATTGGCAGTGGCGGCGCTGCAGGTGTGTATGGAGTTGGAGCTTTGCGCGCGTGCATGTGCGAATGCACGTGTTCTGTATACATGGCTGCACGCTTGTTTGAACAACAACAAAAACATGGCTGTTTAAGCACTGCACAACACGCTTTTTTTTATCATTCTATGGCAAGCAGCTCATGAGCGCGTGGAGACAACTGGAGACAGCAGCCTGCCCCTCCTGCTTAACGTATCATTTTTGGTCATCCTGCCACCAAATTTGCTGCAGTTCGCCTGGCTGTGTACGGTACACAGCGTGTGTGTGTGTGTGTGTGTGTGTGTGTGTGTGTGTGTGTGTGTGTGTGGTGGCTTGCTTTTAGCCATGCACACAACCGTAGTAGCTGTGGTCCTCACCTGCTACTTTGTTTTCCTACTGCTGTTTGCCTGGCTGTATGCTGCATGCAGGTCCTGGAGGCAGTGGCGAGCGCACCCCTGAGTGAGGTCAACACTCCACTGCCCACCACTGCTGCAGATGCGGCAACCGCCTTGACCAAAGGTGAGCACACTCAGGATATGGCATTGCAGTGTATTCACTTTCAAGGAGCATACTTGAAGGCCTCAAAATGAGTGCAAGCAGTTGCAAAACTCTGCTTCCCCCGAGGGTTCCAAAGCCATGGGTTTCAGTCATTCCAGCTGCTGCAGGTGACAGAGAAGAGGCTGCCGCAAGATAGAACTTCTTCCCTGAAGTGCTGTTTCAAAGCAATGGGTTTCAGTTGCTCCAACTGCAGGTGACAAAGAAGAGGCTGCCGCAAAGGAGGGCTTTGCCCATGCAGTGTCCACAGCGCGCATGCAGCTGGCAAGGTGTGTGCTGTTTATTTTGTGCGTGTATTGTATATATACACGTGCATGTGTACATGCGTCTGTGTGTGTGTGTGCGCGTGCGCGCACGCGTTGAAAGCTGGTATATCAGTGTTTGTGCGTTTTGGGGGTGGGGAGGAAGGCTGCCAAGGCGCTGCGATCTTTACAGGTCCTTGGGTTTTCCCAGCCAGCTGCTCGATATAATTTCACATCTGAAATTTAAGACATAACTGCATGGTGTCCCTTGTGTCCATTGTGCAATGCCCCTTGTGTCCATGTGCACCAATCTCACGTGCATACACCCTCTGAGAAGGCTTCTGGTGTGCGCATCATGCTTGCAATCCAATTGGCCACATGGCCATGTCAGCACATGAACAGCTTTCGGGCACGCACTTCTCTTTGTGACGAGTGCTTGCTTTTGCGAGGTGACCCATGAGCGTGCGCCTGCTGGTGCACATTGTGTGCAGCCACATGGCCATGGCACCGTTTGAGCGGCTTTTGGGCGTGCTGTACTTTGCGACAAACCCTTGCTTGCTCTCTCGTCACCGAGTTCTGCCTGCTTGCAAACGAATGCTCACTCATGAACGCATGTGTTTGACACGCAGTGACCCCATGTGTTTGACACGCAGTGACCCCATGTGTTTGACGTGCAGTGACCCCATGTGTTTGACGTGCAGTGACCCCATGTGTTTGACATGCAGTGACCCCATGTGTTTGACGTGCAGTGACCCCATGTGTTTGACATGCAGTGACCCCATGAGCGTGCGCCTGCTGGTGCACGTCGTGCACGGCCACATGGCCATGGCTGCGCGCGAGTGCCATCTGATGCAGCGCACTGTGGAGGGCACTGATGCGCAGCAGCTGCAGGCAGACAAGGAGGAGGGCGGCATGGGAGCTTCAACACAGCAGCAGCAGCAGCAGCAGCAGCAGGCAGCCCTGTCCAAGCACTTTGCTGCTGCCTGGCCTGCTGTGCGCCTGCTCCATGTGAGTGTGCCGCCATTGCGTCAAAGGCGAGCTTTTTATTGGATCAGACTTGGTTCGGTCAGATCTCTTGTCCTGAATTGATTTACGAGTGAGGGGCAGTGCTGGAGCTGTAGCAGCAACTGCAACAAATGTGTGGCTGTTGCGTGATTGCTTGCTTAAGAGTGTGCAAGCTCTTGTGTGGCTACTTGCTCGGAGCATGCAATTTTTCCTGAACAGGTAACATGAATGCATGCATGCCGGCGTTGAGGTTGCAGATGCGTGTGAACGCTCGCGCCCCTTGCCTCAACACGGATGCTATTTTATGACGGTTTAACTGGCAGCCATGCCGTTTTGAGGGAGGTACAAGAGGAGCAGCGGATGAGGAAACACGTTTCCTTGGCGATGCACACTCATACATTGCTGCTGCTGCTCTCTGTGTGTGTATATATGTGTGTGTGTGTGCTCTCCAGCTGTAGCGCTGGAGCCGTAGGCAAGGCCACGGTGGGCGGGGCACAGGGCGTGCATCAAAATCTGAATTTGTGTCGCGACGTATTTTTGACATCAGTGCTACCACTGCTGCTGCTGCTGTTGCCATGGGTGCGCAGGCTGTGGCGCTGGAGCCGGTGGGCAAGGCCATGCTGGGCGAGGCACAGGGCGTGCATGCACTGGTGGAAGTGCTGTGTGCCGCACCAACTGGCTCCAAGGTGCGGCATAAATGCACGCGTCGCACACACGCACACGCACACACGTCGCACACATACACACAAATACACACACACACGCACACGCACACGCATGCGCACGCAAGCACACGCACACACAGACACACACGCACACACGCACATGCATACACACACGCACACACATCTTACATGCTCAGGCCTTCAAAAGTGTACATGTTGCAGATGATGAACAGAAGAGAGCATTCAATGAGGCTGCAGATTTGTATAAAGGAGTGGGCAAGAGCAGAAAGAGTTCGTTTGAATGCACCCTTGTGTCCTCCTGCAGGGGATATCCGCTGCTGCATCCACTTTTCTCTGGTGTGAAAACATCTGCATCCTCAAAACATATCTGCCTACCTCAAAGTAGAACCGTGAGAGTTATCATTTTAGATAAGGCCTGCGTTGCAAGCCCCCGCGTGCGCGCACGTCCCCCGATATGACACCTGCTGCTGCAGCCATCTAAGGCCTCCTTCGCATGCTCCCCCCGCGTAACACGACGTGCTCTCGAAGGCATCCCCTCCATTCTTTACACACCCCTTGACTCATTTGCGCTTGCCTTCCATTGTTCGCACATGCCCCCCTGCAGATCATGTCCGCTGCCGCAGCTGCGCTGCACACTGCCGTGCGCGGCAGCGTCGCCAACTCCACTCTCCTGTCCTCTCTTGACCTACAGCCCCCTGCCCTCCAGACACAGTCCAACACGCCCATCACACTGCCTGTGGGCGGCCTGCTTGCTGCAGCAGCAGCAGCAGCAGCCGCACCCGCTGGTGGTGATGGATGTGGTGTAGGTGCAGCAGGCCATGAGTCAAAGAGCACGCTGCGCGCGCATATGCACCACGCGCTTGCCCATGTCAACCGAGCCATGAGCCACTCTGGCGCTGCAGGTATGGGTCGTGTGTGTGTGTGTGTGCGCGCGCGGATGTGTTGAAGGCCATGGGGGTGTGGGGGTGAGGTTGCATGCACATGCATGAGAAGTGTAATGAGCCCCCCTTTCACGCACACACCCACCCACACACGCACGCGCACACACCCACGCAAACACACACACACACACGCACACGCACTCACATATATACACGGGCATACACAAGCATGCAGGCCCCCATTTCAAAGCCTCTCTTGTGCCAACAGCCTACACACACTTTTGTTGTAGCCTTCCTCTGCTTCGACCGCAAACCCTTTTCTTGTGGAGTGCACTGCCTCCCCTAGAGATACTCACCCCCCGAAGCTCTTGCTTCCGCTGCGACCTCTGAAGGCATGCCTCTGTGCCCACCTTTTCCCATAATTGTTTTCCTGCACCTCGTGCCCTTGATATGTGCGGTTGGAGCACATGCCGGAAGAATGCGCCATTTGGGACATGTTATTTGATATTTGATGCATGCCATTTGGCTACATGCCCTTTGAAACATGCCATTTGATGATGCAGGCGCTGAGCACAGCCTCAAGGGGGTCCGCCGTGCTAGCTCTGGCAGCACCGCCAGCAATGGCAGCGGCAGCAACGGCAGCGCCAACTCTCTCTGCTGGAGCATTGGTTCTTCTTTGGACTCAGCCGTGCCAGCTGCCTGGATGGATGTGACAGCAGGCGCATCTGATGACGAGAACGCCACTGTGAACAACCCCGCGGGCCTGTCTGCGGACCTGTGCGCGCTGCTGTGCGTCATGGACAGGTGCGCGTGCAAGGGGGTTGTGTGTGTGTATACCTAATGATGAAATCACCGCTGTGAGCAACGTCCCAGGCCTGTCTGCAGGCCTGTGCCTGTTGCTGTGAGTCATGGACGCTGCAATGAGTCATGGACAGGTGTGGGTATGTGTGTGTGTGCTGTTGTGAGTCATGGATAAGTGCGTGTGCGGAGGGTGTTGTGCGAGTGTGAGCACGCATGTGCATGTGTGTATGAGAGGGTAGGGGTGAGGGTGTGCGTATGTGTACAAGATCTTGCAAAGTGAGTTTCACAGAAACATATGTGTAGCATGAATCAAGCACAACTTTTGCCTACTTGCTAAGCAATTGCTCTGGGATGCATTGCAGCTTGTTTGGAAAAATGGCCGTGCACATGAGAGTCTTTCTTTTACACCAAGTGTCAATTCAGGTAATGCCTGTGTGTGGGGAACTGTAAGAGTGGTATGGATTGTGTGTGAAAGATTCTAGAAGGAAGAGAGGTTGTGCGTAAGGGTTCTATGAGGGTGGAAAAGAAGAGAATTTTGTAGGCAGTGATCACACTCACTACATCAAATTAAGGAAAAAACGAGACCTAGGGACGAGCCACTGTGTATCCTTTCCACCAAGAAAATCAATGGGGATCAAGAGGGTTACGAGCAGTACCCTGTGCCTTGGTGGTGAGAGTCGAAAGAAGTCCTCTTAAGAGCGCGTCTGCTGCTAGCACGTTAATAGGCGTTCTGGACAGAATAGGCATGAAGCTTCAGAACAAGCTTGGTGGCTGTATGAGTGTCGAGACCAAAATCTTTAAGAGGCCCCAGAGTGTGGGGGGTGTAGATGACCCTGCCCAAACCTAACAAAACAGTATGGAGGGTAACTCGAGCTGAGACCCTTGAAAGATTGTGACAGAGGTCATGGTGCTGCTGTATTGGGGCCTCAAGCTGATTCTTGGGCCTGGTGTCTCCACGGTTATCTACTTCCACAAGATGGATGTGCCTCTGTTCTGGAAAGAGCTGGCTAGGGTGACGGACCTTGGAAGCAGTAGAAGTGGCTGTGGCTGGCGCTGGGTGCTCCCTGTTCCCCCCGTGCCCCCCTCTGTTTAATAACGGATGCCGGGGATTTTTTTTTTACTGTTTCATTTGAACAACTAATATTGCATCAGGGCGACTAGAAGTGAGCCATCGTTTGTCAGGGAAACGATGAGGGAAAGTATACTTAGGGAGGGTTCTATTTGTCAAATGTTAAGGGATTTGAAGGTTCTGTAAAGCAAGACAATTTGTGCTGCTTTTGTCCATGGAGGCAAGACATACCCCAAGAGGGCTTTTGCTTACTCCTCTGAGAGGGTGGAAAAGTTCATGGAGCGCTAGCTAGTGGGTTGGATTCCATTTCAGAGCATGCTTTCCTACAAAGGACGCATACGTTAGGCTTCATGCAAAAGTGAAAGAGCAGGGATTGAGTGCCTGTGAGCCGTTGCTGAAGCACTTCAGAAAGTGTGCGGGAACTAAAAGGTGAAAGGAAGCCAGGGTTGCAGCAACAGACGGTGTATTGATGGTGCCATGTTTGGTGCAAGACCGTTAACTCAAAAGCCACACCCACAACCTGTCTTGGCAGCCTCCACAACAAGTAGTGTACGTACAAAAGAGGAGGCTCTGAAGATGGCAGGACACCATCCACTGCGCCTGGCAGAGGGAAATGGTTCGTCTTCACAGTCATCGTGTGTGTCATAGCTAAATATCAGGGCACTGAGAAGTATGTCACCAGGGGCGCCAATTCTGATCTGGATGCATGATATAACCCACTCAATTCTTCAAACGTTCCTCACTCACCACGTCGGGCATTCCATCCTCGCAGGTACCACCAGCATGCGGTGGATGCAGCTGCGCATCACTGAGCGGTGTGTGCAGTGCTGAGCGGTGTGTTCAGCTGCACAGTGCTAAGCAAGGCGGTGGATGCCGCTGCGCAGTGCTAAGCGGTGTGTGCTCTTGGCATTTGATGTCATGGTCCCCTAGTAGCGATTGTCTGTCAAGAGGGGGCGAGGACACCCTGCAGCGTGCAAGTGGCCACCCCAGAAACCAGGGACTCCCAGTTCATGTGGTGCACATGGGCACTCAGCAGGGTGCACGTGCGTGGCAAAACTGCCTGGTTGATGCTGAGCTGTCGTGTGGGAGTGTTGAGGCAGAGGTGGATCCAATTTGTGCGAAGGTGTGCTGTGAGGAGCATGGCTTCTGCGCTTGTGGTGCTTCGCCTGAGCTGGAGGGCGCTGGTGTGCGCAGTACTGTGTTGTGTTGCGTGAATTTGTGTTCGTTGTTGTGTTTGCGTTCATTGTGTCCGTGTCAAGTCGTGTCGTGTCAAGTTGTGTGCTGCGCTGTATGCATTGAAGGCCAGGAAGGGCGGGTGCGTTGTACATTAGGATGCCATGGATGTGTGCTGCACCAAAAAGGAAGAAATGTACCAAGGAAAGCAGGGCAGAAAGCTGAATTTGTACGAGGGAGGGCGGCAGGGTGGGGTGACGCTCCGGCTGCTGCATTTGTGCGAGAAATGTCGTCCTGCTCTTGGGATGGAGAATGGATTTTGCAAGGGTCTGCTGCTTTTTCCCTTTTGTCTACGCCAGTGCGTTTGGCTCTGTACATTTTATCCTCCTGGTTCTCATTGTGCAAAGAGGCTCACTGCGGTCATCTCACAGACATGAGAAGGAAAAAATTCCGTTTGTGCCACCCCTTGAGGAAGTGAGGGCAGCTATGCTAACGTTATCCCCACTGGGACAGATGCATAAGCCTGTCTCCAAATGTTTGTGCACAACACACCATGCATGGATAGCAGTCCTGCGCAACAGGAGTGCATCCACAAGCGGGACGTGTAGAGGGTGCATGCCATCCTCTTGGCCTCTGGAGCCAATTGTGTTGAAGCACCATGCGCTTGTAATTTGTGTGGAAGGCTGGCGGTTGCATGGTGGATGTACATTACTGGAAGTGGTGTTGTTGTAATCCCAAGCTTGTACTGCTACAATGGAGATGTGTGTATCTTTCAAGCCATGCATGTGTATGCCATAGTGTGTATATGTATGTATCCTATTGTGAGGGATGAGGAGTTGTAGACCCTTGTGTGGCTATGTAAGTGTACTTCATTTTTGAGGACCCCAGAACCCTGTCTATTGATGAGCTTTGCTTTTGTGCTCTAGTGTGTAGTCCTGAATCGGTGTCCTCCACCTGTAGCCTGTCTGATCTTGTGCCGGTGCATGTTTTCCACTCAGGTGTCTTCTTTTCTTTACTGGCCCGCAAGGCTTTGTGCATGTGCAAAACAGTTGTTGGTGTGTCAAACAACAAGAAACTGGGACGGTGGCTTGAAGATTGATGATGGCAACTTCATGCTTGAAGAGGTTGTGCGAAGGTGAAATTTGGGTGAGAGTGATGGCTCTTGTAATGAAGCGCACTCCATCAACTTTGTAGCGCTCTAACAAGTAGGTGGTTGTATGGTACCTCCTGCAGGTGTATCAATGTAGTGTAAGCTGAGAAACAGGAAGAGAAAAGAAACTGTGTAGGCAGAGAGGACTCTTCCTACATCAATTAAGGAGACGCGACAGCTCATAAGAGCTGAGATTCGCCTCCACCACGAAACATGTTGTGTCAATGCTCATGGATAAGAACAAGGCAGAGCAGCATGTGGTTTGATACAGGTCACAAGGGTTACAAGGATAAGGCCTTCAGTCAAGAAGTGCGACTGCTAGCCTGCTCATAAAAGGCAATCAATTCATGAAGGAAAGAAAAGAAAAGACTACGCAGGCCAGGTCTGGCTGCGTGCATTAAGGAAAGGTCCCCAAACTAGCAAGTTGGCTAGGGCCTCACCGAGGAGGTTCACAGGCCCAGCCTAAACCAAGCTATGAACCAATGGAGAGCAACTAATGCGGGTCTGGCGGGTTGCTGTCAGCCATGCGCCTGCGGGCGTGGACTCTCCTCCTCCTGCTCTGAACTGCCTCACCCCAGTGCCACCCCTGCCCAAAGAACCCTGCAAGTATAATGAGTGCCTGGTGTTTATGAAGGAAATAAGGAAGTTTGTTGTTGTTCTGGTTCAAAAAAGAAGACCCATCATGAGATTCTGCCTGTGAGAACAAGGGAGCATAATTCCTGCGGAGAGAGACCACCTGGGGATGTGTGCAATGGAAGAGGACATGTTGTTCATCCTGGACATCATCATCATCATCACTGGTGATAGGTCAAGCGTTTACTGTTGCGTTCTCTAGGGTGTGTGTTGAAAAAAGAGACCCAATATTGTAGATGCCTGGTCCTGAGATCTACAACAAAACGACTAAGATCAATGGGCTCACAATTCAGCAGCTTCTGTTTGAAAATATGGGAGTGTGCCAAACCATCCATGGCTGATAGAATTGATACAGGTTACAGGAAGGAAGGTTACAGGAAAAAGGCCTCCAGTCAAAACGGGTGACTGCTTGTGGTGCACCGACTGTATGACCTCCCCACCACGAAGTTCAGACTTTCACATCTCCTCATGAGTTGGGGCGCGCGAACAATGATCGATGGAATATCTAAGGGTCAAGCTGTGTGCCTTTTCAAACAAGATGTAAGTGCCCTAGGACCAGGAAAACTTTTGGGGGAATCCAGCTTTCCCCTTTTGGTGAACATGGTTAGATTTAAGTAAGGCACACGAGCCTAATGAGTTACAATGAGGTACAATGGGGTTTGACCTTCCACAAGGTAGTTTGGCTGCTCGGTCTGCTCAACTGTTCCGACTGCACAAAAAATATCCATGAGATCGGAAATAAAACGATAAGTCTCATTAGTTTGCTTCTGCAAGAAATGAATAGCATCCTCAGAGCTAGCTTGAGAATAGTAGAAAGTGCCTGATTCGTCCAGTAACATTCTGTGAGAGGGGAAGTCAGAAAATAGCTGTGCATAAGTTCTTCGAACAGAACACACAGAAGCGCAAGAACAAAGGAACACGGCATGCTTTTCATCTTGGAGTCCTCACATGGTTAGATTTAACATGGTTAGATCTAAGTAAGCCACATGAGCCTAAGAAGGAGCAACTCCAGCTGGATTGGCCAGTTGTGTAAGGATATCATCCTTTCCATGGATCTGGCCAGATCTGGATCAGGTCACCAACCACCCTACAGGTACAGGCTTACAGACCCAAGGGTTAGACTGGGTTAGCCAGTTGTTAGGAGGACCTGTAACAGGACCATTCTCTTCAAGGAAGTTCCCAGCCCATTTCCTACTACATTTCCTCACTATTCCCCTCTGTCTCGACAGAGTGATCACTTTAGGAAAAAGAAGGAAAGAAAGCCCATGCAAAAAGGCCGCTCTAATTGCTGTACCATGACCATATGGCTGCATCCCGGGCCCCCCCTACCTAGACAAATGAGTGTCTAGAAATTTGCAATCACACAATTAGTTAGCCCATTCTGTACCGTGGCCAGCCTGCCAGTGGCACTTGCAAGTACAATTGTACACGCCGGCGCCCAGCAAGCTTTGGAAACCTTTGCCGCAATATTGATATTGATATTGATGCTTTTAAGGGTGTAACAGGCAAATTTGCTTTAAAAGGCCCTAGGGCCAGCAGAGTGCTGTACCTTGCAAGCCAATTGGCTGTGTGTATCTCGTGCACGGGGCTGTTGACAGTAGCAGAGGGGGCTCAAGCTCCAATGCGCCCTCCTCCGTGAGCTGCTGCCTGGTGTCCCTCTATGAAAATATTATAAAAGAACTCTCAGAGTCAGCTCCCCGCGGGCCGTGGCAAATATATGCATACATATGTATACGCAGGGGTATACGTATACCCCTGCTACAGATAAAGATTGGTCTTTAGAGTGCACTCTGTAGCCACGTGGCTTAAAATCATAGATCATACGTATTAATGTATACATATGAAAACATCACCTAAAAAACATTTATGGGGCACTTTAAAATGAAAAAAAGATTCCAAACTCGCGCACAATTGCTCTCAAGAGTCTGCTTTCCAGGTTTGTCCAGGTACGTACAGCTGTACATAGCTGTGGTGCAGAAATTTAGGTAGGGCCTATAACATGGATTCCGAACTGATTCTGTTATAAAAACTCATGGTTGTGTGGTTGGGCATACAAAAATTTAATTTTGGAGAGTCACTGACACCAGGTGAGAGAAACGTGAGATTTTACAACTGAGGACGTTTGAGTTCTTTTCTTGGAAGTCATCGGTCTAGGCCTGTCGTGCGAGCTAGGCCTGCGCGAATGTGTGCACTGGCAGCACTGCCCGAGCAGAGCCCAACAGCTAAAGCTGTAGCTTCCCCCTCTGATTCTACCCCACTCTGCTTCACATGCCATCACGTATACGTATCGATGCGTGCTTCTGTACTGTACAACATGTGTGCTGCAGGCGAGAGCGCTCCACGACACCAGTCCCGGCACCTTTGTCGACCGCACTCCGGAACCCTAGTTCGCCCACCAAGGTCACACGGTGGGTGAATCTGGATGTATTGAGCTTGCATCAGTGGTGTCGAGATGTAGTCGCTGAACAGAGGAGGAGGACGAGTGAGTCGACCTATGTCGACGTCGACAAGGTCGACCTTCTGACCACACACTTAGAAACGGCCATGGCCCTCCTTGGCCAAGGAGCCAGAAACAGCTGACAAATGAAACATTGTTTGCCTTACACACACACACACACACACACACACACACACACACACACACACACACACACACACACACACACACACACACACACACACACACACACACGGACACACACACGGACACACACACGGACACACACACACGGACACACACACGGACACACACACGGACACACACACACACACACACATGCGCACAGAGCTCTATGTGCTCAAGCCTCCCTTATCTCCCCCTGTTGACGGACGCTTGGCACACATATATACAGTGCATGCACGTGCACTATAGATTTTTTTTGTAGCTTGAGCGCTTGCATGCTTGCACGCTTGCAATTGCTACGTGGTCTTCACATGTTTCCCCTCCAGATCTAGGGGTCTCATTATATCTTACGCTTCTGTGTCTCTGCTTCTCTCGTTGCAGTTGCTGGCAATGACGAGATCAGTGTTCAGGAGCAATGTGCTCCGCATCCTCCTGGCCTCCCTGGCCCTCATGGCTGTGTGCCATGCAGGTCGCTTGCCCTCAGCCATGCATGCTCGGCAAGCCAGGCGAGCCCTGTCCCTTGACGGATCTCTCTCGTTGTCACCTTCTGAGCCACAAGCTCTGGAGCCTACCATTCCTGTGCCTGAGAACGCCACCACCTTCACCACCCGTTTTGAAAACCATGTGGGCTCCACAAAAGAAGTCATCCTATTTCGCCTGGACTACAATGTTGACGTCACCGCTGACGGCCATGATGACCTGCTTGTCACCATGGGAGTGGCTCCTGAATCAAACGCTGGCTTTGAGGACTTTGTGGGCCTGGCCATTGGAAACCTGACTGCGCGCGCGGCCACCATTGACCTCACTGTTGCCAACATCACCAATGCCCTGATGCCTGAGGCAGACCCCAGCCTTGCCCTGTCTAAATTTGAGCCAGGCTTCCTCTTTGACTACCGAAAGGTGTGTGTGAACACTGATATCACTTTCCATCTTGCATTGTCATGTGTACGAGTTGGACCAGCTGGGGTCACTTCAGTAGCTTTCTGAGATCGGGCCTCATGCACACTTGAGCACTTGAGCACAAACTGTGTAGCTGCAGATCAATCTACAAATAACATGTCCTGCCTTGCAGCAGGTGAAGATACATCTTGATTTACCCTTACTTGAGTCAATTGCAGTTGATTGCAACAAAACTCACCTTTCCTGCACCTGATATCATTGGTGCGGTCCACAGATCACCAGCAACAACAATGACATCCCTACTCCTGGAGGCAAATCTCTCTCAATTCCCATCAACCCCCATGGTCCATTTGACATCCTCATCGGCACCAACAGAGGAGGACAGGGTGATGGTGTTGTGCAGCGTGTTTCTTTCGTGCTGACGGCACCCAGCATCAGCTTGACCAAGGAACTCCTGCAATCCACCAAATGGTGCGGCTTTCATGTCCTGAATCTGCTTTCCAAATCACTGCACAAGCAGTGTTGACAGAGCTGTCCTCTTTTCGGTCAGATCTCATACTCTGCTGACGGAGAGCCTACATTCATTCAGGAGCTCCTCTGCATTTAGCCAACCTTGGATAGAGAGACGTTTTGTGCTTAATGTTGACTCAAGCCTGTCATGAGTACTGTACACGTACACCAGTTCTTGGGCTCTCTCATTTGTGATCTACATACACAGCTGCACACTCCTGTGCTCCTTACAGGTACGCACGGCTGCAATCAACAGATGGTGGAGAGGGATCAGCCAAAACACTTGGTGCCATAGGAGAAGTGAGTGACATCTTCCAGGGAGAGGGCCAATCGTACCAGGCAGAGGGAACGATTGATGATGTTCAAGGTATGGGGAACCATGAAAGGGGAGAAAGGACAGCTGCCCAAAGGGAACTCTCAAGTGTGAGAGGTGGTGGCGCACTTGTATCCACAACTAGGTCTGATCACTCGTCCATGGACTTGCATTTTTTGTTTCTTTTGTTGCCTTGAACCGCAGCTCAACCCCAGCACCCTCCACTTCATTGTAAACCACAAACGCATGCCCTGCAGAGTGCCCTGTTGGCGAGTTTGGCACTCCAGGCGAGTGCCAGTCATGCACTGTCTTCCCCCTCAACTGCAACTCTTGTGATGCAAAAACTGGGGCCTGCACCACCTGCAGTGCTGGCACCTTCCTCATTCCTGCAGCGGTAGGTGCAAACACACGAAAAGCTGTGTGCATGTGCCTGCCATGTCCTCAATCAACTATATACCAGGCACTGTTACTCTCCAAGTGAGCTTCTAGTGAGCCTGTCCTGCATGAATACAAATTTGCCAGCTGCACCCCTTGTGCATAAAAATCTGTCCGCGCCTGTTTTTTATACTGATTGTGTGCAGCACCTTGATCAGCTTGGTTGGTGCCACTGACCAATACCTCCAGGGGACAACATGTGGTCCAAGGTCATTTGTTGAAAGCTGAGAAGCACTTCCAGGATACAGCATGATGCACCTTTCCACGTGTTAATTGCATGCATGTGTTGACTGGTCTTCCCTTGCAGTGCGGCATCATTTGTGCGGAGTGCAAGCCTGTGGATAACTGTGTAGAGTTTAACAACATCCCAGGCTCCATCCGCTGCCCTGCTGGCAACACCTTGGCTTCCCCGCCAATGTAAGAGTTGCTGGCTTGTTTTATTGTAACCTTCCTTGGTGTTTTGTGTGTGTCAGGACAGCATGAAATAAGATCACCAGCTACAGCAAATGCATGTGCATAACCTATGTATCAGGACACCTGGAGATGACCCGAATGACCAATGTAACAAAGATAAATGAATGAGAAGGTCAGGTCTGCTTTTGCGTAGGATCAGTCACTGGATCTTACTTTCATGGCCGTACCTCTTCACTTCACTTCTGCCCCTGCAGTTGTACATCCTGTGCGGAAGGGTTCCTCCTTCTAGATGAACTTTGCATTGCTGATCCAATTGCAACACTCAGCACCGAGGCTTTTGGTGAGTCAACACTGAGAATCCCTGTTATTTGTTATTGTTGTTGTTGTTGTTGTTGTTGTTGTTGTCTAGGCCTGTGTCGCTAATCTCAGAGCCATGCCCTGGATATGTCCTGGGTTGGCGAGCATGAATAACTTCAGGAACCTGTGCTCTGTGGCCCTAGCTTTTGTCTGTCCACAGGAGCTTCTGCCTGACTTTTTTTGCTGCCTGTGTCCTGCATTGTGGCAGCATACTTTCTGAGCGTGCCTGCATGCGAAGTGAGTTCTGATGTTAGACTCCACCCCCTCCCCCTAAAGGTACCCAAAACCACTCTAAAAGGCTTGGTCTCTATGATCATCAATGCGCTGGCTCGGACTTAAATGCTGCTGAGCTGGTTATCTGTTAAGTGACACAGGCAGATTTGTGATCTTATTTGCTGTGGGAGCATTAAAGTTACATGATGCATGTGCTGACTGTCCAATTTGCTGTAAGCACCAGGGTACCAGACTTGTCCATCAAATGCTCCTGTTGCTGTTTGCCTTGCAGAGGGAAGCAATGCCACTGTGACCTTTAGCAACTTGGGCTGCTTGACTGTCTCAAGCATCCAGTGGGGGGACGGCAAGACATCCACTTTTGGCGACGGGTTTGCCTCCTCTGAGCCAGTCCCCCACATCTACGAGCAGCCAGGCAACTACACCAGCCAGGTCACATACACTTGCACATGCTGCTCCAACAAGGCCACCATCATCCGTACTGTCACATTTGAGGTACGAGCTTTGTCTGCCTCTATGTTTGCCTGCTGTGCCTGCTGTCCACACTCCTGCAGATGCAAACCTTCTTCTTCACTTCCCAGTTCTCAGTAAGCACTTTTTGATACAGATTTTCAAGGTTTTGTACGCACTCAGGACTAATTGATCCATTAAAATATTCAGAAAGTTGAAATAAAAGCGGAAGGGAAAGTGAAAATCAAAAAACTGTGGTGTCTTGCACACTTGATGCTGCAGGTGCTGGATGTGGTGCCCGAGCTCAAGGATGTAGGAGTGTCAGTCCCTGTCATCATGGGTGAGAATGGCATCCCTGTTCAATATCAGCTGAGGCATTGCATAGCGTTTAGACATTGCCACAGCCAACAGCCGATGAGTGGATGAATCATTTTGTGCACCCATTTCAAGTACACGTCCATGACTTCAGTTGGTCAGCATACTTGAACCAACACCTGTGTCTGCAGTGGGAGATGGTCCTATCACTATCAATTTCACGATCATCAATGAGGGACGCGAGGATCTGGGCAGCGTCACGGTGGAGTGGGGTGACAATAGTGACAAGACAATGTTGGCTCTCACTAGGGACCCCACCACGGACCTCATTGCCAGCCACACCTACCTGATGGCTGGCGAGTTCAACATCACCATCACTGTCAAGGATGATGATGGCAACCTTGTGGTCTCCAAGGTCACCATCCATGTGGGTATTGGCATGGTGATGATGTTCTCATGGTCAAATTGTGTTCTGGAGAAGGAAGCCAGCTGGGTGTGGGGAGAGCCGACTCGTGCTACAACTATATTGGCCTCCTACTTCCTGCATGGACCATAGTGTGGCATTGGCTTTGACCACCTGTGCTTTGCTAATTGCCCTGCTCAACGCATGCACTAGTGCTTTCTGGATCTGTGCCTCAGGATTGTGTGTATGTGTGTGTACACAGAGTCCCATCCTACAAGCCATTTGGTTTTTTACACGCGATTGAATTCAAGGCATATACATATGCCTGCAGGTGTTGGAGTTGCCCACCGTCATCCCTCGCACCCCCGGTTTCTGGAGCAACTGGCAGCAGGTACGGCTCCAGCAGTGTAGGGCATGCTTATAAGTTTTGGGCATCTCTGCATGGTATGAAAGGAATGCTTTTTGATCGCCTTACTGAGAGGAAGAGGAAGCTTATGGGTGTACTTACAAATAAGTGTCTTCCTTGATGCACATTTCTGTCGCAAACTCCCTGTAGTTTTGTGGGATGCTTATGTGAAGGAAACCACTCAGAAGGTTTTTTGGGGTTATGACCTCATGAAAATCCACACCATGTCTTGGGGTATGTGACCCTTGTCTTTGTATCTGCCGCAAGAAAATGAGGGGATAAGGTGAGACCAATCAGCTGTTCCTACCCATTGAGTTTTGCTGTGATCACATCATCTTTGCCTTGGCAGTTGAACCCTGTCCTATTTTGTGAGAGTGGCCTGGCTTGATAACAGCCATGGTCTGCCTTGATGGCGAGTGCTCAAGGAGGATGCTGTGTATGTGCTTGCACGCGCAGGTGTGGAGTGGAGAGGCAGGGGACGACTCTCGATTCTCCACGCGCAGCGATTTCCCCGTATCTGATATCCTGCTCCCCCCTTACAGTGCTGGTTTCACTGGTAAGATGTTGATTGGTGACACCAATAGGGGCTACGGCTCCGCAACTGAGACCAGCCCAGGCATCCACGCTGTCAGCCTGTTGGAGGCCATGACCATTTTCAACGATAAAAGCAAAGACAAGCGCGTCACCCTGGGCCAGCACTTGATGGCTGCGTGGCTCAACTTCCTGGCCAATGCCGAGCCCGAGGCCCCCATTCCCATCATCAAGGAGGCTATTGAGTGGCTCAAGGCCCAGCCTGGCCCTGTGGCTGGCAACGATGCTGCCTGGGTTGCACCGACCACCTCAGGACCTCGAAACGGTGAGGGAGGAGGTGCAAAGTAAACTGGACTTTTTTCCCCTTTGTGTGAGCAGCCTAGCACAAACACTGAGCCAATGTCTTCAAAGCTCTCAATTGCACACCATAAGCATATAGCAAGCCACCGCAGGCCTAATTAGGAACCTCTGATGTAATCAGGCCCCTGTTGCTTTGTAGGTGTCCCTCCATCCTGATTGATGCATGGAGTAATTTGTACTTTCCTTCCTACTGTCATCCATGGGTTGGGTGTCGGCCTTGCTCTCTTTGGAAAGTGCTTGATCTGGCACTCTGTTGTTTTTCCCATCTGAACTACTGAACTTAATATGACTGACCATTGCTTTTATGCTGATCCTGATGCTCCTGCTGTTGCTGCTGCTGCTGCTGTCGTGCAGGCGAGGCAATCAAAAATGATCTGGACTTCTACAACAACAGTTCATAAGCTATATTGGCACGTTCTGGTCAAGTGAACCAGGTATCTAGTGCAGGACCTGATCAGACATGCCAAAGTGGATTTGTAAAACGTACTTCAGAACTGCTTATTTCTCAAGGTGCATGATTGTTAAAAGATATAAATGGAAGAAGAGGTGAGCTGGTGCAAGGCCCTATGGTGCCACATGCCCATCAGGTGTGCCTGCATGAAAGTACAATGATTGCATGGATGTGGTGCTGCAGGTACTAATCATGCATAGAATCCTCATTTGTGATTATTTCTCTTCACATACATTTATCATAAAAAAACTTCCATCACTTACTGCTTTCTTTTGCTGGAACTCATGGCTGTGCTTTAAAGCAATGGCACATTTGGAAACACCCACAGTCAGTATCAATTTGTCTTTTGTTGTGCTACACTGAAAACCTGCTCTATTTAAGCCATCACTTGCTTATCACTATAGTTTGGACCTCCTGGCTTCCTTATCAGGCTGTCTTGAGGCAAGACACATGCTTTATGCCATTCTGCACTGAACACTTGGCACTGAACTCTATACACTGAAACTTCTGCACTGTATTACCTATTGAATTCTGATGTATTGTGTCAGCTCATCTGTTTTGATAGAGTTGATGAACACAAACTGCATGACTCTGAACCCAATTTGAACTCAATATCCCAGAGGTTAATGCCTGGAAAGTATATTGTCGTTTTTTTGGTTTAAGTCTAAAGAGCCACTTGTTGCTTTGAAAGATTTGTTAGGTTGGAGTCTTGTGTATCAAGTTGCTTTATGCAAACTTCCGGCCACCCGTATGTTGAAGATATGGTTTGCTGAATGAGGACCACAAAAAATCAGTATGGAAGCTGATTCATCATGCTGCTGAGCCTTTTGGGTTGTTTCTCTCTTTTCTTTTGAGGATGATTTTAGCCATTTCGTCTTGTCTCTGTGGATATATGCAGTGTTGGCCGCATTGTTTTTGGAAGTTGATTTTGTTGTCTGTGCCTGAAGATGTAATGGTGTACATGGCACTGGTATATAGGCCCCTGATGTAAAAGACTATGAAAAGAGTGACGAAAACAATTGTGTGCATAAATGCCCGTAACCATGTGGACGTATTGCCACACAAAGATATTTTGGTACTACATAGTTCATCATGTTGCAAATCAAGTTTCCTCAGCTCAAGTCACCCTCAGGAAAGGAAAGGAAAGGGTTAATCCAATCCAGACCTGAGCTGAGAATTAGGAAGAAGAAAATGGTCAAGTTACTGTTTTTGCACTGGTCCATCTCACAGCAAATATATTGAGTAAGGTAACAAGTTACTCAACTATTGCTCGAATAACCGTGTACAGCTCCAGGATAGGATAAGATTACATAGCTGAACCTGCCTACAAGGGCAGCCTAGCTGAAGTAAAAGGTGCCTGTAACCAAACCTAACTAAACTTGTGTAAATGTCAACTGAAAGCCTTGAGCTGAGTTCAGAAATGTCAACTGTATAAGTCACACACAATGTCACTCAAAATGAAACATGCACGCAAGGTCATGCACAAAAAACTCCATAAGGCTGAAGTGTTAGGAAAATACACTTTTGTGTTTCCACAAGAAGCACAGAAAGTTTGAGAACAGCACCGCTCTGGAAAAAGGTCCAGCAACCAAAAAAGAAAAGAAAGAAAACTACGAAGCCTAGAAGAGGGAAAGAGACTGATGTAATGTAAGGACCGCAAGGGTTTTGGCCATGCCCCGAGACGCCCGAACTCTCCTTCTCCTTGCATCCACCTCCGCTCGCCCAGCCCCCTCCCCCCCCCCCAGAAGCCCCCAGAAAGCAAAGAGCATGTCAGGTTAGATTAGATTATAGGAAAAGGAAGAAAGACTACACAGGCAGAAAAAACTCTCCTTAGATTATATTATATTACACAGGGAGACCTTTAGCCAGACTGTTCGGCTGATCAGCCTGTGGCTGGTCCTACACATGAAGAGAATATGGGCCTCATCTTGAATTTGCCCGCACGAGCATCTGTCACACACTGGAGAAATCCCATCCTCCCAAAGCGCAGTCTCCACAGTCAAAGTGTGAGCTCTCAACCTGAATCTACTAACATTATGCATGCTGAGGCAAATCCAAATGCAAATACCCTGGCAGCCAGATACGGCTTGCGCACATTTTGGGCAAAAGGCAGGGCAAAGAATGCTTGATATGTGGCCAGTTTATCGTTTGTTGTTCGCGAATCCACTCCTTCAACAGCTCCCCATGCACTGCGCAATCTGTGCCTCAAATCATCTGTGAAATCCTGCAGTGAGATAGGCATACCCTGCTCCATCGCTGTTACAAAAGACTCACAGCGCCGCAATCCTTGAAAGGCATCCAGGATCTGAGTATTCCAACATGAGGGGGCCCTGGAGTGTGATTGCAAGTCTTCCCTCAAGACCTTCCGGAGCGTCTCACAATTAGAATTGAGCAGACCATTGTACATCTTGATAGCGGACTTAAACCAGTAGAACTGCAATGGCACATGCCCAAATTCTCTTAGAACTGCCCAGTTTGTATTTGCACGCTTCACACCTAACGTGCCCTTCAAAAAACTTATGTGGCGCACTTGCAACTCACTTGAAAATTTCTGTCCTTCCTTTACATACTCTGTGCCCCACACCTGGCTTGCATACTTGCCAGCTGGGACTAGGTACGTTTTTCCTAACCAGAGCGGTACATGCGGCCTGTCCCCCAATGCATGCTCTCGCACAAACTGTCAAATCTGACAGGCAGATGCCATGAGTGGGCCAGTGATGTGCTCAGAGGACTTAGCCATGCTTATGTTCTCATGGAACCACATGCCTAAGTACTTGAAGGATTCCTTATGGGCCAATGGTACCCCGCCAACCAAAAACACAGGCAAATTGGAACCTGAAGAGTCAAAATGCACCACCTCTGACTTGGCTGTGTTAATGAGTAGGTGCTTCCTTCGTGCATAACGGTCCAAGCGATTCAGCATAGTTTGCATCGCATTGGGGTCATTTGCAGTCAGTGTTAGGTCATCAGCGTGTAACAAATATGTCACATGCACACAGAGCATGTCAGGTGTTAATGATTGTGGCTAGTCTCTGTATGGCATGACAGCTCAGCTTGGAAGCTAGGGATTCTGCTTTGTTTTTGGATAAACCCAAATTCACAAGAGTTTTGATCGTGTACTCATTGTAAATAGTGTTCGCCACACCAATCAGGATGATGTGTAGAGTCACTTTGTTGTTCCTGTTTGGATTCCTTGAGCTGCGGGTTTTAAGTCTGATTATAGTGTGAGCATGTTGAGTTGCTGCAGTTTCGAAAGTAATGTAGGGGTTGGTGTCAGGGCAGAATTTCAGTTCAACAAGGTGAATGTCTCTGTCTTGTGGAAGGATCTTAGAAGGATCAAGGTGAGTTTGTCTGCCGGGATAGATCTCACAAAGATTACATCATGGCGGCTCTGGTGCCGAGCAGAGGAGCCAGTGCCATTAGGAAAAAACCAGTCTGGAATGGCTCGTGAAAAGTTTTCTGGAATTTGTATCCCCTGATCAAGGAGTCTCTCATTACGGCAGGAATCTATACCAATAAGGGATGAGCCAAACCTGCCTTTGCTAAGGGCTTTAACACAGAAGCTAAGGCCAACATGGTGTCTGTTGGTGTGCATACCACTCATAGTTGGATTTGGACATCTGAGGACAACATGATTAATGCTGTCCATATCATCACACAGCGGGCATCTTCCATCGGTGGAAGACCTATTGAATACAAAGGCATGCTTTTGTGTGTAGACTTTCCCTGTGCGGTATTTGACTACATTTTATCTGTTGTTTAAGAGAAATCTCTGGAGCACACCAGAAGGAGTTGCTGAATTCCTTGTTAGCAAGTTAACAGGTTGGGTTGTGAGCTTCTATATTAGCAGTGGTGATTGGGGAAGTGCCAGTGGGTTGTATGGCATGGTTGAGCCTCTGCTAGCTATTGTAATGGTAGCCAGAGATATCAGCAGAGCCTAGCTTGTGCTTTTTGTGCATTGTACTTTAAGTTTGTCGGTCAGGTTGTTGAGTTAGTGGGTTGGGAAAGCGTGGGAGAGGTGCAGGCTATCAATTTGTCTGTGTGAGGTCTTCAATGAGAGCCAGTAAAAATTGTGGAATGGGTCCCAGGCAAGTGGGAGTTCAACATCTGTGGTGGCCGTGAGGGCTGCAGACCGTGCGCAGGCGTCAGCCCCCTCATTGCCAATGATGCCAGAGTGGGCTTTGACTTTGAAGAAATGAATAGGATGAGGGGAGTGCTCTAATATGGTTGATATAGCACGAATGAGCTCTGCATTTAGGTGATACATCATGCGCATTGGATTGAGAGTTTGTTTAGAAATCTGGGAAAGGCAGGATGCGTTATCAGAGGTAATGTCAGTTTGCCCTTGTTGGGGTGCCACAAGAATACCTGCAAGTTCTGCTCTGTTGATGGTATTTGTAGGTTCACGGCCATTGGGTTTTATGTGCAGCTGCAAGTGTTGGGAGGGTAGACTAGTGTCCCTTCCCGGCTTGTAAATGCCTGAGCCAGAAAGTGGTGGGGAGTCATCGTCTTTGTTTTTAATTACACTGCCATCAGTGTAGGTGATTTCTTTCCAGTCTTAAATCAACACTCGAGGTGTTTACCGTTTGCATAGCTTTTCCTACAATGGGATGTGACCTTCAGCCAGGTAATTTGGCGCCTTAAAGAGCATGGTCTTGGCACTCGTACAGCTTGCTCTGAAGCCTCGTACTCATTCTGTCCAGTATGCTTATAAACTTGCAAGCACCAGCCGTGTGGTTGAGCAAAATGTCTCAACTCTCTTCACCACAACGAGGCACGGGCTACTATTACTAACCCTCCTGATCCACATTTTTTGCTCCTGTCTTTGTTTATCTTGGTGGAGGGACCTTTGTCCCCTCTGCTTTTCTCTCTGTATATTAATGACATTGATGAAATTGCGGAGGGGGTGCAAGGTGCTGTCACGGGTACGGCTGAATTCTATGTGACGCACATGTTATATGCTGATGACCTGACTCTGATGGCCAACGATCCTGTTGCGTTGCAGACCATGTTGAACCGCTTGCATGCGTATGCCCAGAGGAAGCACTTAGTCATCAACACAGCTAAATCTGAGGTGGTGCACTTCAATTCCTCTGGGTCGGACCTGCCTGTTTTTCATATTGGGGGGGTGCCACTGGCACACAAGGAGTCTTTTAGATACCTTGGCATGATGTTTCACAAGTGCATGAGCATGGCCAAGTCCTCTGAGCATGCAACTGGCCCCTTAATGGCGTCTGCATTTCGGGTTCGTCAATTTGTTTGTGAGAATTTTCTGGCAAATAGGCCGTACGTGTCTCTGTGGCTTGGGAAGACGTATGTGGTTCCAGCTGGAATGTATGCAGGCCAAGTGTGGGGCACTGAATACATTAAAGCGGGCGAGGAATTTGCAAGTGATCTGCAAGTGCGGCACATGAGTTATATTAAGAGCACGCTGGGTGTTAAGCGTACCACTACAAACTGGGCTGTCCTGAGGGAGAGTGGTCATGAGCCGCTTCAGTTTTACTGGTTTAGGTCTGTTGTCAAAATGTACAAGAGCATGCTGAGGTCTAACAGTGAGACGTTGAGAAGAGTGTTGAAAGCAGATTTGAATATTCATTCGCGTGAGCCAGCCTGCTGGACTGCTCAAGTTTTAGATGCTTTTCAAGGCTTACGGCGCTGTGATTCCTTTGTGCAAGCTCTGCAGCAGGGCACTCCTATCCCTATTCAGGAGTTTACTGATGACCTCAGACACAGGCTGCAGGCAGTGTGGAGAGATGTTGAGGGAGTGAACCCGCGGGACACATATAGTAAGCTGGCAACTTACCAGTCTCTTTTTGCAGTGCCTTTTGACCATAACGTGCGTGCCCCTGCCCGTTTACCAAGGCACATGCATTTGGATTTGTCTCCACATGTCATGACGAATGTTAGCCGTTTCAGACTTAGGGCACACACACTGAAGGTGGAGACAGCAGCTTGGGATACTCGGAACACTCTTTTGTGTGATCGCTATTCTTGTGATGAAATTCAAGATGAGGCTCATGCCCTTTTGGTGTGTAGAGACGCAGATGTTTGTGCTTTGAGAAGAAAGTACGCTTACCTGTTCAACTGTTTTTCAGGTGATTTTTCAATGGAGCAACCATTTTTACAACAAGCCAGTGTCCAGGATGTTTCTGATTTCCTCTTGCAACACAACAACAAGCTTTTTTGGTTTGTTTCTGAGTTTATGGACATTATGTTGGCTGGCGAGGACCAGTCACAGGCCGATCAGCCGAACAGTCTGGCTGAAGGTCCCCCTGTGTAAAATCTAAATCTAAATCTTGGTGGAGGGAATATATGATGCCTTGGCCCAAGGTATGTTCTTTTCCTTAATTGATGTGGGGAGTGCTTTCACTGCCTGCATACTTTTCTTACAATTAGTATCCATGGGCTACATGTTCTCATATTCCCTGCTGTACCGAGTGTAACAACCAAATTTTAATGAAGAACCAGCAGCTGCTGTGATGTAACAGGCTGGTGCAACACATAGTTAGTTCTTGTAATTCAGGTTGGGTTACACTCACGGACGTGGATGGCTGACGATTCATCTAAGCCCTTTTGCAAAATGAGAGGCGGAGCGTGGCAGAGACAGAGAGCATCAAGGTGTTACAAGTATGTATAACAAGTTTAAGTGGCAGTTACGCTCACCACCAGGGCCAAGGCAAAAGCCAAAAGCTAGGGCTTAGGGTCAAGGCAAATAAAACAAGTAATGTACAACAATTTATGGTATAGAAACCTCAAATGAACCCTAGTTCTCCTTCTGGAATAATAGCTTGTAGACTCAAAGCAAATCTACAACTACAATTGCCTCACGTGATGGTACAATAATATACAGACATGTGACCAACTCAGTAATCACATGATTAAGTTGGTTAATGGAAACTTCCTATGCAAGTGCATTTGATTAGATAATACGACAATGTCTTGGTTTTAGCTCAAACAGCAAAGCAAAGGAACTAGCAAAGTACCAGGGTCTTCAAGCAACTTGTTCTAAAAAGTAAGTCTCATCAACGTATGCAACTCAGAGCAGATATCAATAGCAAAGCACTTCTTTCTCAACGGACTCAAGCTTAAGGTGTTGGCATCAATAAGCAAAGCAAGCAAGTGCGTCCTCAGTCAACTTAGACTAACACAGTCAGCTTGGCGAGTCTGTGCCCAAAGTATTTCCTGAACCCATACCATAGTGGCTGACTCATCGGATAGAAGTCTATTATATCCAACCAAGACATGTGCAGGCATGTTGTCTTCTGCTCACTCCAAATGTCTTCAGCCACACTGGCAACTGCACGCCTGCATGCTTCAAGTTGCACTGTGACATGCTACACAGAAGACGATATATTGTTATTCATTTTCAGCTGCATCAGCAGCATAGGGCAACACAAATGCAGAGATGGCTATCAAATCCAAAGCGATGTGTCCCAACTGATCGCCAGCATACTCAATCATTCAAGTTTGTGTATCTGTGCACAGCTTTCTCAAATGCATCAAAAGGCTCCAAAGGTTGTCTCAATATCAAAAGGGATTTCGCACACACACACACACACAGCCTACTCAAACAAGTTCTCTAAGACAGCGCTGTTATCATTTCTGGTCATTACACCGAGGTCATCACAATAGCCCAAGAAAGAAAGAATATGGAGGCACAGGAATTTCTCCCTCCTTGTAAGGAAAGGAAAGAATTACATAGCTGTACCTGCCTACAAGGGTAGCTTATCTGAAGCAAAATGGTGCCTGTAACCTAGACCATCCTACAAGCATTCAAAAAAGTTGAGAACTCATGAAAAAAATCTAGCATAGTATGATAAGTAAGAATGCATTGGCTCAAAGAGATTGAACGTCCTCTGTAAGTACACAAGCACCTTACGCAATGTACAAATAAGTCACCATATCTGCCTACGAGGGCAGCTGAGCAGAAACACAAAGGGTTGCAAAGGGTTACAGGTTACAGAAAAAAGAAGGCCTGCAGTCAAAGCGGTTGACTGCTAGCTTGCTCATAAAAAACAATAATCCATGTAGGAAAGGAAAAAGCTTGTTATTGCTCTGATTTAAGAAAGAAGAGATATGATAAGACTGTACGTGGTGAATGCCGGGCACGTAGGGAGCCACACTATTGGAAGAGTGAGATAAAGAGAGGAGAGGACCAGAAAATAAGCCTTAACTTCTGAGGAAGCATATTTAAGCCGAAGAGAACAAATATGGGGATGAGTGCATTTGAAAAGAACGTGTTATCCATCCTGCACACCATCTTGGGCATCACATAGATCACAAGCAGGGGAAACATCTTCATCCTATGTGGCCTGCTCAACTTTCAAGGTATGAACACGAAGGCAAAACCGAGCCACACTGCGGGCAATGTGTTTGGGTAAATCCAAGCTGAAATATTTGGGCAGAATAGAAGGAGAATATGTAACGTGTGCAGGCTTGGTTGGGAGGGCACACCAGTGATGAGAAGTAAATTTTTTGCTGTTTGTGCCTCGTGGGTCGTAACCAGAAAATTGTCTCCAATATGCAAGATGGCGAGACCTGAGGTCCACAACAAGCTGACTCAAATCCAAAGGACCAGAAAAGCGTATCTTTTGCTGAAAATGATGATCATGATCTAGGCCATTCATAGCAGACAATAGATGGGATGTCCAGCAGGAGGAATTCCTGGGGCTGAGGTGGGTTGATACAAAATGCTGCCATGAAGACCGCCAAGCATCAAGGAGTTTACAAGGATGCAAGGATACAAGGTTACAATATGACTTGACTTTCAGCCAGGTAGGTTGGCTGCTCGGCCTGCTGGGTTGTGCCAGACACACAAAAACATCCATGACCTTAAGAATAAAACAATGAATCTCATTACTTTCCTGTTTGGTGTTTAGAACACTGCAGCTAGAGTCCATCTGAACAACCATAACCCAGCTTGGCTACAGGGCCTAGCGAGAGATGTACCAGAAGCCAAATGGAAGCTAAACAGCGTCAGTAGGCACTCTACTCTCAATTCCATGCATGCTGACATGCCTGGATTCAAAAAATGTGAACGCCTCCTCTCTGACAAACAACAAATTCTAAGGGGCGCAAGAACTGTACACATAAGTAATCAGAACAGAGGTTCTGCCTAGACAATCCATTGCTAATCTCACACTCAAAGTCGCCAACTGGAGGACCTGGGCTTACACAGATTGCAGCTGTCACGCTCCAAATGGCAAGCAAAAAACTGGGGCAGGCGTCTACTGCCCGCTCACTGACAGCAAACACTTTGTTGAACCCAACGGTGCTGGGATTATTAACACCATGTGTCGTGCTGAATTGGCAGCAATTACTTTTGTCTATCTTTCTTTTCTCGCGGTGGAGGGGGCTCACGACTCTTTATGAGCCAATGTATCTCCTTTTTCCTTAATTGATGTAGTTACTCTTCCTACGTAGTTTTTCTTTTTTTTCTTTTCTGCTATCACCCACAGCTATACAAACATTGCGTCAGACAGCTTCACCTCTTTCCATCAAATACGTAAACAGTTTCCTTACTAAGGGTAGTACCCTCAGAAACACTTTAGGCATATTCAAGGAGATGTCCTTTATATGATTTCAACTCTCATCAGCAACTCTCACACCAATATTCGTGTTTACAAAGTGAAGTCTCATGCTGGCATCGTTGGTAATGAATGTGCTGATGCTATTGCAAAATATCAGGCCAATCAAGCCAACAACTGCGTGGCAGACACTGGGATCCCTGGTGCAGGCCCTGGAAGAAATCCATTTACACATGTTTTTTGGTTAGCCATTCAATTGATTGAAGAAAAAAGAGAACATGCTACGGGCACATCTACAGGTCCCCCACCTGCCCCCAAGCTCACCTACCTCCCCAATCTTCAAGATACTCTCAAATTCCACATGCATACTGAACACAAACTTGGTTATTCAAATACCAAAACAGGTTACTACTCTTACTATAAGAGCCTGTTGCCACTTGTAAATAAAAATCAGCAATGCTTTCAGAAATATGTCATGTATATCCAAACCCATGAAGCGCACTATCTTACAGTACCGCGCAGGCATCCTTTATAACCAAAAACATGCAGTCCTTTTTAAAAGATCAACTGTTCCATCATGCCCTCTCCCAGGCTGTCGTCATTTAGACAGCGCACTCCACATGCTTTCAGGTTGCCAAAATTAAATCATCTCCAACATAAAAACTGAACACCATAATATTGCTGGCAGAATGATTACAAAAGCTCTTAGCAAGACCCCTTTGGGAGCAGGCCTGGTCAACACAGATATAGGAAACAATACAGGGCTTGCGCAACATAACCTCCTAATCCCTGCATATGCCTCAAACAGGACTATACCTTCTTACCTCTTCCCTTCTAACCTTTCTATGTGTGATAAATCCACCTCTAGCCGACCAGATGCTATCTGGATAACCCCTCACAATCCCCAACCCACCTCTAACAATGTTTCTTCCTCTTGCTCACATCATGCTATACGCAGCAGGCACAGCACCACACTGAGGACTGGCACAGCTAACCGTGTGAGACAACCTCATCAATTGCATGCAAACCAGCGCCATGTGCACTTGATTGAAATCAAGTATTGTGAGGACACAGAGGCCTCAACATCAGTTGGACGCGGCTAAGCAGCAGCATGGAGACCTCTGTAAACTTATTAGCGCTAAGGCTGTTACAATTCACCCTATCCTCCTGGGTGTTGGTGGAACTATTTACACTGAACATACCCTGAAGCAATTCAAACAACTAGGACTGGATCACCAACGTGCCACTAAGCTTGCTCAACAACTTCATGCTCATTCAGTTCAGTATGCCCACAAGCTTGTTTCCACAAGACGCGCAATAGAAAACAAGAGTACCTCTTATAGCCAGGTTCTAGAGCCTAGTGCTTCTAGTAACCCTCCAGATCCACATTAGCCTTATCCGCCTTTAAACTTATGATGAAGGGGACTCGCGACTCTTCTGAGCCAATGTGTCTCCTTTTCCTTTATTGATGTAGGGAGAGTTCCTCTGCCTACATAATTTTCCCTTTTCTTTCTTTGCATCTGCAAGAAATGAAAGATACCCTCAGAACCAGCTCGGGTATATTAAAAGCGCCTGACTTGCCCAGGAAAGTTCTGTGAGTGGAGGGGTGAGTGGAGTCTGTGAGTGGAGAGGTGAGTGGAATCAAGAACTGGAGAGAGATCACCTACAAAGATGGCAGTGTCATTCAACACAAAGATGAATCTCCACCACTAGTTGGCTCAGGTGTTTACAAGCCGGGCAGAGATGCAACTCAATCATCCCAACAGCTACAGTTGCACATAAATCTCAATGGACATGGACATGGACATGACCTACAAACACTATCAACAGAGCAGAACTAGCAGGCATCCTTGTAGCACTCCAACAAAGACACACTAACTTAGCCTCTGGTAGTGCGTCCTGCCTCTCCCAGATATCTAAACAGACCTTTTAATCAATGCGTATGAGGACCCACCTCCATGCGGAGCTCATCCAAGCCATCTCAGATTTGTTAAAGCACTCCACACCCTGTACATTTCTATACAGTTAAAGCCCATTCTGGCATCATTGGTAATGAGGGGGCTGACGCCTGGGCACGCACTGCAGCACTTATGGACACCACAAACATTGCACTTCCAGATGCCAGGGATCCCTTCTAGAAAAAGAGAAAGACTACGCAGGCCAGGTCTGGCTGCGTGCATTAAGGAAAGGTCCCCTAACTAGCAAGCTAGCTAGGGCCTCACCGAGGAGGTTCACAGGCCCAGCCTAAACCAAGCTAAGAACCAAAGGAGAGCAACTAATGCGGGTCTGGTGGGTTGCTGTCAGCCATGCGCCTGCGGGCGTGGACTCTCCTCCTCCTGCTCTGACCTGTCTCACTCCCAGTGCCGCCCCTGCCCAAAGAACCCTGCAAATATAAAGAGTGCCTGGTGTTAATTATTTTTGTTAGTGATTGGAGTGCATGGCAACTTAATTGAGAGGCTAATTTTTCTGCGTTATGTCTGGTAAGACCCAGCTCAACCAGAGGAGTGATGGTGTAGTCATTATAGATAGTACCTGCTACACCAAGTAAAATGGTGTGCAATGTCACCTTATTATTTCTGTTTGGGTTTCTGAGACTACGGGTGCGAAGTCTGGATATGGTACCAGCATGCTGGGCAGCAGCTGTGCGTAGGCTGGGTAAGGGGTTAATATCAGGGCAAAATTTAAGTTCCACAAGGTGGATATCCCTATCTTGAGCAGGTATCCTTTTAGGGTCGAGATGGGTTGCTCTCCCTGGGATAGAGCGCACAAAGACAGCATCAGGTCGGCTTTGGTGTCGGGCAGAGGGGCCAGCACCATTGGGAAAAGCCCAGTCAGGAATTTCTCTGGAGATGTTTTCAGGGACTTCAATGCCTTGTTCTTGGAGCTTTTCCCTACAGCAAGCATCCATTGCAACAAGGAATGAGCCATGTGCACCTTTGCTGAGGGCTTCGCAACAGAGACTGAGGGCAGTGTTGTGTCTGTTTATGAACATCCCTTGGCATGTTGGGTGTGAGCATCCTAGGACAATGTGATTGATGCTGTCCAACTTGCCGCATAGTCGGCAGTTGGCGGGCCCAGATGTGTGATTGAACCTGACAGCGTGTTTTTGGGTGTAGATTGTGCCAGTGCGGTACTTGAGGAGGTTTATTTGTTGTTTAAGGGTAACCTTGGGGTTGCTCCAAAAGGAATTGCTAATTTTTTGGTTAGCAAGTTTAGGGGATGGCTTAAGTAAGCCTGTGCTGGTATTGCTATTATGAGGTGGGGGTTGTGTGAGTTGCTGCCAGCTTGTGTAATAGCAACTGGACGTATCAGCAGAGCCAAGTTTGTGTTTGTTATGCATGTGTGTTTTGAGCTTATCTTTCAAGTTGGTGAGGTAAAGGGGTGTGGCAGTATGGGAGTGCCCTCGGGGAGGTTTGATGGATAACCAAAAGGAGTTGTGGAAGGGGTCCTTGGCTTAAGGCAATGAGATATCTGTGTTATCCATAAGAGCCACAGTTTGTGCGCAAGCATCAGCTCCCTCATTGCCAATCACGCCAGAGTGGGCTTTAACTTTATAGAAGTTGAGCTGGTGTGGTGAGTGCTCTATGATGGTTGAAATAGCTTGAATGAGCTCTGCATGCAGGTGGGTCCGCATGCGCATTGGATTGAGAACCTGCCTGTAGATTTGGGACAGACAGGATGCACTGTCAGTGGCTATGTTTGTGTGGCCCTGTTGGAGTGCAACAAGGATGCCAGCCAGTTCTGCTCTGTTGATTGTGTTAGTTGGGCCACGGCCATTGGGTTTGATGTACAGTTGTATTTGTGGTGAGGGGTGGTCGCCCTCTTTGTTAGGTTTGTAGACGCCTGAGCCAACCAGAGGGGGGGAATCATTCTTGGTTTTCATGACGCTACCATCAGTGTAAGTGATGTCTTCCCAACACTGAATTTTGGGTGTGAATGTGGTCTTTTGTGTGTGGTGGTGATCTACTACTGCTTGTGTGTGCTTGTGTGAGCATTCCTTCTACAATTCTACTGGCTTTCCTTGAAATCCTCACATGGGCGCAACGGTGAACCACAAAACTCACGCACTGCTCCAACTCATTACCTCACCAACCTGACAGACAAGCCTAAAACACACATGCACAAAAGACATAAGCTCGGCTCTGCTGACACTTCAGGCCACATTACAATAGCTGGCAGAGGCTTAACTACGCCGCACAGCCCGCTCCCCCAAACACCTCTGTCAGCTCAGAAGTTCATAACCCACCCTCACAACTTGCCAACAAAGAAATCAGCAACTCCTTTTGGAATAATTCAAAGATCACCCTTAAACATCAGATTAATGTATTGAAATACCGCAAGGGAACTGTTTACACTCAAAAGCATGCCATCAGATTCAGGGTGTCCAACACCTCTGCACGCTGTCCATTATGCGGCAATATGGGCAGCATCAATCACATTTCCCTTAGATATCCTAACCCAACTATGAATGGAATGCACAACAATAGGCATCATGTTGGCCTTAGCTTCTGTGTCAAAGCTCTAAGTAAAGGCAGATTTGGCTCGTCCCTTATTGGTATGGATGCCTGCCGAAATGAGAGACTCCTTGATCAGGGGATACAAGTTCCAGAAAACTTTTCACGAGCCATTCCAGACTGGTTTTTTCCTAATGGCACTGGCTCCTCTGCTCGGCACCAAAGTCACCCTGATGCTGTCTTTGTACGCTCTGTCCCAGGTCGATCTCACCACCTTGATCCTACTAATCCCTCCTCAAGACAGGGACATTCATCTTGTTGAATTTAAATGCAGCCCTGATACCAACCCTTTATCCACTCTGGAAGCTGCAACAACCCAGCATGCCAATACTTTAATAGGGCTCAAAACCCGAAGCTCAAGAAACCCTAACAGGAACAACAAAGTGACCTTGCACATCATCTTAGTTGGTGTGGCAGGCACTATTTCAAATACAAGTTATAACGACTACACCATTCAACCTCTTATCAACTTGGGTCTAACCAGGCAGAAGGCTAAATAATTAGCATCCAAAGTGAGTCGCCATGCTATCCAAAGATTAACAACTATTATTAACACCAGGCATGCACTTCATTTCCAGGGGACTTCTGGGGGAGGGTTTGCTGGTCGCGCGGCAGAGGAGAGCAGGAGGAGAAGAGTCCGGGCGTCCAGGAGCATGGCAGCCAACCCTCCAGATCCTCATTAGCTCTTGTTTCTGGCTTTCTCCTAGGCTAGCTTAGTCTAGTTTAGGCTTGAGGGCCCTTTGGTGAGACCCTTTCTAGATTGCTAGTCAGGGAAGCTTTCCTTAATGCACTCGGCCTCTTGGCTGGCGTAGACTTTTCCTTTCTTTTCTTTGTAAGTGGAGGGGCAGTCAGAGGAACAGATATGCAAAGTTCCTTTTACTAAGGACTTTTTTAGTAGGAGGGCAAACAGGCACGCAAGAACAAAGGAACACAACTTGAACTTGGTTCTCAGCCTCCCCCCATGAGCTTTGGTTCATGCTTGCTTGTTCGCCTGCCTCCCCTTTGTCCTTGCCTTTGGACGTTTTTTGCTACTTCCCGATTGCCCTTCTTAGTGGGCCTTGCTTGTGTCTTTTCGACTGCCTCTCTTTCCTGCTTCCTGCGGTCCTGAGTTATTTTTGCAAAGGCCCCTTTGAGACATCGCTATGTCCTGGGTCGGTGTAACAGAAAAAAACATTTTTTTATCTTGTAGTCCTCCCTGATCACACCTATCACATAGAAAGATGCATACTCCTGCCGCCAAAGTGAAGTCTCAATTCTCAAAATGTGAGCATGGATCAGAAAGCGTGGAAAAGGAGTTTAAATCCCTAACCTTTGTCCTTGGATAGTAGCACTGGAAAACTACTGTTATGCACTAGGGTACTCCGACTTCCAACATTTTTCGGTGGACGTCATTTTTCAAGAAAAGAAAAAAAGGAAAACTACGTAGGCAGAGGAAACTCTCCCTACATCAATTAAGAAAAAGAAGACACATTGGCTCAGAAGAGCCGTAAGTCCCTTCCACCACGAAGCTACAAAAAGAAGACCCTAATGGGGATCTGGAGGGTTATTGGAAGCACCCAGCTCCATAACCTGGCTGCGAGAAGTATTTTTGTTATCAATAGCACGCCTAGTGGTAACAAGCTTGTTGGCATACCTTGCAGAATGGGCACGAAGTTTGCGAGCAAGTTTATTGGCGCGTTGGTGGTCAAGTCCCACTTGTTTAAACTGATTAAGGGTGTGCTCAGTGTAGCAGGTCCCACCAACACCCAAAAAGTTGGTGTGGAGAGTCATAACTTTTGCATTAATGAGCTTGCAGAGGTCTGCATGCTGCCGCTGTGCCGCCTCCAACTGCTGTCCAGGCCTCGTGTCTTCACAGTACTTAATTTCAATCAAGTGCACATGCCACTGGTTTACATTCAGTTGGTGGGGTTGCCTCACGCGGTTGGCTGTTTTGGCCCTCAGTGTGGGGTTGTGTCTGCTGCGTAATGCATGATGGTGTGAGCAGGAGGTAGAAAGAGAAGAAGTGGGTTTGGCTTTATAGGGAGTAATCAATATAGCAACAGGACGGCTGGAGGTGAGTCTAGATCTCTTTTCTTGGAAAGAGGTAAGGGGCTAAAAACCTGTTTGATGCATGCGCAAGGATTAGGAGGTTGTGTTGCTCCAACCTAACATTACTTCCTATGTCTGTGTGAACCAAGCCTGCTCCCCAAGGGCTTTTGCTAAGGGCTTAGATGATCATTCTTCCAGCAACATTGTGGCGTTCAGTTTTCATGCTGAAGATGATATGATTTTGGCAGCCTGAAAGCATGTGGAGTGCCCTGTCTAATTGATGACAGCCTGGGAGAGGGCATGATGGGTTAGTGGACCTTTTAAAGCGAACCGCATGTTTTTGGTTATAGAGGGTGCCAGTGCAATATTGTAAGATGGTGTGCTTCATGGGTGTGGATATACAGGACATGTTCCTAAAGGCATTGCTGATTTTTATCTACATGCGCTAACAAACTCTGATAGTATGAGTAGTAGCCTGTTTTAGAGTTGGCATATCCAAGCCTGTGTTTTGTATGCATGTGACAATTGAGAGCATTGTGAAAATTGGGAGGTAGGTGATTTTAGGATTAGGTGCAAGAGCTTGGATGTACCAGCAGTTTGTTCTCTTACTTCCTCCTTGGCTAACCAAAATAAGTGAGAAAAAGGATTACCACCGGGACCTGCGCTAGGGATCCCAGTATCAGCCACGCTATTATTGGCTTGATTTGCCTGATAATTTGCAATAGCATCCACACATTCGTTACCAGCAACGCCAGCATGAGATTTTACTTTGTAGACAAAGGTATTGGCTTGCGAGTTGCTAACGAGAGTAGATATGGTTTTTGGGACGTCTCCTTGAATATGTTGTTTGTGCTTCTTTTGGTAAATAAGTTGTTTACGTATTTGATGAAGAGAGGTGAGAATGTCTGAAGCAATATGTAAGTAAGAGTGCGTGATGGCAGCAGAAATTGCTGCTAATTCAGCTGTACATATGGTGTTGGTAATTCCAGCACTGTTTGGCTCAACAAAATTTTTCAGTGAGAGGGCAGTATATACCTGCTCCGATTTCTTGTTTGCCATTCTGGATACGACAGCTACCATCGGTGTATGCCCATGTCCTCCAATCAGGGACTTCAAGCGTGTGGGTTGGACTAGATTGGTTTGGTTCAATGAGTTCTTCCTGATTACTTCTGTGTGGATAGGTTGGATTTCTAGGCATCTGTTGTTTATCAGAGGGGAGGCGTTGCCACTTCTCAAAGCCGGGCATGTCAATATGCATAGTATTGAGAGTAGAATGGTTGCCAACACTGCGTATCTTCCATTTGACTTCTGATACAGCTGTAGCCAGACCCTGTAGCCAAGCTGGGTTATGGTTGTTTAGGTGGATCCTCGCAGCTGTGTTCCAGACTGCAATGATTAGTAGATCCCAGGTGTGTTGAGAAAGAGGTATTTCCTGACTCAATCGGATTGATGCAGGATTGTCGATCGTTGTAGCAAAGGTTGGTACGTGCGACGGTCCCAAGTTCACGACAAAGATGTGGATAGGCAGTGATGAGTTTGGAGTAGGGGTTTGTTACCATTTGTTTTCCCCAGACAGGGAGGAACATGAAAGTGGCAGTGGCCTCTGTATTGAGGATAGCTGAGTAGATAGCATGACATAAGGCTTTAGTCATGGCGTTCTATTCATAGATAGGATGGCAGACAGAGAAACCTGAGAACTTGGATGAAAGATAATTATGATGGGCACCAAAAAGAGTGTCTCGGGGGTTGTTGCTCCAGTAGTTCTGGTATTGTGGGTCATTGTCCAGTGGGGAGGCCATTTTCTCTTGAGTTACCAGGGTCCATTCTCTGAGGGCAGTATGGATGTGGGTTGGCAGGGCCCGCGAAAAGGAGTCTCTAATCTTTTTGCTACCGTACTTGTTTTCTAGCATAGTCTTGCGAGCAAGGAGCCCCTGCAGCTCGGATGCAAAGCTAGTAGGAGAAGGTTTAATTGCTTCATGTAGGCCAGCAACCTTGGCCCTATAGAATGCCTTGTAAAGGATTTGAAATCGGCTGGGGGTTATCATCCCCACACATTTACCTTGTGTGTTGCAAATGCAGGCCATTTGTGACTTGTAAATTTCTGGGAGGATAAGAGGAGATGGAGCACGAGGGTGGGGGCTGCATGATTCGATGTCTAGTGATGTTTGATTAGGGTATTGTTCAACTTTGTATTTGACGAAGTCAACGTCATGCGGCCCAAATTCACAACAGCCAGTGGATTTTATGTCTACTTGTGGGTTGGTGGGGTGTATGACTAAGGTAATTTTATTGCGTAGTTCTGTGTCTAGTTTTTGCCTCCAAGTATTAATAGCGTGAGGCTTTTCAAAGCCTTGTCTTTTAAAGTTAGAGAAAGCGAAGTCTGCTGTGGATCGGGAAGGGTCAGGCTCGCTCTGCCTGGCATCAAATTCAAGCAAGCGCTGTTGGAATTTAGGCCAGGTCTCTTTGGTTTCCTCCGGCTCCCAGGAGGGCATCCAGGTGACCCTCATGAGTTCTTGCCTAGTTTGGCATTCTCTGTCATTTTTCTGCGCATTGTTTAGGCCTACACAGGCGGGACATGCCCATGTGTCAGCTGCATCTATCTCTTGTCTTTGCCCATCAGTATAGCAACCAAATTCTTTCATGCATTTCCAGTGGTACGTTCGTTGGCAAACATCACAGATATACATATCAAGGTAAGGAGGCTCAGAGTTAATAGTTTCATAGCCACCATGGTAATTGCATATTTGGCAGCAAGCACACTCAATATCAGTGCGAGCAACAGTTAAGGTAGTTGCAGGCTGAAGGCCAGCTTTCTTGAAGAAAGGCAGGGCCCACCTCTCAATAATCATTGGGGCAAAATGGTTATGGTATTGCACATGGTGGTGGATGAGGCTTCTCCTTCCGTATTTCTAATTAATCGTGCAGTTTCTCCACCCATCTATATGATTTATGTCAAAATCGTGGATATCTATAGCATTGATTGCATGGCTAGCTGTTTTTGCAATCTTTTTGACTGAGGTTTCCTTGTGCTTCCAGACCTCAGAGGCTTGGTGTAATGAGCTGAGGGGGTCGATAGCTGGAGGGATGAGCTCTGCCTCTGTGTGAAGCAAATTTTTTGTTTTTGTTTTTGTGGTTATTGATTTGTGTATCTAGGCTGTGTGGAGTGTTCAGGCGGGTAGGAGGGCTGCGGGTGTTGTCTGTATGGCCAGTATCTGTTGTCCATGGGGAGTTGGGCTGTGTTGGGATGTAGTTAACAGTGCTTTGGCTGGCATTTGCTCTTCAATAGTTTTGGCTAAGGGGTTGAGACATGGGTGTGGAGGTGTGTTTTGTTATTGAGCGTGTGCGCTTGCTGGGTGGCCCTTCTGCAGGTGAATCCTGTTGTGTGGGCGGCACAACATTAGAGTTAGCAGTATTATGTGTTGAGGATTGAATAACTTGTGTAGGGGTGATGCTCTGCCTACAATTAGAGCGAACTCTTTTAGTGGGTGGCTCTTCAATGGGTCGTGTTTCTTTGGCAGTCATTACTTCCAAAGTAAAAGGACAGATTTCTTGTGGAGGAATGTTAACCATAGGGACAGACAATGTGGCATGGTCGCATCCGAGAGTCTGAGGCGACGTCCAGTATGTTCATGTCTGTAGTGGGATGTGGAGCGAGGTTGTGGTGGTGGCACTACTTGTGTGGGAGGGGTGCTGCTTGGTTGGGGGCCTGCAAGGGGCCCCTTGCACCCCGGGGTAGGTATGAATGGGGGAATCTGATTCCACATTGAGGCCACTCACATGTGTGTTGTTAAGGCGATAATGTGCAAGCGTGCTTGCTTCAGTGTTTTTGTATGCAATGGTTTCTTGGATGGTGGATGTACTCTCTTGTTCCTGAGGAAGGTTAACCAGTGCTGCCAGTCTGTTGAGTGTTATTTTACGTTCAACGTCATTTTTCGATCAAGCAACGGTTGTCATGGTCAAATTCGATAAAGAAACAAGAAAAAAGTAGGCCTGGCAAAATGGGCCAGCTGGACCTCTCTGATCTTTCCTTTCAATTGCGAGAGACGACAGTTGAGCGACACCTGGCACACTGGCCGCGGCCCTGACTGCGATATCTCCCAGTCTACAAACTGTTCTCACACCTTCTTCTTGGGACATTTTCTCCCCCCTATTTTCTTTGCTCTTGTGGCGTATTAAAGTTCTTGAAGATTGCTGGAGCTAGCTGTCAAAGAAATTGAAAAGGAAAGTCAACACCAGCCAAGAGGGATCATGCAATATTGATCGTTATAATGAAAGAGTGCCAGTAATCAATTCCCGGTATAAGTTGAGAAGGAGAGTGGGGCGCAGGGAAAATAGGGTGCACTCAGCACCAGGCACAGCCACTCCACCCGCTTCCAAGGTCCATCACCCTAGCTAGCTCCTTCCAGAGCAGAGGTACACTGTGGATGGCACCCATCTTTTGGAGGTCACATGCTGTGAAGACACCACGTCTGAGGTTCAGCTTCAGGCCCAAGGTTCGGCTTGAGGCCCCCAATTGGCCCCCAAGCAGCAGCACCGCGACCTCTATTGCCATTCTTAAGGGCCTCAGCTCCCTCCATAAAGTCACCCTCCATACAGCCAGTCTGTTAGGTGTAGGCGGGGTCATCTACACCCCTCTCACTTGGAGACCGTTAAAGAGCTTGGTCTTTACACTCATAATGCCACCAAGCTTGCTCTGAATCTTTATGCTCCATGCTTACTAACTGTACGCTGCAGTCCATGATTCATAAAACGTCTGGAGTATTTTTCTGATCAAACAACTTTGAAGCCTTTGAGCATAATCTACCGTCCTGATGCTGTATTGATTACTCCTTATCAAGCCAAACCCACTTCTTCTTCTCTTTCTCCCTGCTCACATCATGTGTTACGCAGCAGACATGGCAACATACAGAGATCCAGCATAGCTAACCGCGTGAAACAGCCCCACCAACTTCATGTAAACCAGCGGCACGTGCACTGATTGAAATTGAGCACTGTGAAGACACGAGGCCTGGACAACAGTTGGAGGCGGCACAGCGGCAGCATGCAGACCTCTGCAAACTTATTAATGCAAAAGTTCTGACTTTCCACACCGTCCTTTTGGGTGTTGGTGGAACGTGTTACACAGAACATACACTCAACCAGTTCAAACAATTGGGACTTGACCACCAACGTGCCATTAAACTTGCTAACAGACTTCATGCTCATTCTGTAAAGTATGCCCACAAGCTTGTTACCACTAGGCGTGCTATTGATAGTTGCAATACTTCTCGCAGCCATGTTTTGGGGCCGGGTGCCTCAAATAACCCCTCCAGATCCCCACTAATATTTTTGATCCATCTTGGTGGTGGAGGGGACTCACGGCTCTTCTGAGCCAATGTGTCTCCTTTTCCTTAATTGATGTAGGGAGAGTTTCCTTTGCCCACGTAGTTTTTCTTTTCTTTCATAATCTACCTCGTGCTTTTGCAAACACCAGACCACAACAAATATGATTGTGTTATCTCTTCTTTTCAGCCAAAATTTTGTAAGCTGAGTTTTTTTGGGCCAGGCCTGGATACAAGCCTCAGTGTTTCTGCTCAGCTGCCCTTATAGGCGGATATAGCGATGTTACCTTCTTACCTCTTCATGCTTCGAGCATGAGTCATTCTGTCCAGTTTGCTTAAAAAATTGCTAACACCAGATGGGCTCTTGGGAAGACTAGAATATCAGCAACAGGATGGGGACCTGCTTGTAACCCTCCTGATTCCCATTGGCTTTTTTCCTTCTTTTGGTGGAGGGGATACACAGCGCCTTGGCCTTAGGTATCCTCCATTCCTAAATTGATGTGGGGAGTCTCTTCACTGCCGAGATTTTTCTTTTTTCTATTTCCTATATTTTCTATGCTGCAATAATACCCAGACACAAGTTCCTGGACTTTATTACGCCTTTTTTATTACGCTATAGTCTAATGGTAATGAGTTTTGACTGATAGCCATTGTGTGCACTCCTCTGTACACTGTTCAGGAGTGGCACTCCTGCGGAAGGCACTCAAGGACTCCTCGGAGAGATGTGCAAGCTTAGTCCTATGGACTCAATCATTGAGCGGAGGCTCCGAGCCCTTGGGGGTGAAGGAAGGAAAAGTGTGTCCAGTAAGGGAGATGTCTAGACCTGAGATCTACCAGTGTCTCTCCTATTCCTTGATTGATGAAGGGAGAGTCTCCTATGCCTTTACGTAATCTTTCTTTTCTTTCATGAGTAAATATGTTGGTGCCATACATTGCCCAGGTAAATGTGTTGGTGCCATACATTGCCCGGCTTTTCAAGTTGTTCTATGACAAGGCTCGTATTCCTGAATGTTGGAAGAAGGCCAAGCTGACCCCCTTGTACAAAAAGGGGCCCCTCATTGAACCAAATAGCTATCGCATGCTGGCTGTCAGTGGCACAATGTACCGCTTGTATGCTAATGTGATTCGTTCCCTTGTCACGGACTGGTGTGTGGCCTCAAACAAGATTCCAGACACACAATTTGGCTTCTACCCTGGAAGGAACACCCTCCAGCCCATCTACATTTTAAGGCACCTACAGCATGCTGCACGCACAATCAAGCCTGGGCGATCTAGCCGGCTGCACACTGCATTCATTGACTTCAAGCAAGCATATGACACCATCCCTAGGCAGGCACTCTGGCAGCATCTGCAGCGCACACGCATGCCCACTTCCTTCTTGTCCGTCATTAAAAACATGTACGATGCTGATGAGAATATTTTGAAGGATGGAGAGAAGAATGCTCAGGTGCACCCTAACACAGGTGTGAAACAGGGCTGCCCTTTGTCCCCTCTGCTTTTCTCTCTGTATATTAATGACATTGATGAAATTGCGGAGGGGGTGCAAGGTGCTGTCACGGGTACGGCTGAATTCTATGTGACGCACATGTTATATGCTGATGACCTGACTTTGATGGCCAACGATCCTGTTGCGTTGCAGACCATGTTGAACCGCTTGCATGCGTATGCTCAAAGGAAGCACTTAGTCATCAACACAGTTAAATCTGAGGTGGTGCACTTCAATTCCTCTGGGTCGGACCTGCCTGTTTTTCATATTGGGGGGGTGCCACTGGCACACAAGGAGTCTTTTAGGTACCTTGGCATGATGTTCCACAAGTGCATGAGCATGGCCAAGTCCTCTGAGCATGCAACTGGCCCCTTCATGGCGTCTGCATTTCGGGTTCGTCAATTTGTTCGTGAGAATTTTCTGGCAAATAGGCCGTACGTGTCTCTGTGGCTTGGGAAGACGTATGTGGTTCCAGCTGGAATGTATGCAGGCCAAGTGTGGGGCACTGAATACATTAAAGAGGGCAAGGAATTTGCAAGTGATCTGCAAGTGCGGCACATGAGTTATCTTAAGAGCACGCTGGGTGTTAAGCGTACCACTACAAACTGGGCTGTTCTGAGGGAGTGTGGTCATGAGCCGCTTCAGTTTTACTGGTTTAGGTCTGTTGTCAAAATGTATAATAATAGCATGCTGAGGTCTAACAGTGAGACGTTGAGAAGAGTGTTGAAAGCGGATTTGAATATTCATTCGCGTGAGCCAGCCTGCTGGACTGCTCAAGTTTTAGATGCTTTTCAAGGCTTACGGCGCTGTGATTCCTTTGTGCAAGCTCTGCGGCAGGGCACTCCTATCCCTATTAAAGAGTTTACTGATGACCTCAGACACAGGCTGCGGGCAGTGTGGAGAGATGTTGAGGGAGTGAACCCGCGGGACACATATAGTAAGCTGGCAACTTACCAGTCTCTTTTTGCAGTGCCTTTTGACCATAACGTGCGTGCCCCTGCCCGTTTACCAAGGCACATGCATTTGGATTTGTCTCCACATGTCATGACGAATGTTAGCCGTTTCAGACTTAGGGCACACACACTGAAGGTGGAGACAGCAGCTTGGGATACTCGGAACACTCTTTTGTGTGATCGCTGTTCTTGTGATGAGATTCAAGATGAGGCTCATGCCCTTTTGGTGTGCAGAGACGCAGATGTTTGTGCTTTGAGAAGAAAGTACGCTTACCTGTTCAACTGTTTCTCTGGTGATTTTTCAATGGAGCAACCATTTTTACAACAAGCCAGTGTCCAGGATGCTTCTGATTTTTTCTTGCAACACAACAACAAGCTTTTTTCGTTTGTTTCTGAGCTTATGGACATTATGTTGGCTGGCGAGGACCAGTCACAGGCCGATCAGCCGAACAGTCTGGCTGAAGGTCCCCCTGTGTGTAAATCTTAAATCTTAAATCTTAAATCTTTCCTGAGATCTGCCACGAACTGGCTGAGATCAACAAAATTGGTGGTAGGAGACAAAAAGTAACCAATATCAGGGATGGGGGTATTATATCACCTTTCTACACCAAATCAACAACAAACCTTCTACACGGGCTTCTTGTTTTCAAAAAACAGGCTAACACAGTCTTTCCAAATGGAGGCCTTCTGCTCCTGTGCCCTGTAATCTGCAACCTGTATTAAGGGAGCATAAGGTTCAAAAGGTAAACAATTATGCCACAAGTGAGGGGAGCATGCCAAAAAAAGAAAAAATGAATATATGGCTTGACAAACATGTTGCGCACTGGGAGCAAAGCATGCGTAATAAAGCATGCAATCCCAGAAGCTGCCATGCTGCTGTGATTGCATGTAGGAGATGTTCTATAGGCTACTGAGCTTTGCCAAACATTACTTAATGATGCAAGTTATGAATGAAATCAAGCGTACATGTAACAGAACCTTTCGCTTTAATGTTTGGCTCTGACACTCTTAAAAAGAACTTTACTAGGGAACCAAACGTGTGCCCTCTATACACACATAACTTGTACAAGCACAGCTACGTAAAAAATTACATGGGAGGGTACCTGTGAGGCTCAGCCTTACAAAATGGTGGATTTTCTAAATAATACTGTGCACAGCAGCACCATGTGCAGCACACTGTAGCCTAAACCAGCGGTTTAAGCGACCGCTGATGCAGTGGTGCTGTTGCACTACGGCTTGTCTGCCGGCGTGCAGCACAAGGCAATCACTACCAGCACGCCCTCCCTCATGTCAGGACCTAACCCTGTATGCCCGTGTGCACCACCACCACCACCACCAGTGCCGCCATCCCCATCACCAGGAGCGCCCAGCACACTGCTTGCAGTACCACCAGGGGCAGCAAGACCGATGCCAGCCCCTGCAACATTGAGGCCAGCCCCTGCACCTGCTTGCGTGCCTTGCCCATGGGTGCCACCAGGGACAGCAACACCAATGCCAGACCCCACAGCTCTGTGGCCAGCCCCTGCTCCTGCCTGCGTGCTTTGCCCATGGGCACCAACGCTCATATTGGCCCCGAACAGGGTGTGCCGGTGGCGGGGGGGCATGCGGAACTCATGCCAAGGCGTATGCACCACAAACCTGCAGTTTCAGACAGTGACATCTTTGATGATGGTGCAATGACACATGCAATGACACATGCAATGACACACACACACAACTACGCGTTCAGAAAGTCCCTATCAGGGGCAGTGCATAACAAACTTGCAATATAGGGCAGCGTGCCGCACATCAGTGAAGGACTCTAAAGAGGTGAATCACTGGTGTGCAGGCCTTGCATAAAAGCACCCTTAACATTTTCAACTCACAACAGTGCTGCTCCATCATAACTTTGCAGGCAATCTCAGGCAAAGCTCAAAACACACACGCACACAATGCACAACAATGCACGTCCTTCCTGCATTGACTCAAAATCTCCACACACCTGCATCCTGGTACAGGGTCTAGGCTATGGTCTCCCTTGTTGTTTGACAGCATCACATGCACAGGATCTGCACACAAACACGCACGATGCAGGGATCACTTGGTATGGAGCACCAAACAATCCTATCATCTGTTGCGAATACTGGTGCAGCTGCAGAAAAGGAAAGAGGAAGAAAAAGAAGCCATGTCAGCGTAATACGATTCATTTTGCTATTCACACTTGAAGGTGTGTTAAGTTCAATGGTCTCGGTCAAGATTTCATTCACACCCACATTAAACCTGTTGTGTACACAAGCTAACCACAGTTTGCCTGGGTGTTTTTTGGTCATGACCCCATACAAATATCTCCAGGCAGCCCAACACAAGTACCCATTGCACTAGCAAACCTGAGGGTGTGGAGAAGGCTCACTGACCAGATAGTGGTGGGTCCAAGGGGTTCAATCAAAGGAGCAATGTTATGTGCCCTGATTGATTAACCCAAGAAAGAGATAACAAAATCAATGAGGTTAGGTTGCTTGCATCTCATGGTCTTGTTCTTAGTGTCCATGGCCATGCAAGCATAAATTGTGGCATTACTGAAATGATGCCTCAATGCTCCAATTGATTGATCCAGGGATCGGCTTTGCTGCCAACGTGGTTTTCTTTTTCTTTTGTAACATCACGCTTTGGTTAAGGAAAAGAGGACACCACAGGGCCCAGGTACAGTGGACACCCTCCACCAGAAAATGAAGAAAGAAGTGCTTGGGAACCAAAAGGATAACTCGCGCTGCCTTGTAAGGGCCAAGGTCCTAAAGCAGCTCTGAAGCGTGAGGGTGGCGGATGATTTCACCCTTGACTAGAAGCCTCTATATGGAGGTTGCAGCAGCTGTGTTGTTGACCTTTAGGACCACACACAACCAGGACACCCGTACCAACAATGATTGCTGACGGAAAAGAACAGGCTTCTTCTGTCACGCAAGCAGTGGCTTTTGCCAATTACCATGCCTCCTCACAAGCACATGCGCTGGGCCACATACACCATTTAATTCATATGGAGCACCGGGTTAACCTTTAAAGCATCTGGAGATTAAGGATTACTGTGCAGGCTTCGGGCAGTACCGCCATGCACCGCCATGCACCATCATGCACCAAACATGTGAAGCACCATCATGCACCACCATGCATAGGGTTGGCCAACTCCATATATATACATATGCAAACATATATATGCCATGATATATATTGTGTTTCCCCTGCCGAAAGCTGATATATACAGCATATTATATGGAGCTGGCCATATGTCCTTCGGGACATATGTTTAAATTGGAACTGGCCAACCCAAATAATGTTCCATCACAGGCACTGAGCCACCCTGCACCACAGGCTTGGGCATCATCACCTTCTTGTGCATGCAACAGTTGCTTCCATTCCACTTGCCCTGCGCTTGCCCACTGCAATACTCTCACACACACACATACACACACACATACATACATACATACATACATACATACATACATACATACATACACACACATTTGGCCACATGCGCCTCCAGGCATAGGCAGCACCATCCTGTGCATGCAACAGTTGCTTCCATTCCACTTGGCCTGTGCCTGCCCACCTGCAATGCCCTCACACGCACACACACATTTGGCCACATGCGCTTCCAGGCTGCTTGAGAGCACCGTCATGCAAAGCGTGGGCTTTGGGGGCTGAGGTGCTGCAAGGACAGACAAGCAGCAGAGCAAGAGTGTTTAGTTTTTAAATGTCATTCAAAAGGCAGGCAACATATGCATCCAGGAAGAGGACACACGCTCGCGCGCGTTGCTTTTTTTTGGTCTGGCAGATACAGTTACTGTCGGGCCATCAGGATATGCAGGGCAGTTAGCTTGACGCAGGCACTGTTCAGTATCCAGTCAGCTTCATCAGTGTTTCATCCAAATATTCATTCTTCCATTCATTCCTTGGTTCAATGTGGTCAGCCCCAGCCAACTTGATGATGCCATCCGGGCAGTCAGCCTGACACAGCACTGGCCGGCATCCACTCAGCTCAAACAAGTGTTTCACATCGTGCAGTCAACTCAACCAGCTTAACGCAGGCGCTTGTGAGCATATGCCTCACACAGGCCAGGGCTGTCGATAGATTAGATCAAGATACAAAGTAATACAAATATTAGGGAACTATTCAACTCTGATTTGGCAGGTCCCCCCCCCCCCCGATCTTGGACAGTGACGCCTGAGTGCCTCTGAAAAACATTACGCACCCAAATCTAAGTGTCCAAGGTCGGGAGTAACCTGTGTATTGAGCAGTTCATAAACACCTCTTTTGGGGAAGGAGCTACCCACCTCTGGGCTTTTGCCACTGCCATCTGGTGATTTAAATAGTTATAGTGATGTTTGAGGGCTGGCAGCCAAAAGCAGCGTTTGGGTCAACCAAAGGTCTCTTATTGCCACTAGAATCTGGTGACCTAGACAGACAATCACAGTGGCGCCTGAGGGCTGGCAGCCAAAAGCAGCGTTTGGGTCAACCGAAGGGTCTCTTGCCACTGGAATCTGGTGACCTAGACAGGCAATCACAGTGGCGCCTGAGGGCTGGCAGCCAAAAGCAGCGTTTGGGTCAACCAAAGGTCTCTTGCCACAGGAATCTGGTGACCTAGACAGACAATCACAGTGGCGCCTGAGGGCTGGCAGCCAAAAGCAGCGTTTGGGTCAACCAAAGGTCTCTTATTGCCACTAGAATCTGGTGACCTAGACAGACAATCACAGTGGCGCCTGAGGGCTGGCAGCCAAAAGCAGCGTTTGGGTCAACCGAAGGGTCTCTTGCCACTGGAATCTGGTGACCTACACAGACAATGACAGTGGTGCCTGAGGGCTGGCAGCCAAAAGCAGCATTTGGGTCAACCAAAGGGTCTCTTGCCACTGGAATCTGGTGACCTACACAGACAATGACAGTGGCAACTGAGGGCTGGCAGCCAAATGCAGCGTTTGGGTCAACCGAAGGGTCTCTTGCCACTGGAATCTGGTGACCTAGACAGACAATGACAGTGGCGCCTGAGGGCTGGCAGCCAAAAGCAGCATTTGGGTCAACCGAAGGGTCTCTTGCCACTGGAATCTGGTGACCTAGACAGACAATGACAGTGGCAACTGAGGGCTAGCAGTCAGGCATTTTGGTCAACCAAAGCGCCTTTTGACAAGAAAATGAAAAGCACTTGTAGCCAGCACATCCTCCTCACCATACAGCCACTGCAGCATCTGGGGGGAAAAGAAATGAGCAAAGCAAAGCACAGTGGCATCTGAAAAGAAAAGTAATGAACAGCAGAGCAAAGCACAGTGGCAATTGAAAAGGAAAGTTGTGAACAGCAAAGAAAGCACAGTGGCACCTGACCCTGCAGCTCACCCGCAGCAAAACAAAGCACAGACCCTGCAGCAAAGCAAAGCAGAGTGGCACCTGACCCAGCACCTCACCTGCTGGTCGCTGCGTGGCCACGCCCCCCCCTCCCTCCTCGTGACGCCACTCCTCCACTAGCTCTCGCTGCCGCGCCCCTACCACACCCTGCAGCTGCTTCAACCGCCCAGTCAGCCCTCTGCTCTTGGTCCCCCCTCGGCCGCCCCTCCTGCCAGTCCCTCCACCAAGTCCACATATGCCAATACCATCTCCACCAATGCCACCAGCGCCAGCGGAGGGCAAAGCCTCCTCTCCCCACAGCCCCCCAGACATGCCTTGGCTACCGGGGCCTTGCCTGTTGGCATCGCTGCTGCTGCCGCCCCCCGCAACCTGTGTGTGTGTGTGTGTGTGTGCGTGCGTGTGTGTGCGTGCGTGTGTGTGCGTGCGTGCGTGTGTGTGCGTGCGTGTGTGTGCGTGCGTGCGTGTGCGTGCGTGCGTGCGTGCGTGTGTGTGTGTGTGCGTGTGTGTGCGTGCGTGTGTGCGTGTGTGTGTGCGTGTGCGTGTGTGTGTGCGTGTGTGTGTGCACGTGTGTTCGTGTCTTACCCATCATGGCACATACACTTCCATTTTGAAGCAAACCTGCCTGATGCACCTGCCGCAGCAGACGTGCACACAAGCATGGATGGGTGAGAGGCATCTTGTCCCTCTATGACGAAGCTTGCAGAGCAAACAAGTTTTGCCATCTAGGTAATGCACCAAGGTGGTGGGCGAGCCCAACACAAACCATCCAAATTCAAATGTTTTAACCGTCTAGATCAAGGGACTCATCTCTAGTGATTTACTCCAAGGGACATATTCCATCGATCACACCGAGAAGAAGGACAATACAACATACACACAACTTTTCTCCACACTCACTCTGCCGCTGCCGTGGCTACCTAGGCTGCCAGCGCTGCCCATAAGCCGGCTGATGGGCGACGGCTCTGCAGGCGGCAGAATGGACAACACAGCGCGCTGCTGCGCGCGCTGTGCCTCCATCATTTGCAGCACACCTGCGCCCTCCCCTCCTCCACCATCTCCATCCGCACCCGCAGCTACACTTGCATTCGTGTTTGTGTGTATGGCATTGGGTGGCCGAGGGGGGCGTGCATGACTGCCTGGACGGTGTTGGGTTGCTGAAGTGGGGAATGGGTAAACAGGGAGAGGCGTTGTGGCCAGTGTGGGGGTTTCTCCTGCGGCTGCTGCTGTAAGTGGCGTGGGTATGGTGTGGGAGGGGGTGGGTGTGGTGGGGGGCTGGGCGGCGGTTTTGGCGCTGGCTGGATGATGATTGCGAGGGTGTGTTGGAATGGAAACGGTGGTGGCAGGAGTTGAGGGGGGCTGGGTATCTAAGGGGAACGGTTGCTGAGGGTGTGCTTGGTAGGAGGCTGAGCTGTTGTTGGTTGGCTGGTGGCGGGGCTGCTGCGGAGTCGCTGTGGGTTGGCCTGGCTCATCCTCATCACTGCTGGCAAGTAGGATCTCTGCAAGGGATTGATGGCCCTTGCGCCTGGTGCTCGGTGGGGGTACTGCGACATCCAAGCACATGGCGCAAAAAGTTGTTGGCATTGCAGGATGAAAGCGCTGCAAAGGGGTGGGTGTCACTAACGCTTGGTGCTTGGTGTCGGTGCTGCGACATCCAAGCACATGGCGCAAAAAGTTGTTGGCATTGCAAGATGAAAGCGCTGCAAAGGGGTGGGTGCCACTAACGCTTGGTGCTTGGTGTCGGTGCTGCGACATCCAAGCACATCACACAAAAGTGGGCGTTGCAGGATGCAAGTGCCACAGGGATGGGCGCCCCTTGCGCCTGACACTCGGTGTTGGTGCTGCGACATTTGAGCACATCACACAACAGTGGGCGTTGCAGCTTGCAAGTGCCGCAGGGATGGGCGCCCTTTGCACTTAGCACTCAGTGGGGGAGCTGCACACAGTATTGAGGCACATGGAATGAAACTTTCCATCATAACTCTCCATTGCAAGATGCAACCCTGTGTGGCGTGAATGGAGCAAACGCCAACGACGTTGCAGCACATGCACTGAATGTGGGCATTCCATCATGTGACATTTCCATGTACAGCACGACATTTCCATTAAGAAATGCCCCTGTGTGATGCATAGGGGCACAAGGCAACGATGTGCACATCTACTGAACTCATTCGTCTGCCCTTTCCATGCGCTGCGCATAAAGGAAAAAAAAAAAGAGGCAGTGAAAGCACTCCCTACATCAATTAAGGAGAAACATTGGCTGAAAGAGCCGTGATCTCCCTCACCACAGGATGAGACAGAAGCTGATGTGGGTCTGGTGGGTTCCTGGCAGCACGCGGCTCCAAGGCACCGGGTTATGGTGAGGGTGATTGTTCTAATGGTACCAATATATATATATATATATATATATATATATATAATACCGATATATATATGTGTGTATATATATATATGTCATGGTACGTCTGGTTGAGGTAAGGCGCAAAAAGCAGCGCGGAGCACATGTGGAAAGCCTGCGGCAGAAAGAATCCTACATGGATATATGGATATATGATATATGGAAGCATATGTGGAAAGCCAGCTGCAGAAAGCACCACATGGCTGACACAAAAAAGGACACCCGTGTCCTCATGAATCGCATGTGGGAAGCAAGGAGGCGCCTATGGCTGACACAAAATATGGCAATTTTTTGCTGTAGCCATTTGGTCGGCACCTCATCTCCTGCGCATCATGCATCATGCCTCAGCGCATGCTGAAAGCAAGGAGGCGCACTGTTGCTGACAGGAAACAGAGCAGGGATCCGCTAACTGTCAAGCAATCTGCTTCCTGTCTGCATCAGTGTTCTCACACAACATTCCTCCTTATTTCAGGAGCCAAAAAAGGAGCTGCCTGCTGAGCGCACAACAAAGAAGGTCTTGTTGTAAGGCATGCTGCAAGGCAAGGTCTACAGCACAGCATGTCTTCCTGTCCTTGGAACCATACACAAGGCCTACAGCACAGCATGTCTTCCTGCCCTTGGAACCATACACAAGGCCTACAGCACAGCATGTCTTCCTGTCCTTGGAACCATACATGGGCATGAGGTTGACACACACACACACACGCACACACACATGCACACACACGCGCACACACACACACACACACACACACACACACACACACACACACACCTGGTGTAGGTGTGGATCCTCCGATGCCTAGGGCTGCCAGCACACCACCCCCTTTGGATGCTGCTGTTGGGCCGGCATTGTTATTTGCTGCTGCACAGGAGGTTGCAGGGAACAAGCAACATGGAAAAGAAAAAAAGACAGTGCAAGAGCATGAATGCGAGATGGTGATCTCCAATTCGTTTGTGAGAAAAAAACGTTACGTGCACACCTGCATCCGATGAGCCCAGTTTGCTTGCCCCAAGATCAGGAATACATTGTCACCCTGCTCTTTGTCACAAGATCTTTTGATAACTGGGAGGCCCCGCCTACAGAGTGTTTCGGGGAAGATGAATGCAGTGCTGCAACAAGGGCTCCTGACACTAATGGCGCTGCATAACACTTGAAGCATGATAGTGCTGTGTGTGCAGTGCTGCAGTGTGGGGTCCATACATGAACGGTGCTCCGTAGCATAATCGCGCTGATACCATAATAGCACTAACAGCGCTCTGTGCACAGTGCTGCAGCGGAAGGGATCCAGACACTAATGGTGCTCCATAGCACCATATAGGCTGATCGCATAATATCACTATGCTCTGTGTGCAGTGCTGCAGCAAAAGGGATCCAGACACGAGCGGTGCTCCGTAGCACTGATAGCACTAGCATTAGTAGTGGTCTGTTTACACTGCTGAGTGCTATTGATCAACTCCGCAGCAGAAGCCCTGGACACTAGGAGCGCTCGTGCGAGAGGAAGAGGCGTGCAAACCCTGGGAAGCAACAAGCACAGGCCTTGTTCAAGGACCTTCCCCATAAGCCCTGTTTCTGGCTTCCCCCTAGGCTAGCTGTGCCCAGTTTAAGGATGAGGGCCCTTGGGTGAGACTTTTGCTGGCTCGCTAGTTAGGGGACATTTCCATAGAACACGCGGCCTTTGGGGGGGGCTGGCATAGCCTTTTTTTCTTTCTAGAGGGACCTTTTGTAGAAAGGGAGGGCCCTCTGAAAGGCCATGACCTCGGATACATCAGAGCAGCCTGGGCTGTGTCTCAAATTCATAAATGCTACTTTACACAATTAAACAGTAAACACTAGTTCATGTAATCGCAACAGCATGAGCAAAGATCAGCACCTGCCCAGCGGATGCCCCTGCGGTGCTCCTGCTTTGCATCTGCCCTATTGCCTGGCGAATGCCCCTGCTGTGCTCCTGCTTTGCATCTGCCCTATTGCCTGGCGAATGCCCCTGCTGTACTCCTGCTTTGCATCTGCCCTATTGCCTGGCGAATGCCCCTGTTGTGCTCCTGCTTTGCATCTGCCCTATTGCCTGGCGAATGCGCCTGCTGTGCTCCTACTTTGCATCTGCCCTATTGCCTGGCGAATGCACCTACTATGTTGGGGAGGGGCAGGCGGCAGGGGCGTACTTGCCCAGGGCGCTTGGGTTGGCGACCTGCACGGTCTTGATGCTGCAGGCAAATACAGCAGAAGGAAGGACATGGCTCAACCACAAATCTTACACCACTATCTACGGTAAAGGGGTAAACACAGGTCACAGGGGTTGGTGACCGCACGAAAGCCAAAGAGGCTACCGAGGGCCTTATTCATGCCGCCCTTGTGGGCCTCTGGCAAAGAAAGCAAGAGAGACTATTGAAGGCCTTATTCAAGCCCTTGTGGACCTCTGGCAAAGAAAGCGAGAGACTATCGAGGGCCTCAATTGAGCCCTCGTGGCCCTCTGGCAAAGAAAGCAAGAGAGGCTACTGAGGGCCTCATTTGAGCCTCATTTGGGCCTCTGATGAGCTATTGACCCTCTCTACTCAATTGTAGCTCCTGATCATGGAAGCAGCATTCAAACTATTTTTTCCAAATTTGCTACGAGGTTTCCAGAACTTTTTGAAAGCAGGTGGTCCAGAAATCTTACGAGCCTCTGAGCTCAAGCAGCATACATGAAGAGGAGGAATGAAAGTGGGAATAAGGGAGACACACTGCATTAAAGATTTGATGAGACTCTGAGCTCAAGTGGCATACATGAAGAGCAGGCAGCCGCGTGAGGAATAATAAAAGTTAGAATAAGGGAGACACGCTGCATCAAACTGGAGCTGATTATCAAAGTGGTAAGAATCCTGACGCGCATGGGCGCATGATAATCATGTGCTCCTTGTTCTCGCTCCTTTTCTACTTTGTTTTTTTGCACAGCACCCCCTGACCTTTTTGACTAAAACCACAAAACCACAAACCATTGTGCATCATAAGGAGGTTCATCCTAGGTGGTGCACCGATCAAGGTGCATCCCAGATGATACATCCTAGGAGGTGCATGGATGCAGCGTCCTGTGCTTTTCCTCTTCTCTTTCCTTTTCCAATTCTGTTTGTGCAGCTTCCTCCTATAGTCACAAGGCTGTGAGCAACTATCCACAGTGCCTATCCACAAAGCCCCATCCTCACCCTTGCTTGTCCCTTTCCCCCCTCCTAACCCTACAACACAAGCCTCATACAAATACAGAAGCACCAAGAGCCAGGCAGCAAAAGCACCAGCAGGTTTGCCTCGGCAGCTGGCACAGGCATGGTTAGTAGTCAGGTGTCGTGGCTCAAAGCATCAGGTTCCTCAATTTGTGAGTCAATGAGCCAGTAGCTCTGTCTGCGCGTATCTTCAGATGGCCGATATGCGTGTAGCTTAGCCCACACATGCTGCTGGAAGATGGAAGGGGCTGACAAGCACACAAGCAAAACACACCTGTCAACAGCACACCCAGCGGGCTTGCATAGTACCAAGATACTAACACCACAATCATTGCCTGCTGCTGCTGCTGCTGCTACTGCTGCTGGCTAGGTGTGCCAGCAGAAAAGATCTCAACTCACACTAATAGGTGGACTCAGCTAACGCACCTGGCCACAGCACATCCAGTGGGCTCGCCTCCGCCAGAACCACGATCTGCGCCTGCTGCCGCTGCCACTGCTGCTGGACATGTGTGTCAGCAGATGAGGTATCAATTCAATTCACACTGTGAGGTGGGCTCAGCCAACGCACCTGGCAACAGCACATCCAGCGGGCTCGCCCCTGCTGGAACCACGATCTCCGCCTGCTGCCGCTGCCGCTGCCGTTGCTGCTGGACAGGTGTCTGCATGTACCGCTCACCCACCCGCCCGCGCTTCTGCTTCTGCTGCTGCTCGTGGCTCGCCGGCACATCGCCCAAAATGGCGGCTGCTCCACCCTTTGCTGATGCTGGAGTCCCTGCTCTCAGCACGCCCTCTTTCCCTTCCTTCTGTGTCCCACCATGCCACCCCTTGTCTGCGTCTTGATACAAAACGCTCCCCCTTTGGAGCTTGGCCGCTTTACGATCACGCGCGCGCGCAGCTGCAGAAGCCCCACCCGCCTGCAGTGCACATGAGATAATGAGAATCAAAATCGACTGGCAAAGGGGGTGGTTTGAAATCCTTGGAGCCCTTGTTTCAAAATAACACCATTGCAAATGAAATGACGTGAAAGACCCAGTGGTTGGAGAAGTGCAGGTGTTTCTCTCAGCGAGAGTCCAGCACAAGGGACGCCCCAAAAAGAATTCTTCCTTCTTTCCTTTCCAATGTGCAGATGTTAGCGATGATATGGAGGTCTCAGAAACAAAATTTTGGGAGTGAAGGATGGCCTCAGGGTGAAGCTGTGGGGCCTTTTTCGATCGTTTGAGGCTGGTGGAGTGATCTGGGTTCCTCTGCTTTCCACCATTTTTGGCGAAAATAGATTTCCATAAAAAAGCCCTCAATGTTTTAAAAAATGGTTGGAACGGCTAGGTTTGAAGAAGAAGCACGAGAAAGAGCACATCCAGCAACATAGGCCAGTTGACCCCCTCTGGTCGATGGGCCTGAATCCTTTAGCGCAAAGCAGCAGGAAGGCCAACCATGCACATCAGGTGCTGTCTCATATCAAGTTAGCGCAAAGCAGCTTGTTGGCACACAGGTGTTCAGCTCGGCTGGCAATCAGACACAAGCACTTGTTGACACAGCGTCCCAGCTTGGCTAGCTTAGTAGTAAGGCACTTGTCCCCATGCAGGACCCCTCTTGCCCCTCCAGCCCATCACACGCCCTGTCTCAAAGGAATCGCGCGAGCTTGGCTGCTTCGCAACCTTATGCCCTTGCACAGCTGCAGGATCCCCTTCTGCCCACCACACAACACACTGAGGGAATGCAGCACACAAAACGCGCGGAGCCAGGCAGGTACACCCACAAGTGCACGAGTAAGGCTCCTTAGCAATGCCGTTCACCACAGGGTGCCCCATAGCGCTGCCGGCAGGCACCAGCTCAACATGTGGAACAGGTTCTGCCACAGCCATGTTATGCCTCGCACTCTGGCGCCAGCACCAAAAACACCTCAGCATATCACACCCCCACACTCACAGCATACTCCCACATTCACGCCTGCTCCGGAAACTCAGATCACACAGTCTCCGCACGCTCCCTGACACCCACGCGTGCTCCGCACACGCACGTCACATTCCTGCGCTCACATCACACCCCGACATTCACGCAGGCTCCACACACACATATCACATCCCTGCGCTCACATCACACCCCGACACTCACGCGTGCTCCGCCACCTTGCAGCTGACTGGGCCCAGGGTCTACGCAGGGGTGCTGAGAGTGCGATTGCAACCCTTTGTCCGCACCCTGATCCACCTGATGGGTGCTCAGCCCACCCCCTCCCTGCTCCTCTTGCACAGCGCCTGGGCCCCCACCAACTTGACAAGCTGTCCCAACCCCAGCATGCAGCCCCGCTTCTCCTGCTCCCCCTGTTTGTGGTACCCCTCGTGAGGCATACCCAGGGTGCGTCCCCAGTGCCTGTTGTGATGGGAAGGCCCTCAAAGGTGTGTGCTGCGACGCTCTTGCAGCTTCTGCTACCGCCACGTCTGCTGGGCTGGCATTCACACGGCTCTTTTGGTTTGGCGGGCGCACACCCGTGCTGTGCCCTTTCTGCTGCACATAAGCCATCCAGGGGGGCGCAGTGTCGGCTGCAGGCGCGGGCTTGGTGCCGATGCTTGCATGCACGTTGGCGTAGCTGCCAACAGCACCGTTCACCCCTCCCAGTATCTGCTGTAAGGGGTGGTGGCAGTACTGTTGCTGCTGCTGCTGCTGCCGCTGCTGGCAAGGGGCAGGGCTGACAGCAGGCGTACTGTGATGCCCAGTCGGGGAAGGAGGCATGCGTGTCTGGCCAGCCAAGGCCCCTTGATGCTCAGACCCTACCCCTGCACCCTCACCACCCCCCTGCCAGACTTTGGCGCCATGTGAGGGTGGCAGAGGCGCACTACGGAGCCAAGATTGAATGTCAGGTGAAGGGTGCAGCCGCCGCGGCCGCTGCTGAAGAGGGTCCTCCCATGCGTGCTCCCTTGTCTTGGAGCTGAAGGGGTGCAAGTGGGGAGGGATCTCTTGAGCAGGTGCCTCTGCTGCGTGGTCTTCTGAGGGATGAGGCTCGATCACCAGCTCCAACAGGTGCTGGATCTCCTGGGCTTCCTGTGTTCATCGGATACGAGGATAGCAAAGCCCAATAGGGTGGGTACCATCCTTGAACACGGTATGGACATGGGTGTGGCTCAATCACCAGCTCGGAGGGATACTGGGTCTCCTGGGCCTCCTTTGTTATAACAATGCAGGGACAGCAAAGATCAAGAGGGTGGGTACCATTCTTGAACACGGTATTGGCACGCATGGGTGTGGCTCGATCACCAGATCCAACAGGTCCTGGATTTCCTGGTCCTCTTGTGAGAAATGCGAGGAGAGCAGCTCGAACACTACGGATATCTTCTTTAATACAGTTGCAAGCAATACTGAGAGGTGCGGCAAAATGACGACCACCTCTGGCAGAGAGCTAGATCTGATTGGCCTCATCTCTTGCTTGAAGACAGCCTTCCCAGTAAATCATTGTGCCTGAACAATGGACGGCATGTTCTCCTACATGCTCTCCCTGGTAACAAGGCCCAGTAAAACAATGCGTGTAGAGATGCCCGCCCCACTCTCCACAAACCTCATCCTCTTGCTCTTCTACTTTGTACCAAAAAAACTCAAGATCAGCTCAGGCCCGATATGAATTCTGGCACTCAGTTGCGCTTGCATGCAAAACAAGCATGCCACCCACGGACAGCTACAGCGCAAAGGATGTGGCAACTGTGTGAGTGCACACATGGTGCATGCCTTTCAACACCATCACAAATTCACAAACCAATGTACAAGAATGTAACACAACCAAAGGCTGCGTTTTTTGTCTGCTCCTGTAGGCAACTCGGTTTACACCTGTCCATGCGGGAAAGCATGAAGGCAACAACGCTTTTGCTCTCATCCATGCCATTGACTTGCCCAAAGCTAAACAAATAAAGAAAAGACTAAGCACACCGGGTCCGGCACGGAGCCCCACTGATTGAGCCGAGTGCAGGTTGACTCTGATTCAGGCAGTCCATCCTGCAAAGTAGGATCCTGACAATAATACGATCCTATGATAAGAGGCAGCCCATTCAGCAAAGCATGTGACCGACTCCAGGTACAGCTGGATTATTCCGTACATGTACTCGTGTATTTGGTGTGCATTCTGTGTTAGGAAGTCGGCGCAAGCGCCGTTTAACATGTGAAAGTTTTATGGGAAAGGCCAATCTACTTACCTGGGCTAGCACAGCGGGATGGGCTGGCAGTGGCTCCAGCTCCCTGCATGGCGGAGGTGGCAACTCTGCCCTCAGAGGTGGCTTCCGCTGCTGCTGCAGCTGTTGTTGGGGGAGAGGGCATGACGCCTCCGGAAGCAATGCAGAGACTGACGGAGCCTGCAATCGAGCTAGGGCAGCCAAGGTTGGTTACATCTAACAAGCAAGGTCGTAAAACAATGATAACCTACTGGTGTAGTCAACAGGGTTCCAGGACAAGCGGCAACGGGGCCAGTCACAATTTTTTCCATGATCAGTCCTTCCATGATAAATGTCCATACACTAATGATTGAGAGGAACAGAGGAAACACAGACGCACACACATATCTTTATCCATGCTTTTTCATTGATGCATCAGACGCGAATCTCATCCTTGCCTATTGCCCAACCAACTTGCATTGTCAAGACAGTATTTTCACTACACGGTAAATATCTCAGGTCAACACTCATTACCTAAGAGACGCAGATTCATAAATGCACCTGCAACACACATGACCCTGTTGCGCACATAGTGCGAGAGTGCCTAAAGCAGCTGAGAAGAATCATCATGAATGGCGTTCACCTGTTGTTTCAGGCGCTTGGACTGCCGTGTGCTCCTTCCTTTTGGAGCGAAAACCGTGCCTGTTCATGACTCATAATGTGTCGGGGTGAAGTTTGTGAAAAAAGGGCGTGATGACAGCGCGGAGTTGCATTGCCCCTTAAAAATGTGCTGGCAGCACACAAGACGCACTTTGCCATTGTCATGCACACACACCTGCTTGTTTGAGGAGTTCATCCTGTGATTTCAGGGCAACACAAAGTTGGTATTATGTTTTCTTTCTTTTACGGGTCTGTTCTGTCAGATGAGAAGATGAGCAGCTGTTGTACTCACCTTGTTTGCCCTGACAGTGTGCTTCTTGAGGAAATCAACCCTATCAGCATCAGGCTGGATCTGCACCTCCTCCTCCTCCTCTCCCCCACTGTCTGAGTGTGGGTGGAGGGACTTTTGTAGGATGCCGTTCATCTGCTAGTCATAGCGAGCATTTCTTAAATTTATGCATGTTTAAAAATAAACGTCAACAATTCAGTTTCCTTTCATGCTCATTTTCGAGCAGTAGCGAAGCAACTCACGCACAACATACAAAAGCAACAATAACTTTGCTCGTTTGTGTTACTGCACGCCTGCGCTGAGGAAGCCAGTTGCACAAGTTGTTGTGCACGATGCATGCGCTGCTCTGCTAGTGTTTTTGCTAGTCAGGTCCAGAAGGGTTGTTCTTTTCTGCTGTGCAATGCAGGTGCAAAGGTTCCCAACAGCAAGAGGTGCACCTTATCAGTCCCCATGCTGCAACGCCAGGCAGCTGAGCCTACACATTTCCTGGCCCTGCCTGATGACGTCTTTGGTTTGATTTATGCGAGCTTAGTTTGGGACAGGGAGAGCAAGGCAGCGATGCATCATACCTGCAGGGCTTTATACAGGTGAGCTACTTGTGTGTGTGTGTGTGTGTGTGTGTGTGTGTGTGTGTGTGTGTGTGTGTGTGTGTGTGTGTGTGTGTGTGTGTGTGTGTGTGTGTGTGTGTGTCTGTGTCTCGAGTTGTGAATTGAGTTTGCACTGCCTGTTGCCTCGTCTCCCGATGATGCCATGTGCTGCTCTTTCTTGTGTACCAGCAAACAGCCATCATTCATGTGCATGCAGCTATCATTTATGTGCATGCAGCCATTGTTCGTGGCAGCAGCCATCATTCTTGGCAGCAGCCTTCCATCCACCGAAAACCTTTGTCACTCTGTGTGCCCTCAGGTCCCCATCCATAAATGACCAAAACCAGACCTTGATTCTGGAGCAAGCGGCCAAAACAGACAAATTCGCCAAGTTGAAAGCCTTTCCCAAGAATGCAACGTTGAGGTATCTCAGGCTTTGGGATGGCTCTGCGATGACTTGCCTTTCGGCCTCTGTCCAAGGGCATCTGTGCGATGTGGAGAGGCTTGAGGTTCGAGTAAGCGTTTTGCACAGTGATTCATGGACAAGTGCATGCTTGTACTGGCAAGTACTGGGACCTGGGATCGGGAAAGAGTTCATGGATTGGGAAGTGTTTGCATCTAGCAAGAGGGTACAATTCTTTTAGCTTTTGCAACTGGAGTGCACATCTTATCATAAGTGTATCAGTTTCAAAATCATCCTGCAAGCAATATTGTGACGCTCAGTTACCATGTTGAGCATGACAGGGCATTGGCAGCCAGATAGGATGTGGAGAGCGCTACCCATGTGATGGCAATCAGGTAGGGGGCATGTAAGGCTAGTGGATCTTTTATATCGGACTGCATGTCTCTGATTGTATGGGTGCCTGTGCAGTATTGGAAGACGGTGCATACATTCAAGTTGATAGAATGGGCATGTTCCAAAATCAGGGTTGTTCAGTGCGACGTTCTGAGATGAAAAATGCTATAAAATGCGTGTAAAATGCGAGTTCGTGGAACTGTTCGATCGCACGTTTGGTTGAGGAGGGGGGTGGCCGGGCCAGGGGTCAGCAGAGCCCATACAAGCTTGCCCAGGCCTTCCATCCCTTGACCTTTCAATTTTAAGCGTTGTTAATGAAGATGAGAAGTCCTGATGAGTTCATGTGCCATAACAGTGGCCTTCAGGTGACCTTCTAGTGGCCTTCAAGTGGACTTTGCGGGCTGCATTTCGCAGAGGGGGGTAAAAGTTCGACGAACGGCACTTTTAGGATGCGATAAAATGCGTGTAAAGTGCGAGTTCGATAAAGTGCGCCGTTCGTAGCACTGAACAACCCTGTCCAAAGTACATTGCTCATGCTTTTGTTTACATGAGGCAGCAAGCTCTGGTAATAGGTGTAGTAGTCTGTCTTCCGATCAGCATAGCCCAGCTTGTGCTTAACATACATATAGGATTTCAGAGCACTTGAAAGGTCTGGGAGGTGCCTTAGACGAGGATAAGACAGCCTCCTATCTTTGCAGTATCTGAATTTTTTAAAGTGGATATGGCGGTTTTGGATGTACATGAAGTTGCCTGGCTGGAGTTGTGCAGTTTATAACTTCATCATTTCGTCTCATACTGTGGAGTACCCGATGTGAGGGGGGAGTAGGTGGTCTATTCTCATCCAGCATCAAAAATTGAAGCCAATTCTTACCAAAATTTTGAAAGTCTGTACCAGCCTTGATTAAGAAAAGCATTGACCTCAAGATCAGTCAAGATGTGAAAGCTCGCCAAGAAAGGAATGAAATTTTCGTTTGGAAGCTGGGCAAAAGTATGTAATGATTTGAAAATATCAATGAACAGGTCCTTGTATTTTCTGCGCAGCTCACACAACTCACAGCAATTGGTAGCTACAATGAGTTACAATGGGGTTTGACCTTCAGCCAGGTAGTTTGGCTGCTCGGTCTGCTCAACTGCTCCAACCGCACAAAAAATATCCATGAGATCGGAAATAAAACGATAAGTGTCATTAGTTTGTTTCTGCAAGAAATGAATAGCATCCTCAGCTAGCTTGAGAATAGTAGAAAGTGCCTGAATCGTCCAGAAAAATTCTATAAGACGAGGGGAAGTCAGAAAATAACTGTGCATGAGCCCTTCGAAGAGAGCACACAGAAGCGCAAGAACAAAGGAACACGGCATGCTTTTCACCTTGGAGTCCTTGTTCACATTTATCACAAGTTGATGTGTGCTCCTGCCAAAGTGATGTCTCAACTCTTAAAGTATGAGCATGTAAGCGAAAACGTGCTATGTTTCTTAGCGTGCGCTTACCCAAATCAAGATGCAAATACCTGGGGACAGAAAAGGGCGCACCATGAACAGACAAGGGTCTCAAAGGGAGTGCCATCCAGTGATGATATTTGGCTAATTTGTTCGTGTGGTCACCATGTTCTGCCAAGGCATCAACGTTCCACACACCTCGCAGCCTTTTTCTCAGATCAACCACAAACTCCCTCATGACTATAGGCTGCCCTGACCGAACACAATGAGTAAACACGTTGCACCTGTCCAAGCCTGTGCAGGCACTCACAGCAATTGCAGTATAAGGGAACTCACAGCAATTGCAGTATAAGGGAACATGCGTTCGCCCTGGACACGAAGCACACTCACACTTGTCACAAATATTTGAACCACCCAGCCATTTACATGACTTGAGCTTCAAGCAGTGGGCACGAATCCTGGACCTAATCACATTCCTCATGACTCCTTCAAGGACTTAATAAATAAAATAATAAAGTTTATCCAGATCCTTAATCAAATATGATGGCATACAAAAGTGTGTGCGTGCTGTGTATAAATGTTCAACCTTTAAAGTGAAAAGTTTTCCGCACCAATGATGGTAAGTCACTGCTTTCTTGTTCACCTCTCGGGGACTGAGTGCATCCGCTTGTTTCCATACCTTCTGCTGCCTGTACCTCAAATCCGCTAAGAAATCCTGCATGGAAATCTTAATAGCACTTAGCATCTTCTGCTTTAACATATCCTCGTTGCACATGCCACTAATTGCCTTAGCCTCTGAGACACATGTGCAGACCGACAAGAATTGTCCCTATCAGCAAGGTGTAACTCTGCTTTCAGCACTTGATGTGATGTCTCGCGCTTGAATCGAGCATGCTGCATGCTGTTGACAATTTTGACAGTGGCCCTAAACCAATAGAACTGCAAACTTTGCAGCCTTGAAGGCTCTTGGCCACACTCTCTCAGTACTGGCCAGTTCGTGGCAGTGCTCTTCACACCTAGAGAACGCCTTAAAGGGCATACTTGCCTTTTCTGCAATTGGCTTGAACTCACTGCCTTCTCGTAAATATCCTATACCCCAAATTTGACACGCGTACATCCCAGACGGAATGCCATACACCTTAGAGAGCCAAATCAAAGCGTGTGGCCTGTTCTTTATATCATGTTCATGCAAGTACTCCTTAATCCTTTGCTGGGCAGCCACGTAAGGCCGCACAGCATGATCCTCAGACACCTTTCAATCTATGTGCTTGTCCACAAGCATACCAAGGTATTTAAACTGCTCTTGTTCAAGAAGAGCCACATCTTTATACATGAAATTAGGCAGAGACTCTTCGGAAGAACATGACCTACTATTAAAATGCATGGCCTCAGACTTTGACGCGTTGACAGTCAGCCCTTTTCTCATTGCATAAGCCCGTAGCCTAATTAATCGGCATAACTTGCATTTCACCTGGATCATTGGTAATTAAACTCAAGTCATCTGCATGTAGCATGTATGAAACACCATTCACTCCCTGTCAAAGCTTCTCTTATACCTTCACTTATATCTCTGCCCATGTCATTGATGTACAGTGAAAATAGGAGAGGGGACAGAGGACAACCTTGCTTAACTCCATTTGTTGGATGCACACGTGCCCTTTTATCCCCATCTATCCCAGGGCCTTTATGGTTTGATGCTGAGTGCTCCCAGAAAAAACGAGCTTTTATCACTGCTGCCAAAACAGGGGTGGCATGGAATGCTCGCCAACAGCTTCAACAACAGTACAAAGCATGTGCCCAGTGGGCCAAGCGCAGACACACACAGGCACGTACAGCTTTTTTCTTGGACAAGCTGTATAAGAAGGATCCCTCTGTCCATAATTTGATTAAAAAATCTGTTGTCAAACACGTTACTCCTATTTCTACTTCTGATTGGCAAGACCACCTTAATGCTGCTTTTAGACAGCGTGCTGACAGACCTGCCATGAGGTGGTCAGGAACTTAATTTGGGAGAGACCTTGCAGTTCCTATTGGCCGCAACCACACACAATCCGCTTCCCCTCATTTCCAGCCTTTCCATGTTTCAGACGCGTGTCAACTGAATGAAATTGTGGCCAAGCATATGTTTCGTGTCAATCCCAGCTCTTCCCCTGGATTTGATACCGTTCTTCCATCTTTTTTTAAGTATGCATGCAAACTAGTGCGAAGAGAGGATGGCAGGGGTTTTCATTCTATCAATGTGCTGACGCCATGTGTTTCCCAACTCTTTTAACTCTCATGCAACGAGCTATTATCCCACAAGAGTGGAAAACTGCCAAAATTACACCCTTGTATAAAAAAGGCTCTCTTACTGATGCTGGCAGTTACTGTATGCTTGCTGAAAGCGGGACCTTCTACTGCCTTTATGCTAATGTCATGCATACTTTATTACAGGACTGGTGCCTCGAAAACAACAAGTTCCTGGTTGTCATTTGGGTTCTTCCCTGGGCGCAGCACTCTATACCCACTTTTTATTTTGAGACATCTCAAACATGCTGCCCAAACCTGCAAACCACATGGCTCGTCACGCCTGTATTCAGCATTCATTGATTTCCAACAGGCCTACAACTCCATCCCTCGTGATAAGCTATGGCACCATCTTCACCAATGCCAGCTCCCTATTCACCTTCTCAATATCCTGAAAAACTTGTATCGCAACGACAACTACATTCTAGTTAATGGGGATAAGCAAGCATATGTCAGGCCCACCTATGGCGTTAAACAGGGCTGTCCCCTTTCTCCGTTGCTTTTCTCCATTTACCTTAATGACGTCAATGAGGTTTCTGAGGGGATTGAAGGAGCTTGCACTGGCACACCTAATTTCCATGTATCCAACCTTCTATACGCTGATGACTTATGCTTAACCTCTAACTCACCAAATAATTTTCAGGCCATGCTTAACCGCCTCAAGGTTAAGCATTAACTTGCCTCCCCTATTTTATGATGGTAAGGTCTTGCCTTACTCAAATACCTTTTGCTACCTGGGGATGCAGTTATACAAACACATTAATCTGCACAATGCTGCTGAGGAAGCTCTCAAACCCTGCCTGGCAGGCATGGCTCGCGTGCGTAATTTTGCCCACCAACACCATATCACACACCGCCTACATGCCTACTTATGGCTCTTCAAGACGTATGTCATACCAGCAGGAATGTATGCAAGTCAGATCTGGGCCACTGTATATTTTCAACAGGGGACAGAGATGGATAATTGCATCCAGAATGGCTCTTGAGATTCTTGAGATCCATGCTGGGTGTGCGAACATCAATTCCTCCCTGGAGTGTCCTCCGTAAGTGTGGAATCAAACCTGTTCAATTCGACTGGTTCAGAGCCTGTGCAAGCTTTTATAAATCTCTCACCCATTGCAACAGCACTCTACTTCAAAAGGTTTTTCATGCGGACATCACCCTCAGCCTCAGGAATTCCTCCTGCTGGACATCCCATCTGATGTCTGCCATGAATGGCTTACATGCTCATCATTTTCAGCAAAAGGTACACCCTGCTGATCCTTTGGACTCCAGTCAGCCTGTTGTGGATCTCAGGTCTCGCCATCTAGCAGATTGGAGACATTTTTCTGGTTACGACCCACGAGACACAAACAGCAAAAAATTTACTTACCATCACTGGTGTGCTCTCCCAACTAAGCCTGCACACGTTACATATTCTCCTTATATTCTGCCCAAACACTTCTACTTGGATTTACCTAAACACATCGTCCGCAGTGTGGCTCAATTTCGCCTTCGTGTCCAAACCTTGAAAGTCGAGCAGGCCACGTGGGATGATGCTATTTCCCCTGCCTGTGATCTATGTGATGCCCAAGATGATGTGCAGGATGAGCAACGCGTTCTTTTCAAATGCACTCATCCCCATGTTTGTTCTCTTTGGCTTCAATATGCTCCCTTATTTTCTGGTTCTCGCCTCTCTTTCTCTCACTCTTCCAATAGCGTGGCTCCCTACGTGCCTGGCATTCACCACGTACAGTCTTATCATATCTCTTCTTTCTTAAATCAACGCAACAACTTGTTTGTTGAACATGCTTTTTCCTTTTCTACATTATTGCTTTTCTATGGCAGGCTAGCAGTCAACCGTTTTGACTAGAGGCCTTCTTTTTTCCTGTAACCTGTAACCTTATCCCCATCTATCAGAAAATATTCATCCTTGTACGTTTACTTAATTGCCTGTAGAAGTAGTGTAAGCATGGCAATGGGCTGCACTGGCAGATGGTCCCAAAGTTGCAGGCGAGGTACAGTACCATGAGCTTTATAGAGGTCTATGAAGGCAGCATGTAATCTAGCTGATTGCTGCGGTTTGAGCTTTTTGCTGCATTTTTCAAGTGCCTCAAAATGAAGAGTGGATGCAGAGTGCTCCTACCGGGGTAAAAACCAAATTGGGTGTCCAGGACCTGATTCTTCCGAACACACCAATCTGTCACCAAATCTCTCAGCACATCAGCATAAATGCGGTACATCACCACACTGAATATCCCAACTCTTGTCAACAAGATCAGGCACGGGGTACTGCTAGTACCCTGCCTGGTCCCCATCAATTGTTTTCTTCTCGTGGTGGGGAGGATTCACGGTGCCAAGGCCCTAGGTGTCCTCTTTTCCTAAATTGACGTGGGAAGTGTTTTCACTGCCTACATGCTTTTTCTTTTCTTCAAAATCTAATCTAGTCTAATCAGCCAGGTAGTTTGGGCTGATCGGCTTGAGGCTGGCCTCAGCCAGCCGGAATGAATCCATAAATTTAGGCACAAAAGATAAGCTTTGTGTTTTGCCGATGAACAAAATTTGAAACAACTCAAGTACTCACTTAATGCAGCGAAAAAAGCTGTGCCCCTAGGGATTCTGAAAGAGAGGTTTACATAGCATGTGATAATTGCGGCGCAAAGAGCATACTTGTTCATTGGCGCAATTAAAAAGAAAATGCACTTTATCTTGAGTTTGATTGCAAGATACCTGTCATAAACAGAGGTTCCATCCTGCCAAACAGCCAGTTCAACTTTCAAAACATGAGCACGAAGCCGGAACCTGCTCATGTTATGCACAACTCGCTTATGCAAATCCAGAAAGATCTCTTATCAACAGACTGATTGACAGACCCCAAAAAAAACGTGGGTTGAGTTTAGGAGTCCACACAGATGAGACTTGCAAAGACATGCATGTAGTTGAGCATGCAGCTGCTGCAGGTACATGCATATCACTCCAATGCTGCACAGGGACCTTCAAAGACCGTCTCGCCATCCACAATCAGACGAATGCCACAGTCACCCAGCCATGAGGTCATCTGTAAAGCAAACAAAAGAGAGCATACAGAGGGTGTCAACTGTCAATGATCTTGCACACAAAGCTGTGAGCAAAGAGGGTATAAACTGTTGCAATCACAAGCTCCGTCAAATGGAGAGCACACAGGGTTTCAAGCTGTCAAAAGGAGAGCATGTAGGCAGGGATCAGCGTACAACGTTATCTGGAGATGTTCATAATTTATATACCGTTATATTACAGGATGATGTTATAATTTGTTATATGATCTCTGTTATAAACTTCAGAGTACCCGTTGGGGCAATGAATTTCACCACCAGATTTGGATAGCATATGCATGTGGGTATGTAATGCCCACTTACAAATTACCAGGTCAAAAAAATAGTTATGTTTTCCGATCTCAGCTCAGGAGTACAAAAATAACGTACTATTCTTTATTATTATTCTTTATTATTATTCTTTATTATTAATGTACTATTCTTTATTATTTGCAGCAATGGACGCACGATGGTCTGCTTGCAGCAGGAACCACTGACCTCCTCCTTTGGCAGCTGGCTGATGCATGGGCAGCCGCGCAGCTCAATCTTCTGCAGCCGAGGCAGCCGGCTCAGAGCATGCAAGCCCAAGGGCCCCATGGCCGGGCCTGTGAGGTGTGGGTCGAGGTGCAACGCATCTTGCCCCAGCGAGTGCAGGACTGCCAACGCCTCCAGCGACTTGAGCCGGGTGGACAGGCTTTGGGCGAGGGCATCGTCAACGGCCGTGAGGTCCCCCTGTGCAAGGTAGCAGCAGTAATAGGTGGTGAGGTTCAACTCTGCAAGGTAGCAGGCTGCCAGTCTGGTAGGAGGCTGGCAGTAAAGTCGTTTTGATTGGCCTCTCCATGGAGAGGCTCTGAGCAAGAGCATCATCAAAGAGTGTGAGGTTCCCTGTGTGTGTTAGCAGCAGTAGTGGGCCGTGAGGTTGCAATTGTGCGCGGTGGCAGCGGTAGTAGGCTGGCAGTCTAGCTCTTTTGACTGGAGAGGCTCTGGGCAAGGGCGTCGTCAAAGGCTGTGAGGTTTCCCTGTGCGTGGTAGCAGCATTTATGCGTGCAATAGGCTAGCGGTTTAGTTGTTTTTGATTGGAGAGGCTCTGAGCAAGGGTGTCACCAAAGGCCGTGAGATTCCCTTGTGCGCGGTGGAAGCATCATTTTTGACCCCTAGTGTTAGGTCCCCATGTGGGACGGAAGCACGTTTTTGAGCAACACCGTGCGAGCTCAACCATGCCAGCAGGTACTGTGTGGCTGGATCTAGACATTAGGGTTGGCCAATGCCGCACTTATATGCTGCATATTTCAGCTTGTTTGCAGGGAGAATGCAACATTTATGGCGGATGCATATGGAATTGGCCAACCCTGATTATCTTGTGGATCCAGCTGGCAGGTACAACACACAAAAACGATGTGTTTGCACACTAAAGGAATGATGTGTTTGCACACAAGAGGAACGCTATATTTACACACTAGAAGAACGATGTGTTTGCACACGAGAGGAACGATATCTTTGCACACAAGAGGAACGATATCTTTGCACACAAAAGGAACGATGTGTTTGCACAAAAGAGGAGCAATGTGTTTGCACAAAAGAGGAGCAATATGTTTGCACACAAGAGGAACGATCTGCCTGACCACCCCTCTCGCTCTGAATTTTGAAACCATCACTGCTTGCAATGTGAGAGTGGTTGATGCACCAGCAGGCAGAGGCACTTTGCTCGGGACACTTGATAGCATGGGCTGGGCAGGACATCTGCAGGCTGGCAGCAGCCTTTTATCCTGGCTTTCACAAGAGCAACCACAAGAGCATCCACAAGAGCAACCCAACCAGACAACATACCTGTAATGTCAATGTCTTCAGGGAGCCAAAGTGCACGACCTTCCCCAGTGTCTGCTTCTGGTTCATGGAGAGCGGGTCTATTTCTAGGCACAAGGATGTCACCTTTGGAGCTATCGCGCCTAGCACACCAACCAGGGTGCCGGTGGCATGCCTGCACGTGTTTTCACAAGCCACACGGGGAAGCAAAGAATCGAGCTTGTCACTGGGAGAAAAGGTTCCGAGACATTCTCAGTACCAAGGAAGCCCTTTGTAGCCTCACAAGCGCCACAGCAGACGCCTCCGCTGCCCCCAGTGGCACCTTGTGCTCTTGTCATCGTTGTAACATCCTATTAAATACTTCAATCAAAGTAATGCAAGGGCAGCCTAAAGCCGTGACTTTGGGTGCAAAGGGATCAGTTACGGATCAGCAAGGAGAGGGGTAATAACAGCTTCAAACCGAATAGCCACTTGCACATCGGGCCAAAAGCGCCCGTTCCCCATCTCCTTCATTGCTGACTTGCTACGGACATTGGATCACTACACATGTTTTGGCCTGTGCAGCTCTATGCCTGGGCAAACATGGCCTCAGAGTGGTGCTAACCAAGAGAAGCAACTATACTAAAACACGGTCAAATTCAGGCTTAGGAATGGGGCTCTGGAAAGGTCACCCCTCAGGGAGGTAAAAGGCATCGCGTACCAATCATCATTAATACACACTATCGGTATGCCAAATAAGTAGAACAAGGAAATACAGGGCACGCTGCAGCAGGAGTAGCGGCTTGTCATCAATTACCCACATACTTTTTTCCTACTGTTCTTTTTACCTATTTTCCTACTTTATCAGGTGTTTCTATTGACGTGGATGCAATGCTCCCTCAGCACGAGCATAATTGGACAGAAGCACTGCAAGGAAGGCTGGGCAACAGGTAACAGGCTACAGAAGCAAAGGGCCTCCAGTCAAAAGACTGAAAGCCAGCCTAGGGTGACCGGGCAACAGAGGGGCAAGCAGAGGTAGAATGTAGGCAGGGCAAAAGCAGGCATGCACATTTTGTGCGCAGGGTCACAAGCTCAGAGCCTCTGCAGCTGCAGAGTGCGTATTATAAAGAAAGGCTAAGCACCAAAGGTGCACAATGCATGCAATTGAGCACAAGTGGAGATGATGCATTATTGAGGAAAGGTGGACTGCACATTCAACACTTCGTATGCTGCACATAAAAAGCATTTCAATTGCCCTGATCTTTCTGTCGATGCCAGAATCTTATGAGGCTCGCTCCACTGCAGCATGGGCCAAAGCATGGCGCAGTTGCAGACAAATGTGGCCACCAACGAACCAGCCATGAGTGCTGTTCCTGTATCGGAAAAGAAAGGGGGCTTCTATATAGGCCACTAATACCATGTAGGCTACATGATGTAGCCAAAAAGTGCAGGTGATCAGTGCCCGCACTCACGGTCCTTATGTTGTACAGTCCTTGTGTCTGCACTCACGGTCCTTGTGTTTTACAGCCCTTGTGTTGTACGGTCCTTGTGTTGCACAAGAGTCACCAATAACACCAAAGTTGCTTTGAGTTATGCTGCACAAGATAGCGTGACGATCGAGCCAAATGTGCCAAATCAGATCCTTGCTCAAAAGAGCACATGCACAACCAGTTCCTCCTGTACCTACGGCGCTCCTTGTGTCGCACAAGAGCCTCCAATAACACCAAAATTGCTATAGCATAAGGGTGCTTGTGACGGTCGATCCAAATGAGCCAAACCAGATCCTTGCTCAAAAGAGCACATGCACAACCTCTTCCTCTTGGACATACGGCACTCACCTGAGCACACAGCATGTCAGGGATGGAAACTTTGTTGCGCCCATCTCCATCTGCTGGCAAAAGGTGCTGAGCATCTGCAGCCCGGCAGGGTCCATTAGCAGGTCCCCAAAGACCTGAGCAAGCAGCAAACAGGGTCAAAAGGTGCTGAGCTCTTACAGCTTGGCAGGGTCAATCAGCAGATTCCAAACATCTGAGCAAGCAAGGTAGCTTTTCCTAAGGTAGGAAGGAGAGGTGTTAGCAAAATGCAGAGGTAAAGCCACAAAAGAAGCTGCAGACGGATCGGGGGGTGCCATGGTGCGAACAAAAGAGAGGAACGGGATCCATTGCAGGTGTGCACAGTCAGAAGTTGCTGACTCAAACTTCAAACGAGTAAAAGCACAAAGAACAAAGCTGCATCGTCACCACATGCTTAACGCCCTTCCCTTTGAGCAGTACATTACCATCCATTTGCCTATACTTGCTACTGGCTAGAGAGAGCAGTATCATGCTGCCCTTTCCCCCACACTACTAACATCTACTTAAGAGCCAGCCCAGGTAAGCCAGCCAAGCCTGACTGCACACATTTACATGAACTTATGCGGGCTTAACCACTTTGCTTGAAAAGGGCATGTCACCCCAGAGCGCACAGCCAGCAGTAACAACATCTTGATTTTGGATGGGATCTCAGCCCTGCTTCCCAAAATAGTTGCAGAGAAACTTAACAGAGCCCTGCCTTCCAAAAACAGCCGTAGAGGGAGTATTGGCCCTGCTTCAAAATAGCTATGAAATTCCAGCACCCTGCATGACCGCCTGGCAAGTGGGAGTGAGCTTCTCGGGGAGCTCATGTCCAGGAAGTTCAAGCAAGTTGAAACGGCAGTTTGTTACACACAAAGGAAAGCACTTCTCAAGATGTGAGGGGAGGCTATTGGATGCCTGCGCATTAAAAAAAGCATTAAACACTCAATTCAACACTGATCATTTATACTTCTTATCAAAAAAAGTTTCAAGGCAGCTGCTAGCTCCCCCACCGTGAGCTGCTGCAGCTTGGGAAGGTCTGCGATTTCCAGCAGCAATGGGATGGTGACATCGAACATGGACAGCAAGGCCAGAGAGGTCAGGTGCCGCATCTTCGGAGCAAGTGTCCTGCGAACCAAGAAGAGGATGGTGGTGTTGAGTAGCTTTTGGGTCAAGGCTCCTTGTTTATGCTTTGCTGGACTCTTGCGTCTCATAAATTGGCTGTTGAAACAGTGGATAAAAGGAGGCATGAGGTGCACCCAATTTCAAGGAACTCATTTCAAAAAGGAGCACGACAGATGATCTTACGATCACGTTTTCTTGCCTGTGGATAGTGGCCTGGACACTCAGCTGCTCGAGCGTCGTGGGCAAGTACTCGAACAGCCGTCCGCCTGGAGCGCAAGATACAACACGTTCAGCATTGATGACCTGATAGTTGTTGACCTGCTTGTTGATGGTGGTTTGGAAAGCTTCGATCTTTCCAACAGGAAACAGAGAGGCAGTGCCTCACAACAGTGGTATCACAATGCCCCACACCTCAGCACTTTCAACCAAATGTCGATGGTAATTTGCTCACAATGGTGTATCACAATGCCCCACACCTCAGTGCCTGAATACCAACTGTCGATGGTTATTTGTCTGCAGCAAGATGTGGAGCAAGGTTGTGGTGATGGCACTACTTGTGAGGAAGGGGTGCTGTTTGGTTGGGAGCCTGCATGGGGGCAGGTGTCAATGGGGGAATCTGGTTCCACGTCGAGGTCGGTATTGATGAAGCCACTCACAAGCATTGTCCTTCTGGAAGCAAGTACCTCACACCATACCCGACCAGGGAGGCACCCTGAGGTTGGGGCTACCTCACTACAATTCCTCATGGTGTCCCACATCCCGGTGCCTCAACATCAAAAATCAATGGTGATTTGATAACCGATGTTGTAAGGGAAAAGAGTGCCTCACATCACGACCGGCCGGTGAGGCGCATCCTGTGCCCTGGAGGCAAGCTTGCAGACCATTGATGTTAGGGACAATTTAATGAGCACCCCTGGGTTGAGGCTACCTCACTACAGTTTCTCATGGTGCCCCACATCCCCGTGCCCCAACACCAATTGTTGTTAATGGATTGACTCTTAGGAAAAACAGGGACATTACACCCTCTTAGGGAGGCACATGCAGTGTCCTGAAAAAAACCGCGCGCAGACTTATGGCAAGAGGTTGCGTGCACCATCTGAAGCAGCATTTGAGGTTCCTGTATTGTGGATGCATCTAGAACAACCCACAAAGCACAGCCCCCCCCCCCTCTAACACAAAGGGGTTGAATAGCAGGTATTTAGTACAGGACAAAGGACAGCTTTTACAGCTGACAGCCAGAAGGTCATGCGCATCATGAAGCTCAAGTTGCCACCCTTGCTGCGCTACCAACACAAATACCCACACATGTACACCTTCTGGAGATGCTAGGCTGCCTTGCAGGTCAAACAGCATGGCGCGCCGCAGGCATGGCCACGACTGGAACAGGCAACACAGCATGGACACCACAGGGTCCCATGGGGCTTCGTGCACATCTTGGTTCGGGGGTGCCAAGACATCTAGGACCAAGCGCACAGCTGTGAGGCTACTCAGGGCGCGCAACGGATGCAGGTCCATGATCTGTGCACAGCAAATGCAGGGAGTGCAGAGGGCGCAGTGAACAGGGGGCGTGAAGAATGCAGGTCCATGATCTGCGCGCAGCAGATGCCGGGAGCGCAGTAGGTGCAGGGGGCACAGTGGGTGGCGAATCCATGTCCTGTACATGAGTGCAGGAGGTGCAGTGAATGCAGAGGGCGCAACGGATGCAGGTCCATGATCTGTGCAGTGGGTAGATGATGCTTCTCAGGGCGGGTCCAGGTGATGGTGCTTGTTGCAGGTGCAGATGAGGATGCTCACTGCGGAGGCAGATGAGGCTAGGTTATGTAGCGGGTGCAAGAGATGCTCATAACTGCGGATGCAGGAGATGCTTCTCAGGGCGGATGCATGCCATGCTCCACAGGGCAGATGCAGGTGAGTCAGGGCATGCAGGCCCGTAGCCTGCACGCATAATTATTCAAATTTAACAAGCACATTCACGCTGTGTGTGTGTGTGTGTGAGAAAGCAAGGAAGGGAGAACCACACACGATGCTATGAGACGCTCCCTAGATCAGACCTAAAGGAGAAGCTGTGCAGGAGCTGTTTTGTCGGCGGATTTGGACATGAGCAAGAGTGGCTCAACGCACCTTGGTGTGACGTGCTTGTGTGTCTAGGTCCAGGGATTGCAGGCGGGGAGGGAGGGCTGCGCAGAATGCAGAGTGTGGTTCGGGGCCCACTGCAAAGCAGCCAGGTGAGGGAAGTAATCATGAGACACGAGAGATGGGACACAGACTCGCCAAAAAGAGGGCCACTTTCAGACGAGTGCCGAAGGTTAGCAGAAGAGTGCAACAGTAGAGTGCGGTGAGGCAACAACAGAGTGCCTTTGAGGAGTGCCTACGAAAAGTGCCTCTGAAGAGAACCTTCAAAGAGTGCCGTGAGGCAACAACAGAGTGCCTTTGAAGAGTGCTGAGACAAAAGCAGGGCGCAACAACACAGTGCAGAGAGGCAATAACAGAGTGCAACCATTTGAGTGCCATGAGGCATGGAACGCCACAGCCATGCAGACGTGTTGGTCCATGCCCAGCTCTAACCCGAGTAAGGTTGGTGAGTTGAGGGGCGCCATTGTTTCCCTGCAGGTGGACTGGGCAGAAGGATTGGAAAGAAAGGACTACGCTGACCAGGACAAGGTCAGGAACATCAAGGAGAGACGGGCTGGCAAAAGGATCCTAGCACTGGCACAAGACTGCAGTCCACTGATCACGTAGCACAACTATGAACAAACAATATGAGTGCGCGTTCCATTTCGGCTCAGTGACTGGCATTGTAACTACTCCATGCAGTCTCACAGCATGAAGCGCACAACACCTGCATCTGTGCACGCACCGATCGTGACAGACGAAAATGAACAAACAATCCTCTCGACTGGACAACTGAGCTACACCTTACCACGCAATCTCATGTGAAATGTGCAGGAGGTGCACTGCATCAACACCTGAATAGACACACACACACATGCACACACACAAGCACGTACACACGTACAAACGCACCATGCGCGCACGCACACCTGTAAGCCCGAGATTAAGTCCAAGGTGCTGCAGCTCTGGTGCGATACTAGAGATTGTGCGCAGCGTGTCCAGCGTCCACATGCATGACCGGCAAGAAGCAGGCTTGGGCAGGAAATCTAGTTTGCGCAGGCAGCGCCCGGGAGGTGACGTGTCCCTGAAAGCATACACAAGCTGTGAGTGTAGGGAGGTGAGGTGCCCTGAAAGCAACACAAGCTGTGAGTGTAGGGAGGTGAGGTGCCCTGAAAGCAACACAAGCTGTGAGTGTAGGGAGGTGAGGTGCCCTGAAAGCAACACAAGCTGAGAGTGTCTTTAAGATGCAAGCATGGGGGGGAGCAGGTGTGCAGCATGGCTACTAGTTTGATCAAATCGTTGTAACGGGCTTCCAGAGGAGAGTGCAGGCTCGGCCTCAATTTTTATGGTTCAGCAACTGCTAGGCTATATTCCGTGTTTTCAAGACATTGAGTATGCTATTTACAGCAAGTGAGAAATGTTTTACCAACCATGTTCAACCTAACTGCAAAGAAAGCAGAAGTCAATGGGCTGATGCGCACAGCTGCCCTAGTACGGAATATACCAGTGTGACTATGAATAAACAGCAGGTTTATGTTTATTCAACCTTGTTCAATCTGGTTGCAATGCAAGCAAATACAAAATGAGCCTTGCAAAAGCTGCCCTACACGAATGTGCATTGCCAAGGGGCAAGCATTGACTGAGTCGTCTTTTCAAAGGCAACAAAGGGCCTGAGCAACCACCAGACAGGGATGCCATGTGAAGATGCAGACCCAGGCATCTTCATGCCTCCTTGCATGAGTGGCTCTAAGCAATGTACAGAGAGAGGGAGCAATTGGAGAAATGGGAGCATCCCCTTCAAGCACTCTGGCTACTCCTCAGGCCCTGCAGCAGCGGGAACACTAAGTGCCTTGTACGCGCAAAAAGCAATGTTTGCCCAATCATACCAGCTTCAAAAAATCTGCGTCCCAAATCATGGGGATAGCCTCATTGCATTTGGGGACAGCGGTCCTCACAAGCTCAATTTCCTGCAGGCAGGGCAGGTCCTGCATCAGGCGGGCAACCTGCGCCCTGCCAGCATCAGACATCAGCCACCCAATGTGGATGTCCTTAATCTGCAGGTTTGACAGGTGTGCAAAATACAATTTGGACGTGGAGGACTTAAGAACGGAGGGGCTGGGAATTGCAACACGTTTTGGATAGGTTGTGATTGAGTGTGAAAACAGTGTGCATACAACTGGTGAATAAAATAGTGATTTCAAAAGAAGCACAGAGACAGAGGCCGCTTTAAGCACAGATGCAAGCTCAGGTTTCAAGGAGAGAACATGAGACATTACACCAACACCTTTGCCCCCCAAAAATTGAGGTAATGTGGCTACTCACATGCAGAGTGCGGATGGTTTCATCCACAGCATTTTTGGTCGTCCGACAGGCCATGCGCAGTGAACTGATCATGTTAAGACCTGCGACATTGGTTGTGTACAAGTTTTTTTTTGAGACGTGCATAACAAGTGTTGTGTATGTGTATGTATGTGTGTGTGAGTGCGTGCGTGCGTGCGTGCGTGAGTGTGTGTGTGTGTGGTGTGTGTGTGTATGTGTGTGTGTGTGTGTGTGTGTGTGTGTGTGTGTGTGTGTGTGTGTGTGTGTGTGTGTGTGTGTGTGTGTGTGTGTGCTATGCGCGCCATACCAGCTTGTGCCATGATCGCTTGTAGAACAGGGCATGGTATGTCGACGAATTGAGTAGGTTGCACCTCCATGATGACTCCCTCTCGTTCAGAGCTGTTGAGCAATACCCCAACCCAGTATAACCTCCTCTGATGTGATTTGATTCAAGGATATAAAATTTTCGACCACTCTTTGAAAGCTCCGTTTGGTCGCTGAAGGGAGTGACTGAATCGATTTCACTTGTTAACCGCACACCTCAAAACGAGTATAAAAAAACATTTCCCTTAATCTCTGGGGAAATGTCCATCCTGTTGAACTGAGTCCCAACGTTCGTAACTTCAAAAGCCTGTCCCGTCTGAATAGCTACCAGCCTGATGGCTGACTTCATGAGGTCACTCCGGGACACCCCTTATGGTGGCTCTGCTAAAAAGCCCCCATCATCTGCCATGAAAGGCTCGCGGGGAGCAGGTGACGCAGACCTTCAAGAGGCCGCAGCGCCCCACTCCAGCAGGAAGTTGCAGTACAAGGGCAGCCACACGATGACACCCAACAGGCCCACTCAGGTGAGGAGAGGAAGGGAGTGTGATGGGGCTGTGTGAGGGCCTTGTGGGAAGAAGGGTTGACCACTGTCCTCCGAGGTCAACCGCCCTTACTGTTCTCCCATCCCTGCACTCTCCTCTGCTAAGGATGTCAGCAATGTCACGGCAGATGTATCATCAATGAAGTACATGAAGGCAGTAGTAGTTGTGCCAGCGAGGGTGAGTGGGAGGGGGGATGTTATGATGTTTTGATGTGTTTGCCTAACCGCCCCGCATGTCCTGTGCCGCAGGCTCCCTCCCGGACCACCACACCTTGTGTTCCGCCAGAAGCAGCCCTGACTATCCAGCGTACCCCGCGACAAGGGAGCATGGGCAGGCGGCACGACAGCGGGGGGGAGGACAAGCAGCAGAGGGACCAGGAAGCGAGGGAACATCCTCATGACTCCTACATGTCTCCGAGGGACAGCGACGATGGGTGCATCAACCTAGATGAAACGACGCTTGAGGGTGCTGAAGGCGAGAGCGTGCAGGTGTGTGAAGGTCGGGCGGTTACTTCCTACGGGCACCCGTGCAATTCCTTCCTATCTCACCTCCTTCCCGCGGTTGAAAGCCGACCCATCAAGCACTCATCACTCATGAGCTAGTTGCAACTTGAAGCTCATTGGGTACCATCCCTTGCTCCCCTCCATGCCAATATGCCTGTCAACGAGCAAGCCCCCACCTTCCTTGCAACTCCTTTCTTCCACCGAGCAGGTGTTGGTGAGGATCAGGCCCCACAATTCGAAGGAGCTGCAGCTGGGTAAGAAACAGAACCGAACCTGCTTGAAGTCCAGGTGTCTAACAAGCATAGACCTTGTTCAGCATAGGTTATGTTCAGCATAGCCAAGCACGCGCTTGCACAACTTGCACAATCCTCAGAGCAACCATGCTCTACTCACTGTAAATTTCATTCCAATGGCAAGCCACTACATGCGTTGGTTAGGTGATGATTCCTCCTGCCTGACACTTCTGGGCACACGAGCGGTGACCTGCACTGTCCCTGGTCGGGACCCACGCACCTTTGCGTTTGACAACGTTCTGTTTGGGCCACAGACAGAGGTTTTTGAAGGTGAGGAGCAGCTCATCCTTGTTTGCCTGATATCCTTAGCCTGGCACGGGAGGAGCATCCAGCTGCATGTCGGACAAGCAGAAACCTCCCCAGCACCATAGTTGCAGAGTTCGTGCACTGTGGCCCGCACCCCATGTCATGCACTGAGACAGCAACCAAACCATTCGCATGACATTGAGCTGCTGAAAAGTGCAGCACACGATGATTGGTGTTGAGTGCTTCCTTTCCCTAATCTCGACATGCACGCAGTGTCTGGCATGCCCATGGTGGATAACTGCATGTCCGGATACAACAGCTCCATCTTTGCCTATGGTCAGACTGGGGCAGGAAAGACCCACACAATGCTGGGTCAGATTGACAAGTCAAAGTCTCCCTCAGAGGTGGGTACATACTGCGCTGTTTCATTGATTTGGCTCTCTATCTCGCTGCACGCAGCCATGCTGGTGGGTCTACCCCCAGCCCACAACTGCAATTGGTGCAGCGCTTTTGCCATGGACCACCTCACGCACTGGTTTTCACCTGGCCTAATTCCCTGTTGCCCTGCAGCGTGGCCTTGCTCCACGCGTATTTGAATACCTTTTCCAAAAGATTGGCGAGGAGGAGGACGCAAAGGTGGGTGGTGTACATTGGCTCTCCATTTCACATACATCATTGCTGCAGGCGCCTTCTACACATCAACCTTTCTGCTCTGCATCCTGTACTTCCTTCAAGCGTACCTCTGCTTTCTTGAATGATAGATGGACAGCTTCCTCTGCCTGCGTAGTTATCCTGTTCTTTCCTGCACCATCCAGCCACCGAAACCCAGCGAGCCATTCACTAGGGGCCCCCCTACAAACACAAGCTCCTCCCGCTCTCAACTTTTTTTATGCTTGCAGGGCCGAGACTCGCTGCGCTACAGCTGCCGGTGCAGGTGAGCTATGGCCCTGTTGTACTGCAAAACATTGTGTTTGCAAAATGTGGCGTTTGATGTTGCTGCTTGTGCCATGCTTTGGTGTGCGCGTGATGTAGCATCTACACACCACCTGTAATTGGGAATCTTACGTCACCTCGTTTGCGAGCAGAACAACCAGGACCCTGCACTTGTGATCATGTGTCTGGAAGTGCACCTCATGTTTGTCAGCTGTTCATGCGGCCACCGCTTGAATGGCATCTGTTCTGACAGCAACTGACTGTCTTGCTTGCATTTTTGGATATGACCTGCCTCGTGAATGGTGCAGCCTTGGCCTTGTTGTTCCCTCATGAATGGACTGCCTTGTGAATGGTGCAGCCTTTGTCGCGTCATTCCCCCAGCAGCTCATCCCATGCTCCTTTGCCCGCAGCTTCCTGGAGATTTACAACGAGACCATCACGGATCTGCTGAACCCCTCAGCCACGAACCTGCAGATCCGGGAGGACACACATGGTGGGTGATGCTATGCTACACACCAACCTGCAGGCTCATCCAAGTGAACACTGTACTATGCTATACTGTACGTCTGTATGTGTGTGTGAAGGCAGAGGGAAAAGCAAGCATCATGGTGAGTCTTGGTATGCTCCCAACCTTAAGGGGACCAACCTGCAGGCTCATCCAAGTGAACACTGTACTATGCTATACTGTACTGTATGTGTGTGTGTGTGTGTGTGTGTGTGTGTGTGTGAAGGCAGAGGGCAAAGCAAGCATCATGGTGAGTCTTGGTATGCTCCCAACCTTAAGGGGCCCAGGATGTCTACCCTGTGCTCCTTCAGCCTGTGAGCATGCCTCGCAGGGCCCCAACTTTTCCGCACCTTTTTCAGTACAGCAGTTGAACTTGCAGTGCTCCTGCAGCCCCGGGTGTGCAACGCAGTCTTTGCATGATTGCGGTCTCCTTTGTTTTTTTGTGCGCAGGCTGCTTTGTGGAGTACCTGACCGAGACAGAGGTCCTCAATGGTAAGTGGTTAGCTCTCACTGTCAGTGTCAGGGCTGACTGTTAGGTCGTTCCTTGATGCGCGCTGGTTAGACTCCAGCGTTGACTTTCAGCTTTATTTTTCGTGCTCTGATACATTGGCCAAGAGGGGCCTCTGCATGCAACAAAAGAAGATGCAAACAAAGGAAAAGTAGACAAAGGAAGAGCAACAGAAAGCGGCCGTGCTTCCACTGCATCTGCTGCACATAAATGTCTGCATCAATGGCCTCAGTAGCTTTAAAGGAAAAGTTTGGCAGAAATGCTGTTCGCCCTGTCTGGTTGAGTCCTCACACGTCATTCACACACACACGTCATGCTGCCATGGAGCTTCTCCCACGCTGTTTGGCACGCATTCAGTTCAGTGACACGCGAGGAGGCAGAGACTGGGCATAGGTTTCTAGGAACAGCGCTGCTCTGTGCATATGGTGTGTGAAGAAGCCAGGTCTGACATAATGTTCCTTTGATGCCCATGCAGTGGATGATGTGCTGACCTTGATGCGGCACGGCGCGGAAAACAGGCACACTGGGGAGACGAGGCTGAACAGAGAGTCCAGCCGCTCCCACTCCGTGTTTACGTGCACTGTGGAGGTGCGAGCTTGTGCTCTACAGTTGTAGACAAATACTGCTATGCACTGTACCTGGTGTGTGTGTCTGAACCTGACTTTATTTTGCCAATAGCCTTCATAGTGCGTAGCATGTTGTTTGGAGAAGGTTGCCTTGCCCCTCTCCCGGCGCCTAATGTTTTGGGACAAAGGCGTATGTCACTTTGTCGCATGTTGCTTATTTGGTGAGGGATGCGGTGTTTTTTTCTTTGCCCTCAGCAGCCTGGCTGTCCGCTTTGAGCTGGCTCATTTAGTCCACAGGGATAGTTTCCAGAGTGCTGTTGGATGAGTGCTGTGTGTGCGAAGGCTTTTGGTTCCTGACACCTGCGGCCTCTGTGATCATGTTATCAGCTGGCACGGCACGCATTTGCACTGATGCTGACAAAGAAGCAACCATGACTTGAAATTGGATGCGTGCAGAAAACGAGCAAGGCCAGTAATGGAGTGACCTCCGTCATCTGCTCCCGCTTGAACCTGATTGATCTGGCAGGTATGTGTGAGCAGCAGAGTGCCGGAGTGAAGCTTTGCCAAAGGCTTAGGACTGTTGTTTAGTGCTCAGTGATCCAGTGCTATGGTGTGCTGCATGGGGCCTTGCTGGTCCATGATTTTCAGTGATCCAGTGCTATGGTGCGTCATAAGGCCTTGCTAGTCCATGATCTTCAGTGATCCAGTGCTATGGTGCGTCATGGGGCCTTGCTGGTCCATGATTTTCAGTGATCCAGTGCTATGGTGCTGCATAGGGCCTTGCTGGTCCATGATTTTCAGCTGCTTGCTCTGCTTTGGTGCCCCTACTGTGTGTTGAGGTGTAAGACTAGCACTCAGAGCTTGTTTCATATGTTTACCAGATGGGATGAGAGGAGCCTCAGCTTCAGACCCACCTCTGTGTCTTACTTCCCTTCATTTTTCCTGCACAGGTAGTGAGCGCGTGCATGGCGGTGCTCTTGGAGGCTCCCACGCCGTTGGCAACCACTTCAAGGTGGGGGCATTGCTGTTTGTATGTGTGTGTGCTTGTGACCTAGGTGAACGGCAGTTTGTCTCTCCTCAAACGCTTCTCTCAATGCACGAGATGCTGTGCATGGGCACACACGTGCACCCACCCACCCACATACACACTCTTTGCCTCCCTGTCCCCCACAGGAAGCAGTGCACATCAACAAGTCGCTGACGACGCTGGGGCGTGTGATCATGGAGCTGGTGGAGGCGCAGCGCAGCGGGCGCTTGGGCCGCCACATCCCCTACCGTGACTCGCGGCTCACATTTTTGCTGCAGGTGTGTGTGTGTGTTTGGATGGGGATATGATGGTGGGCGCTTGGGCCGCCATATCCCCTAGCGCGACTCGTGGCTTATGTTCCTGCTGCAGGTGTGCGTATGTGTGCAGATTTTGATGGAGATGTAGTGGGTGGGTGCTTAGGCCGCCACATCCCCTACTGCGACTCGCGGCTCACCTTCCTGCTACGGTTCAGGCTGGCTTGTATTTGATGATGGAATTTTGATGAAGAACGTAATCTAAGGTGTTAATGCAAACAGAGTAGGTTGGTTACGGCCTACAGGGCTTGCGGCTGTGGTCAGGCCGTTTGACGTTTGCTAGCTTCTGTTTTTTCCCCCTGCTATAAGTGAGGCACTGGTGTTTTTCTCAAGCCTGAAGCGTGGTCCAACCACCTGGCTCGCTGCATGCCCTGATGCAATCTGCTTGAAATTAATCCATGTAGATGGGACACATGGTGCTCATCTTCCACCCTCCGAGGGCTGGGGATTGATGTGCTGACTGCTGACCGCCCCAGCAGGCCTTACCTCTCATGCTTGCTTCCGTTGTTTGCACCTGCAGGACTCGCTTGGAGGCAATGCCAAGACCCAGATCATCGCCAACGTGTCCCCCTCCACCATATGTGCTGCGGAGACCCTGTCCACGCTGTACTTTGTGCAGCGCGCCAAGTGCATCCGCAACAAGGCCACCATCAACCTGGACTACAGGTGCGCGTGTGCGTGGCTGTGTCTTCCCTGTTCCTGTGGTAGAAAACCATAAACAGACAAGGCTGGTGGTGCTCTCAGGCACACACGCACGCGCGCACACACACACACACACACCTGGTGGTCAAAGCGCATGTGTTGTAAGCCTGGACTCAGCTTCCGCCAGGTTCGTGGCTGTGCTTGAGTGGGCCTCGTGTGCTGTGATCGTCACCTTGGCTGGGTTTGAAGCAGGCCTTCTTGTGCAGCCCTGTGTCTGGGGATCATGCCTCACTATTTCTGCCTGCATTTCTGCATCGCTGCTCCTGCTACTGCTGCAAGGGCTGCGCCCAAGCTGCTGCAGGTGGTGGTCCTGAGATGCTCCTGCGGATGGTGGTCCTGAGATGCTGCTGCGGATGGTGGTCCTGAGATGCTCATCAAGCATCTCATGCCCTCTTGACGATGCGTGCTTAACATTGGCCTGTTATGTGCTGACGCTGTGCAGGGGTGACACCAAGCTGCTGCAGAATGAGATCCTCCGCCTCAACACAGAGATCTCCAACCTCAAGAGCGGCATCACTGAGCCTGCCATCCAAGAGAACACAGACCTGCGCATCCGCCTGGACAAGTGAGTCCTTGCAGGGGACCCCACAGCTGCAGCCGAGACGGAAAACATTCATTCTTTCAAAAGTGGCTGGTGCCTTTCTTTATGCCTTGGACGAGTGAGCCCTTGCAGGGGCCACCACGTCAGCAGCAACAAAAATCTGTCTTGTTCCCAAATGTTGCTACCATGTTTTTTTCGTGCCTTGTGCCTGGGCAAGTGAGCATGTGGAGGGGGAAAGTATTAGGCCACAGATGCAAAAGCACCATGTTGGTGTGTGCTTGGCAGAACGTTCTTCTCATGCTTTCATGCGTGACTTTTGGGGCAGGGGAGGGGGATCTTTAGGGCTCCCATCAGATGAAGGGTGGAGATGTTGGCTGTACACGTACATGTGATGTGATGCGGTTGGTTGTTTGGCAGAGGGCTGGGAGGAATGCTGTACTATGCGTTGATCATTTAACTTGGGAGTGCATGTTTTGCTATAGCGTACCATGTGCCTGATGACAGACCTTGGGATTAATAGCTCGTGCTGCAGACAAAAAACACACAAATGCGCACACACACACACACGTGCACGGATGTGCAGGGAGGAGAGGCGTGTGAAGGAGCTGGAGCTCAAGCTGAGCTCGCTGGTGACAGCCAACAACCAGTTCAAGCGCGAGCGTGAGCGCCTGGAGGAGCGCATGACCAGCACGCAGGTGTGTGTGCTTGTGCGCATTTGTGTGTCTTTCTACAGGTACTCGTTTGAGTACATGATCAGCAAATGCTTGCCAGCGATCACATGCGCTCGTTTTTGTTTCCGTTTTTGGTAAAAAAAAGGAGGGAGAGTAAAGACAGCAGCAAGTGTTGTGTAGCTTGAAAGGATGCTTCTCGCTTAGATGGGTGCCCGTGCGACCTGGAGTCAATGGATCCATGGTTAGGGGGCTTTTGGTTTGCAGGCTTTTGTCTCAAGGGTCTACAGAGGGCTGGCGTTGCCAATGGTGTGAGCCTCGTTGCTTTTGCGACGTTAAAGTTGTTATTGGAAGGTGCTCACATTGCCGTTGGTGTGAGCCTCAGTGCTTTTGCCAAGTGTTGAACTAATGGTGCTTGCATTGGTCACCCCCCCATGGTCAGGAACAAGCAGCTGCAGGTGCTGGCCAAGAGTGTAAGCAGTGTTGCATGCTCTGTCATACAATGTACACCAGACATTTGAAGCATTCTGAAAGGGTCATACATTGCTTTCTCCCCAGGTCAAGAACAAGGAGCTCCAGGAGCTGGCTGAGAGCCTCAGCTCAAGGGTGGACAACCAGAACAGCGACAACAAGAAGGTGAGCCAATTAGAGCCTGCAGCATGCCATCTGGCATTCATGGCGCGCTCCCTCAGGCACAAGCTGAGTGTGATGGCTAGGTGTGTGTGTTTGTGTGGACGTGCGCGTGTCACCAGGTTACGAGTTGGTGCAGTGCTATTTGTATGGGATGTTGCCATCAGTGTTGGGAGCACTGAATATTTAACGCAGCCCTGCTGGTCCTATGCCTGCTATGTATGGTGACCTCCAACTAGCCAGCTCCGGTGCAACACTCTGCAGGTCAGCTGTTTGCTTCTTGTTTAGTGCGCGCTCAGTCATCAAATGACTGCACAGGCACTGCACTGCGCTCACCCGTGACAACCTCAAGCACCATGTGACCTGCTGCGTTTTTTCCTGTGCGTGTTTAAATGAAACCACCTGTGCCTCTGGCGTCGCTTTACAGGTGGCAGCGGCTGAGCGCAGCCTCTGTGAGCACCATGCCTCTTTTTGTTCTCACCCTGCTTTTCCATGGATTTCAGTGACCCTCTTTCATGCCTCTGGTGTTGCTGTCGTAAGGCCGAGGTGGAGTGCAGCCAGCTTGAGCACCAGATCGTGGAACTGACCAATACTGCTCTTTAAATCAGCGCATCAGTATCAGCCTTGCTCAAATTCATGCTGCTGCTGCGCAGATGGCGGCAGCTGAGCGCAGCCACTTTGAGCGCCAGATCGCGGCACTGACTGAGGAGCTGCAGGCCTCCAAGGCCATGGTTGCGGAGCTGCAGGCCTCTGCAGACGTGCAATCCAAGGTGCGTGCTGGTTATGGTATGGTAAGTTCAGCAAGCCCTGTGCCTGTCGGCAGGCACGCATTTGCTACTCCAGGCCAACGGCTGCGGAGCTGCAGGCCTCTGCAGGTGCACAGTCTGAGGTGCGTGCTGGTTATGGTGTGTTGAAGTTCAGCAAGCCCTGTGCCTGTCGGCAGGCTTGCACTTGCCACTCCAGGCCAACGGTTGCGGATCTGCAGGCCTCTGCAGGTGCACAGTCCCAGGTGCGCACAGTAGCCCTGCATGCCAGGGATCACAGGCAGTTGCTCCTGGCCTTTGGTGTGGCTGCTGGGAGTGCATGAAGCTTCTTGTTGCTCTGCTCTTTTCTACGAGCAATAAACGCTCAGGTGGGGGTCACAGTAATAAGGTGTGGCTGCAGGGGGCGCAAGAGGCTTCTCTTGGTGCCTCCTTCCTTCAACTAACAATTATGCAGCAGGCCGATGAGCAACAAATGTGCAGGAGGTCGAACAGCAACATTGTGGTGTGGCTGCAGGAGGCGCAAGAGGCTCTTCTCTTCCCAATAAGTAACAATTGTGTGAGGGCCAAAACGCACATTGTGGTATGGCTGCAGGAGGCGCAAGAGGCTCAGGCGGCCCTGGATGCGCGCATCGGTGAGCTGCAGCAACAGATTGCACAGCTGCAGGCAGACCATGCAGCTGAAATGGCGGCCCACAAGCAGGCAGCCGACGCTGAAATGCAGGTGAGCGCGAAACCGTGCTCCTGTGCGCATGTGTATGGTACATGGCTAGTCACCTTTGCTCACATGTTATGTTTTACCATGTGTGTATGCATGTTTGCTAATAAGTGCTTGTGTGATGTTGGATTATCATAAGCAAGGTCTGTGCAGCATGCTTGTTACTTTGTACAGGAGCTGCAACAGCGCATTGAGCAGGCGTGCAGCAAGATCAGCATGCTTGTTATGTTTGTCCAAAAAGTATTTTGGAGGGTGCCTTGCTCACTTGCTATCCGTTCACTCTGTGCAGGAGCTGCAAGAGCGCCTGGAGCGCGTGGAGCAGGAGCGGGGGAACAGCAGCCTGGAGGCTGCACAGCTGCAAGAGCAGCTGGAGGAGGTGGGATTGCGCGGGAAAGGGATGCATGGGTCTGAGAGGGAAGAGTGCATCCGTGTGGTCAGGCTATGTGTTAACAGCAGGCATCAGGTCCTCCACCCCTCTTTTTAAGAAGTATGCATCAGGTCCTCCACCCCCTTTTTTTAAAGTATGCATGAGGATGACAGGGTGGGTGCCTCGATTGTTGCATGTCAGCCTCATAACATACAACTTACAGAGAAGGTGACGTCTGCTCCGAGCTCCCAGGGAGCAAAATTCAAACGTTAGCTACAGGGCGAATGCTGCATCTTGCTTAGCTGCTTCTCGGCGTGTGCATGAGGATGACAGGGTTGGCGCCTCAATTCTTGTACGTCTGCTTTTCCACCCACATTTGAAGAAAATGGAACTCCAAGCTCCCAGGTAGCAATCTGAATGCAGCTTCATATTGAGCGCTCTCAGAAGCAGCTCAATGGAATGAACATATACAGCTTTTTATGCACACAGGCACCATGCATGCAAGATCAAGCGCACTCACACTCATAAACGCATGCGCAGGTTGAGGCGGCAAAGGAGGCAGCTGCTGAAATGGTGGAGGACCAGCGCCAGCACATTGGCAAGCTCAAGCAGGTGTGTGTTTATGTTGTTTAGGTGAAGATTCTTACTCGTACGAAAATGGAGCAGATCATTCACAGTAGGCAGGGCCTCTCGAATAAACATAAGATGATAAAGGAAAGGGCACTCTATTTGCTGTCAAGGAAGCGTGTCATGTCCATGTGTGTTGCTGCGTCGTGCGTGCGTGCGTGATGTAGAATCTGCATCTAATTTCATTTATTTCTCACCACCACCATCTTCCGAGCTCTGCGCTTGCTTGTGTACACGAATCTTGGCTGCGCTGGATACTGTAAACACATGTGATTGAATCGATTTTGCAGCACCCCTTCTCAACACGCAGCTGTAACCGATCCTGCGCCTGCTTGTGCACACAGGACTTGGATGCGCTGCGGGAGGAGGCCAGCACGAGCACATCAGAGCTGCAGGCCACCCTGCAGAGCCTCACCCATGAGAAGGCCTTGCTGGAGCAGGTGTGTGTATATTTTGTGTGTGTTGTGCGTACACCACCTTGCCTCTGGTGGAGACTCAAGAGTGGCGCTGCATCTGCAGCCCACTTAGAACAGTTAGGCCTGATCAGCTCACTGAACTTGTGGGCTTGCCCCTCATCCAAGCGGAGTCCATGCTGGAAGGTCTTTATGCGCAGGAGGGCTCAATGTCTTATGCCCTGTCCCATCTAGATTGACTTAAGATGCATGTGCATGCGCGTGCACTCACACACATACACACACGCAAACACACAGGCAGTGGAGCGACAGGGGGCTGAGATCGGGTCCCGCGGGGAGGAGGCGTCTCAGCTACAGGTAGCCTTGGAGGCCAGCCAAGCAGAGGGCCGGTCGCTGGAGGAGCAGCTGCAGGCCAGCCAGGGGCAGGTGGCCCAATTGACGGAGGAGCTGCAGGCCAGCTTGCAGGTGTGTTCCTGCTCGTGTGTAAGATGTGCGTTTTGTACATTTTGTATGCCAAGATGCCCTGCAGATGGAAGAGCTGCAGGCCAACAGGTGCGCTTTAATGTAGTCGCACGGAGCTTGCTGCTGGCAAGATATTTTATCTTGCTGCGCAAGGAGTAAGCCAAGTTGCCCAGGTGATTGAGGAACCACAAGCCTGTCTTGCAGGTGCGTCCAATTCTGGCTTTCACTGCGGATTCGTTGTGTGCTGTGGAAGGAGCTGAGGTTCATTGAATGCATGGCTCGTCCCAAGGAGGGCTGGTGACCCAGCCAGCAAAGGTTTGTGCAGCGTTCGTGAGGTGCAGTGGCTGAACCCGAGGACGGCTGGCTGGTCCAGAGGAAGGGTGGTGACACAGCCAGCAGGTGAGCTCAGGGTGCACTGGAAAGGCCTCGGGGGGTGGTGATGGAAGTAGGAAGACTAGTTGCAGCAATGTTGCACCTGGTCTTGTACTTAGAGGTGAAGACCTCAGAGGTTATGCAATGTTGCACATGGCCTTGTACTTAGAGGTGAAGACCTCAGAGGTTATGCAATGTTGCACTTGGTCTTGTACTTAGAGAGGTGAAGACCTCAGAGGTTATGCAATGTTGCACTTGGTCTTGTACTTAGAGAGGTGAAGACCTCAGAGCCTTGGGCCCAGGTGAGGACGGGGGGCATGATATATAGGGTATGAACTCTGCGGCGACTACTTGAACTGACTACTATGGCGGCCACTTGGAATGGGTTGGGCAGTCAGGTTTGAGAAAGGCACTCGGGTGGTCGGTGTCCCAGCTCCTCTGTCGTCCTCATCCACAGATTCATGGGTTCATGGATGATGCATGGATGGTGAGTAGGGCCAGGGCTTCTCCGTCGTCCTCATCCATTGATCTGACAACGCCTGGCCTCCTCCCCCTCCCATTGCAGGCAAGTGAAAAGCTGAGTGACGAGCTGCGCGCCAGCCAGGGTTCGGGCGCTGAGTTGCAGGAGCAGCTGCAGGCCACCCAGGGCCGTGTGGTGCAGCTCGAGAAGGATGTACAGGCGGGGGTGCAAGGGGCGGAGCACCTGCAGCAGCTGCTGCGTGAGCAGCAGGAGGTTGTAGTGAAGCTGGAGGGGCAGGTGAAGGAGGGGGAGCAGGGCGCGGATACGCTGCAGCAGCAGCTGGCGGAGCGGCACGAGGTGGTGCTGAAGCTGGAAGGGCAGGTGCAGGAGAGTGGAGCAGCGACTGCGGAGCTGCAGCAGCAGCTGCAGGCGTGCCGGGAGGAGGTAGCACGGCTGGAAGGGAAGGTGCACGTGGGGGAGGAGGGGGCAGTGGGGCTGCAGCAGCAGCTGGCGGAGAGCCAGGGCTTAAGCAGCAGCCTGGCGGAGCAGCTGCAGGTGAGGGGTTGTGTGCATTGTGCGCGGATGATGCAGGGGCTTGCATGGGCAGATGGCGGGGCAGCTGCAGGTGAGGGGTTGTGTGTCCTTTGTACTGAGGACGCGAGAGGTCACGAGAATGTGTGAATGCGCATCAGGTGCAGGTGAGGGGATGTGTGCACTGTGTGCGGAGGATGCAGGAGGTTGCAATGGGTATCTGCACAGGCAGGCGGCGGAGCAGCTGCAGAGCAGGTAAGGGTTCAGCATCGGGAAGAACAGCAGAGGCAGCGGGAAGGAAGCTGCATGGCTACAATGGGGAGGGATCTGAGCGGCTGGGGGTGAGGGATTGCATGTCCGTGTGGGTGGCGTCCAAAACAAATGGTCATGATGTGTGTGCAAGGGGAGGTGCTGCGCTCAGGAATGCCATTGCCAGCAGGAAAGGAAGGCAGCACAGCACAAGGGCGCGGCACTGCTGGTGATGGCTCCCTCCTTGGCCACATGAAGGAGCGACAATGTCAGCACCCCCAGCATCACCAAAGGTAACCAGTTGTGCCTCACACACACACACACGCGCGCGCGCGCACGTTCATGCACACAGGCGAGCCAGGCTACCAGCGCCAGCTTGAGCGAGCAGCTGGAGAGCAGCCAAGCTACAGGCGCGCAACTGGCGGAGGACAAGGCGCGGCTGGAGGGCGAGCTGGCTTGCAGCCAGCAGGCAGTGGCCACTCTGACGGAGGAGCTGCAGGCGGCGGTGGCTAAGCTGGTGTGTGTGCGTGTGCATGCACGTTTGTGTCGGTGTTTTGGAGGGTGCGCCAGTGAATGGATTCATGAGCAAGAAGTGTTCTTCACCAGATGGTGCGCGCCTGTTTGTGTGACAGAAAAACAGCTGAGCATTGCTGAGGCACCAAGGCCCCCCAACAGCCTCCTCCCTGTTGCCCAAGCACAAGGACAAGCTGAAGAGCTGTGCGACACTGTGCTTTGAGTCCCAACACCCATGTGGCAGTTGCACCCAAAAAACGTGCAGGCCAAAGAGAAGGGCCAGCTGGCGGAGGAGCTAGCTGACAGCCAAGCCTCTGGTGCGCGTCTGACAGAGGAGCTGCAAGGCAGCCGGGATGAGGCGGCCCGACTGACGGAGGAGAGGGCACAGCTGTCTGAGGAGCTGGGCATGACCAAGGGTCAGCTTGCGGCACGGGAGGTGAGGGGACTCTGATCGTCACTCTACACGCTCCTCTTGGCACTGGCTGCATAGAGCACCCAGCACAGGTGTTAAGAGCCGGGTTTGGCTGTGGACTAGCTGCGAGGTGAGGGGGAGTAGGGTGCAGGATTCCTGGACAAAAAGATGGTGCGCACACAGGACTTTTGGAGAGTGCGACTTGTGTTTTCCCGTCTTTTCTGCCTCTTTTTACCTAAGAAGTGTCATCGTTCCGTAGCTCATTGCAGTCCTCGGGAGCACATGGATGCCTTGTGTAACCAGCTCCAGGAATTGATGCACCTGTGGCTCATTTGTACAGTGCCTGTGAACACTCTGAACTCCTTGCCTGATACCCCCAGGAGCAACTGGGCGCCCTGCGCAGCCAGCTTGAGGGTGTAGAGAGCCAGGCACACAGCCTGTCGCAGCAGGTGGCCTCGCAGCAGAAGGACATTGAGGACAAGCAGGCGTGCTTGGAGCAGGTGGGTGGGTGTGTGCGCGTGCGCGCACGCACTTTTTGGAGCTGCCGCACTCCCACAGCAGCAATTCTGATCCTCAGGCTGGCATGCATGGAACTAGTTTTGCTATTCCCTGATGGCTAGTACCTCACCTCCCCCACCACCCTACACGCACTTGATTCCATGTTGAACAGCAGCTGCCCGCTTGTTCTGCGCAACCAGGTACCCATCAGGGGAAGGCATTTGTGGCATTTGCTCTGCCGTTCCCTCATGGCTTGTGGCCGTGAACTAGCACACGCGCGCACACACGCAACTGTAGGTTGAGCAGCAGCTGTCTGAGGCGCGCAACCTGGTGAGTGCACGGGAGGCAGACGTGGCCAACTTGGAGCGCGCAGCCAAGGAGACTGAGATGCAGACACATGTGTCTTCCAAGGAGCAGCAGGCCCAGATCGCCACGCTGCAAAAGGAGATCATCAGGTGTGTGTATGTGTGTGTTGGGTGGCCATAGTTTGTGTGCTTGAGTGTGCCTCTAAGCTGTTTAAAAGCAGGGGTGTCGCTACCACGCATATGTTTAGAGGTGGAACTGAGCACGGTTTCTGGTGGGTGCTCAGTTAAGAGAAATCATTTGTGGTGCTGTGGCGAACAGCAGCAAGCTGATTGACTGGGGCATTCAGCGCTTGGCAGGCAGATATTCCAAGCCGAGGTCCAGGAGAGTCGGTGCGCTCTTGCAGGCTCCCTTCATCGGTATACATTGGAACCTTACTTGTGGTGGGTGCCCAGTCATGCCACATGCCACAGAGGACATCGACTTCTGAGAGAGCGACTTCTAAGAGAGCGACTTTCGCAGGCAGGGTGCCCAGCTGTGTCCTATGCCACGCGGTAACAACTTTCAAGAGAGCAACTTTCGCAGGCGGTGGCAAGCCGCTCCCTGTGGGTCGTCGCACATTCAGCCAGGGGTTGAGCGTCGAGATGTTGGATGATAGGGATGCAGGTGTTTGTGAGGACTGTTGCCTTTGCAGCAGTCATCAATGAGGTCTGCCACAGAGAGTGTTTGTACTGTACTGTACTGTACAACTGAATGTAGTGTATGTGTTTGTATGCTGCGCAACGGCAGTAGCAGCACAGCTGTATGTCATAAACCGTTGCTTTCTTTGTGCTGCACAACAGACTGTGTGTAACATCAGACAGGAAAGTGGGGGGCTCAGGCATTGCGCCTGTGCCTTCGCTTCCGTTGCGTGCGGAGATTCTATCTGTGTATGCTGTAGCAACAGGGGGCTTTGTGTACACGGTGATGTGCAGGATGTACAATGTGTTTGGTGGGTGGGACGTTGTGTATGATGTACAACGTGTAGCACGCAAGGGGTTGTTGCAGAGGGGGGCTGTGTATGATGAGCTTCCACGATCATAGCTTGGCCCAGGCCATGCACACATGATGAGATGAGGGAACAAAACACTGTCATCCTTGCCCTGACACAGCCCCTCTTGAGCCCGGCTTTCAATGTTTTTCAAGGGTGTTTGGTCCAGGCCATGTACACAATAAGAGAGGAGGCGACGCGAATGTCATCCTTGCCCTGGTGCAGCCCCTGTTGAGCCCCTGTTGAGGTCCCCAGGCCATCTGTGTGCAGGTGCACAGACGTGTATCCGAAAAATCGCCATCGATAACACCTTGTAGGCCTTCTTCCAGCGCTGCTGCTCACCTGCCTGCAAGCCGAGCCTCATTGATGCAGGGAGAGCTTTCCCCGCCTACGCACTTGTTCTTACATACCTTTTGCATGCCACAGCGACCGTCAGCTCACACCGGATCGCATGCCGTGGCTGCCCGCTTGTTCTTGTAGGTCCCAGGAGGAGTATGTGGTGCACGAGTACGAGCTCAAGGGCGTGGCCAAGGGCCTGGAAGATGAGCTGGAGGCGCTGCGTAAGGACCAGGTGTGTGTGCGCGTGCTTGCATGAGTGTGCGTGTATACATGTGTGTGTTTGCGCATGCGCAAGTATGTTTGTCCCTGTGGCCATGTTGACAGTGACATGTTGATGTAATCCTCTACTAAACCCTGTGTACTAAAGCCTGGACCCATTTCTTATGGTCGTCCTGTTCGTGTTTGCTTGATCATTGGCACGCATTTTGCACTCTGGCACATGTGAATTGAGAGCGTGCACTGGAGCATGAATTGGGGTGGTATGCTTTTTTTTAACCATCGGCCAAGCATCATTCAGTTACCATCAGACACCCTCCTGACCCTCGCACTACGTATGGGTGCAGGCACACGCCCACGCCATGCTGGAGAGCAAGGATGCTGAGCTGGCGCAGCTGCAGCGATGCCTGGCTGAGCAGGCCAGCGCCCTGGAGAAGGCGCAGGTAGGTGTGTAGAACAGGTCCAGGGCAGGTGCGTAAACGCAGGCAGATAAGTGAGGGTGTGCTGGTGGGCAAGGATGCTGAGCTGGTGCAGCTGCAGCAATGCCTGGCTGTTGAGGCATAGGCGGACGTGTAGTGAGGATGTGGGTCAGCCGTCCCTGGCTAAGCAGCGGTGGCAGATGAGTGAGGATGTGGTGTTGAAGGGCAGGCAGACAAGTGAGGATGTGGGTCAGCCGTCCCTGGCTGAGCAGTGGTGGCAGATGAGTGAGGATGTGGTCCAGCTGTCCCTGGCTGAGCAGTGGTGGCAGATGAGTGAGGATGTGGTCCAGCTGTCTCTGGCTGAGCAGTGGTGGCAGATGAGTGAGGATGTGGTGTTAAGGCCATGGGCATAGAACTTAGGATGCGGTGTTTAGGGCAGGTGATCAAAAGGGAGGAGTTGAATCACTTTCCAGGCACGGAACTGCAGTAAGCTACCAGAGGGGTGCTCAGCTTCATGCATCTTGCCTTGGCAGGCCAGATTTGTTGCGCGCAAAAAGAAGTTTGTTTCTTTTGACATCTTGTTTTCCCTACGGGGCATGAAGCATGAATGAGGCTTCAAGAGGGGTGACTGATCTAAGTTTGCCGCAAATTTGTCTTGTCAGGCTGCCCTCGCTGTGCTTGAGAAGGAGCTTCAAGAGCTGGGGGCCTCCTTCCTGAGCTCGCTTTTCAAAATGGTATGCTTTTTTCCCGTACGGTTGTCTTGACAGGCTGCCCTCGCTGCGCGTGAGAAGGAGCTGCAGGATCTGCAGGCCTCCATGAAGGAGGCCATGGCAAAGGCCCAGCAGCTGCATGAGAGTGAGCAAGCCTACATCCGGGAGCTTCAAAAGGTATGCATGCACCCGTGCGTTGCCTGTGGTACGGACAGAAACATTTAGACACTCACCCAGTAAACGCGCGCACACACACACTGTCATGTACACGTCAGGCTGCTGCAGAAAGCTGTGCTCGTGTCGATCTTGGAGGGTTGATTTGAGTGACTAGGGAGGAAGAGGACCTCGATTCGCCTTGTCAAGTCAATCAATTTGCTTCTGCCACAGTGACCATGATTTGCCTGAGAGAGCCGAGCGCTTAGAGCAGTGAGGTGTTTGTGGCGAGATGGCTGAAAGTGATGTTTGTTTGAAGCTGCACAAGCTACATGATGGCAAGCATGCTCTCTCTGACATCACTGACATGATGCCAAGCATGCTCTGACATCACATACTCGCAGGAGCTGAATGCCTACAAGCTGGGCCGTGGAGACATGGAGCAGCAGATGAAGAACTTCTTGATCACCAACACACGCCAGGTGCGTGGCGCAAGCTCGTCAACCCCGCAACCACCTAGTGCATCCCCTTGTCCAGGGGAAGTCAGAACAAGTGTCAGGGGGAAGCCCACATGGGTCACATGGCCCCACCCCCTTCCATCATGCACCAGCCGCCAATCAGTTTCTGCTTGGTCGCATGCTGATAGGGAAGGAGAGTGCATTGCCCACCAACCCCAAGCCAAGTTAGCTTCAAGCTCGTGCCTGCAGGGATGGACTTCCTAGGAGGCTCTCCAAGGCTCATGCCCCACAGATCATGGTTTGCTGTGCTTGCTTGCGTTCTGCATCTCCTGCCCATCCCTGGCCAAGTTGGCTCATTGCCTGTGCTTGCGGGGTGGACTCCCAGATGGGCTCTCCAAAGGTCATGGTCTGCTGTCCTTGCTTGCATCATTCATGGCCTGCAATCCTTACTTGCTTTTGTACATGCCTGGGTTCGTGAATGCCTCAGTCACAAGGCACGCCTGCACTTGGAGACGTGCAGGAAGCCCTGCATGCCTGTGCGTGCAGGTTCTCTGCAAACAGCCCAACAAGATAACTGTGGGTTATTTTGATGGCCAGGGACGCGCCTTCACTGGTATCAGGCGTCCCACCGAGTGGGCCGTGTTGCCTCTCCCCTCATCATGCAAACAGCCCAATGAGAACACTGTTGTTTTGCTGACGCAGGGCCGCGCCTTCACAGAGATCAGGCGCCTCATTGAGTGGGCCACGACGCCCCCGAGCTCCGCCCGCGCTTCCCTTGGCACGTAAGTGATCCTGCGCTCAGACTGTGAGTGCATTGTGCGTGTTGAGGATCAGCACCACGTCATGGCTGGTGCAGGCTGTGTTGCGTGGGGCGATAGGCGGCTGGTTCCTGTAGTTCCCCTCGTAAGGTGTAGACACCTCATCACACAGGGCTGCTGCTGTTGTCCTGTCAGGTGATACGTCAGTGATGCAGGGCTTACTGCTGCTGTCGCTGCTGCTGCACTGCCAGCAGGGCATGCTGCTTAGGGCCTGAGGGATAAAAAGTGCCACACACAGTTTATTTGTGAGTCGGTCCTGGAGCTGAGGGTCTTGTGAAGTCTCAGTTGCAACACCACCTCACGCAGCACCCGATCGGACAGCCACAGTAGCAGGTGCAGCCCCAGCGACAAGAACAGCACGCTGAAGATGGGGGGGGGGGGATCACAGGGTATGAACCTTCCAGGAACCCCTCGTTCCAAAGGTGTTCTTAAGTATTGCTGAGTCAGTTGGCCGTTGTGTTTGCATCATAGAGCGCTCGCGCCACCCGCAAGGATGTCCCTTGATAATGGAAAGGCATTGTCAGCCGCAGTTGGTGGGCTGACACGCATGATATGTAGTGTATCACAGAGCATTGCACCGCTTGCTATAGCCTGTTCGCTTGCCAGTTAGTGTGCGTGGTGAGTTGTGTGTGACCTGAAAGCCCGCAGGCTCATTTGCCAGTCAGAGTGCGTCGCATGTTGGTGAGCTCGTTGATGAACTGTGAATCACGACCCTTTCAAGGCCAGCAGACCCTGTGTTCCTCTGCAGACCACCACGTGAAAAAAACAGCCTTGCCATGCAGCCATGGACGCATCCTGGCTGCCTTCCATCTCACCACTCCCTTCCTACCACATGTGCAGGCGCAACCAAGGCAGCACTCCCATGATTGGCGGCGCAGAGAATGGTGGAGGTGGCTCACCTGCCACTGCAAATGAGGCTGTAGCAGACACAGCGTCTACCCACAGCCCTACCAAGGTGTGTGTGTGTGTGTGTCTTTGTGCTCATTCTTTTTGCTCCAGGCAGGCCACCGTGTTACACAGTAGGCCTTTGCCTCTGTTAACTGTGCGGGTCCAAGGACTTCGGGGCGCTCCGAGCGCACGAAAGCTGTGCGGTGAAATAGGCGCACTCAAAAAGGACACGTACGTCGTCGTGCTGTTGACTTGGCATGACATGTGCCTAGGTGCTGATGATGTGCAGCCAAGCAGGGGTGTGGATCTCTCCTCTCTCACAGCATCCCGCCCTCTCCACATATACATCGTCATGTGCACATGCGCACACACACACACGCGTGTCATGCAAATCGCTCTCTGCAGGTCTCTGTGCCAATGGGCAGCGCCCCCTCACCAAACATGGGTGACGAGGAGATGGGCTGTGATGCGTTGTACCACGAGGAGCCTCACAGCGATGGCGGCAGCAACAATGGGGACGCTGAGGAGCAGCCAGACGTTGTGCAGAGAGGTGAGTTTGCAGAGGCGTGTATCAATGAAGAAATGAGCTTGCGGAGGAGTTGCAGAGGCGTGTATCCATATAGGGGTGAGTTTGCAGAGGTGTTCAAAGGCGTGTATTAACAGAGCTGTGGAACACTTGAGGCACATGCAGAGGCGTGTATCCATATAAGGGAAAATTTGCAGAGGCGTGCACAGGTGTGTAACAACAGAGCTAAAGAACGCTCCAGGCACTTGCAGGGGTTGCCGGAAGTAGTCGAAGGAGCGACACAATGACGCACACAGTGTTTGCCTAGCAAAGCCTGCTGCAGCGCCTGCTGCCGTTGTAGTGCATCCTGGCAGCTTGCACCATGTGGCACCGCTTTGCATCCTACAGCACCTATGCCTCTCCTGTGGTATGCATTCTTGCCTGTTCACCCTGCGTAAAGCAGTCAAGGTTGCATCCTGGTTGCTTCTGCCCTTGAGCTGCTTGGCACCCTCTGGTACTGTGTCCATATACATATATCGCAGCACTGCTTTGCTTTCACCCAAACATGGCATTGTTCACAACGCCATGCACAAATGGAACTGGTGACATTTGCAACAGACGCTCCGACACAAAGACTGCTCCACAGCGCCTGTTTCACTCCTGTGGCATGCTGCACTCTTGCCTGTTCACCCTGCACAGAGCAGCTATGTATGCACCCCGGCTGCTTTCGCCCTGACCCCGCTTTGCACCTCTAGCACTGTATCCACTCCCATGGCATGCACTCTTGCCTGTTCACCCTGCACAGAGCAGTCCCAGCCCCCTCCTAGTGGGCACAAGTGGCACAAGCGCGGCGAGGTGGCTGCATACAGCGATGTGGACTCCCCACTTGATCAGGCTGTGCATGCGCAGCATATTTGAGGGCATGCACCCTTGAAGAACTGTAGCAAGTGCGCATGCAGGTGCCGCACTTGCTGCATCAGGGTGCTGCAAGGTTGATGTGAGCTCCCCCCGTGTTTGCTTTACAGCAAGCATTGCAGCTTGCTTGAGGTCGACCTGACTGCCAGCTAGGAGGGGATTGTTGCTATGGGACCCATGTGACTTGAACATCATTCTTGTTGTGAGGCCTGTTCTGTTGTGAGGCTCTGCAGTGCGGCCATAAGTGGGCCATTATTCTTCTCTGGTAGGTGGACTTGTGTTTGTGATACATGCCACCCAGGAATCCTTGGAATGCTTACACTTGAAATTGCCGACACCCACATGCAAAGTTGTTGCACCGCAGCTCACCTTGCCTGTAGTGTAGTTGCCGTTTACACTGCTTAGACGCAGCCTTGCAAATTGTACTTACATACGCATCTTTTGTGAATAAGTAGTGGCTGTGTCAGGCTGGAAGCTCTTTCCCTTGTACATATGTTTGGGAATCCATGCCAAGCTGTCTATTTACCACGGCTACAGCTGTTTGTTCTTCTCTAACCTGTAGGCTGCTGTGGGATGGACACCATGTTTTTTTGCTACCAAAGCTCAAATAGGACCTGCTGGTTGCTTCTTTTTATATGCGTGCTGCACAGATCATCATCATTGAAATCATTTTTTGTTGCACCAACTGGCTGTACATACAACACTGGGCGATATGACCCTGCTGTGAAAATGTAATGTAAAAAAATGATCCTGGCCTGTAAATACCTCGTAGGACTCTGCTGGGATTTTGCTTATGATTCATAAACAGCAGGGGCGACTTGAGAAGTTGCAGATCATTTGACATGGGGTTGTCATGCTGAATCACCGTTACTGCACATTTGCTGTTCTTGAAGCAGTTAACACATGTGTTACCTGCTTCAAGAACAGCAAATGTGCAGCAACGGTGATTCAGCATGACAGCAGGACACAAACTGGCCTAAGCCAGTAAGCCTCATGCCAGCTGAGCAAAGGGCAGCCAAAACATAAAAGTGGTCAATGCTACAAGCCAGGTTGTCCTTGGTGATGTTTAGGTGGCATGTTCCGCAAATGTTTTTAGATACGAGTGTGTGGCTTTGCTCATTCAAAGTGCCTATGTTGTGTACATTTTCACAACACAAATTAAAGACAAAATGGGCAAGGTCAGGCTGGAGCATCATGAAGCACACTTTGACCTTCACTCAATACACTCTGGAACCACAAAGCCTGCGCTGGCAGAAGCATGCGGTTGCAAAACAAGGTTACAAGGGGGGTTGGCCTACAGCCCAAGAATCTGGCTGATCGGCTGCTGGTGAAACATGCTCATCCAGCAACAAAAATTGAAACCAGTTCAGACAAAAATTTTGAAAATCTGTGCGAGCCTTGATGCATCGACCTCCAAATTAGTCAAGGGTTTACAATGGTGGCCTACAGCCCGAGACTCTGGCTGATGGCAGCTGGTGAAACAAGCTCAACCAGTATCAAAAATTGAGACCAAGTCTGACACAAATCTAAGAAGTCTGTATGAGTCTTGGTTTAGGAAAGCATTGATCTCAGAATCAGTGATAGTATGATGGCAAGCCAAGAATGGAATAAAGTCAGCGTTTGAGGGCGGAGCAAACACACGCAAAGTTTTAAACATCTCCTCAAAAAGGTCCTTGTATCTCGTGCGTAGCTCACGCACCTCAGTACATTTGCAAAAGGGGTTACAAGGGGTTACAAGGGGGTTGGCCTACAGCCCGAGAATCTGGCTGATCGGCTGCTGGTGATACATTCTCATCCAGCATCAAACATTGAAACCAGTTCAGACAAAAATTTTGAAAATCTGTGCGAGTCTTGATTTAGAAAAACACTGACCTCAAGATTAGTCACAACGTGAAAGCTCGCCAAGAAAGGAACAAAATCAGTGTTTGGAAGCTGGGCAAAAGTGTGTAACGGTTTAAAAAGATCAATGAACAGGTCCTTGTATTTTCTGCGCAGCTCACACAACTCATAGCAATTGCAAAAGAAAAGCACATGTTTTTCATCCTGGACTTCCCCACACTCACACTTATCACAGATACTTGAACCCCCAAGCCATTTACCAGACTCCACTCTCAAGTGATGAGCACGCAATCTAAATCTGCTAATGTTTCTCAAAACATGCTTGTCCAAATCCTTGAACAGATACGAGGGGATACAAAAAGGAGCACCTCTGGGACCACTCTCAGAATTCCCACACCACTTATGGTACGTCACTGCCTTCTTGTTAACTGCACGAGGACAAAAAACATCGGCCCCTCTCCACACTTTCTGCTGTCTGTATCGCAAATCACCAATGAACTCTTGCATGGGGATTTTCTCAGCTCTCAGCATGTTCTGTTTGAACGAATCACCATTCCGCATCCCACCAAAAGCATTAGAGACTTCAGCAGCCCAGCAAGAGGAATCAAAAGAAGCCAGACTTAAATCAGCCCTCAGCACACGACGCAAAACTTCACTATTGGAGTCAAGCATGCTATTAAAAAACTTGATGCAGGCACGGAACCAGAAGAACTGCAGAGGCTCCTGGCCACACTCTCTCAACACTGGCCAATTTGTAGTTCTGTTCTTTACTCCAAGAATGCGCCTCAAGGAACACAGATGTCTTTTCTGCAATTGACTATCAAACTCACTGCCTTCTCTCAAGTAATGAGTTCCCCACACCTGGCACGCGTACATCCCAGCAGGAATGCCATACACCTTAGATAACCAGAGCATAGCATGAGGCCTGTTTTTCAGGTCATGACCCTTGGCAAACTCCGAAATCCTTCTCTGTGCAGCCATATAAGGCCGCACCGCATGCTCCTCAGCTACCTTTAAATCCATCTTTTTATCCAACAGCACTCCCAAATATTTGAACCTGTCCTTCTCTGGAAGGACCACTCCATCATACGTAAAAGGATTCTGCAGAGGAGAGACAGACGTACTATTGAAGTGCACCACCTCAGACTTAGCTGTGTTTACAGTCAACCCTTTTCAAGGGTTACAAGGGTTACAAGGGGGTTGGCCTACAGCCCGAAAATCTGGCTGATCAGCTGCTGGTGATACATTCTCATCCAGCATCAAAAATTGAAACCAGTTCAGACAAAAATTTTGAAAATCTGTGCGAGTCTTGATTTAGAAAAACACTGACCTCAAGATTAGTCACAACGTGAAAGCTCGCCAAGAAAGGAACAAAATCAGTGTTTGGAAGCTGGGCAAAAGTGTGTAACGGTTTAAAAAGATCAATGAACAGGTCCTTGTATTTTCTGCGCAGCTCACACAACTCATAGCAATTGCAGTAGAAAAGAACATGTTTCTCGTCCTGGACTTCAGCACATCCACACTTATCACAAATATTTGAACCACCCAACCATTTACAGGACTCGACCTTCAAGCAGTGGGCACGAAGCCTAAACCTACTCACATTCCTCATGACTCCTTTATCCAGATCCTTAAACAAATATGATGGGATACAGAAGGGTGTGCGTCCTGTTTGATTCAAAGGTACTCCACACCAATGATGGTAAGTCACTGCTTTTCTGTTCACCTCTCGGGGACTTAGGGCGTCTGCTTCCCTCCAAACCTTCTGCTGTCTGTACCTCAAATCCCCTAAAAAATCCTGCATGGGTATCTTGGAAGCACTCAGTAATTTCCGTTTAAACACCTCCTCATTGCGCATGCCATTAAATGACTTAGATACATGAGCAGACCAACAAGACTCATCCATATCAGCAAGGTGTAAATCTGCCTTCAGCACTTGGCATAATGTTTTACTGTTAGAATTGAGCATATTGTTGAAAAATTTAACAGTAGCCCTAAACCAATAAAACTGTAAGGGCTCTTGACCACACTCTCTCAATACTGGCCAGTTCGTGGCAGTACTTTTCACACCTAGAAAACGCCTTAGAGAGCATAGTTGCCTTTTTTGCAAATGGCTTTTGAATTCACTGCCTTCTCGTAAGTACTCTGTACCCCACACTTGGCACGCGTACATCCCAGCCGGAATGCCATACACCTTAGAGAGCCAAATCAGAGCATGCGGCCTATTCTTTAGATCATGTTCATGCACAAATTCCTTGATCCTTCGCTGGGCAGCCATGTAAGGTCGCACTGCATGCTCCTCAGACACCTTCAGATTCATGGGTTTTACATGGGTTTTACATTGGTTAACCTACAGCCCGAATATCTGGCTGATCAGTCGCTGGTGAAACATTCTCAACCAGCTATCACAAGGTTAACAAGTAAACAAGCTTCTACAAGAAGTTTAAAAAGAAAGACTGCTGTATGCCATGCTGTGCTTGTTTCCGTTTGTTCAAGTGCTGTGTTTTGCATATGCAAGATACGTGTGGCTTTGCTCATTCTAAGTGCTCAACGTAACGTTCCACACACAAATACAATACGAAATGGGCAAGGTCAAGCTGGAGAACCATGAAGTACATTTTGGCCTACACTCAAAACACTCTGGAACCACAAAGTCTGCGTTGGCATTAACATGCAGCTGCAGACGTACAACCATGAGCCAACCGGTACAAGGCACCTGATAGAGCACGTTCATGACAGCACACAGCAGCCATGACAGGCACATGCATGCCCGGAGCCAGAATTCGAGCCTGCCAAAGACCTACATGGCAAGCCCGCAGCCAACCTAGTCCATGCCCGGCCTAGAGACTGCTATAATGGATGTGTGTGCCTCATCTTCTCATTTTCCAGGCGCCAAGCCTTCAATTCGGACAAAGTGTCATCCAACTTGGATCTGATAGTATCAGCCAAAGCACACTCATCCTTTACAGGGGTCAGGGGCACAGGGGGGCACAGCTCTTCTCTTGTCTCCTGCTCCACAAGCTTGGGAAACGCGCCGTAATCTTCTAACTGGAGCTTGTTTTGTGGCTCTGCTCGTGCACCCCCCCACGCCCCTTCACCCACTTGTATTGGTGGCTGCTGCTTCTTCTTCTTCTTGGCGTTTGCTCGCTTGCGCTGCCGCGGCGTGGGCTGGCGTGGCAGGGCACCCTCGTAGGAGAGCCAGCTGATGAGCACCGTCGCGTACTCCAGTTGCATGTCTTCATCAAAGTCTGTGGGGGGTCGCTTGAGCATCGCTGTGATGTTGTCGGACCCGTGCTTGAGGAGGTACCCGTGCCATGCTTCAGGGGTCATCACGGCCAGCAGTCCTGGGCTCGGGCTGGCACTACCCATCGCCCTCGAAAAGCAAAATCACATCTTCCCTATTTTCAAAAGCGAATCACCTTCAGATTCATGTGCTTGTCCACAAGCATACCGAGGTATCTAAACTGCTCTTTCTCTGGAAGAGCCACGTCTCCATACATGAAAGTAGGCAGAGAAGAACACGACCTACTATTAAAATGCATGACCTCTGACTTTGATGTATTGACAGTCAGCCCCTTTCTCATTGCATAAGCTCGTAATCTATTCAGCATAACTTGCATTTCACCTGGGTCATTGGTAGTTAAACTCAAGTCGTCTGCATATAGCATGTATGAAACGCCATTCACTCCATCCCCTGTCACAGCACCTCTGATACCTTCACTAATATCTCTGCCCATATCATTGATGTATAGAGAAAACAGGAGAGGGGACAGGGGACAACCTTGCTTGACTCCATTTGTTGGACGCACACTTGCCCTTTTATCCCCATCCATCAGAATATATTCATCATCCTGGTACATTTCCTTAATTGCCTGGAGAAGTAATGCAGGCATGGCAATGCGTTGTAGATGGTCCCAAAGTTGCAAACGGGGCACAGTGTCGTAGGCTTGAGAGAAGTCAATGAAGGCAGCATGCAGCCTAGGTGATTGCCGTGGCTTGAGCTTTCTTGCAGCATGTCTTAAGTGCCTCAGGATGAAGAGTGGATGCAGAGTGCTCCTACCGGGGTAAAAACCAAATTGGGTGTCTGGGACCTTATTTTTTTGGATACACCAATCCGTCACCAAGTCTTTTAGCACGTTGGCATAAATACGGTACATCACCCCACTGACAGCAATCATCCTGTAGTTCCCAGGATTTGATAAAGCTCCCTTCTTGTGAAGGGGACTCAGTTTTGCCACTTTCCAACATGCAGGGATCCTAGCTTTACTCAGAAAAACCCTGAACATGCGTGCTATCAGAGGCACCAGCACGTTAACATGATCCACTCTCCGACCACGCTCAATGGGCAAACAGGCATGTTTAAGGAAGGGTATAGGAATACCGTCTAATCCAGATGAAGCACTCGCATTTAATTTCTTGATGTGGGACCCGACCATTCCTTCCAAAACTGTTGTACTAGGAGTCTCCAAGCAGTCAGGTTGAGGAACCCACCCAGATTCAGCACCTTGTCTCAAGAGCACCTCTGGGGGTGCGTGGTTCCTACCTAAAGGCACAGCCATATCTCTTCCTGACAAGCAAGTTAATCTAGCAGTCCTTGTTGAACAACCATGCCCTCCTTCTTGCGGCACAACTGTTGGTTGTACTCGAAAGTGGCTTTGCAAATGCTGGTTCCATGCTGTTGTTGCGACTGGAGTAATGTGTGAGGTCTGCCTCTTCCGTAACATGGCATGGACTTGGGGGTCCTTCTTAAACAATCTATCCAGGAAAACAGCACACTGCTGCCTCTTATAACTGCGCTTTGTCGCACGGTTGCACCTTCATGGGTTTTACATGGGTTTTACATTGGTTAACCTACAGCCCGAATAACTGCGCTTTGTCGCACGGTTGCACCTTCTGCTTTCCTTCCTCAGGAATTGGCATGCATGCTTTGCTTCACCGCGCTTCACTGCCTCAATAAACATCTTCCGTTTCATTCTGCATTCTTCATTAAACCAGACAGGGCTCAGAGGCCCTTTCTGCTTCCTCGCACGCACAAAAGCACACTTGGCCAAGGATGTCATGCCAACTGCCCTATCGCTTGCAGCTTGCACAATTAAAGAACGCACACAAAAAGCAAGTTTGTCAACATCACCAGCGGACTCTGCTTCTTGGAACTGATTCAAGAGTTCCACATTGTTGACTATATGCTCTGTAAATGCAAGAGCCTTCTCCTGACTCCATCGCAAAATCAGCTTGTTGCCACACAACCCTGCCTTACAAACATGGTCCCTCTCAGGTGCTGCATCCATGCTTCCTGTTCTGCCACCCACTTTAAAAAGCATGCTTAAGCCACAGTGATCAGATGCAAGATTGTCTATCATGTCAAAGCCTTTCATTGATTTATATACAGCAGGTGACAGCAAGATATGGTCAGGCCTGCTGCTTCTGTCCTTAAGATAACCGACATAAGACGGCTGTCCATAATCCCCTTCCACACGCCCTGTAGTGATAGCCATGCTTGATGCTGCCGCTAAGTCCACCAGTAATCTGCCTGCCTTGTTCACATTAGGGCACTTGCACCTTCTAGCATCTAAAAATTCAGGGCAGTCAGCCACAAAGTTGTAGTGTGCATCACTCACTTCACTCAGCACTCCCACATGAGCGTTGAAGTCACCACAAAGCACAAGGTTAGGGGACACCTGGAGCGCATCGAGCACGTCCTCAAACAGGTGAGTGAAGTGGTTTTCTACGTCTTTAGCCGTAAAATCATTACTCTGGGGATTGATATATGAGGCTCCCAGCACAACGTCTTCATCAAACCCGAACATGCATTTGTCACACAATAACCAAATGCTCTGGAGGTGCTCACTGAGGCGGAGAAAGTGCACATGATCCGCACAGCTAGGGGCAGTTAAAACAGCTATGCCATGGCCTTTCCTGCCCACGTGCACATCTGAAAAATTTATGTTATGTACAGCATAGCCAGGCAAGTATTGCATCATTCTGTCCAACTTCTTCGTTCTCGTTTCTACGAGCACAGCTACATCATGCCTTTGCACCATGTGACAAACATCTCTAATCTTCAATTCAGCATTAGCGTCAGAACTTGGGTTGCCTATCCCATCTATATTTAAGACAAGCAACTTCAGCTCTTTCTCAGGCCGGCCATCTTCCTAGTGTCCCTTGCCACTCTTTTTCTTCCCTGCCCTACCACCCTTCCTTCCCGCCTCAAACCACACCCCCTCAGCCCTCCCATCTCCATAGTCATACTCATCATCATGACTCCCGTAGTCAGGCGCAGGAGGGGGCGGTCCAGCATTGGTGCCGCGGTGCCGTCCAGCACCCTGAGACCTCAAAGCTTTGGGCTCCGGGGTAAAGCCAGAGGGGACAGCATCCCGCGCACGCGTTATCCCCCTCCTGTTGGGTGTGGATGAGGGGTCAGCAGATGGGGCGCTTGATGCAACGTGCGTGGCAGCCGCAGGAGCAGCTGCAGCTGCTGCCCTATATGACATCCCCCTGGCTGCAGGGGGAGCAGGGGTGGCAGCAGCACCAGCGACAGCAGCCGCAGCAGGTGGAGGTGGTGGGGGAGGAGCAGCCACAGTAGGTGGAGGTGGTGGGGGAGCAGCAGCCACAGCAGCAGCAGCCACAGCAGCAGATGGAGGTTGTGGAGGAGCAGCAGCAGCAGCAGGTGGAGGTGGTGGAGGAGCAGCAGCAGCAGCAGGTGGGGGTGGTGAGGGAGCAGCAGCAGCAGCAGCAGCAGGTGGAGGTGGTGGGGGAGCAGCAGCAGCAGCAGCAGCGGACGGAGGTGGTGGGGGAGCGGCAGCAGCAGTAGCAGGTGGAGGTGGGGGAGGGGCAGCAGCAGCAGCAGCAGCAGCAGCAGCGGGGGGGGAAGTGGTGGATGGAGAGTGTGGGCTATGCAAGGAAGCGGGACTCGTGGTGGGCATGCCAGCTGCGGCCAGGGCCTGCTGCATGTACACGCGCACATGCTCCAAGCAGTGCAGCTTATCCTCCCTGTAGAGGAAGCCTTTCTGCTCTGTGGACCACAGCAGATGCTTCCACACAGGGTAAACTGTGTGGGGGGCCCCATTGAAGAGGGCATCCTTCACAGGTGCCCATGTGAGGAGCAGATCCAGCCTATCCTTGGAGAGATAGGCATGCAACCCCTCTCCCTGCTGCTGCACCTCACGCTGCACCCTGCCCAGCACTTTTGCCCGCTTTTGCTGCAGCAGGGTGCGTGCCCTCCATGCACGCATACTTCCCATGCCCCCTTCACCTCTGAAGTGGTTCAACCACCTCTGTGCAGCCATGGGGTTGGCAAGGTGCAAGAGCATTACCCCTCGCTGCTTGCTGCTGGCCCAGCTAAGGCTGCAGGGCTCCACCCCAAGCATGCCGGCTACCTCAGCCAGCCCGAGCTCCTGGTCGGGCAGGAGCAGGGCGATCTTCCCCAGCTGCTCCTTCTGGTGCTGGAAATCAGAACTACCTTCCATCACCCACTTCACCTCGAGGGTGGCTGTGGGATCAGGGGAGCAGCGGTTCTGCTCCAGCGCTGTGACGCGCTTCTTCATGTGCTCATTCTCAGCCCGCAGAGTTGCACACACCTCCTGTAGCTTTGCCAAATCGCTGCTGTGTTGCATCTGCACGGCCAGGATGCTGTTGAAGCCATCCTGGTTCTCTTTGCGGCCTGCTTTGACCACGTCGTGAAGCGCTTCGAGCGCTTGCTCAATGCCCGACATGTGACGATTGCTTACTCTAAATCATATTCCAAGATCCAAGATTGAAAACAGTCAACCCTTTTCTCTGAGCATACACACGGAGTCTGTCCAGCATCTTCTGCATTTCTTTTTACTTTAAGGGGTTTAAGGGGTTTACAATGGTGGCCTACAGCCCGAGACTCTGGCTGATGGCAGCTGGTGAAACAAGCTCAACCAGTATCAAAAATTGAGACCAAGTCTGACACAAATCTAATGAGTCTGTATGAGTCTTGGTTTAGGAAAGCATTGATTTCAGAATCAGTGATAGTATGATGGCAAGCCAAGAATGGAATAAAGTCAGCGTTTGAAGGCGGAGCAAACACACGCAAAGTCTTAAACATCTCCTCAAAAAGGTCCTTGTATCTCGTGCGTAGCTCACGCACCTCAGTACATTTGCAAAAGAAAAGCACATGTTTTTCATCCTGGACTTCCCCACACTCACACTTATCACAGATACTTGAACCCCCAAGCCATTTACCAGACTCCACTCTCAAGTGATGAGCACGCAATCTAAATCTGCTAATGTTTCTCAAAACATGCTTGTCCAAATCCTTGAACAGATACGAGGGGATACAAAAAGGAGCACCTCTGGGACCACTCTCAGAATTCCCACACCACTTATGGTACGTCACTACCTTCTTGTTAACTGCACGAGGACAAAAAACATCGGCCCCTCTCCACACTTTCTGCTGTCTGTATCGCAAATCACCAATGAACTCTTGCATGGGGATTTTCTCAGCTCTCAGCATGTTCTGTTTGAACGAATCACCATTCCGCATCCCACCAAAAGCATTAGAGACTTCAGCAGCCCAGCAAGAGGAATCAAAAGAAGCCAGACTTAAATCAGCCCTCAGCACACGACGCAAGACTTCACTATTGGAGTCAAGCATGCTATTAAAAAACTTGATGGAGGCACGGAACCAGAAGAACTGCAGAGGCTCCTGGCCACACTCTCTCAACACCGGCCAATTTGTAGTACTGTTCTTTACTCCAAGAATGCGCCTCAAGGAACACAGATGTCTTTTCTGCAATTGACTCTCAAACTCACTGCCTTCTCTCAAGTAATGAGTTCCCCACACCTGGCACGCATACATCCCAGCAGGAATGCCATACACCTTGGACAACCAGAGCATAGCATGAGGCCTGTTTTTCAGGTCATGACCCTTGGCAAACTCCGAAATCCTTCTCTGTGCAGCCATATAAGGCCGCACCGCATGCTCCTCAGCTACCTTAAAATCCATCTTTTTATCCAACAGCACTCCCAAATATTTGAACCTGTCCTTCTCTGGAAGGACCACTCCATCATACGTAAAAGGATTCTGCAGAGGAGAGACAGACGTACTGTTGAAGTGCACCACCTCAGACTTAGCTGTGTTTACAGTCAACCCTTTTCTCTGAGCATACACGCGGAGTCTGTCAAGCATCTTCTGCATTTCTTTTTACTTTAAGGGGTTTAAGGGGTTTACAATGGTGGCCTACAGCCCGAGACTCTGGCTGATGGCAGCTGGTGAAACAAGCTCAACCAGTATCAAAAATTGAGACCAAGTCTGACACAAATCTAATGAGTCTGTATGAGTCTTGGTTTAGGAAAGCATTGATTTCAGAATCAGTGATAGTATGATGGCAAGCCAAGAATGGAATAAAGTCAGCGTTTGAAGGCGGAGCAAACACACGCAAAGTCTTAAACATCTCCTCAAAAAGGTCCTTGTATCTCGTGCGTAGCTCACGCACCTCAGTACATTTGCAAAAGAAAAGCACATGTTTTTCATCCTGGACTTCCCCACACTCACACTTATCACAGATACTTGAACCCCCAAGCCATTTACCAGACTCCACTCTCAAGTGATGAGCACGCAATCTAAATCTGCTAATGTTTCTCAAAACATGCTTGTCCAAATCCTTGAACAGATACGAGGGGATACAAAAAGGAGCACCTCTGGGACCACTCTCAGAATTCCCACACCACTTATGGTACGTCACTACCTTCTTGTTAACTGCACGAGGACAAAAAACATCGGCCCCTCTCCACACTTTCTGCTGTCTGTATCGCAAATCACCAATGAACTCTTGCATGGGGATTTTCTCAGCTCTCAGCATGTTCTGTTTGAACGAATCACCATTCCGCATCCCACCAAAAGCATTAGAGACTTCAGCAGCCCAGCAAGAGGAATCAAAAGAAGCCAGACTTAAATCAGCCCTCAGCACACGACGCAAAACTTCACTATTGGAGTCAAGCATGCTATTAAAAAACTTGATGCAGGCACGGAACCAGAAGAACTGCAGAGGCTCCTGGCCACACTCTCTCAACACTGGCCAATTTGTAGTACTGTTCTTTACTCCAAGAATGCGCCTCAAGGAACACAGATGTCTTTTCTGCAATTGACTATCAAACTCATTGCCTTCTCTCAAGTAATGAGTTCCCCACACCTGGCACGCGTACATCCCAGCAGGAATGCCATACACCTTAGATAACCAGAGCATAGCATGAGGCCTGTTTTTCAGGTCATGACCCTTGGCAAACTCCGAAATCCTTCTCTGTGCAGCCATATAAGGCCGCACCGCATGCTCCTCAGCTACCTTTAAATCCATCTTTTTATCCAACAGCACTCCCAAATATTTGAACCTGTCCTTCTCTGGAAGGACCACTCCATCATACGTAAAAGGATTCTGCAGAGGAGAGACAGACGTACTATTGAAGTGCACCACCTCAGACTTAGCTGTGTTTACAGTCAACCCTTTTCTCTGAGCATACACACGGAGTCTGTCCAGCATCTTCTGCATTTCTTTTTACTTTAAGGGGTTTAAGGGGTTTACAATGGTGGCCTACAGCCCGAGACTCTGGCTGATGGCAGCTGGTGAAACAAGCTCAACCAGTATCAAAAATTGAGACCAAGTCTGACACAAATCTAATGAGTCTGTATGAGTCTTGGTTTAGGAAAGCATTGATTTCAGAATCAGTGATAGTATGATGGCAAGCCAAGAATGGAATAAAGTCAGCGTTTGAAGGCGGAGCAAACACACGCAAAGTCTTAAACATCTCCTCAAAAAGGTCCTTGTATCTCGTGCGTAGCTCACGCACCTCAGTACATTTGCAAAAGAAAAGCACATGTTTTTCATCCTGGACTTCCCCACACTCACACTTATCACAGATACTTGAACCCCCAAGCCATTTACCAGACTCCACTCTCAAGTGATGAGCACGCAATCTAAATCTGCTAATGTTTCTCAAAACATGCTTGTCCAAATCCTTGAACAGATACGAGGGGATACAAAAAGGAGCACCTCTGGGACCACTCTCAGAATTCCCACACCACTTATGGTACGTCACTACCTTCTTGTTAACTGCACGAGGACAAAAAACATCGGCCCCTCTCCACACTTTCTGCTGTCTGTATCGCAAATCACCAATGAACTCTTGCATGGGGATTTTCTCAGCTCTCAGCATGTTCTGTTTGAACGAATCACCATTCCGCATCCCACCAAAAGCATTAGAGACTTCAGCAGCCCAGCAAGAGGAATCAAAAGAAGCCAGACTTAAATCAGCCCTCAGCACACGACGCAAGACTTCACTATTGGAGTCAAGCATGCTATTAAAAAACTTGATGGAGGCACGGAACCAGAAGAACTGCAGAGGCTCCTGGCCACACTCTCTCAACACCGGCCAATTTGTAGTACTGTTCTTTACTCCAAGAATGCGCCTCAAGGAACACAGATGTCTTTTCTGCAATTGACTCTCAAACTCACTGCCTTCTCTCAAGTAATGAGTTCCCCACACCTGGCACGCATACATCCCAGCAGGAATGCCATACACCTTGGACAACCAGAGCATAGCATGAGGCCTGTTTTTCAGGTCATGACCCTTGGCAAACTCCGAAATCCTTCTCTGTGCAGCCATATAAGGCCGCACCGCATGCTCCTCAGCTACCTTAAAATCCATCTTTTTATCCAACAGCACTCCCAAATATTTGAACCTGTCCTTCTCTGGAAGGACCACTCCATCATACGTAAAAGGATTCTGCAGAGGAGAGACAGACGTACTGTTGAAGTGCACCACCTCAGACTTAGCTGTGTTTACAGTCAACCCTTTTCTCTGAGCATACACGCGGAGTCTGTCAAGCATCTTCTGCATTTCACCAGGGTCATTCGTAGTTAATCCAAGGTCATCAGCGTACATCATGTGGGACACACCATTCACTCTATCACCAGTTACAGCACCCTCAATGCCCTCACTTATCTCTCTGCCCATATCGTTGATGTACAGAGAGAAAAGAAGGGGGGACAAAGGACAACCTTGCTTAACACCGTTCGATGGCTGCACGCGCGCCCTTTTCTCACCATCCATTAGAATGTACTCATCATTATCATACATGTCTCTGATCACACTGAGCAGAGGAGTCGGCATTGCATTGCGCTGCAAGTGAGACCAAAGCTGCTGTCTGGGCACGGTGTCATAAGCTTGAGAGAAGTCAATGAAAGCAACGTGCAATCTGGAAGAATTCCGTGGCTTCAATTTTTTCGCAGCATGCTTGAGGTGCCTCAGAATGAACAGAGGATGCAGAGTGCTCCTTCCTGGAAAGAAGCCAAACTGCGTGTCCGGAATCTTTCCCTTTTTCATACACCAATCTGTCACCAGATTTTTCAGCACATTAGCATAAATCCTATACATTACACCGCTAACCGCAATCATCCTATAATTCCCAGGTTTCAGCACTTCCCCTTTTTTGTGAATGGGGCTCAACTTGGCAACCTTCCAGCACGCAGGCACTTTACTTTCAGTCAGCAAGGGTTTACAAGGGATTACAATGGTGGCCTACAGCCCGAGACTCTGGCTGATGGCAGCTGGTGAAACAAGCTCAACCAGTATCAAAAATTGAGACCAAGTCTGACACAAATCTAAGAAGTCTGTATGAGTCTTGGTTTAGGAAAGCATTGATTTCAGAATCAGTGATAGTATGATGGCAAGCCAAGAATGGAATAAAGTTTCAGTCAGCAACACTTTAAAAAGACGAGCCAACAGAGGCACCAGCACATTTACTTGTTTAGTTTTATTCATTTGGTTTTATTTATTTATTACCCTCTGGTGAGGGAGACTCACGGCTCTTTGAGCTAACGTGTCTCCTTTTCCTTAATTGATGTAGGGAGTGTTCTCACTGCCTACGTAGTTTTTTCTGTTTTTGATCCCGCAGGACGCCCTTCATCCTCCCTTCATGATCTCATGTGCATTTATGAACAGGCTAGCAGTCAAACGCCTTAACTGAGGCATTTTTCCCTTGTAACCCTTGAATGTCAGTCTTGAGAAGAACTCTTGAGGGTCACTTAAATACCCTCAAGAGCCCTTAGGAGCCAGAAGAAATTAAAGAGACAGGGCCTGAATTCCAATTTGAATGTTTGCTGGAACTCAAAGCCAATCAGAGAGGACCTGATCTCTTCTTTGAGAGGGAGGGAGCTCCTTCCCTCTCTCCCTCTCTCTCCCTCCTTCCTGGTGATGCCATGCACTTCCTCTCATTCTCCTGCATTGCAGCCCCTGTAATCATGGGTTGGGCAGAAATAGAGGAACCCCGGGGCCCACAGGATATCAGCAAGGCAGCTAGAGCAAGAGCCATCTAAATAGGCTCCCAATTGCAAACATGTTGTACAACACATGTGCAGCTCATGTCAATTCCCTTCTGGATCAATAGAGAGTTCTCTCTTGAAGAGGTCCTGAGAGACACTTCCCTGCTCCACTCTCATTCAAACGGCTCAAGAATGGCTTATGCTGCGCCTCGGCGCACTTATCCGCTGATTGACGGTCCAGGGCTGCGGGGCCTGGATCGAATTCGATATCAGCCTCGAAGAGTTGTTCGTCCTCGCTCAAGCAACACAGGTGTGGCAATTTGCAGGCCAAACACAGCAGAGGTAGCAAATTCAGAGCATTTTCTAACGTTGCCCCTTGCCTTGCTTTGCTCTATCCTGCTCTGCCCTGAGGTCTCTATGTAAAGCCTTAGTGTTGGAGGACAGCCAGGTCACATCAGGTTGCAAAAGAACGCCCAATTTCTGTACAAGGACACGCGCCTAGAATAATAACCTGTTTCCAAAGGACGAGCGACGTCCACACAATTTCTTCTGTCAGACGCAAGCGGTGGAATATATTCCATAGGATCAACCTGAACGATATTGCTCAGTAATCGATAAATCATCCTTGTGCACGCAAGCAGACACATCTTGTCTTCAGCTCCAGAACAGCCCCTCGAGCAATACAAAAATGGCACCGCTGAACAACACCTACTACTTCCTCCGCCACGGTGAGGGAATATTTTGATCTCACGCTTTGCTTCGTCATCACCCGTGATGCTTGACTGGAATTGACTCAGTGTTGCTCGTTCCCTTGCAGGGCACTCGCTGGCCAATGAAGCCGACATCATCACATCCACTATTGTGAGCAGCTGTTACATTGGAACCTTGAGTAAAAGTTGATGCAAGCACTCCCATGAGCATCTGCCCAGTAAACGGCACAATTGCACGATGGGGGAGGGAATGGTGTTGTATATTTTATTGATCTCATCAAACGAAGTGCTGCTCAGTGGGAAGTGGGGTGCTGGAGTGAATGCTTATCCAAACTAATGAGCCAGCCTGGTGCACACACACACACAAACCCACACACACACACACACACACACACACACACACACACACACACACACACACACACACACACACACACACACACACACACACACACACACACACACACACAACTTTGAGGGCGCACTACTACGCGCAGCTTGATTCTACAATCTCTGCTGTTCTGGGCCACCTTGCAGGAAAATGGCATTAAGGCTGAATACAAGCTGTCTGCCAAGGGTATTGAGCAGGCCATAGAGGCTGGTGAAAAGTTCAAAAAGATGATGGTGAGTCTGATGGTTCAATTGAGGTGCTGTGCAGCTCTTCCTCCTTTTTCCTCTTTCCCTGCCTGATTTCTTCATTTTGTGGTGCCACTGAAACACATTCTGGTGCATGTAATTGCTCATCGCAGGAGAGCATGCCTGGAAAGCCCATCTACTTCGTGAACTCACCTTTCTACCGTGCTAAGGAAACTGGCGCAATCGTTGCTGCAGCGGTTGGCATCAAGGAGGACAGCCCAAACTTTGAGATCAACAACGACTTGAGGGAGCGCTTTTTTGGCAAGGACTTGGAACTCAAGAAGTCCTCAGGTGGGCTGCAAAGTGAAAAGGTGGATTCAAACAAAACAATTAAGACAGTGGCGAATGCCCTTGTGTTTTACAGCTGGTGCTCTTACATATCTAGACAGATGACTGGGTAGGATGTTCATGCTGAGCCTCAGCTCCTTTTAGCACCAGCAGCAATCTGGTTGCCTTCTTTTGGCAAGTGTCTGAGCCCAGGGCGCAAGCAAATACTTGGATTGTGCACCTGTGTTTTGTCAATTATGCAGAGCACTACCCCGTGTTGTGGAAGGAGGATGAGGCCAGCAATGGCTCGAAGGGCCCAGGACCTGACGGCGAGTCAGCAAATGCAGTGGCTGAGCGCATCCAGGGTGTTGTGAAGGTGAGCTGCTTCTGGAGGGTGAGGTTCTTGCCAGCTCGCTAGTCAGGAGACCTTGCCTGAATGCATGCGGCCTGACACGGTTCCTCACACATCTCACAAAGCACCCGAAGTAGAACTTGTGGAGCTGCTGAACCTGCTGCAGAATTAGCAGGAGCTGACTAAGAGCAGGCGCTGCAGGCACATCATGACCTGAGCATTTCCAGAGTGTTGTTGCTTCCAAGGGAAAAAGACTCAGCACATCATTACTAGTTGCATGCTTTTACACATGAGGACTAAACAGACCATGACCAGTTGCATGCATTCTGGCAAATGCACTGTGGCTGAGCACATCCAGAGTGTTTTTGCTTTCTAAGGAAAAGGACTTGGCAGGCTGGTTGCATGCATGTACACATGAGGACTGAGCATGACCGGTTGCACGCGTGCATGCAAAAGCACTATGGCTGCGCACATACAAGGTGTTGTTAAGGTGCGCTTTATTGCCTTCAAGATCTGCGCACTCTCTAAATGGAACCGAGTGGATGGAACTATCTGTCAAGATATGGACAACGATCTGAATGAGCTGACACCAGCACATTTTCAGCTTGAATGGTGCGCATCACGAGGAACTGATCACCATTGCCAGGAGCATGTGTTCCAGAAAAAATTGACATGCAGCGACTGTCACTCACTCACGCAAGCATGCGCGCGCGCATACACACAAACACATTGTCTGCTAATGCACTTATTTCCCCAGGGCTTGGAGGCGAAGCACAAGGGGGCAGTGATTGTTCTCAGCGCACATGGAGACATCTGCACAATAGGACAGGTAACGCAACACTGGTTCGCAGCTGCTTGCTTGGCTTAGTGCTCAGTGTAGCATCCTTGTGAGAAAAAGTGCACAGATCCAGATGAGGTGACTCCTACCAAATGGTTGCTAACCTTCTTGGCTGTGGCAAGCGTAAGTTAGGATGACTGAAGGTGCCCAGGTATGCACCATGAAAGAATGTTTGTTACTTGAGTCTAAATACTGTGGATTGACAGGCAGCCATCTGTCTTGTATTTGAACGCAGGCTGCCCTGACTGGAGCGCCTATTGGTACTCACTTCAAGAATGGCCTGGCTAACTGTGAGCTGAGGCAAGTAAACTGAATGTGCCATGCATGATGTTGAATGGTGAAGCTAGGATTTTCATCACAGAGATAAATGCGGACCTCAATACCTTGCCAAATAAGACCAGAATATATGACTTGAACATCAATGAAAATGAACTGAACCAGGACCATTAAACATAAGCTTATCCTACAGGGTTAAAGAAGCTGAGGCAAGTACATATCCTCTGCTGGGACTGTTGTTTCAAGGGATTGTTACGATGAGGATTGTTTACTGTCTTGCGGTAAATATGTTGTACGTCATACGTGTTGATTCCGGATTTACCAAACGCTCATTTCCCCTTTCTCTCTTTTTAGCTCTTGTCAAAATTATTTTGTCTACCTGGGAGGAACACTTTTTTCAGAGGCTATGGTTTCAGTTTGCAGCTGGGATATTCTATTGTGACATTTTTATTTGTGCAACATGTCTGTGTAAAGTGCAAAGAAAAAGGAAGTTAAAAATATGCGGTTAGACCAAATAGCAATAGGGGCTATTAAACTTGATAAGGACCTGGTAAAGCACCTGTAGGGAACCTGGAAAGCGATCAGCAGAGCAATCTGGATAAGGTAGTAATTGTCCAGAAACCCACTAAGATCATCCGGAAAAAGGCCTAGTAAAATATTTCAGCCGATTGTCCACCAACAAGGAAAAAGCATGAGGCTCACAAAAATAAGCACAGTTCCGCACCACAGTCCAGACTTGGTCTCCTGCTGCAGCACTACTGTCCTGACACCCTGTGCACAAAGGCCAGCCAGAAGAAAGTCTGCAGAACACCAGAGCCACAGACAGCTCTTCTGCATACAGCAAAGCATATCAAACTTGCGCAATAAGCTTGCAGCCTACTCGACTGTTCCAGCACACGAAAAATAACTAAATGATTGGAGATGTAATGATAGTTTGCTTCTGAGGAATGAAAAATATCCTCGAAACAAATATAAGTATGATAAAAAAAGTGTTTGAGTCATCCACTCATAATCTATGTAGAGGAAAAGTGAAAGGAGAAATGAGCAATAAATGGTGCTGAAGAGTAGATACACAAGACTGAAGGGAGATGGCATGGTTTCCATCTTGCACTCCTCCTTGGCCATGTTTTAATTCAGACGTGTTCTCCTGCCACAGTGATATCTCAGTTTTCAAGGTGTGAGCATGTAGATGACAGTGCACTATGTTCTGAGCTTGCCTAAATCAACTTGAAATTGCAAATACCTAGGGACACAAAAAGATGTGCCATGAACAGATCAGGGATTCAAAGAACTTTTGAATCAGATAAGTACTCCAAACATTTGATGAACAATGTAGTGCAGCGTATGAATTATGCTTAAAACGTGGGCACCTTCGAGTTAGTCCGAGCTGGAGAACAAGAATATTCCACAAGGCTATGGAACAGACAAGGTTAATGGGGATCTGGAGGGCTACTTGAAGCATCCAGCTCCAGAACCTGGCTGTGAGAAATGTACTTTTTTTTAATTGCGCGTCTAGTGGTAAAAAGTTAATGAGCAAACCTAACAAAATGGGCGTGAAACTTGCGAGCGAGGTGAATGGCATGTTTGTGGTCTAGCCCCAGATGTTTAGGCAATGAAAGAAAGAAAGATCTACGCTTGCCGTTTGGCCGCATGCATTTAGGAAAGAGCCTCCCCAATGACTCCCACCGATAGAAGGCATCTTTTTTCCACCCCGGCCACAAGGATTTGATCCAGGGACCTCCTCCTTGCTGTCGCCCTCCTCGCGCATGACCAGGCAATGAAAGGTTACTTACCTTGAAGGTACAAGAGATACAAGGGAAAAAGGCCTCAGCCAAGGCGTTTGACTGCTAGCCTGTTCATAAATACACTTAACGTCATGAAGGAAAAAAGGAAGTTTGTTGTTATCCTGGTCAGGAGGGTAAAAAAAAAGTCGTGGACACCATGTCAAAATTATGGGCGGGAGGCCCAAAAGGACCACCCACCCCCCTCCCCCCCAAATACTTCCCCCCTCCCCAAGGTAAGGGTATCAATCTGCTTTTTCAATTCCCCATCCATCTGCATACTCAACGCAATGAGAAATTGAGTTGCAGCAGAGTTATAGGCCAAAAACTGAGCAGCAGACGCCAATGCTTACCTGCCCTTCCAGGCACCCACAACAGGCTTGCAAGTTCACAAACTGCCCTCTTGACTTCACCAAGCAATGATACATCATACATTGCCACTACCTTGGAAGTTTGGAATGATTTGCTGCATGCTTGTCTCCACACCCCCTGCTGCCCACACCCTTGCGCGCGTGGCACTGACTCCCAGGCATGCAACCATAACTGACCCCTCCTTTCAACTCTGAACTCAAAAAGGGTGCCAATCGACAGTTCTTGAGCTCAGGAATCCATTGGTACATTTACAACTTCGAGAAAGTGGCTCAGAAAAACTCTGGAGGGGGGGTCCCAAACAGTCCGGACCCCCTCTAAGGACCCCCTCTGATTGGACCCATAAATACACCAATCGATGCTTCTCAGTCTCAGGATTCTGAATATATAGTTTTTATTTGGAAAACAACATGAGTGCCAAAAGTTATACTCGTTAAGGCCTCATGTCCTGGTTTAAAATTTTTTTGATATCCTGGGATTTCACATGGTGAATGGTACCTAGGCAGGGCATCCTGTGGGAGACGTGGAGGTGTAGAAAAGAGAAGTTTTCCTCAAAAAGTGAGGCATACTTTTGACGGAGAGAGCAGACCTGTGGATTGGAGCATCTGAACAACATGTGTTTTTCATCTTGTATGTCATCCGAATCAGAGATATCACAGACCGGAGAAGTACTATTGGACCAAGTAGCCTGTTCAACTCAGAGAGCGTATACCCGCAGCCTAAATCTGGCAGTGTTGCGAAGGACATGATGGGGAAGATCCAAGTACATGTATTTAGGCATTGTATAAGGTGGGTGAATGGCATGTGCATATCTGACAGGGAGAGCGCACCATTGATGGTAAGTCAGCCGCTGACTGTTGCTTACTCTTGGATCAGGGGCTGTGAATTGGTTCCAATAGCCCAGGTGTCTAGATCTCAGATCCACCACAAATTGACTGAGATTCACAGGGTCACAAGCCTTAATTTGACGTTTCATCAGATCCAAGTGAGCCAGACCATCCAGCGCAGATAAGAGGTGGGACGTCCAACAAGAATCAGTCATGGAGAACTAAGGCTGATGTCAGCATGGAGAACCTTATTGAGAAGGAGACTGTTGCACTTAGTAAGCGAGTTGTAGAAGCGCATAGTGGCACAAAACCAGTTGAACTGAAAAGGTTCAATGCCACATTCTCGTAAAATGCTCCAAGATGGTGTTGTGGATTTCAATCCAAGAAGATTCCGCAAAACGTTCAGGATCCACTTCTGCAACAGGTTGTTCATTTCTGTGCCCTGCCGTAAGTAAGGAGTGGCCCATATCTGGCTAGCATACATTCCTGCTGGGTTAGCATACGTTTTCAAGAGCCAGATGAGCGCATGCAGCCGATTTGTAAGGTTGTGGTCGTGAGCAAAGGTTTTGACACGATAAGTCCCCGCCATGCATGGTTTCAGAGCAGCCTCAGCAGCAGTGGAAAGGTTGAGACGTTTGTCACAGACCATACCCAGATATTTAAAAGAATCAGTGTAGGGCAGGTTTTCACCATCATACAACTGTTGGGGAAGAGCGTCAGCTCTGAAATTGAAGCAGATGACCTCAGACTTCTTTGTGTTGACCGTCAGGCATTTTCTGGTCGCATAACCCTACAACTTGTTTAAGATGGCTTGCATGTGGGTGTGGTTGTTTGCAGTCAAAGCAAGGTCATCTGCATAAAGCATATGAGAAACATTAAAATTTGGTAAGCCTGTCACCGCTCCTGTTTCCCCATTTGTGATGCAGCCAATGTCATTAACGTAGATTGAGAATAGGAGTGGTGACAGTGGGCACCCTTGTTTAACTCCATGCGTTGGCTGGACACTTGCCCGTTTATCTCCGTCAATAAGGATGTATTTGTCATCTCGGTAGAGGTCTTTAATGATGGAGATAAGCTGGCTGGGCATCTGGCATTTGTGTAAGTGTTCCCACAATCTGTCTCTGGGTATTGAGTCATATGCCTGTTTGAAATCAATAAAGGTGGCATATAAACGTGGGGAGCCTTGAGGTTGAAGTATCTGAGCTGCATGCTTCAGGTGCCTCAAAATAAAAAGTGGCTGTAAGGTGTTGCGGCCTGGGAAAAAGCCAAATTGACTGTCAGGAATAATGTTGTATTTTTCACACCAGTCTTGAACCATGGAGCGGAGGACATTTGTGTACAGGCGGTATAGTGTGTTACTGACTGCAAGCATCCGGTAGTTTGAAGGATGTGTCACAGCGCCCTTTTTGAATATTGGAGCAAGTTTGGCAGCTTTCCATGATGAGGGGATGCGAGCAGTTTTGAGCATAAGCGTGAAGAGTTGTGAAATGTATGGAGCCAGCACATTGTGATGTTCAAGACCTCTGCCATGGCGTCTGGGGACAAGTTTGCACGCATGTTTTATGAAAGAAGGTAGGACTGTGTCAAAGCCAGGTGAAGAGGAACTGCTCATGTTGGAAATGTGCTTAGAGACAAGGGAGGTCAGCTCAGCTTCCCCAGGCAGATTGAAAGGGTGCGGGCCTGTGCCCCCGAATGCTTCATCACGCAAGCCATGAATGTCATTGTTGGAAACAGAAGGATGGTAGAATAAGTTGTTGATATGATCCTGCCAGGCCTGCTCAGAAATAGGAGTGGTATGGGAGCTCACAGGCTTCTTCAGAAGTTTGTGTACAGCCGGATCTTTCTGGAATAACTTGCGCATGAAATCTATAGCTCGAGTGCGGGTATATCGTCGCTTAGCACGCTGCAGAACAGCTCTGTACTCTCTGTGTAGTTGCTCACAAGCGTGCCTGGCTTGCCCAGTCTTCAATGCAATTGAAAAGGCCTTCTTTCTGGCTGCACACACATCATTGAACCACTCAGGCCGTTTGTGATTTCTGTTGCGCACCATTTGCTGAGAGCGAGGTCTAAGGGCAATCATACCAACATCCGGATGTCTGGCAGCATTAAAAATCCAAGACTTCAGGCAGGTACATGCTCTTTCAGCATCCTGATCTGTGACAGCGGATTCAAAAGCCTCCCTGCTACTCTCATCCCCTTCAATGTGTGCAGCATAAGCTTGTGCTTTATCAGCCCTCCATCGAAATAGGTACCTCTCAGGAAAGTCCTGTAATGTCTCACCGTCAATGGAGTGGAATCGTTTGTCAATGTGCGTTGTATGTGTGTCCGGGGTGCTAAAGGTGATTGTATGAAAGCAGTGGTCTAGACAGATAGGCTCGGTGAGTGTCACTTGCTCTATGAACGAGTACAGGCATTTGGAAACTATAAGGTGATCTGGTCTGCTTCTGCGTGTTTTGTTGTAGCCTATAAAGGAAGGTTGTCCCGAATCTCCAGGCGCTCTCCCAGTGGTAATGATGCAGTTCAGGTTAGATGCCACATCCACAAGGCATTTTCCAGCCCTATTAATGTGTGGGCATTGTGTGGGTCTGTTTCCAGTAAGTTGTGGGTAGGTTGCGAGCAAATCATAGTGCGCGTCCGTAATTTCATTTAAGCACCCTATGTGGGCATTGAAGTCCCCGCAAATGATGACATGTGGTGTCACTGTTTTGGCTAACAAAATCTCCTCACCCAGCGTGTAAAAAAGATTGTCAATTTCCTGAGCAGGCCTAGTGCTGCTTTGAGGGTTTAGGTAGGTGGCACACATCAGGACGTCTTCCTCCAAGTCAAAGAGTCTTTTATCACATCTGATCCAGAGGCCTTGTATGTTTTGAATAGTTTTTTGTAGTGAGCAAAATTCAGCCACTTGATTTGAAGCAAGAACAGCAACTCCATACCCTTTTAATCCTTGATAACCAGTAGGAATGTGTGTCTGTCCAATGAGTGTGTGTTCAGGAAGGTATTGTAGGAGCCTCTGAGTCTCGTTGGTTCTAGTCTCTGTCAAAATTATTATGTGGTGTTTTGAAATCTGCAGCACAAGTTCCTCATGCTTCATATCCTCTAGAGAGCGCAACAGTAAACGCTTAACTTATCACCAGTGGTGTGCTCCTCCTACTAAAAGAGCCTTGGTTATGCATTCTCCTTATAGCCTCCCCAAATACATGTTCCTTGACCTCCCCAAAATTGGCACAAAATTGGCGTTTTGTGTGCGTTCTTTGATCATCCAGGCAGCGAGCAGTAGAGCTGTGGGCATGTCAGCCCGAGCAAAGTGTGTTTTTAAACGTGAGCGTAATAGGAAGGGTCCTCTAAACCCTGTGTGGTTCAATGAAGAATGTTGGGAGAAGCGTAGGGCTTTCATTGAGGCAGTGAAGCGTGGTGAAGCCAGGCATGCTTGCAGATTTTAAGAGGGAGAGTATGAGGTGTAATCGTAGGATGAAGCGAAGGCACGCGAGACAGTTGCGGAACTTGTTTTTGGACAGGCTATTTCGGAAGGATCCGGCAGTGCACGCTTTACTAAAAAAGCACACCAAGCCTCACACAACCCCTGTGCCTGCTCCAGCTTGGCATGATCACTTACACAAACACTTCAGAGCAAAGAGGACATTTGAAGAGTCTCGCCCATCTGCGAGGGATATGGCTGTGCCACTGGGCCGGCGCAATCTTCCACCTGAGGTCCTTCTCAGGCGGGGCGCGCAGTCTGGGTGGGCTCCTGAGCCAGATGAGTTTGAGATCCTTGATGTATCTGTGTTAGAAGGTATGTTGGGTAGTGAATTTCATAAGTTGAATGTTGGTGCCTCTTCAGGCTTTGATGCGATCCCGATTCCTTTTCTTAAGCATGCGTGCTTGCCAGTGCAGTGTGGGAATAAAACCAAACAAGTAAATGTGCTGGTGCCTCTGTTGGCTCGTCTTTTTAAAGTGTTGCTGACTGAAAGTAAAGTGCCTGCGTGCTGGAAGGTTGCCAAGTTGAGCCCCATTCACAAAAAAGGGGAAGTGCTGAAACTTGGGAATTATAGGATGATTGCGGTTAGCGGTGTAATGTATAGGATTTATGCTAATGTGCTGAAAAATCTGGTGACAGATTGATGTATGAAAAAGGGAAAGATTCCGGACACGCAGTTTGGCATCTTTCCAGGAAGGAGCACTCTGCATCCTCTGTTCATTCTGAGGCACCTCAAGCATGCTGCAAAAAAATTGAAGCCACGGAATTCTTCCAGATTGCACGTTGCTTTCATTGACTTCTCTCAAGCTTATGACACCGTGCCCAGACAGCAGCTTTGGTCTCACTTGTAGCGCAATGCAATGCCGACTCCTCTGCTCAGTGTGATCAGAGACATGTATGATAATGATGAGTACATTCTAATGGATGGTGAGAAAAGGGCGCGCGTGCAGCCATCGAACGGTGTTAAGCAAGGTTGTCCTTTGTCCCCCCTTCTTTTCTCTCTGTACATCAATGATACGGGCAGAGAGATAAGTGAGGGCATTGAGGGTGCTGTGACTGGTGATAGAGTGAATGGTGTGTCCCACATGATGTACGCTGATGACCTTGGATTAACTACGAATGACCCTGGTGAAATGCAGAAGATGCTGGACAGACTCCGTGTGTATGCCCAGAGAAAAGGGTTGACTGTAAACACAGCTAAGTCTGAGGTGGTGCACTTCAACAGTACGTCTGTCTCTCCTCTGCAGAATCCTTTTACGTATGATGGAGTGGTCATTCCAGAGAAGGACAATTTCAAATATTTGGGAGTGCTGTTGGATAAAAAGATGGATTTAAAGGTAGCTGAGGAGCATGCGTTGCGGCCTTATATGGCTGCACAGAGAAGGATTTCGGAGTTTGCCAAGGGTCATGAACTGAAAAACAGGCCTCATGCTATGCTCTGGTTGTCTAAGGTGTATGGCATTCCTGCTGGGATGTATGCGTGCCAGGTGTGGGGAACTCATTACTTGAGAGAAGGCAGTGAGTTTGATAGTCAATTGCAGAAAAGACATCTGTGTTCCTTGAGGCGCATTCTTGGAGTAAAGAACAGTACTACAAATTGGCCGGTGTTGAGAGAGTGTGGCCAGGAGCCTCTGCAGTTCTTCTGGTTCCGTGCCTCCATCAAGTTTTTTAATAGCATGCTTGACTCCAATAGTGAAGTTTTGCGTCGTATGCTGAGGGCTGATTTAAGTCTGGCTTCTTTTGATTCCTCTTGCTGGGCTGCTGAAGTCTCTAATGCTTTTGGTGGGATGCGGAATGGTGATTTCTTCAAACAGAACATGCTGAGAGCTGAGAAAATCCCCATGCAAGAGTTCATTGGTGATTTGCGATACAGACAGCAGAAAGTGTGGAGAGGGGCCGATGTTTTTTGTCCTCGTGCAGTTAACAAGAAGGCAGTGACGTATCATAAGTGGTGTGGGAATTCTGAGAGTGGTCCCAGAGGTGCTCCTTTTTGTATCCCCTCGTATCTGTTCAAGGATTTGGACAAGCATGTTTTGAGAAGCATTAGCAGATTTAGATTGCGTGCTCATCACTTGAGAGTGGAGTCCTGTAAATGGCTTGGGGGTTCAAGTATCTGTGATAAGTGTGAGTGTGGGGAAGTCCAGGATGAAAAACATGTGCTTTTCTTTTGCAAATGTACTGAGGTGCGTGAGCTACGCACGAGATACAAGGACCCTTTTGAGGAGATGTTTAAGGCTTTGCGTGTGTTTGCTCCGCCTTCAAACGCTGACTTTATTCCATTCTTGGCTTGCCATCATACTATCACTGAATCTGAGATCAATGCTTTCCTAAATCAAGACTCATACAGACTTCTTAGATTTGTGTCAGATTTAGTCTCTATTTTTGATACTGGTTGAGCTTGTTTCACCAGCTGCCATCAGCCAGAGTCTCGGGCTGTAGGCCACCATTGTAAACCCTTAAACCCTTGTAAACCCTTGACCTCCCCCGTTATGTCATTCGCAGCGTGGCTCGGTTTACGTCAGAAATTTCCTGGCACGGTTGAAGAGCGGTTGATTTCAACCGCTATTCAACCGCAGTTTTCTTTGGCGAACCACACTTGCATACTATGTAGTAGTAGTTCACAATCATCTTTGAAGATGTAAGAAGGGAGTCTCCAGTAGAATTCCCAGGTCTCCTCTTGAGATAAAAAGAACATAGAGGAGGAGATGAGAAGGACATAAGGGGGTGGACGCGCCATCATCATGACTGACCATGTGATCAGTCATCACTTCAATCATCATCATAGTCATCATCATGGCACGACGGCAACTTCAGGTTGAAGATCTTTTTGAACACAATGCTCACTGAGCATGGCAGCAACTTCCAGACAGTTTTCTTTTTCATAACAGAACAGCTAAGCTACAACATTGGTATCAATATCATATGATCCCATAATCATTATGATTGTTTGGCACCCTTGCACAACGTGAAAATGTAGCTTCCTAGTAGACTCCGCATTCACACCCTTCACTATGAGACAGCAACTTGGAATCACAGCTCTTCCCCAAACTGTGACCTTTGTGAGGCTGATGATGATGTCCAGGATGAACAACATGTCCTCTTCCATTGCACACATCCCCAGGTGGTCTCTCTCCGCAGGAAATATGCTCCCTTGTTCTCACAGGCAGAACCTCATGATGTGTCTGCTTTTTTGAACCAGAACAACAACAACCTTCCTTATTTCCTTCATGAATTGATTGCCTTTTATGAGCAGGCTAGCAGACGCACTCCTTGAAGGCCTCACCCTTGTAAACCTTTACCTTTCCTGATATAACGAAACGTGTTGCTATACTGGTGAACCTGGAGTTTGTATTCAAGCTTTTCATCCCATTTTTACCTTTTTGCAAGTTTTGTAAACTAGCAGCAATTCAACACTCCAGAACTTGGCATGCATCTATTCTGTTCAGTTGACCTGTCCGCCCATCCTTGACTGCCAGTGGTCTGGTGTTAGGCATTTTTCTTGCTTCAGCTAAGCTGCTCTAGTAGGCACAGTCATGTTGCCCTTTTCTTTCCATAGACACTCGGCTCATAATGAGGGCGACCTTTGAGGCATCCCATAGGAACAGAATGTCAAGGGCTGCAATCTAAGCAGCAATCAAACGAGGCCATCGCTGTCTGTACGCACGTCTCTCAGGCCTAGGAGCAGCCAAACTTCCTGGCTGAGGGACGCATCCCTTAAAACCTTGTCACTCAGGCTTATGAGCAGCTACGTAAATCAGGGTCAACCTAGCAAGACCCGGTGCGCAGCCACCAAAAAAAGGCAATTCACACAGGCACTCGCAAGCAGGTCCAATGAAATGTTGCACAATTTGTTGAAGTTGTGTGGACATGCCATGCCCTCTCTTCTAGGACTGTACTTCATCCTGCACACCTGACAGATCTGGAACCAGCTTACTTAGCCAACGCACACGAAAAGTTCTGCCTAGATCTGCTCTACTGTCTGCGCCATGGCGATGCATAGGAAAAACTAGTCCAGCATGATTCCTGCTTTTTTTGGAGCCCCACGGACTGCCAGACATCAGTGAGGCTGGAAAAGCAGCACACTCCACGATAACTGTGAATTCCCGAGTCAACACATCCATCCATTGTTCCAGATGATAGCAACCAGCAGGCCTGCCCAAAGGATAGGGCTCATTCCACAACATGATTTCTTTTGCATGGTTAGCATGCAGTCAACTTGACAGGAGCAGATGAAAGGATACAAAAAAAGGGCATGGGGCAGCAAATCTGTTACGGTTGCCACAACTTGCCTCGTGTAGATATGTACAGGTACCTGTACCCATGGCTACATGTATGGGCCAAAGCACCTTTGCACAGCCCTGACCTGGGCACGCTCACAGCTGCTCTGCTATGATGGTACCCACAACACTGGCATCTGCACCTCCTGACACTGACATCCCCTCAAAACGAAAGGTGCGCACCACACCGCACAGCATGCCCTTTTGAAGCCCCCAAAGAGCACACTGCCAACCACATGGCATGTGCAAGCAAGGGCACACAGGGAACCACATGGCACGCGCAAGCAGTGCCCACAAGAAGCTCCCCTGGCACACCATGCACTACCCTTTCACTACCACACAAACCCACCACAAATGGCACGCACGTGTGTCACTGCAGAGCTGAAACTGGCCGCAGTCGCAAGGCGCGGTTTACACGCCTTGCTCGCAGTGCATGGGCTTTGCCAGATCTGGCTTTGGTCGCAAGCGCAGTGCACAAGCCTGCCGCCGCCACCACCACCACCAGTTGACCACAAGTGTGCATCCAGTGTTGCACTTGCAGGGCAGGACAACTTTTGTGTGCAGGGCAACAACACACAAGCAGGCCAGGCTCTCTGCACATAACACGGCTACCGCTTTTGCCACCGCTTAAAAAAAAAAAAACAGGCTGCATTCCAAAAAGCCTGTGCCACCTCGCCTGAGCTACCGCAAGGACGCACGACAGCACAGTAACGAGGTTTGCTCTGTCATCGTTGGCATCCAGCACAATGGTTGGTGTGTTATCTCTGTTGTTGGCAAGAAGCTGGCATGGATGGGGGGCTTAGCCCCATCGCACGATGGCCGCGGCCCAAGTGAGGCCTGCACCAAAGCCAGCCAGGGCGACCTGCACACATAAAGACATGCAAGCACACAAATGCGATGCGTTGCTTAACATAACATGGAGCAAAGGCTGGTTCTAAGCATGCTCATTCCTATCACACAATGGCTGTGGCCCTTGTACGGCCTGGACTGAAGCCTGCCAGGGGCACACATGCATGCACACTGCTGTATTGCACAGTACCACACCATGCATGCTGTACTCTAGACGCAGTGTCCACAAGGAGCAGGGGCATTGCTAGCAGCCAATTGCTTCGAACAGAGGCCTTCTGCTACTGTAGCCTCATGCCCTTGTAGGGGCATCGCTAGCATTGATTGACAATCACTTTGAACAGAGGCCTTCAGCTCTATTCACATGTGTATCCTCGTATTCTTGTAGGGGCAAACTGACATGAGCGCCGGCTCTTGAGGCTGCTGCATGCATTTCAAGAGCCTGATGCATCTCAGTGCCTGATGTTGGTCCGGAGGCCAAGCCCCTGCCCACAGTTGTGCAGCCCCGGGCGTGCACTGCTAGGCATTCCCAGTGTGCTCTGTTGAAGTGCTGTCGGCAGCAGCTAGGCGTTTCCAGTGTGCTCTGTTGGAGCGCTGTCGGCAGCAGCTAGGCGTTTCCAGTGTGCTCTGTTGGAGTGCTGTCGGCAGCAGCTAGGCGTTTCCAGTGTGCTCTGTTGGAGCGCTGTTGGCAGCAGGCACCAAGCAGACCGTGCAATGCCACCCAGCTACTACTGTTCCACATTCTACTTCCTACATTTTTATATTCAAGGGCAGCATCTCATGCACCCCAGAGCCTGCTTCATGTAAAGGGCAATCCCCTATCCACAACTGCGGCACCCTGGCATGCACGGCCAGGAGTTTCCGGTTTACATGGGCAACATGCATTTATTTGGGGGCTCTGATGCAAGGGCTGCATGCTGCAGGCTAAGCTTGAACCACTCAGCAACAAACCAAAGCCCCGGCGCACAGACCAAGGGCTGAGGCAACTAAACGCATGAACGTGAGGGCGCACACACACACACACACACACACACACACACGCACGCACGCACGCACGGGCACACACACACACACACACACACACACAACCCAACGACCCCACTCTCACACACATGCAAGCACCCTTGAACAAACTCAGGGTCAGCTAACTCCGTACACCCACTCCCTATTTGGTGTACATCCAGTGCTGAAAAGTCCGTTCAGGTGTGGTATGACACGTATGACCACGCAGAGTCGGCCAACCCTCAACACTTGTTTACACAGAGGGAGGAGAGGAAAAGAGATGACTGCTTATGAACCACCCATGATGTGACACTCCCTACCTGTGCCTCAGGCTACGCATCAGGCCTTTTTTTTTCGATTTGGCACAACCGAGATTTCAATACTACGAGGGAAATCCCCCTTTATGAGAAGTGCCATTTTAATACTTAGCCCCCCAACCAAGCCCGCCGCGAGGCCGCAGGCCTCGCGGCAAGGTGACATCTACTTCCCTTACTGCTGCACTGTGTTGTGCCTTAGCGCTTAAATTACAAGCACAATCTCCATGTTCATCACCTGCTCATACGCTTTGCATGCCAACCAGTCCCTTAAGCAAGAAAGTGTTAATATCTGTGCACCTCCAAATGTTCAAGTTATGAAAATTTAAGGGTCCCGTGGTCCCGCCAAGCAGACTTAGCGTAACAAACATCCCCTCCTAGCCTGCATCCTCCACGCTTTTTTGCGTCTAGCCACCTGCTAATTGCTACAGGGTCTAGGAAGGACATTAATCAAACTCCATGCTTGTCACTGTTGCAGGCACTGGAGCCTGCTTCTTCCATCCTGGCTCATGCTCAAATGCGCTGCTGCTCCCACTGTGCAGCTGATGCTGCTATCCCACTCCTTGAGCTTGTCAGCATCACCCCTGCACCCAGCAAGCCTCGGTCCAGACTGTTGCTCACTCCTAACTCAAAAAGGACGACTTGCATTGCGTTGAGCTGCTAAAACGACGACTTTATTGCTGCTGACCGCTGATGCCCGAATCCAGGTCCCTTCAGAGGTCTGAAAGGGGGCCAAAATGGTCGATGCGCCCCTTCGGTGCACATCACCTATTTTAATACGAATTTCAACTTTCAAAATCCCGGATTTTAATACGATCGTATTACTTATACGCGAATAAAAGGCCTGCTACGCATCCACTTTCACCCTCCTTGGCAGAGGTCATACATATTGCAGCACCCCAGGGGCAAGTGCTTAAAGGCAACCGTCATAAGCAAGGAACTTGTGTGTACGCTTCAGGTGGACTTATTCCAAGGTGTACGCACAAGCGCCCTTGAGGCAATCACCCTTGAGGCAATCACCCTTGGGACAAAGCAGGCGCAGCTATGACCTTTTCCCCCGCTCAGACTTGTGGACCCCAGGCCGACCTCCATCCAGCTTCTGGCAGTCGGCGTGGTGCGCAGAAATTCATCCTTGTCTAACTACCTCATATTTTTTAAGCCTATGAACATCTATGGGCATCCCACGACCTCTGAATTGACTTACACATCTCATGACCTCTTTATAATCCCTTGCACACTGGATGCAACAAAACGCTGGAGGCTTGAGCATGCAGGCCAATGGCAGGTCAAAACACACAGCAGGCGAGCCTATGCATATCACCCAAAACAGAGCTGATGCACGCCACAGCAGATGAGTTCATAAATACCACCCAGAACAAAATTGATGCATGCCATTTGAGCACAAAGCTTCTGTAAGGAGTAACTCACGATTTTGCAAGCGCCCCCTCATCCCTAGCATCGGAAAAGCCCCGTCCCCATTCACGCACAGGCAAGTCCTTATACTGCTTTGAGCCTAACATTTGCTTCTCCTTCCCGTGCACCCTAAGCGCTGTCCCCCTAACTTTGAGCAAGCACACGCACCACGTCCCCCTTCTTGATGCTCCCGCTCCGCACAGCAGCGTCCAGGGCTAAGGGTATTGAGCCTGCTGAGGTGTTGCCGTACTCTGCAAACGTGGTGTCATATTGGTCGTTTTGGATGCCTTAGCCTAGACACAAGTGAGAGGCGCGCTGCCCATAAGCAAGGCGCCGGCTTAGGAGCTACAGCCACCCCAAACTCATGCAAGCATGCTTGGAAACGTCTTCAGCTTCAGAGCTTGTAGGGTTATGGTTTAGGGTATCGGCCCCAAAACCTTGACATGGTCAGCGGTAGCAGCTGATGGTCCGTACACATCTCTAAAAGGCCAGCCATTTCCAACTGAGCACTTTAGATTGAAAGTAAAGAACGCTTCAAGAGTCAGGTGCGCATACAGTGGAGGCCTCCATGCTTGAATACCATTACATTGCTTTCTAGCCCCAAGGGGGGGGGGTCTGGAGCAATTGGACTGTTGCGCTCATTGCACTGATGAACATGCGGTTGATGGGCACAGTGCAAGGTTCAGGCCAGAACACCAAGCACCTTCCTCCCCAAGGGTGAGATGCGCAAGCCTCAACAGAAAATAAAGGAGGCTTAAGGGGACGAGTACTACGTTTGGGTTTAGCGGCTGCGATGCCTCAGAGCGCAAAGCAATTCACTGTCTTGGCGTGCACACCTCCTGGTGGTGCAGTGCACAAACAAGCAGGGGCAGCAAAGCCGGCACATCCGCCCAAATGTGCACAGCTGCAGACATCACACTCGCCTTCTAAATTGGAGATGACGTGGTCAGCTGGCAAGCCGAGCCTCTGAGCAACGGAGTCTAGAATCCTTTGGTTTGCCTGCATAACAACACAGGCCACACCTCCTTAGGCAACTGTTGATGTGTTTCATCTGCTTTACACGTACAAGAACAAATATCAGAGTGGTCAATGTACTTCATCTGCTCCACTCGTACAAGAACAAATATCAGAGTGGTCAATGTACTTCATCTGCTTCACTCGTACAAGAACAAATCAAACACTACACTACATTGTCCACACTAAGGGCAGGTCAAACACTACACTACATTGTCCACACTAAGGGCAGGTCAAAGACACACTGTGATCAGCTCTGAGCTCAGCATATGCTGCTGCATCTAAATGCCCTGAGAAGCATCATTCACTGTTCACACGAGGTCACCACCGAGACAGGTACCTCAAGCAGGAACACTAGCACCGCATGCAGGGTCGAATGAACGCGCATCCTGCTGCACACACAGCACAGCATGCAAGTGGAACGATACAGATTCCATCCTGCATGCACGTGGACTGATACAGATTCCATCCTGCATGCAAGTGGAACTGATACAGATTCCATCCTGCATGCAAGTGGAACTGATACAGATTCCATCCTGCATGCAAGTGGACTGATACAGATTCCATCCTGCATGCAAGTGGACTGATACAGCATGCAAGTGGAACTGATACAGATTCCATCCTGCATGCAAACAACATGATGCACCCATACTGGATCCATACAAACAAGATTATGCAAACAGCACCATGCACCAATACCTGGTGCATGCAAACAACAACATGACGGCCCCATACTTCTTGCATGCAGAAGACGTGATGCAAACGGCACCATGCACCAATACCTGGCACAAACAACATGACGGCCCCATACTTCTTGCATGCAGACGATGTGATGCAGAAGGCACCGTGCACCTGTACCTGGTGCTTGCACATGACATAATCCACCCACACCTAGCGCAAGCAAACGAAATGCGTGCAAATGACATGTTGCACCCATACCTGGTGCATGACCAGCCAATCTATCTGCTCCTTCTGCATGCCAGCATCCGCCAGCGCCTTGTCGATGACTTGGGGCACCGACCGCACGGCAAACTTGAACACCTCCCCGCCCTGCGCACCCAAGAGCAATCACAGTTATCGTTTCTATTCAGCTACAGCATGACTTGGGGCACCCATCACACAGCAAATTTGGGCACCTTCCCGCCCTGCGCACCCAAGAGCATTCACAGCCATCATCTCTGTTCAGCTACAGCATGACTTGGGGCACTCACTACACAGCAAATTTGGACACCTCCCTGCCCTGCGCACTCAAGAGCACGAGCGTGTGACTGAGCTGGGCATGCACACAATCAAGTAAGATGTGTGCCCTGGACGCAATCTGGGTCACCTGCCTGTTTGCTTCCTGCTTGCAAAGTGCCTGCTTAATACTAATTGACCTGCTTGCTTACAGCTTATTATTGCTCACTTAACTATAGCCAGGAAATAGGAATTATATTATTGATAAGTCGTTATGGGAGATGCAATGGTCTAGAAGCACAGCAAAGGCTGTTCAGATAGAAGAGGCACAGCCATAGAAGTTGAGCTGCATGTTGGATGCACATCTGTGGTTGGATTGACATATTACATGGGCGCACAGGCCAGCTTGGGCAACCCTGATAAGTCTGATAAAATTGACATTGATGAAATTGATTGTGGTAGAATAAAAAAAAGACAGGCTAGCGTGAATAACCCTGGTTGTATAATTGTGTAAAATGCATATAGAAAGGCCAGGTTGGATTCTTCTGGTGTAATTGACATCGATCAACTTGATCGTGGTAAAATAAAAAATGTGTACGCTCATCTATGTATCACCATATTTTATGATAGATAGAGTGGTCAGCGTGAGTAACCTGTAAGTAAGTAACCCTGATGAAATTCAACAAATGGCATGGGTTCCGACATGACAGGTTTTGTTGGTAGATTTACGAGCCGCGCATCGACCGAAATGCTGAGTTTCTTTTGAATTAGGATGCATCCATCTTTAAATCAGGATACATCTTGTTTCCTTTATTGCAACTTCTGTGACTACTTTGAATCAGGATGCATCCAAGGAGTACACAACCTACACATTCACCCTCGCCGACACCCTCACCCTATTTCCCCCCCTCCTCCTCGGCCCCCAACACACCAACGATGTTGTTGGATGCTTACAGTCACACACCTGCATGACGATGTTGTTGAAAGCGCCCTCCCCGCTGGCTGCGGGCCCTTCAAGCTGTGCCTTCACGCCCTCTCCCGAAAACATGCAATTCAAGCTCTTCTGCCCTGCTCCGTCACTGCATCGAGTGCAACCACCATGCAAGGAGACGTCAAGCCAAGCTTTGGCAAGATTTGGTTGCTTGCTGTGGCGGTCTCATGTTGCAAAGGGAAGCTCACATCATGAAGGGTGCTGCTCATGCATGGAACACTATGCCTCACATTCACAAGCAACCAGCTTCGCGAGGTCGGGCAGCAGGCTTTGTGCTCTGTGGCAAAGAGCCACTGTTCTGGCAACACGCACTGCATGGCAAACAGTTGCTCTGCAGCCGGAGAAGAAACTTTTGCAAGCCAACATTTCATGTGTGAGTGTGAATGATGAGGAGCTAGCTCTCTCTCTCTCTCACTCTCTCTCTCTCACTCTCTCTCTCTCTCTCTCTCTCACTCACTCACTCACTCTCTCTCTCTCTCTCTCTCTCTCTCTCTCTCTCTCTCTCTCTCTCTCTCTCTCTCTCTCTCTCTCTCTCTCTCTCTGGGCCCCTTCCCTTGTTCTCTTATGTTTTTGAGGAGCCTCCAGCACTCAAGCTTTCCAGTGAAACATCATCGAGGAGTTGGGGCTCCTCGAAACAACATCAAGGAACACCAGAAAGGAGATAGTTGTGCTGCTTGAGCTTTGGCATTGCTGACTCAGAGGCACCGCAAGATTCTGGACCAAACTTCATACCTCCCTCACGCACCCAAAGGAAGCTGCCAGCGTTGGCAGGTGCTGCCATACATTCCATTTTTCCCCACTCCTTTCCTGTCCCTTTTTCTCCCTTTCCTACACACCTATGCATTGCCGAGCCGAGAAGGGCGCAAGGTGCACTGTCGTCTGCTCCTGCAGCCGTCATCACCATGGCGCCACAGCCATCCCCAAAAAGGATGCAGGTGCCTGCAGGTACAAGAATGTGTATAACATGTGTAAGCACGCACTGTTCGCTTATAACAGCGCCACAGCCATCCCCAAGAAGGGTGCACGAGCCTGCAGGTGAGTCCATGTGTGCTTGCACACATTCTGTTTGCTTATCCTGGATGGAATCCATCCCCCAAAAGGATGCAGGTGCAGGTGAGACCATGTGTGCATCATTTTTGCTTATCCTGGATGGAATCCATCCCCCAAAAGGATGCAGGTGCAGGTGAGACCATGTGTGCATCATTTTTGCTTATCCTGGATGGAATCCATCCCCCAAAAGGATGCAGGTGCAGGGGAGACCATGTGTGCATCATTTTTGCTTATCCTGGATGCAATCCATCCCCCAAAAGGATGCAGGTGCAGGGGAGACCATGTGTGCATCATTTTTGCTTATCCTGGATGGAATCCATCCCCCAAAAGGATGCAGGTGCAGGGGAGACCATGTGTGCATCATTTTTGCTTATCCTGGATGGAATCCATCCCCCAAAAGGATGCAGGTGCAGGGGAGACCATGTGTGCATCATTTTTGCTTATCCTGGATGCAATCCATCCCCCAAAAGGATGCAGGTGCAGGTGAGACCATGTGTGCATCATTTTTGCTTATCCTGGATGGAATCCATCCCCCAAAAGGATGCAGGTGCAGGGGAGACCATGTGTGCATCATTTTTGCTTATCCTGGATGGAATCCATCCCCCAAAAGGATGCAGGTGCAGGGGAGACCATGTGTGCATCATTTTTGCTTATCCTGGATGCAATCCATCCCCCAAAAGGATGCAGGTGCAGGGGAGACCATGTGTGCATCATTTTTGCTTATCCTGGATGGAATCCATCCCCCAAAAGGATGCAGGTGCAGGTGAGACCATGTGTGCATCATTTTTGCTTATCCTGGATGGAATCCATCCCCCAAAAGGATGCAGGTGCAGGTGAGACCATGTGTGCATCATTTTTGCTTATCCTGGATGGAATCCATCCCCCAAAAGGATGCAGGTGCAGGGGAGACCATGTGTGCATCATTTTTGCTTATCCTGGATGGAATCCAGCCCCCAAAAGGATGCAGGTGCAGGGGAGACCATGTGTGCATCATTTTTGCATATAGTGGATGAAGTCCAGCCCCCAAAAGGATGCAGGTGCAGGGGAGACAATGTGTGCATTATTTTTGTTTATAATGGATGATATCCATCCTCCCAAAGGATGCAGGTGCCTGCAGGTGAGTCCACGTGTGCAAGCACAGATTGCTAATTGTGAACAAAACCATCCTCATGAAGTAAACAAGTGTGTTTTCGGGTGCAAAAAGGTGTATGCATGCACTGTTCGCCCCTCAGTGACTGGTATCATCCTTTCTTCTCGTTACTGCTTACACATTGTGCACGAGCACCCACGAGGTCGGGTTGGGCAGGCAGACCAGCTAGAAGCCTGATGCGGCAGGATTCAGACGTGTTTAGTCAAAGAGCTAGACCTCCCATATCATGACAGGTCAGGAGCTAGCTTCACGATGCCCCCCCGAATTCCCATGCATGGATGCAAATGCTGTCTGGAGCTGGCTTTACAATGCCCCGTTGCCAGGAGCTGGCTCCACAGTGCCCCCCCAAATTCCCATGCATGGGTGCAGGTGCTTTTATGCACATGCAACCATGTGTGTGTACCGGAGTGCGCCACACAAACATTGGTTAATGAACACTTAATCAGTTGGCTGCGGGCCTGTGGCTGCAAACAGGCTGGGAAGAAAGCTCATATTTGAAACCTGCTGCCACAACTACGTCATGGCATTTTCTTTGCTTTCATAACGTGAAGGGTGCATTCTGGCTGCAATTCATTGGAACAAATGGGACAAATGCTTGAGGTTGTAGCTCGCAATGGGCGAGTACCCAACGGTCTGCAATAACAGGTCTGTTTGCATTAAGGAACCAGCTACATGAGCATAAGAAACAGATGCAGCAGCACCATATTAGCTCAGATTTAGCGGCATGGGCCTGCCAGCACAACAGGCCTGAGGGGCACCAGCCCTGCAATTCTATTCGTTCTGGCTTTGCATGATGCTGAGGTGTGCATGATGATGTGCATGCATACACACCCACCTCGGTCTCGCCAGTCCACAAAACGAGACAAGGCATCCCCGCCCACCACCAGGACTTTCTTTGAAGCCCCTGTCCGAATGTATTGCCCTGCAGTGATGACCCCCATCACGAAGCCGCTGCAGGCTGCTGTGAGGTCAAACCCGCAGGCGTTTTTGGCGCCAATGGTGGCTTGCAACTGCGTCACAGGCACAGGCATGCGCAAGCGCGGACACACTATGTCTGCAGGCACTACATCAAGCTGTTGAGGCACAATGGCAAGGCCTGGGCTGTGATCCTGATGGTGATAGTATTGTTAAACTGCACTATGTAATGCTTTTGCTGACGCAGCACTGGACCATCTCAATTTTGATGCATGCACACAACCTCCACATTGGCTGCAGCTGCAACCTGGAGTTACCTGGCAAGCACTGCCGAAGAGATCGTCGGGCGAGGAGGTGGCGAAGATGATGAGGTCCAGCTCCTCGGGCTTGATGCCTGCCATTGCCAGGGCAGATAGGCTGGACTGCACAGCCAACCCCGTGAGCGATTCCCCCTTTGCCAGAACATGCCTGTGATGTGATTGTGGGTACCGTTGAGGGATTGTGCTTTGAAGTGTGCATGCATCAGCAGGAGCATTCACTGCTAACGCACAGGCGTTAGCGCGATGGGCATCGCGCACGCGAGCCCCGATTAAAAATAGCTCGCCTGCGCCTGATGCCCGTCCGTGTGCTGATCCACTCGTCGTTGGTGTCCACGAGCGTGGCGAGGTCGTCGTTTGTCAGCACGGTGGGGGGCGCAGCTGACCCGACACCCAGCAACCGCATCCTCTCCATCTCCGCCCGGCATTTCAAGCCGCGTCTCTTGTTGCTGCTGCTGCTCCTACTGCTACTGCTAGGAGATGATGCAGGCCTGCATTGTTGCTGCGTGCTATGGCAGCTGTTGCTTCTCAGCAGGAATGCAGGGGCTGCTGGGGAACTGTTGCCACAGCCTGTGCCCAAGCTGCAAGCCTGCCAGTGCCTGGCAAAGCCGTGATGGCTTTTGTGCAAAAAAGCTTGCATCCTACACTCCGGGCTAACTCAGCATTTCTACCTACACTAATTAAAAATTTGAAAACATTTCTCATCAGTTGTCACGTCCGGATTTGCTGGTGCATGCATCCTCATGCATCCGAATATTAAATGGCATGTAAACTCACTGTGATGTCTTCACCTGAATAAGATGTCAGTGACAGTAAACGCATCCCAAGTGCTCTGTTGACCATCACCATGCAAGCCTCTGAACAAAATGTCCAAGCCTTTGAGGCTTGGATGCAACAGGTTGGTATCAAACACAGCTCCTCAATGGAACTAAAAATAGAGCAAGGGGTGTGCGCTGGATGGGGAGTGCGCTCTACAAAGCCCATCAAGGACAGGGAGAAGCTTGTGTGGATTCCCAAATCAGCAGTGAGTGCCCCATTGTGGGTATGATAGATGGGTATGATAGCTGTTGTTTAACGAGCCCTACCGTTACAGCTCCTCATGTTGTGCGCGCCTGCTCTGTCTGCTACTACAAGTTGCGACACCCGAGCGCCTCCCCGAATTCAGCCGCCGCACGCTGTCCATGCAGATCTTGAGCACCCGCAACACCACGATAGCTGACATCTTGTTGAAAGAGGTCAGTTGAGCTGAGCAATCCAGAGATACATGGTTCAGATCTGATGCACATAATGCAGGACGAGTAATTAAGTCATGAGTTCCCTACATCTCAGCAAGCAGTACAGCGCATTTTAGCACCAGTGTTCATAGGAGTAAAATGTGCCATTATTGCAAGTTCAAATGCAAACTTGGTGTTTGCCTGTGCTGAAAATCACAGTGACGGGCCCTGGTGCTATGCTCATTTGTGTGTGTAAACGCAGAGGCTTGGTGGAGGTCTGGGTCTAATCGTGGCTGTCATGGCCGAAGCTGGGCTCCAAGGCTCGTCAAAATGGTAGGCTGTCATTTTGTGACACCGAAGCTGCGCAGGCCTTCAATCTATTTTAATTGATTGGCCATGAAAGGGGTCCTCCCCCTGTTTGTGCCTGCAGTCACATTGCAACACTCAGATGATGCGCGTAAGAATGGGAAATCCGAAGGGGATGTTCATGCCTTAAGGCTGTTTGAGCAGGCAGGCCTACCTCAAAGCATTACCTTACCCTGTAGTGCATGTCCCTGGGTGCTGTTTGTGGCGTTCTTGTATTGACCTTGTGCTCATTGTTTTGGAGCTCAGGCCTCTGAGTCGTATGTTGTTGTGTGCCTCTGTTTCAGAAGAACCCTCGATTACAAATACTGTAGCTGAACCCTGCACACTGCCTTGCTCAAGCATAGCTGCTTGCAGTCTCCCCAAGAAATGGCTCCACCTGCAATCCCTACGCTCAGGCATCGCTGCACTTGCAATCCCTGTGTTCAGAGATGGCTGAACTTGCAATCTCTATGCTCAGGCATGGCTGCACTTGCAATCTCTATGCTCAGGCATCGCTACGCTTGCAATTTCTACGCTCAGGCACGGCTACTTACGGTCCCTCCCTGCCGAAGGAGAGTCTGTACCTCTGCTTTGGAGGAGTCCTAATGCATTAAAGCTCCTGCAAGGCACTGAGCTGGAGGGCAAGGTGGAGGAGCACATGTGAGCAGGATGGCTCTTGCGTATAAGCTTTAAGACATTATGCCACTTGCAAAACTGCAACGGAGAGGGAGAGGGAGAGGGAAACGGGGAGGGAGTTTTTACATGCTGTGCTCAGACTGGCAGCTGGAGCGAAGGAGTTTCAGAGGAGATTGACCTTAGCTTTAGAGCGTCAAGAAGGAACAGAAGTCTGAACGAGGAATGGACAGCCAACCCTCTTTTCCCTTCGGAGTAAAGAGTGTGTGTACTATTGATTACAAGTATTGAACGACACATGAGTTCCGCGTCACAGTACCACAACTGCTTCTAGCAATTAATGATAAATCCTGCCCTGGGTTTCCGTTGTGCAGGGCTGACACCCAGAGTGATTTTGAAGAGCATGTTGCACCCTTGGCTGACAGATATCCCACGCGTATCCCTCGGTGGGTGTGCATGTGTTGTGCCAAACTTAGCCTTATCCCACATGTCTGTCCTTGTTTTGGCTTCAATTCTGTCCTGTTATCAATCCTTGGGTTAAAAGAAAGAGACTTACTGAGGGGGTGTGCACACCACTCTTTTGCAAAACTAAGAAAAAGATTACAGGTCATTGGCAAGCATGTTGTCTAAAGAACAAAAATAGCCCCCAAAAGTGTTTTGAGCCTCCTTTGAGACTTTTCTGGCATGCCTTCTCTGCTAAATCATGGGTACTAGAAAGGATTGAAGGAGTGTACTGGCTTGAAGACTGTGCTGGTTGGAAAGCCACCCCACTAGTGCTCTGCGCTTGCTTATTCTCCAATTTTTTTGGGGAGTTTTTGTCCAGATGCTTAGTTCTGATGTTCACACATGCCTCTCAAGATTGATGGATTGGACCGAAAATTTGGCTTACATACCTTTCCGAGGAGCATGCCTTCGTCACATGCTCCCCTGGCGACTGCATGCGTGTTGTTGCGTGCAGGCTGCCTTTTCCTGTCTCTTGCTGTGAGCATTCATTATTTGTGTCATGTGTGTGTGTATGTTGCATGCTCTGCTGGCGACTGTGCATGAGTGTGATTGAGAGCAGGCATGCCCTGTCCTGACTCTTCTTGTTCAGGGGTCCTTTGTTGCTGAAGATAGCAAGACCGCTAAAATTATGTGCTGTGGATGACGATTGTGTCTCCTGAGCCTTGCATTTGTCAGCATGCAACTCTCTTTCTCTCTCTCTCTCTCTCTCTCTCTCTCTCTCTCTCTCTCTCTTTCTCTCTCTCTCTCTCTCTCTCTCTCTCTCTCTCTCTCTCTCTTATGAGCACATGTCAAACTTCTTTTTTTAGCCACATGCTGTGGATACCTAGGCCTGTGCAGGCTCAGGAGGTTGTGCTGTGAGTGTCAGTCGTGCGCAGGCAATGGATTGGAGCATCTGTGCTTTTTTTGCATTACAGTAAAGGTGTCTCAATCTTCCAATCGTGTTGTTTCTCCAGCATCTCAGGATTATATCCATTTGATTTGGCTGTTCCTCCTCACAAGCCTATAGCTGCTTGACCTAAAATGCAACAGCGTGAAAATATAACCTGGAATCATGATCATGTGATTGATGGCAGCCACTTACATGGTCATGCAGGACAAATGGTGCCTGGTCGCTTCAAGCATTCAGGAAAGCTGCAAGCTGGGTTGCAAGCCGTGCCTTCTACGTGGACAAGGTCCACAAAGATGCCATGGTCCGTCAGGGTTTAATTTTGACTGACCACTCTGTGTGCCTCCATGAATCGAGATCAACACCCTGTGTTGTGGTGCTTATGAGCACACGTGCATTCAGCGTCCTTGCATGTTTTCCATTCTTTTTTTCTTCTCAGGCATACTCCTTTCTCACAGGGTTAGCTCTTTGTCCGATCCTCACAGGCATGCCCTTTTCAACATCTCGTGGGCTTGTGGAACATACAATTTATCGTGAATTTGAACATGCAATTTATTGTGAACATGAAAGCTGCATGAGCAAAGGCCTTAACTTGTTGACTTTGATCTCTGATTTCCTGCGTCCCTTTCATCCTACAAATCAGGCATGCACTTCTTCCTGACTCATTTAGCCAGGAAACATTTCAGAATGTGTTTTGCCAAGTAGCAGGAGCTCCCGGTTTCTACCCCTGCTCTTCCGCAGGTGCCCCTAGCTGACGTGTTCAACCACAAAGCGTCCGTGGTTGGCGATGAGTATGCTGTCATTGAGGAAGAGCAGAGCGACAGCAGCAGTGAAGAAGAGGAGGTGGAGATAGTTGAAGTGGTAAGTGCGCAAATGTGCAGCCCAGCTTTGGTCTCTGCAGCCTTTTGTTTTTTAATACATGAGAGAATGAGTAATAACAGATGGACAACATATAATCCATGAAGCTTGGTTTGGTGAAGTTTCTCTACCTTTGTAGTTGCAATTGTTCCTGCAAGCTTGTAGTTGGTGCATTTACCTTTATTTGTGCCAACTCACAGGTGAATTTCCAAAGCAATGCAGGGCATCACATGGCATGACATTTGCACTGCACTTAGCTGTGATTGATCGCAAAACAGCAGGAGAGTTTTGATCCAAAGATTTGAAAACAATTGTTCATGATGGGTGGATAAACATGCCATGCAACCTTTCCGGAGTAAAGTTTTTGGGACTCCTGTTTCTAGAGACCCTGGCGCTTCTGCTCTTCTACCCTCCACTGTGTATGATGAATGCCATGGAAAAGGATAGATGCAAGAAGCACTCCAGGTGTAGGTCTTAAATATTTTTTAGTTTGTTGATGCATGTAAAGTTGCAGGCTGTGCTGCTTGGGCATAAAAGCCCGCAGTTGTTTTTCTCAATGAAAATTTTCTGGACAGCATTTTCATTCATATCTGCAGGCCTGCCTTTTGTGTTTGCGCAGGATGAGGACGAGGAAGAAAGGGAGGAAGTTGAGGAGGAGCACGGGCGCACCCACCACCACCACTCTGGCCATCACCACCATCACCGCAGTCAATGTAAGTAGGTTTAAGGGGCAGGATGTTGCAATCACACTTTTTGCAGGTATGTTTGGCAGCCTAAAATAGTTTGTCTACACTGTGCACACCTTTTCCTTTTTCTCCCATGGATGTGTGCAGTCACAAGAACAGGTGCTCACTTGTGTGCATTATAACACTTGGCGTGCATGTGCAAATACAGTATTGCAATGTACAACACACACACACACACATACAAATAGGCAGGTGCACAAGTCTTGCAAACACGCTGACTGTCCCTGCAGCACCTTCCCCTGGTCTTGAGCCCCAAGGGTCAGATGGCCATAAGCAAGAGGGGGCTGGCCAAGAAGAGCAAAAGGCCCCACCCAAGCCCCTCAGTGGATCTTTTGTCAAGGATGGTGTGGACCTGCAGCTGCAAATCACCATCTCCAGTGTGGTGGAAGACGGTGAGCAGAGTGGTAGTAGCCAGTCATTCGAGTGGTGGAGGCCGGCTTGTAGCGTATGGTTGTAGAGACAAGGTGGTGGTAGTGCATAAGGTCTTGAAGAGACATGACATGGGTCGGCATGTGGACTGGGTGGTGGTAGTGCATGAGGTCTTGAAGAGACATGACATGGGTCGGCATGTGGACTGGGTGGTGGTAGTGCATTAGGTCTTGAAGAGACATGACATGGGTCGGCATGTGGACTGGGTGGTGGTAGTGCATAAGGTCTTGAAGAGACATGACATGGGTCGGCATGTGGACTGGTGGACTTCAGGCTGGAAGCCACGATGCCTGGTTAAGCTGGTGGACTTCAGGCTGGTGGACTTCAGGCTGGAAGCCACGATGCCTGATTTGGCTGAGTGAGTGGAGTGGTGAAGGTCAGTGCATGGGGTACTGGAGCATTTTTTGACGTTGGACTGTGGGATGGGGCGAGCGGGATGGTGGACCTGAGGCTGCAAAACACCATAAGACAGTAGATCAGGGTTTTTGTGGACTGTGGCGAGTGGGATGGTGGACCTAAGGCAACAGCTTTTGCCTGACCTGGAATTGATGAGAAGGTTTGAAACCAAAAGCGAAAGGTCACCATTTCAGGGTGGGGTGTTGGCACAAGACAAGAAGTGGGAGTAAGACTGCAGATCTGGTGTGATGTCTAAGATACAAATGCCAAACATATGCTTCAGCCTGTTCCACGTGGCGCAATTTATTGGATCATTGTAATGTTTCTGCTATGCTCCTTTTCTGCTCCTTTTCTAAAGTCATGTTCCGTGAATTGCTGTGTTTTGTCACTTGAGCAGTCCTTACCTTGGCAAAGTTTCATGCTCCAATAGTGCTTTGCTGCTTGGTGAGATGAGGTGGAGGATAGTAATTTTAATGGCAGAGCTCAAGATACTTGTTGTGAAGCACACCTCTAATTAGGTCGAGTCTGTGCACCGCAAGTGTCACTTTTGTTCGAAATATTGGGTTCCGCGTCAAGCATACAAACACTGCTGCCTGTTTGTTCTGAAGCCGTACTTCACCCTTGGTTGCTTTTGCAGTAAAATAAGTGTGGTCTGCCAAGCATGTGTGAGGCTTTTAGGAGTAAAACCGATGCACATCCCTCGTGGTCACTGAATTGTCACTGAAAGCACTAATCGATGCGCATCCCTCATGGTCACTGAATGGTCACTGAAAGCATGGTCCCTCATGGTCCATGATCATGGTTCCTCATGGTCATTGGAAGCATGTCGATCTAGGCCTGGATCTCATTGCCCAGGGATTAAGTTTGTTGGAGAGTGACAGGTGTGCTTGTCAGGTGACAGATGCACAAAATGGATGTAGGAGAGTAGCATCTGTGCTTGCCCTTGGGACGGATCATAAGGGATGCAGTTTGCAGGTGAATAACATGGGGATGACAAGAGGCCTACAGCCTTGTATCCTGGCTTGTAGGGGAGTGGCAGATGTGCTTGCCCTTGGGACAGATCATTAGGTATGCAGTTCTAGGAAAATGAAAAGATGTTTTGCATTTTGACCTTGTCATCTTGAAGGAGAGTGACAGGGTTGCTTGCATTGATGGTGACACAGATATATTACCTTTGCTGCCCGGGGAGGTGTTGCTGCGCGCCATGGTGCTTGTCTCAGTGCTCTTATACCATGCCCACTTGCTTGTGTCTGTGTGTGTGTATGTGTGTGTGTGCGCGCGCACCAGGAGTAGGCAGCCTCGTTGCATTTTCTCTGTAGTTTCTCGAGCAGGTCTGTACTTCTCTGCGCTCCATGCGTTTTGATGGTCTCTGAGGAATGTACACAGTGTGAGAGGGCTCTATCGAGATCAGCACTTGCCCATGGCAGTCTTTGCCTGGTAGTTCTTGTTGTAAAAAGAGTTGTGACTTCTGCTGTTTGAGAGCCGCATCATGCTCAACCAATGCAATATTGCTGTTTCCTGTTCATGTGTTACTCCCCATCCATACAGAGTTGCCCTGCACTGTTTTCATTGTTTCCAAGTGCTTGCAGGCGTGCAACCTCACAAATTATTGCTGCCCAGAATGAGTCATCCTGCGTTGTTTCCAAATCTTGCCACCCTGCAAAGTTCTCTAACATGCCTGCAATCTTGCAGGCGTGGACACCTTGCAGATGATTGCTGCCAAGGACCTACCTGCTGGGGTGGAGGTGAGCCTACAGGGACTTCCATGGGGCACCTCCCAAACTGTTTTGCACACCAATTTTACCTGATTAAAAGGGTTGCATCTCGTATGACAAAACATCTGCTCCTTTGCCCTTTGCCTAATCTCTTTTTTCCCTGCTTTTTGTGTGTACCTGCTGGTTGGGGAGGTGCTGCTTGAAAGAGGAGTTAGCCAGGGACTCTCTCTCCATGCACAAAAACTACTTGGCCTGCAAACTTCTTCCTCGTGTCTGTTTGAAGCAAGTGCCTGCACCCAAGCACATCCCTGCCACTCAGAGTGTCCTTCTTAGAGCTGGCCAATGTGCGCATGATTTCATCTAAAGGTGCTGGAGGGCGAAGCCCCGGGCAAGGCCCAGAGCGCTCCTGTTCGACTCATGACGGCTTTCCTTTGACGCAAAGGCTGGCATAGTGCCGTCTGGTTGGCTCATAAAGGCAGGATGAGTACGCAGTGTGTCTGTGTCCCATATGTAATCACATGATCAGCTAGAACTCCTCGCCATCCTGCAGATATGGAGCACATATGGGGAGCTTGGCAACACGGAACTAATGGCTAAATATGGCTTCTACATACCAAGGTTAGTACCATCCAGCAAATCAGCACGCAACTGCAAGTCCTCAGCTACGTAATACCTCAGAGTGCTATCACCTTTGCTGTGTTGCAATGCTGTCTTTTCACGGATCAATTCTATTTCCTCTCATGCAACGTTTCCACTTTTACTGTGATATTGTGTTTCCACCTTTTCCCTCATTCAGTGTTCACACTTCCTTTGAGCTACATGCCTCTCCCTTCCTCCACCAAAATGCACACACAAGAGCACCATTCACACACACATACACACAGGAACCCTTTCTCCGAGATCAACTTGCGCGAGGTCGACCTCGGGACAGCTGCAGCAGCAGCACTAGGGCGCCGTCTGGCAGCTGCCGCTGGAGCAAGCATGTCTTCACAACCCAAGGATGGGGCCGGGGGGGGCAGAGCGCAGCAGCAGAGGGGTGGTGGCAAGGGCAGGCGTGGTGGCAATAGCAGCAGTAAGAGGGTGGCTCATGAGCCTGTTGACAAGGCCCTACTACGGCGGCACCAATTTTTGGATGCAACCAGGTATGTTAGCAAGGGTGACCAGCGCTGTGCAAAGTGTTACACATATATATAAGGCAAGGTGTATGCCCAAGACATTGCCTATTGAACAAGCGTGTTTGATGCGCTTGACATGCTCGATATGCAACCTGGTGATGTGAGTCCTTGTAGCCACTGTTGGTGCTGGACATGGCACAGTTCTTGTGCCAATACAGTGCTTGCTTGCTTGCTTGATGCCGTCTGAGCTTGTTCCTGGTTTCTCTGCGTGTGAAGGTTATGGCACAGAAGAGCACGGCAACAGACACTGTTACAGTGGCTGTTCTGTGCTTACAGCAAACAGCAGAGCAGCAGGCAGGCAAAGCAGCTGTTCTGCGCTTGATGCGCATCATCTCCACCGTGTAGTTGTTATGGCCCACAAGAGCACAAAAAACAGCAGTCAAGTTAGCTGTTCTGCGCTGCATACATATCAGATCTACGCGCTGCTTGTGCGTGTGATGAGGGGCAAGACTGAGGCACAGGGGCTGAGAATATGGTGAGGAAGCTGGACAATTGTGTGCGTATGATGATGGCCAACACTCAGGGACAGGAGCTGAGAATGTGATGACAAAAGCGAAGCAGGAGCACATAAGTAGATGACGTTGCCAAACCCCTGGTTGGATTCTCTGTCCACTCCACGCACCCAGCAGCTCAAAATAGGCATAGCAGCTTACGATTGGCATGACAACATGCAGTGCTTACCTGGGCAGCCATGGCAGGTGAGTAGCCATGGTGGCATTGCAGCATGGAGGCTTGGCAACATGCGCTCCTTACCAGGATGGCCATAGTGGGTGCGCAGCTGTGGCAACTTGGCTCACACAAACGTGGCTAGTCCTTCTGTACGCGTGCAGCTCCTTGCTGACTCCTCCCCCCCAGCCCAAGCCCCGCTCCTCGCGCCGCCCGAAGAGAAACCCTACGCCTGAGGACCATGAGGGAGAGGAGGCAGAGCAACAGCCCACGGAGCCATTGTGTGTGCTGCCCGGTGGCTGCGTCAACCTGCCGGTGAGCTCACCCTGCAGATGCAAAAAATTTTGCTGAATGTGCATGCATGTGTTTAGAGGTACACGCTGTGTTTGTGCATTTGCATGTACGCTGCTCCAGCGGCACCGTCCACCCGGCAGTGAGCCTGCTTGCGTCCAGACTCATTCTGGATCCTGAAAATTTGCAGTTGCTCAGTGAAGAAGGTACATGCTGTGTCTGTGCATGCATGTGTGCTGGTCCCATGTTGCATCTATCTGTTGGTGAGCTCACAGGCACCCAACAACAGAGTTGGAGCTTGTGTGAAACTCACGTGCTTGGCTTGCACGTGTTCTGCCCCCCATAGCTGCATCAGTCTACTGATTAGGCCACAGGCACTTGATGTCAGCACTTCAGAGCGTGGATGCGCGTCTGCCGTGTTTCAACTGATCCATCCAACGTCTTAGGGTTAGGGTGTGATGTGTATGATGTGTGTGATGTAGGTTAGATGTGTGCTGTACTGTGTGCCTTTAGGTGAGGCAGATGAGGTTGAGTGTAGCATCGCTGACGAAATGCGTAAGCGTGAAAAAGTAGGTGTCGGAATCCGGCACAAGAGCAGGTTGCCTCTTCTGGCCCCTAGAAAGAGGAGTGCAACCGAAAGTCCTTCCCATCAACTTGTCCCCATTGATGCAGACTTGTTGCTGTGGCCACTTCTCAGGTGTACCTTGTACTGCGGGTGCTCACATCTACGGAGGAGGAGCTGAACGGGTGGAGCTGTGTGGAGGATGTGTTGAAGAATGAGGCTGCTGGGGATGGCGAAGCAGGAGGCAAGGGTTTAAAAGCAGAGATGCCTCAGCAGCAGCAGCGACAGCAAGAAGTGGAGGGAGCAGGGCAGGCTGACAGGCAGCCAAATCAAGGACAGGATATTGGCAAGGAGGAGGCAGAAGCGCTGCACCCTGCAGTAGTGGAGCGCTTCTCCCATGCAGTGCAAGTTCCGTGGGGACCCAGAAGCGGAAAGCAGCAGCAGGGAGACGCTGCAGCCTGCGCAGGAGGCTCACAGCCAGCAGCAGAGCGCAAAAGCTGTGCTCAGGGAGCATCTGCTGCTGCACATGCTGAGGATGCAGCCTCAGCTGCAACGCCTTATGGTGAGGAGTGCGTGCGGAGCCAGCAGCATGGCACCTGCTACGTGTGGACCCGCAGCATGGTGGACGCGCTCGCTGCAGCCGTGCGCTCCCGTTTGGCGCGCTATGGTGGTCACAAGGGCATGGCTGGATTGCAGCAAAAGGATGGGGGGGCTGATGGGGGTGCAGCTGGGGCATTACACAGCCCTGCTTGTTCTAGTGAGACAGCAGCGGCAAAGGGCAAGCGCAAACGCAGCAGAGATGGACGCTCAGAGGGCACAGTGGTGCAGGACGAGGGCGGCCAGGGGTCGGGTGTTGGAGGGGGGAAAAGGGAGGGTGAGGGTGCTGGATGTGATACTGGTGGAGATGGCAGGAAACGGAAGAAATATGGGGGCGATGGGGCGAAAGGAAGTAAACAGGAGGAGCAGGGGAAGAGCAGCCAGCCTCAGGCAGATACAGGGAAGGGTGGTGAGGGGGAGGAAGAAAGGGAAGAAGGTGCAGGAGATGGAAACATGAGAGAGCAGAATGAGGTGTGCGCAGCGAAGGGCCTACGTGAGGATGAGTGCCTGGCGCTGCAGGAGGTGCTACAAAGGCTGGAGAGTTGGGGGAGCTAGTGCAAAAAAACAACAGATAGACGATGGGTTGCTAGTGCAGGTGACACAAAACAATGGTGAGGGAGTGCAAGGACTCGGCTTGTTGTAGGTGATAGGGATGCATAGTGGGGGGGAGGGGGGAATTGAGGCCTTTCACGGGCATCTCACCTCACGGATCTTTGGTTAATTGTTCGCTGTGCGGCCTTGCTTCTGTGTTCCCTGCCAGGTCTTATGTAGGGAAGCATGTCCCTCTGATCATTGTCTCTTCATGAGCATGACCACAAGAAACAACTGCTTAATCACACACAGCTAGATGCTGCTGTCTACGTTTCCTTAATTTATCTTAGGGGGTGGAACACTACGTGCGCGTTCCCTTCTTTTCCCAATCTCACATGAATGAGTGTCATAGTATAAAATTATAAAATCTACCACCCCTCCCTGTTGGAATGGTGTGCACCTCTTCTTTGGTAAAAAAATTGTGTGCTTACGTGGTAAGCTTGTCAATCAGGGGCATAGCTGCTGCTCTTCTCTTGCGCCATCTCCTACTTTGCAGCATCTCCTACAAGCAATGCTAGGAAGAATGTTTAATGGGGATTAACAAAAGGTTTATATAGCTGTACCTGCCTAAGAAGGCAATTGAGCTGAAGCATTCAAAAGAATGCCTGTCACTACACCAGACCACCTCTGCCTAAAAATGTGCGCTAGAAAAGCGGTAAACTTATTTTCTTTTTTTAATCTGTGTTTGCCTTGGTAAAAATCAGTCAAAAACAGCAGCATCCATCTTGTTCATATACCTGAACATAGACAAGCTTAAAACACACATGCACAGAAGGTACAAGCTTGGCTCTGCTGATACCTCCAGCAAGTACTACAGTAGCTGGCAGAGGCTTGAATATGCCATACAGCTCACTCCCCCCTAACACCACTGCCAATACAAAAGCTCACAACCAACCCTCTCAACTTGCCAGCAAAGAAATCAGCAATTCTTTTGGAATAATCCAAAGATCACCCATAAGAAAAAAAACTACGTAGGCAGTGAGAACGTTCCCTACATCAATCAAGGAAAAGGAGGCACATTGGCTCAAAGAGCCGTGAGCCTCCCTAACCGGAGGGTAAGAGGGGAGCTAGCGAGGGACTGGTGAATTTCTGGAAGCCTGCAGTCCCAGTGCACTAGGGTTATGATGAGTAAATAAATATCATAGATATCAGGTGGACGTATTGAAACACCACACAGGGACATTTTACACATAAAAACATGCCATCAGCCTGAGACTCAAGGTGTCTTCCACCTCAGCACGCTGCCAATTTTTGTGACGAAATAGACAGCATGAATCATATTTCCCTTAATTGTCCTGATTCAACGATGAGTGGGATGCATATAATAGGCACCATGTCGGTCTTAGCTTCTGTATTAAAGCCCTCAGCTAGCGGCTGACTTACCATCAATGGTGCACTCTCCCTGTCAGAAATGCACAGGTTTTACAGGTTTTGCAGATGAAGCCATCAGTCCAAAAGTGCGACTGCTAGGCTGCTCATGTGAAAGTCTGTATTATAAAAATGTAAAGGAGTGTTTGTGTAGCCCATGTAGCGTGGGGCATGTAAGCGTACAAAATAAAACCCTTGCCAAGAACAAGGGAAACAATTTTCCACTGGTGTTTGTATGACAAAGCAACAGAAATGCACATGCCATTCACCCACCTTATACAATGCCTAAATACATGTACTTGGATCTTCCCCATCATGTCCTTCGCAACACTGCCAGATTCAGGCTGCGGGTACATGCTCTCCGAGTTGAACGGGCTACTTTGTCCAACAGTACTTCTCCGATCTGTGATATCTGTGATTCTGATGACATACAAGATGAAAAACATGTGTTGTTCAGGTGCTCCAATCCCCAGGTCTGCTCTCTCCGTCAAAAGTGTGACTCACTTTTTGAGCACAATTTCTCTTTCCTACACCTCCACGTCTCCCACAGGATGCCCTGTCTAGGCACCATTCACCATGTGAATTCCCAGGATATCAATATTTTTCTAAACCAGGATAACAACAAACTTCCTTTTTTTCTTCATGACCTCATGTGTATTTATGAACAGGCTAGCAGTCAAACGTCTTGACTGAGGCCTTTTTTTCTTGTAACCCTTGTAACCCTTAAATCCCTCAGGGTATGGATGCCTGCCGAAATCGAATGACTCCTCGAACAGGGCATGGGAGTCCTGACCAGCCCACCTTGATCCTAAAACGATCCCTACTTAGTAGTTAAGTAATTCACCTTGTTGTGCTTAAATTCTGCCCTGAAACCACTCCCCTTTTCCACTCTGGTAGCTGCAACTACCCAGCGTGCTAGTAATTCATACTAATGATGATCAGGTTTTTGATCACCAGGCTCTCAAACACTGCAGCCCCAGAACATCAAGCAGGATCAACAAGATGACCTTGTGAACACCTCTCGTCAACTTGGGCCTAACCAGGCAAAAAGCTAAACCGCATCAAGATTGACAACTAATCTTGCCAACTAATCTTGCCATACCATCCAGAGATTGACAACTGTTATCAACGCCAGACATGCTCTTCATTTTCAAGAGGCTTCCGGGGGGGGGGGGGACTGGGCGCGCGGCGGTGGGGAGCGGGAGAATGAGGGTCCAGGTGTCCAGGAGCATGGCTGACAACCCTCCAGATTCCCATGAAATCCGTTTCTGGCGTTCTCCTAGGACAGCTGAGTCTAGTGTAGGTTAAAGGGCCCTTTTGGTGAGACCCTTGCTAATTTACTATTATAAGTCAGGGAACCTTTCCTTAATGCACGCGGCCTCTTGGCTGGCACAGCATTTATCTCCTTTTTCTCTTTTCTTTCTACAACCCCATGCACACCAGCAGAAAACATGCCTGCATAACAGGCTGCAACCAAACCCTCCAAGCCTGATAATGTGCATTAGAAAAGAGATATACATGTATTATGCTTGGAAGTCTGTGTAGATTGGGGATTAAAAGTACTCCCTGTGTCAATCAGGGAAAAGAAAGCTTGCCGGAGGGCAAGAATACATTTCATGAAGGCAGCAAAGGGAAAAGTGATGTTCTTGTCTTCCTGTTAGCCAAGCCAGAAGAAGAGGCGAAGGGCTTTCTCGGGAGTGTTTCACTGCCTACGTAGTTTTTCTATTTCTCTGTTTCTGAAGGGCTTCCTCTGTTTCCCTCAGTGATGCAGGGAGCACTCACACCTCCTCAATTCTTTCTAGCTTGCTAGTTAGGGAACCTTTCCTCATGCACGCAGCCTTCTGGCTGGCGTTGACTTGACTTTTCTGATATTTTCCTCTTCTGTCAAGGGGCATCTTTTATAGGCTAGGGAACCTTTCCTTCGCCAATGCACGCAGCCGGGCCTGGCTTGCGTAGTGTTCTCGTTTCTTTTCTTACAGCTGTGAGGCTGGGATGGAGCCCTCTCAATCAGCCCGATCATGCCACAGTTGGGTTTAAATCCCCTACACCAAAAAAAGACACACACGCATTGGCTCAAAGCGCTCATGGCCTACATTTCAACTTGAAGTTAGATCTGAGCTTCCTGAAGAGGAAGCAAGTGGAAGGTACCTCTCATTGACAATGCGTGTGCATGCAGAACATGCTTGCAGGGAGGTTGCGAAAGAGTATCAGCAGACTTGGGTGGCTTTCATAACTAGCGTGCTAAGCTGATCCAGTGTTTTGGACCGCACACACATGTCGAGGCAGATTCATAATTCATGTCCGTCACGAATAATGTTTTGGTAGAAAGGACTCATCCAGGTCGTCTTGATGCCCTGATTCAAGAAGGTAGGCAGCTCGAGAGCGACGAGCCAACCTTTTGAGGATGTCACATATCAATCCGTAACAGTAAGAAATATGCGACATGTCTGAAACACAAGCTGTGAGTGCACCAGTGCTTGAAAAATTGGCAGCCCAGGAGCTGCAACGCAAGGCGGACAGGGAAAAAAAACGAGAGGAGGCAAAAGAGCTGCAAGATCCCCGGGAGAATGTGCAGGTGGATGCCAGTGAGCTTGCATGCAAACGTTTCACACACACACACACACACACACACACACACACACACACACACACACACACACACACACACACACACGCACGCACGCACACGCACACGCACACGCACACGCACACGCACACACGCACATGCACATGCAATAGACCAAGCTATCCTAATCAAACACACTGCGGATTGTGATTGTTTAGATGTCCCAGGAAGCAGGATAATGAACGCCTTGAGTGTGCTGTTTGTGCAGAAAACACACGTACGCACACGGGCACACACACACACACACACACACACACACACACACACACACACACACACACACACACACACACACACACACACATGCACACACATTCACACATGTAAACAAACACTCAAATACATGCAGCTCATATACACCCATGCACGCACACATGCAACAATTGATTCCTAGCTTCTCTTGTGCAATTCAGCCCCTATTTGGGCCTCAAAATTGGTAGATACCCTCAATACGCTCTCCTTTTCTGAACACCTTACTCCCATGCTGTTGCTTCCTGACACCCCTGGGGATAGGCTTTCCTGCAATCCTTCAACCAGCGCCAGGCAGACGCGGAGGCGTCCCTTACAGCGTTGCTGGACAGGGCAACAGCAGACGGTGTCCCTGGCCAGGTCTGTCCAGTGTGTGCAAGCCATTACTTGAACATTTGCACTGGTGGCCCTGATGTTATGCTCGTCTGTAAAATGGGGCCCTTCTGGTTTTGTCTTTGGCTGCTTTCCTTGGATTGCATCGGGAAGGGAGGGCATGGGCCAGGACCAGGATTCGGGGGCTGCTCTGTTGTGCGTGCCGAGTTTTCTTGGTGCCATAATGCAGCTGAACTCCTATTGGCTGTGGGTTCAAGAGCTATCCTGCTTGCCGGTGATGTGCTTAAGTCTGTCCTGACGCGTGCGCCTTTTTCCATCTGCAAGCTGTCAGGCTGTCCACAGGATGCAGTCATGCTGCTTGCCCAACACTGCACATGCCTGAGGGGATGCTGAGACCATCTCACACCACTGCCAGGGCTCACTTGGCGCGTTAAGAGGGCCCACAATATGCAGCCGTGCTGCTTGAGCAGCAACGGAGCAGGATGCTATTTCAAAATTCTTTCACCGCAGAGCAGTTGGTGAGGATGGTGTCGGTCACCTGAAGAACGCCTGCAGGCAGGTGAATCGCACATGCATTGTGGGCAAAACCGCATCACGCAGGGTACCCTGCGTGATGCCTTGCAGATGTGCTGGAGACAGATCTGTGTCACACAGAGTTCTGTGGAAGAGCTTGTCTGCAGCAGGCAAGCCGACGTCACACAGGCCTCTGCAGATGAGCCGAAGACATATTCATGTCCCTCAGGACCCTGCTTTGCCTGCTTCCACGTGCAGGTGCCCCCTGGGGAAGCCACGCAGCAGCTGAGCGAGCTGGATGCTGCCGTGCTCGCCCAAGAGCGCAGCCTGGCAGAGGCTGCCTACTACCTGCCTTCCTTTGACCAGAAGCGCTGCAGCGTCACTGCCCAGGTCAGGACTCGAAAATCTGTTGGGGACCCGCCCTTTGCCCATTGTCCTGAAGGCATGCATGACCCAGCCTGGCAGACATCCAACACCAATGGTATATATATATATATATATATATATATATATATGCAATGTCCTGAAGGCATGCATGACCCAGCCTGGCAGACATCCAACACCAATGGTATATATATATATTGTATATTGCAGGATGGCATAGCAAGTTTGAAAGCATGCGCACCCTTGGAATCAGTCCCTGCTTCACCTTTTTCCTGTGCTGCAATCTCGGCAAAGCTGCGCCCCTCTGCACCTGGTCGTACTGCGCAGGAGTTCAAGCAAAAAATAGAGGACGCGAGGGCGACGCTGCTGCCCAAACGCAAGTTTGGCTTCTCAAAGAAGACGGCGCGGGTGAAGGGTGCAGATCTGGCGTCCGCTGCGACTGCTGCTGGTGAGATCACAGATCACAACAGGCCTTCTGTCAAAATGCCCAACTGCTAGCCGGACCATGGCTGGTGAGAAAGAAGGAAAAGGGAAGACTGCGCCAGCCAAAGGGCCATGTGCGTCCAGGAAAGGTTCCCTAATTAGCAAGATAGCAAGAGTGCGGGTGAGGTCACAGATAATAGGAGCGGAAAACCTTACGTCACAATGCCCAACTGCCGCCTAAATGCTGCCAGCAAGCAGCTGCAGAGTGTGCCAGCGTGCTGCTTGCCTCCATGGCCGAATTCTGAGTGCCATCATTAATGGGGCCAGTGCTTCATACCATAGAGTCCTGGGCCCATGCACAGCTTTTGCAGCAATAATAAGGCTGAATTGGAATGCATCCTTTCTTTCCTCAAGTCTCAGCCTGTGTTTGGGAGGCCTCCGACTCAGTTAAGGGATGAGTGTGATGAACGACCTCGCTGTATTATTGTTGGTCCATGCTGGGCAATGATAGAGCGCTCCTGTCATGAGAGCATGCTGAAAAGTCTGCGGTCCAATCGAGGACCCAATTCCCATTCACTTCTCAGCTACAGATACACAGAGCCGCCTTCCGCACTTGACGGGCAATCATCGATCCACCTCTTTCATCATTCACCTCTTATCATCCCACCTAATCTCCACACACCCTCTGCTGCAGATGCACAGAGCATGACATCCTCAGATGACCAGCCATCATCCAATCACCTCTATCATCACCACCTCTATCACCATCCATCTCGATCAATAATCCATCTGCCCTCTATCCACGCTCCATCCCCTCTTATGTGTACCCTCCAACCACCCTTTGCCCCAAAAGAAGGATAAGATCATTATTAGATTTCGTTTACTCACACTTGATGTGTCACACTTCCCCAAGACAGCCAAATTATAAGGCATGCGTATAGAACTAGCCAACCCCATCCATGGGCAACTTAACAGGTCATGCACATCCTGTGTACCTTGTTTCTGCTCTAACTTAACGTTACAGCTCAATCTGGTTACTAAACAACCAGAACCCCAGCTTGTTGTGTGCGCTTCCTGTGTCCTTGCTCCTCCTCCTTGCTCCTCCTCCTTGCTCCTCCTCAAACTAAACAGTACTGCTCAATGTGGTTCTCTAAGGAGGAGAACCCCAATAGGTTGTCTGCACCCTGTACACCTCGCTCCTCAGGCTTGGTACCACTGCTCAATGTGGTAGGTCAACAACCAGACAAGCTCCATGCAGGCCCTCAGGAAGGCATCAATGCCTTGGCCCCCACATGTCCATACACGTGCTCAAACCCAACCTTTGTCCCAAGTCTGCATTGTATATGGAGCTCATTCCCAAGGGAGTGCACACGAAGCAATCCCCCCCTTCCCATGACTCACACAGAAATCCTTTGGGGTTCAAGCCACGAAGTTAGATCCGACACTCCATCTTTGTCCCCTGCACATTATGCCCTCAGCCGACGCACAAGCACCCAGCAATGGCTCATCGGACGCAGGAGGAGGAGCTCATGCCCACAGGCCACAGGAGCAGCAGGCTGGTAGTACTGGACAACAAGGGCCGCCCACGGCAAGCCCTGAGCTGCTGGCCCTGGTCCAGTCGGGCCGCGGGTTCATGGGCAAGCGCGATCAGGTGATTGTGTGTGCATGTGTGTGTATGTACTGTCTTGGTGCATTCACTGGGAGGACTCATGGGCGATCGCGACCATGTTATATAAATAAGCCTGTCATCATCATCATCATTGTCATCATTGTCACTATTTTCAACATGTTTGTCCTACAAGTGCTGAGATGCACTGTAATCATCTTACTTATCCACTTAATTGTTTAAAGGTTCTTTTTTAATCCTGTTATCCATGCCATGTGTGGCCTGCAAGTCCTGAAATGCCCAGCCTACCAACTCTCCCAACATCATCATTTGTACCTGGCATTCATGGAAAATAGGGCCAGCAGGTGCTACAATGCACAGCCGCCCAGCTAACAAATTCAGCCAGCAGGTGCTACAATGCTCAGCCGTCCAGCTGCCACCGCCGGTTTTGCCTGCTGTTTGTGCCATCATCATTTGCACTTGCTGTCCATGCCATGTGTTTGGTGTGCAGGTGCTGTGCTGCTCGGCCGCCCAGCTGGCCAGCCAGGACTTTGTGCTGCTCAACCTAGAAGGCTGCACAGTGTACCTGATAGGTGCGGCGATTATCTGAAAGTCCCTTTGACCTCGGTTACGCTGGGTGGCATGACCTGCTGCTGCCACAAGAGTCGGACACAGGATGAACCTAATCTGGAGACTTCTCAGCATGCGAGAAGGAAGGAGCTGCTGGTGGCTTGCTGAAGCTGCAAAAGTCAGATGAAAGGAGAGGCCTATGCCAGGGACTTTGCAGCATGCAATCAGGAAGGACCCTGCAGTTAACGCAGACATGCAGGGGAGTCCCATCGTGCTTTGCATTGCCATTTAGCTTGGCTGGAAGCTTGGCTGCTTGGCATGGACGTTATGCCTGACATGCTTCGCACATAATGCATGACTTATTATGCTCGGCATGGCCAGATGTAGATGCAACACACTGCATGGCATGACCATGATATTTGGCATGCTTTGCATAGAAAGCATGGCTGATACGCCTGGCATGACCAGTTGTAGCTGCAACTCACTGCTTGGCATGACCATGATATTTGGCATGCTTTGCATAGAAAGCATGGCTGATACGCCTGGCATGACCAGTTGTAGCTGCAACTCACTGCTTGGCATGACCATGATATTTGGCATGCTTTGCATAGAAAGCATGGCTGATACGCCTGGCATGACCAGTTGTAGCTGCAACTCACTGCTTGGCATGACCATGATATTTGGCATGCTTTGCATAGAAAGCATGGCTGATATGCCTGGCATGACCAGTTGTAGCTGCAACTCACTGCTTGGCATGACCATGATATTTGGCATGCTTTGCATAGAAAGCATGGCTGATACGCCTGGCATGACCAGTTGTAGCTGCAACTCACTGCTTGGCATGACCATGATATTTGGCATGCTTTGCATAGAAAGCATGGCTGATACGCCTGGCATGACCAGTTGTAGCTGCAACTCACTGCTTGGCATGACCATGATATTTGGCATGCTTTGCATAGAAAGCATGGCTGATACGCCTGGCAAGACCAGTTGTAGCTGCAACTCACTGCTTGGCATGCTCTGTGTATTGAGCTTGGCTGTTACGCCTGGCATGACCAGTTGTACCTGCAACTCACTGCTTAACATGACCATTGTGCTCGGCATGCTCTGTGTATTGAGCATGGCTGTCACGCCTGGCATGACCAGTTGTAGCTGCAACTCACTGCTTAGCATGATTGTTGTGCTTGGCATGCCATGCCATGACCATAGCGCATCATGACTATAATATAATAGTTGCCATGCCATGATCATAGCGCATCATGACTAGAATAGAATAGTTGCCAAGATCATAGCGCATCATGACTAAGATAGAATGGATGCCATGCCATGATCATAGCGCATCATGACTAGAAAAATAGATGCCATGCCATGATCATAGCGCATCATGACTAGAAAGATAGATAGAAAACAGGAAGGCAGTGAGAACACTGCCTACATCAGTGATGGGAAGGGACGCACAATGGCTCCAAGAGAAAGAAAAGAGAAAAGTAGAGGACTCTACACCAGCAAGGGGCCACGTGCATCAAGGTTCCTTATTCAGCTAGCTAGCAGGGGGGGGGGAGGGGCTCCAAAACATGACCGATTAAAGCTTTGACTGGATGTGTGATTCGGGCTGCTCAATGGTGTAACGTTTCCTAGTGGCTTTGACATTTTCCAAAATTTCACAGCTCAAGTGGATCTTGGTCGGTGCATACTCATCATGGAGGTTTTTTAGTGGGGAACCCCAAAGTGCATGCTCGTGAATTTCTGAATGAATTTCCTGCTCACCATTTAAGACTTACTTACCCTAGCAACCATGCGCTCAAGACTTGCAATCATCATCCCTAGTCAGCATGTGCCGATTTTGTTTGTATGTGCACTTAATGCCTGTGCTGCATGAATCTGTCCTTTACTTGACTGAGCTATCCTCATTGACAACATGGCCACCAAACACCCTGCAATGCGCCTGTGTAAAGCCTTGCTTACACGCACACTGACGCAAATGCATGAATGCACCCGTAAGCACGCCCGGTTCACACACTGATACAAACACATATGCACAAAAAAACTGGCCTGGGCGTCACTTCTGCACTGTTTCCAACAGGCTGCACTGCGCTTCTGCCTCCATTGCTTCATTCTTCAACAGGCTGCAGAGCATGTCTGCACTTCCTCCAACAGGCCTATGCAACTGCCATGCTTAAAGTGCATGCCTGCCCCCTCTGTTTGAGCTTTCTCTTCACACACTGCCATCATCTGCGCCCATCGAGTTGCATGGTGCTTGTGCTTTGAGGCCTCCTGTGCCCATTAGGATGCATGGTGCTTGTGCTTTGAGGCCTCCTGTGCCCATCATCATCAACATGTAAATTTCCCCATCATTTTGCCAACGCATGTCCTTGGAAGCACAGTTAGTGACATCCAGGAAGAGACATGCTTGATGGCCATGCACCTGCGCAGCCCATATTGGGCCTGTGCACGCCTATGAAGCGTGGATACTCACCCCATCCTGAGGCTGAGCTGTCATAAAATGTTACCAGTATTGTTGCCTTGAAGGCCATACGCCTGCGCAGTGCTTGTTGGGCCTGCACACATGCTGCTGAACGTTGGTGCTCACCCCTCCTGAGGCTGAGTTGTTGTCATGAACTTTCCCATTTTGTCGTCTTGCAGGCCATGTGGCTGTGCAGCGGGTGCTGGGTCTGCGCACACCTGCTAAGCATTCATGCCCACCCCTCCCTGAGGCTGAGCCATGTGCATCACTACATGGCCGTTTTCCTTGCCTAGCAGGCCACATGCCTGCATTGCGCATGACTGGCCATGTGCTTGGCCCTGCCTTGCCTTGCGTCACTATATGGCCATTTGCCTTGCCTTGCCCTGCCGGCCACCAGCCAGCGCAAACCTGCCAAGCATTCATGGCTACCTCTTGTTGATGCTGAGCTGATTGCACTTTACGTGGCCCTTTGCCTTGTAGACCACATGTCTGCATTGCGCATCACTGGCCGTTTTCCTTGCCTTGCAAGCACCACTGTATCACTGGCCAGTCTCCTTGCCTTGCCTTGCGTCACTACATGGCCATTCGCGTTGCCTTGCAGGCCACATGCCTGCATTGCGCATGACGGGACTGCGAAACTGTCGTGTGTTTGCTGGACCTGTGACGGGGGCTTCTTTCATGGATGACGTACAAGGCTGCACATTCGTGCTGGCATCGTATCAGGTGTGTTTGGGTCAGGTGTGTATGAGATCAGGAGTCTAATTTTGGGGGTTTCCTTTATGGATGGCATACAAGGCTGCATGTAAGTGCTGGCATTTTACCGGGTGTGTTTGGGTCAGGTGTGCATGAGATAGGGAGTCTGAACTTGGAGGGAAATGCGAATGTTGGGACAACCTTCATGGATGGCGTGCGAGGCTGCACGTGCGTGCTGACATTGTGCCAGGTGTGTCTGAATTAGGGAGTCTGAATTTGAGGGCTTCCTCCACAGATGGCGCACAAGGCTGACCGCAAGTGCTGGCATCCCATCGGGTGTATCTCGACCTGGGTATGTACTGTGTGCGGCTTGACCAATGTGAGTTGGAGTGTATGCTCGTGTTGAAGGCATTGCTTCTTTTGTGGCATGCATGTGCTTGTGTTGCAGGTGTACTTGCGTTGCAGGTGTGCTTGTGTTGCTTTGCATGCATATGTCTTCATGCATGTGCTTGCAATGCAGGTGTGCTTGCGGTGCAGGTGTGCTTGTGTTGCATGTATGTGTTCATGCATGTTGTATGCGAGAGGCTGCCTCCCTCATCCTTGCAAGCTTTCCCTTGCCCAAGCTCTTCTCTCGTCCAAGCTTTTCTCTCATCTGCGTTTTCAAACACTGCTGGCTGTATGCCAGTGGCTGTCGGCTGTTATGGCTGTTGACTCGTATGCCAGTGCCTGCTCCCTTGTCCTTGCTTCCAAGCGCTTTCAGCTCCCATCCTGCTGCATTCCACTCTGCACTCCATCCACTGCTTGCCTTGCCTTGCCTATTTGTGCAGGCCTTCTTCCTAGTGCTGGCCAAACTGGTGCATCCACCCTGTTTGTGTGCACACCTAGTGTCAGAAATTCCTCATACCTGCTGTATAAGGACAAGTCCTTGTTGATCGCTTAAGCTGTGTGCCATGCGATACTGCTAATGGCGGAGTGTAAATGCTGCGTGCCGCATGATAGTGATCATGTAAGTGCTGTGCGCTGCATGATATTGATGATGTTAATGCTGTGCCTCATGCTAATGCCCACCATAGGACCAGCCCTACCTTGTACCAAGTGCGTGCAGATGCCTGCACCCCATTTTGCATCCTGCTGGTGTCAGGTGGCCTTATCTTCAACTTTCTGAAAACACAGGCGCCGACATCACCAATGCTACACGCATTCCTGCGAAATATGCACTCACAGCATCTGCAACACACCTCGACACCGCTGTCACACATGTTACATCAACGTCACACATGCCGTAAGACACAGGATGTGGAAAGATGTACGTGTGCTTGGACACCTGCAGGTACGCACTTGTACACTTACAGATACCCATCGAAAATGCACATGGGCACATGCAGATGTGTGCATTTGTACACTTACACTGTAAGTTACAGATACCCACCCAAAATGCGCATGCGCACGTGCAGATATGCATTTGCACACCTGCAGATACCCATCCAAAATGAGCATTTGATGCACACAGGTTTTCATTTGCCCAACTCAAGATACCCCTCCAAAATGAACATTTGACGCACACAGGTGCGCATCCATCGCGCTGCCTCCTGTGACTTCTACCTGCGGGTGCGGAGCCGGCCCATCATAGAGCACACTCAGGGGGCAAGGTTTGCTCCCTTCAACCTGTGTGGCGCTGACGTCGAGGTCAGTGACCCTTCAGCTTGTTTTTTGGTGCTCACGTTGATGTTTGCTCCTTTCAATCTGTGTGGTGCTGGCGTTGAGGTCAGTGAGTGTTTGGGTGGACGGATCGCATGTCCATGCTTGTCTGGACTGAGGACAGGGTCCTTTTAATGCATGCGGCCAAACAGCATGCACAGTCTTTCTTTTTTTATTCTTCAACTGAAGACAGGGGCACTGTGGCTGATCTTGCTGTACTCGTTGTGCTGAATTGTGGGCTGTATTTGTGACCGGTGCGACTGAAAGCGACTGAACCTTGGTCTTTGGCTTGAGGTTTATTTTGGGCAGCGATCCCAACAGTTAGGGCAGCCAGCACTTGTGATGTGCTCAGCCTGTGGACCTGGGGCTCTTGCTTGCGCTCCAGCGCCTAGTTTGGGTCAGATTGGGATTCTTAGAATGGATCGGGACTGTGGCAGCCATCTTATGGTCAGGACAGCCAGCGCTTGTGATGGGGCCCCGCCTGTGGGCTTGGAGCTTGAAGATTGTGCTCGAGGGCTTAATTCGGTTAGATTGGAATTCTTAGGATGGATCGGGGCTTTGGCAGCCATCTTATGGTTCAGGGCAGCCAGCGCTTGTGATGGGCCCCGCCTGTGGGCTTGGAGCTTGAAGATTGTGCTCGAGGGCTTAATTCGGTTAGATTGGAATTCTTAGGATGGATCGGGGCTTTGGCAGCCATCTTATGGTTCAGGACAGCCAGCGCTTGTGATGGGCCCCGCCTGTGGGCTTGGAGCTTGAAAGCTGCGCTCCAGCGCCTAGTTCAATAATAATGATATTTCAATGATAGTAAGGAATAAACTGCATTTCATGAGATGGATTTGGGCTTAGGCAGCCGCCCTTATGTTCAGGCCAGCCGTCACATTATCCCGGCCTGTAAACTCGGGGCATAGGCTTGCACCCCATTGCCTTGATTGAAGATTTTATTTCTGATATCTGCACAGAGGCTCCGCTCCAAAGAAGCAAAGAGTCAGTTGGCTGCGCTGAGCTTAATATGCAGACTGTGTGCACTGTGTGTCTGTGCAAGGCCGGTCTTGGCTGGCATTGCCCCAAGGAGAAATTGAAAAGTGAAGTACCGCTCCAAACAGAGGCGCAGGCAGGCTCAGTGGTTTCACAATCGGAAGGTGGCAGCTCCTGTTGCTGCCTGGTTGCGCATGGTTGCAATGCGCTTTTGTGCTCGCTCACTCGCCCCCTCTCCTTGCTTCTGCTCCTTTGCAGATTCTCTACGGCCAAGCTTGTAAAACGCGTTTTCATTCATGGTTGGCCCTCATTCACAACACCCTTGCCATGCTCCCTTTTGCAGTCTGCGCTCATAATATCCTTAAACCTCCTCCCTTACATCTGCCTCACGCCTCACGCCTGGTCCACACACCCCATTTTCAGCCCACCACGCTTACTTAATCAGCCTGTGCTGACAATGATTTGATTTTCCTTACGTCTGCCTCACGCCTGCCTCCCACACACACCTTCAGCCCTGCCGCGCTCACTTGAGCAGCCTGCGCTAACATTTCTAAAGATCTCCATCACACCTGCTTCACATCTGCTTCTTACCCACCCCTTGTTCCGGCCTGCCATGCTCATGTTTGCAGCCTAAGCACGCATCCCACACAGTACACCTGCCTTCCGCCGCACCTTTTCAGGCCCTGCTGAAGGCACACCGCCTTGACGAGGACAATGAGCTGTATCAAACAGTGGATGATTTTGGCTGGATCAAGGCAGTGCACAGCCCCAACTGGAGTGTGCTGCCAGAACAGGTGAGCTTCCCCCATTCGTCAAAGGCATTCATTAGATGAAGGCAGTGCGCGGTCCCAACTGGAGTGTGCTGCCAAAGCAGGTGAGTTCCTCCCAATTTTAAGGAGCAGACCTGGCTGTCTTCTCTGGGCGTGCCGACATTGTTTTGCCCTGGATACTGACTGATTTTGCAGCAGCTCCTGCACCAGTAAAGCGCGGGAACCTGTGGCTGCTTTCCTCATGATCACAATCTTTGCCCAGCATATTGGCTATTGCCATGACTGTCGCTACCCATGACGTGTTTGATTCTTCTTCCTTTTACGGGTGGTTGTGTGTAAACATGATGTGCATCAGGAGCTGACACTTCCTGTGTGACAGAGTCCGTTCAAGCATGTTGTACCTGACTGTGTAGGTGTGTTTGTGCTCAATTTGTCAGCCCACAGCTTGGCAGCGGCAGCCTGCTGCTCGACAGTGCAAAGCAGTACAAAACAAAGTTTCACACTTTCAGCTCCATGCTGCTGGTTGGCATACCACGAGCATCAATCAGCCGTGAAACAGTGTCCTCGACACCGGTGTTTGGTGCTTTGTTTCTATCTCGCCAACGCCAGAACTTGCTCTCTCACCCCGTAGCGGTGCCATCTTGTGCCTGGTTCTAAATGTCAAGATGACAGTGATCTTGTTTGCGCGCTGCCCCTGCCAGGAACGCCTGCCTAGCTCCCCTTTGCCCCAAGAGGCGCTTGCAGCAGAAGGCCATAATGCATCCTGATTCAGGCCCAGTGCGGGGCCACAGTGCAGTGTGCAAGGCCGCAATGCACCCTCAGTCCAGGCCCAATGCAAAGCCACGTTGTAGTGTGGCCACAGTGCAAGGCCACAATGCATCCTGATCCAGGCCCAGGTGCAAAGCCACAGCGGTGTACAAGGCTGCAATGCATCCTCATTCAGGCCCGATGCAAAGCCACAATGCAGTGTGGCCACAGCGCAAGGCCACAGTGCGGTGTGCAAGGCCACAGCGCATCCTCATTCAGGCCCAATGCAAAGCCACAGTGCAGTGTGGCCACAGCGCAAGGCCACAGTGCAGTGTGCAAGGCCACAGCGCTTTCTGATCCAGGCCCAAGTGCAAAGCCACAGTGCAGTGTGCAAGGCCACAGCGCATCCTGATTCAGGCCCAAGTGCAAGGCAATAGTGCAGTGTGCAAGGCTACAGTGCATCCTGATTCAGGCCCAAGTGCAAGGCTATAGTGCAGTGTGCAAGGCTACAGTGCATCCTGTTTTGGGCCCACTAGCCTTCTCTGTTTTAACCTATCTGATGGAAAGGGCTCACGGTGCTTTGAGCCTGTGTGCCTTTCTTTTCTTAATGAATGCAGCAAGCCCTCGCTCTGCCTGCGTAGCTTTCTTCTCCCGATTCGCAAGCTTCTCTATTTTCTTCTATCATTTTCCTTTCAGGAGCTAGCACGTCCCAACTTCTTTGGATTGCATTTATTTCCAAATAAGTACATGGCATAGAGACTCATGCCTTGCGATCTTGGATTGTACATGTTGCTAAGTGCATGGGTCCTTTCACTCGCCCACTGTGTAGCTACTTAGGGAAAAAAGGAAGAGTGGTAAAATAAAAAAATTGCTTGCCCAGTATTTTAAAAGGTGTACAGGATGACTATGCGCAAGCTAACAAGCTAGAAAGAAAAGAGAAACCTACATAGGCAGAGGAAACTCTCCCTACATCAAGTAAGGAAAGGATACACATTAGCTTAGAAGAGCCGTGAGTCTCCTCCACTACAAAAGAAAGGAAAGGGTTACAAGGGTTACAAGGGGTTGGCCTACAGCCCGAGAATCTGGCTGATCGGCTGCTGGTGAAACATTCTCATCCAGCACCAAAAATTGAAACCAGTTCAGACAAAAATTTTGAAAATCTGTGCGAGTCTTGATTTAGAAAAGCATTGACCTCAAGATTAGTCACAACGTGAAAGCTCGCCAAGAAAGGAACAAAATCAGTGTTTGGAAGCTGTGCAAAAGTGTGTAACGGTTTAAAAAGATCAATGAATGAGTCTCCTCTACTACAAAAGAAAGGAAAGGAAAGGGTTACATGGCTGTACCTGTCTGCGGTGGCAGCTTAACTGAAGCAATACGTGCCTGTAACCAAACCAGTCCAATCCAAAAGCAATACTAGAAGCTCAGTCACAGCATTTCAGGCACGCAGACACGAATTTGGCTAATCCTAGGACATTATAATGGTTCATGAAGTCTCCAAGGCGTGATGCATTACTTGGGGTTGCAGAGCTAAATAGGAACGTAGTGCGCAGGTATGTTAAACCCTGAGATACGCAGTCCAGGATGACGTGCTCTTCGTCTTGTACAGTGTGCCAATTGCATTTGTTGCGAATTCTAAGCTAGTATGGGCACCTATTTCCATGATGCAGTTGGTTTTCCACGCGAAGGTTGGATCACTGCACTACAAAGCTACAGAGGTTACAGACTCAAAAGGCCTCTAGTAAACTGACTAAGTGCTAACCTGTTCCTGGAAAAGAATAAGTTTGTGCAAAAATGGATGCAGCTTGTTGTTGTTTTGGCTCATGAAGGCAAACATATAAAAAGACTGTGCAAAATGAATGGAAGGCAGGTGAGGAGCCGTCTGGGTAGAAGGGTTGAAGAGTGGAAGGAGAGGGCCAGAGGAAGCATACTTCAGCCGAAGAGATCATACCTGGGGGTGTGCATTCAAATTTTGCAAGTAGCATTCTGCTCAATTTGCTTACTCAATGGAGAGTGTGGACACAAAGGAGAAGCGCAGCGTGGCCCTTCCTGAATCTCATTGCATTTACCCTGGGGCCACAGTTCAAGAGGCGGCTTCATATGCCACCAACTCCAGCAGCAGCAGCATCACCACCACCAGCTTCCCCTGACCCAATACCAACCTAAACAGCAGCGGGTGAAACAGCAGCAGAAGTGGCAGCAGCAGGAGCAACGCATCCACCAAGCACAAGCCAACTGCCCAGCTCCCTCCCCTCAAATGCACCCATCCACAGCAGCAACAGCAGCAGCTCCATCATCAGCCAACCCAAACCGCAAACACCCTGCTGTCAGCAAGACCTACAGAGAATGACCCACCCCTGTGAAGCACCAGCGCCACCCTCTTCCGACAGCAGCCACAGCAGCAGCAGAAGGCCTGAACAGAGGGGAAGCTGGAGGAGGAGGAGGACAAGGAAGACTCGGAGTAGCAAGCATGGACCAAGGGCGTGTGATTCCAAGCTTACAGTAAAGCTCAGCTGAAGCTCAGGCAATGAAGGCTCCATGGGGCTCCTCTGCGAGGCATGGGGGACTCCAAGACCCAACGAAGAGCCGTGCTATGTTTGGGTATATTTGTTAGGTACCTTGGCCTCAGGGTCTCTCAGGGTATCTGCCACCCCGCCAAACCCCCGCCAGTTGCTTCCATTGGCTTCTAGCTTCATTTAGGCTGGGTCTGTGAGCCTCTTTATGAGGTCCTAGCTAGCTTGCTATTTACGGAACCCTCCGTAAGGCGCGCAGCTGGACCTAGCTTGAATAACCTTTTCTTTTTTGCTTAGGGTTCTGGGGTCTCAGGGTTTTGATTAATTGACACAGGGAGGGCTTCCTCTGCCTACGCTGCTTTTTCCTCTGTTAGGTAACAGATTATAGAAACAAAGAGGGTCTCCATTCAAAAGGACTGGCTGCTCAGCTAGGCTAGCCTGCTCATAAAAAGAAAGAAGTTTACAAAGGAAAGGATACAAAGGTTACAAGGGTTATAAGGGAAAAAGGCCTCAGTCAAGACGTTTGACTGCTAGCCTGTTCATAAATACACATGAGATCATGAAGGAAAAAAATAAGTCTGTTGTTGTTCTGGTTTAGAAAATTATTAATATCCTGGAATTTCACATGGTGAATGGTACCTAGACAGGGCATCCTGTGGGAGACGTGGAGATGTAGAAAAGAGAAGTTAAGCTCAAAAAATTAGGCACACTTTTGATAGAGAGAGCAGACCTGGGGATTGGAACATCTGAACAGCACATGTGTTTCATCTTGTATGTCATCAGAATCACAGGTATCACAGACTGGAGAAGTACTCAGTATTATTCTATTAGGCTATTGAACCAGACAGCCTGTTTAACTTGAAGAGCGTGAACTCGCAGCCTGAATATAGCAATGTTGCGAAGGACATGATGGGGAAGATCCAAACACATGTATTTAGGCAACGTATAAGGAGGGTGAATGGCATGAGCAGCTCTGACAGGAAGTGCGCACCGTTGATGATATGTCAGCCGCTTACTGTTGCTTACTCTTGGACCAGGGGCTGTGAATTGGTTCCAATAGCCCAGGTGTCTAGATCTCAGATCCACCACAAATCGATTGAGGTTCACAGGGTCACAAGCCATAGTTTGACGTTTCGTCAGATCCGAGTGAGCCAGACCATCCAGCGCAGATAAGAGGTGGGACGTCCAATAAGAATCAGTCATGGAGCTAAGGCTGATGTCTGTGTGGAGAACCTTTTCAAGGAGGATGGTGTTGTGGATTTCACCCCAAGAAGGTTCCGCAAGATGTGCAGAATCCACCTCTGTAGCTGGTTGTCCATTTCTGTGCCTAAACTTTAGGCTAAAGAAAAGGATACAATTGTTGTTTTTATACATTTTATTGTAATTAATCATCTTTATCTCAGGGTGAAAAGGTTCTCCATGCTGACATCAGCCTTAGCTCCATGACTGATTCTTGTTGGACGTCCCACCTCTTATCTGCGCTGGATGGTTTGGCTCACTCGGATCTCATGAAACATCAAATTCTGGCTTGTGACCCTGTGAACCTCAGTCAATTTGTGGTGGACCTGAGATCTAGACACCTGGGCTATTGGAACCAATTTGCAGCCCCTGATCCAAGAGTAAGCAACAGTAAGCGGCTGACATATCATCAATGGTGCGCTCTCCCTGTCAGAAATGCACGTGCAATTCATCCCCCTTATACAATGCCTACATACATGTACTTGGATCTTCTCCATCATGTCCTTCGCAACACTGCCAGATTCAGGCTGCGGGTACACGCTCTCCGAGTTGAACGGGCAACTTGGTCCAATAGTACTTCTCCGGTCTGTGATATCTGTGATTCTGATGGCATACAATATGAAAAACATGTGTTGTTCAGATGCTCCAATCCCCAGGTCTGCTCTCTCCATCAAAAGTATGCCTCATTTTTTGAGCACAACTTCTCTTTCCTAAATCTCTACGTCTCCCACAGGATGTCCCGTCTACTAGGTGAATGGTGCCTAGTAGGCACCATTCACCATGTGAATTCCCAAGATATCAATATTTTTCTAAACCAGGATAACAACAAACTTCCTTTTTTTCTTCATGACCTCATGTGTATTTATGAACAGGCTAGCAGTCAAACGTCTTGACTGAGGCCTTTTTTTCCCTTTTAACCCTTGTAACCCTTATCTCAGGGTGAATTTTAATGCTATGCTTTGAAGCAATGTGCATCTGCTGCCTCGTGCTTGCTTGAGCACATATCAGCCTGCATGTGTGGCTACTCTTTTGAACCATCACACTGCGCAATATGATAGTGGACGAACAGAAAGAAATAGCAGAAATAGTAGAGCATACCATGAACACACCTGATGTGGCTTTGATAAACCATTTTCAGGTATTTGCTGTTCTCAATTTCTCTTAACGTTGTGCAGGATCCAGACAAAAGCATTTCCTGGTATTCTTACCCGTCCTGTACTTGAAGAGGATACCTGCGCGGTAATTCAAAACATTCCGTTTCAATTTAGGAGGAAGTGTTGGCATGGTCCAGAAGGCATTACAAACCTTTTTATGGACTGTGGGAAGTGGGCTTTGAAAATAAGAGTAGTATCCTGCCTCAGTGCCCAGGAGGAGCAACCAGACGTAATGAAGCTGCAGATGGACACCTTAAGCTAGAATCCTCATTGCTATCCTGGCAAGCATGGGGCTTTACACGAATATGGCATGGTTTTTTGAGAAACAGTTTGAGCAACTTCTCCACTTTCTATATATCTCTGTTTTTTAGCAACGCAAAAATAGTTGTAGACTTCAAGCTTTTCTTTTCTTTATCCTATCCTTTTTGCTTCAGCTAAGCTTCCCTCATAGGCAGGTACAGCTATGTAACCACTTCCTTTCCTTTCCTTCCCTAGCCTTTATGCGGAAGCGCTTGTGGGGAACAGTGAGATGCAAACTCAGTTTAAGCAGGCCATTGCAAAGGAGGACCCTGTGTCTGCCTGTGAGGCAGCATGTTTTTGCTTGCGTTCAATGATTGTACAAGCTGCTGGGGATGCGGGCATGACTGGGCTGGTCAGTGTGTGTGGGCCTTTGCGTGCCAGCCGGAGGGGCGCTCACAGCCCTCCCTGGTTTGATGCAGCTTGTAGAGAGAAGCGTCGTGTGTTCATGGAGGCTCTTCGAACTGGTCAGCCTCTGCATGCGCATGTGTTTGTGCGGAGGCCATACAAGATCCAAATTCGGTGGTCGAAGCGTGCATACACGCAGAGACAGAGGGATGTGTTCCTAGGGAGGCTTTACAGTAAAGACCCTGATGTGCATGCAATGCTGAGGCGATCTAAGCGTACTCAGACCACACCTGTGGCACAGTCTGTGTGGGAGAGGTATCTAAAAGCGCACTTTCAGCCCCGTGAGGCAGCTCAATTGGTTCGTGGGGGTGTGGCTTTGTCTGCAAGGGATATGGCTGTTCCTTTGGGTCGTGGGCGCGACGTTGAGGCTCTTTTGAGACAGGGCACTCAAAATAATTGGATGCCTGAGCCGGATACAGTTGCTGTGCCTTCAGAGGAGGAGATGCAAGGGCTGGTAGCCAAGCAGATTGGGAAGATGAATGGGCGTGCTTCCCCTGGTTTTGACTGTGTGGCTGCTCCTTTTATCAAATATGCTGCTGTGGTGCGCCCACGGGTCAATGGCCGGGGCACTGAGCGGGTAAATGTGCTGGTGCTGTACATTGCCCGGCTTTTCAAGCTGTTCTATGACAAGGCTCGCATTCCTGAATGTTGGAAGAAGGCCAAGCTGACCCCCTTGTACAAAAAGGGGCCCCTCATTGAACCAAATAGCTATCGCATGCTGGCTGTCAGTGGCACAATGTACCGCTTGTATGCTAATGTGATTCGTTCTCTTGTCACGGACTGGTGCGTGGCCTCAAACAAGATTCCAGACACACAATTTGGCTTCCACCCTGGAAGGAACACCCTCCAGCCCATCTACATTTTAACGCACCTACAGCATGCTGCACGCACAATCAAGCCTGGGCGATCTAGCCGGCTGCACACTGCATTCATTGACTTCAAGCAAGCATATGACACCATCCCTAGGCAGGCACTCTGGCAGCACCTGCAGCGCACACGCATGCCCACTTCTTTCTTGTCCGTCATTAAAAACATGTACAATGCTGATGAGTATATTTTGAAGGATGGAGAGAATAATGCTCAGGTGCACCCTAACACAGGTGTGAAACAGGGCTGCCCTTTGTCCCCTCTGCTTTTCTCTCTGTATATTAATGACATTGATGAAGTTGCGGAGGGGGTGCAAGGTGCTGTCACGGGTACGGCTGAATTCTATGTGACGCACATGTTATATGCTGATGACCTGACTCTGATGGCCAACGATCCTGTTGCGTTGCAGACCATGCTGAACCGCTTGCATGCGTATGCTCAGAGGAAGCACTTAGTCATCAACACAGCTAAATCTGAGGTGGTGCACTTCAATTCCTCTGGGTCGGACCTGCCTGTTTTTCATATTGGGGGGGTGCCACTGGCACACAAGGAGTCTTTTAGATACCTTGGCATGATGTTCCACAAGCCTTGAGTGCATGAGCATGGCCAAGTCCTCTGAGCATGCAACTGGCCCCTTCATGGCGTCTGCATTTCGGATTCGTCAATTTGTTCGTGAGAATTTTCTGGCAAATAGGCCGTTCGTGTCTCTGTGGCTTGGGAAGACGTATGTGGTTCCTGCTGGAATGTATGCAGGCCAAGTGTGGGGCACTGAATACATTAAAGCAGGCAAGGAATTTGCAAGTGATCTGCAAGTGCGGCACATGAGTTATCTTAAGAGCACGCTGGGTGTTAAGCGTACCACTACAAACTGGGCTGTCCTGAGGGAGAGTGGTCATGAGCCGCTTCAGTTTTACTGGTTTAGGTCTGTTGTCAAAATGTATAATAGCATGCTGAGGTCTAACAGTGAGACGTTGAGAAGAGTGTTGAAAGCAGATTTGAATATTCATTCGCGTGAGCCAGCCTGCTGGACTGCTCAAGTTTTGGATGCTTTTCAAGGCTTACGGCGCTGTGATTCCTTTGTGCAAGCTCTGCGGCAGGGCACTCCTATCCCTATTCAAGAGTTTACTGATGACCTCAGACACAGGCTGCGGGCAGTGTGGAGAGATGTTGAGGGAGTGAACCCGCGGGACACATATAGTAAGCTGGCAACTTACCAGTCTCTTTTTGCAGTACCTTTTGACCATAACGTGCGTGCCCCTGCCCGTTTACCAAGGCACATGCATTTGGATTTGTCTCCACATGTCATGACGAATGTTAGCCGTTTCAGACTTAGGGCACACACACTGAAGGTGGAGACAGCAGCTTGGGATACTCGGAACACTCTTTTGTGTGATCGCTGTTCTTGTGATGAGATTCAAGATGAGGCTCATGCCCTTTTGGTGTGTAGAGACGCAGATGTTTGTGCTTTGAGAAGAAAGTACGCTTACCTGTTCAACTGTTTCTCTGCTGATTTTTCAATGGAGCAACCATTTCTACAACAAGCCAGTGTCCAGGATGTTTCTGATTTCCTCTTGCAACACAACAACAAGCCTTTTTCGTTTGTTTCTGAGCTTATGGGCATTATGTTGGCTGGCGAGGACCAGTCACAGGCCGATCAGCCAAACAGTCTGGCTGAAGGTCCCCCTGTGAACAATCTAAAATCTAAACCTTTCCTTCCCTTGAGATCAGCTCCAACTGATGTTAGATAGGCTACGTACATATGCTCAGCGGAAAGGGTTGGTGATCAATACTGCCAAGTCTGAGATTGTGCACTTTAATTCAAAGGGTGATAATGTGCCAGTTGTCACGTTAAGTGGAGCTCATTTGGCGTGTGCAGATTCTTTTAGGTATTTAGGCATGCTGTTCACAAAACAACGCAACCCGCAAGCCACTGCTGAGTACATGTGTGCCCCTTTCCTAGCTGGTTGTAGACGGATTAGGCAATTCGCATCTGAGCACCGCCTGACAGATAGGCCGCATACCATGCTCTGGCTGACTTAAGCATATGCTCTCCCTGCTAGCATGTATGCGTGCCAGATTTGGGGCACTAGATTTATGAAAGAAGGAATTGAAATGGACTGTCCTTTGCAAACTGTACATCTGTGCTTATTGAAGCGTATCCTTGGGGTAAAGCGCACCACTCCTAGTTGGTCTGTACTGCGCGAGTGTGGGCATGAACCTTTACAGTTTTGTTGGTTTCGTGCAGCAGTCAGTTTTTACAATGCTTTACTGGCAGTAAATTACTGCGCAACAACAGCACTACACTCAGTAAGGTACTGCAAGCAGATGTTGAAATGAGCAGGCTTTCCCATAAATGCTGGACCTCAGAATTTTTGGCTGCCTGCACAGGCTTGGACAGGTGCAACGTGTTTACTCATTGTGTTCGGTCAGGGCAGCCTATAGTCATGAGGGAGTTTGTTGTTGATCTGAGAAAAAGGCTGCGAGGTGTGTGGAATGCTGATGCCTTGGCAGAACATGGTGACCACACGAACAAATTAGCCAAGTATCATCACTGGATGGCACTTCCTTTGAGACCCTTGTCTGTTCATGGTGCGCCCTTTTCTGTCCCCAGGTATTTGCATCTTGATTTGGGCAAGCGCGCGCTAAGAAACATAGCACGTTTTCGCTTACATGCTCATACTTTAAGAGTTGAGACATCACTTTGGCAGGAGCACACATCAACTTGTGATAGATGTGAACAAGGACTCCAAGATGAAAAGCATGCGGTGTTCCTTTGTTCTTGCGCTTCTGTATGTTCTCTTCGAAGGGCTTATGCACAGTTATTTTCTGACTTCCCCTCGTCTTATAGGATTTTTCTGGACGATTCAGGCACTTTCTACTATTCTCAAGCTAGCTCTGAGGACGCTATTCATTTCTTGCAGGAGCAAACTAATGACACTTATCGTTTTATTTCCGATCTCAAGGATATTTTTTGTGCAGTTGGAACAGTTGAGCAGACCGAGCCGCCAAACTACCTGGCTGAAGGTCAAACCCCATTGTAACTCATTGTAAACCTTTCCTTCCCTTGAGCTAGAATGCTTTTTTCCTGCTTCGTGGACAGCCCCTCGAGTAACAGCACCTACTCAATTGACACCACGACTTCAACTGAGCTCTGTTTTAGAGTCTGTGGATACTTGGCTCTGCAGTTCTACTACTATATATTACATTTTGATCAGATATGCAACTGTACCACCCATCCTATTCGTTCACTAAGTTACTCATACTTACTTGTAGGGCGAATCTTCTTTGCCTGCGTGGTTTTTCTTTCTCTTCCTAACTTACGTTGAACTTGAAGCTGTTGTGTTGCAAATGAATTGATACATACAAGTCACAAGTAAACAGTCTTCCATTTACGGTGATGTGCTCATCTGCCCTCTTACGCAGGCACAACAATTAAGACAAAAAAGGTTCAAAGAAGAGGCACTAGTGCAGGCGGTAGAAAAAGCACTGGTGCAGACACATAATATGGTAATAGCAAGCTACCTACTACCTTGAGGTCAATTGCACTAATAATAGGTGCCCACTCCTCCCTTCCCTCCCTTGCTCCTGGCACCATTTCAAGAAATGCAAAAAGCTCAATCACAAAACAAGTTTGCAAAAACGAGTAAGCATGCGTTCGCAAATTGAGCTAGACGAGAAAAGCAGCCAACACGTAGATATGAGTCAACGTACCAAGCAGATCGATGGGGCAGGAGGCACAGTCCATGCACAGCACCACAGACATACATTATCCAAATACTTGCACCTGTTAGCACAACATACCGTTTCTGTACAGCAGGCCTGGAGAAAAGAAAAAGATCAGTTTACGATTGCATGTGCACCGAGGTCTAAGCAACATCACTCCAGCGTCAATTCTCTGAAGAGGAAAAAGCCACTTATGGCTCGGCAAAACTGACAGCCTTATCACCATACCACCTCTCCATTACCACGCTTAAAAGTTACGCTTTGAAGCAGCAGTTTCCATAAGTAACAGCTGCAGCTGGAAACCTAATCTTGCCCTCCGAGCCTTTTTGGTTTTGTAGGTGTCACACAGGCAATCTTTCTCAACCGCACTCATAACATCTGCTCAACCCAACATTACCCCAAACAGTATGCACCTTGCAAACCGACATGTTGTTTTTGAATCGCTGCATTCACGCACACTTGCTCACGCACACGCTTGCACGTGCGCACACACACACACGCACGCACACACACTCACACATACACACGCACGCATGCGCGCCCCAGCAAACGATGGAGGTAAGGTAATGAAGGCATTGATAGAGGTGCCCACATTTGGCGCGGCATGTGCCCAGCAACACGTCCTTGTGGAGACCAGCAGTACACTGTTGCAAGAAGGTGCTGCACAAGAGAGAGAGGGCCGGGGCTGTGATGGCCGTGTGCATGGGCTTGCGCTACGCACGCAATTCAAGGAATTTAAAGCCCATTTTGCTATGTCAGCCCTTTTGCCAGGTCTTATTCAGTCCATGCTTGACAGTACTCATGCGTGCTCTTACAGGATGACTGATATCCTGTACATGGGCTTCACCAGTGCAAGCCTGTGCCACCAAGCGTGTGGCAAATGCTTCGCATTATTTTGGGGGGTTGAAAATTTTAAAAGCCTTGAGCCACCACGACCTTGGGTTAGGGTCACATGAAGCTCAGTGATGCCTCAAGTAGAGGCGGGGGGCTTCTTAAGCTCAGTGAAGCCCACGTGCATGGCGCTCTCTTGCTGCACCTGCTGCAGCAGCCGTGCAGTGAGGCTCAAGGGTTGGGGCTTCTACAAGCCCAGTGAGACCCACAGGGAGGGGCCACTTGCATGGCCTTCTCCCGCCGCGCCTGCTGCAGCAGAGCTGCACAGTGAGGCTCGAGGATTGGGGCCACTTGCATGGCGTTCTCCCGCCACGCCTGCTGCAGAGGTGAGACCCCGCAATAAGGCTCAAGGATTGGGACTTCCGGAAGCTCAGTGAGGCCCAAGAGGGGGAGCCACTTGCATGGAGTTCTCTCGCCGCGCCCGCTGCAGCAACTGCCTGATCTGCTCAGGGCGCTGGTGCTCGTCAGGCATGGGCAGATTGAAGTAGTAGTCGTTCATTTCCTGCAATGTAAAAAGCATGCGCGGCAAGGTGAGGAACAGTATTTGCGCTAAAGTAAGGGGAAGGCATGGGCAGATTGAAGTAGTAGTCGTTCATTTCCTGCATGTTCAAAGTATGCACGGCAAGGTGAGGAATAGCATTTGCATCAAGTGAGGGCAGGTTGAAGCAGCACTTTGTCATTCCATGCGCACTCAAGAGGGGTTGACCAACTCCGTATGAATGAATAAATAAACATATGTATGGCATCTACACAGCCTCACCCCAGAACGTATATGTTCCTTATGTCATGTGTATGGAACATATAGGGTGGCATATACACGGCATATAAATCCGTATGTACCACATTTTCACCACAATTTGCTGTTCTGAAGGGTATTGAAACTCTAAGTGCCCCTTTGAAGTGCCTCTTCAAAAAGACACTTGTGGATTATGACCATCCAATCATGCATCTAAGAAATGCTCATTACAAAGGTCAGAACATGTGGTTCCTAAGTGGTATCGAGTGAGGCAGGTGGAGGGCAAGCCCCTGCAGAGGGCAAGCCCCTGCAGAGGACAAGCCCCTGCAGAGGACAAGCCCCTGCAGAGGACAAGCCCTTGCATGTTGAGCTTGATGCTGATGCCATCAGCATCAAGCTCATCAGTGATGGCAGGGAATCAGGTCTGAAAAGCAGAGATGGGCACTGAGTGAAGCTCTCATGATCATGATAGGCCTGAAAGTTTCAGGGAGGGCAAGCTAGTGACAGCACTTGCAGCCTGCCTGGTAATAAACAGAGGGGAGAAGTGCTTCCTGGCGTGCTCTGCAGGGAGCAAGAGGTGAAGCAAGATGTTATGCAACACCATCCTAGCGGCAGGGACAGCCAAGTCTTGGGAAGGCAGTGAGCGCGTGGTGTTTGCAGATGCTTGCGCAGCTTCTGGCTGATGCGCATGGCAGCGAGTTCCCTCACATAACAGAAACAGCAGGCCGGCTGCTGTCAGCACATATGCCACGGGCTGTGCCACACGCATCACGAGCTGTGCTGCGCTGTGCGGTGCTGTGCCACACATGTCACGAGCTGTGCCAGAGCGCAATTGATTGCTCTTTGGCAGCACCTGCACCCAGACCAGGAACTGCCTGGCTCTAGAGTGCGCGCAAGAACTAACTTGTGTGTGTATGTGTGTGTGTAAGCGCGCAAAAAGCAGCCTTAGAAGGAAGGGGCAGAAGAGGAAGTGATGCTTAGTATTGCTGGCTGACCTCGAGGAGGCAGAGGAGGCAGAGGGGGATTTGGACTGACCTAGAGGAGGCAGAGGGGGAGTTTGATGAAGGAGGAGTTGAAACTTCAGCTTTGTTCATAAGAAGGAGAACAGTGGGAGGAGGACAACACAATAAGCGCATGAGTTCAGAGACCTTGGGCAACCCTTCTGGTACCTGTGTTGTTTTGCAGGTTCCTTGGGGACGTCCCTGGACGTTTGCACGTGCACCTTTAAATGCCCACAAGTTGCTGGGTGTTGATTTTTGGGTTTGGTAATTGGATATGGTGAAAGAGCTACCCATGGACCCCGCTTCCAAGTTGGTCTGAGCAAGTTGGAAAATTCCATACATACATTTTAGCCAATATATGCGTACATACACAAATATCATCTGTATATTTCATATTTGAAAAATCCATACACGGAATTGGCCAACCTTACACATGAGGCATATGCATCAGGGTAAGGATAGCATGTGCGGCAAGTCATTCTGGGCAGGTTGAGGTAGCAGTCATTCATTGCCCGCATGTACAGAGGACCTGCATCAGGGAGAAGGGAAGCATGTGCAGCAGAGTGAGGGTCAAGTAGGGGCAGGTTGAGGTAGCAGGCGTTTATTGCCCGCATTTGCAGAGGATGCGCATCAAGGAGAAAGGAAGCATGCGCAACAGAGTGAAGGTCAAGTAAGGGCGGGTTGAAACATTATTTGCTCATTTCCTACAAACGTGAAGCATGTGCATCGGGGCAAAAGGTAGCATGTGCGGTAGAGTAAAGGTTGGAAATGGGCATATGGTCCTGAAGCTGTGTTCCCTTATTAGAAAGCTTAGGACATCACAGTTCAGCGGAGACGAGGTCGTAGTTGAAGATGGCTCTCAGTGCTTGCAGCTTGTGCGGCACTTTGTAGAGACGCAGGGCTTGCTGCATAGGAGTTGGCCATGTTGTGCAGCAGAGCTTGCACAACAGAGGGGGAGGTCAGGATGATGATGCAGTCAGGCATGCCTTGTTTGCATTGCAGTGTATATGCTGTGACACCATAGAGGTGCACTTGTGCAGGCAGTACATCTTACCCTGCACTGCACACACTGGTACAAGGCAAGCTCAGTCGAGTGGGTTTGCTCCTGATGACTTGCCGTTGGAGCCTGATGCGCCAGTTAGACGAGCCAGTACAGCGCGGCTCAGGCAGCACGGCATCGATGCACATCCAAGCAAAGCCATGCGATTCCAAAGCATGGCATAGACTGCACAACATTAATGCCCATCCAAGCAAATCATTGCAGCTACAAGCATGGCCCAGGCAGCACATCCATGTTTCTCAGGCAAACCATGCGAGTCCAAGCATGGCGTAGGCAGCACAACATTGATGCATGCACGTCCACAGATGCGCATCCACAAACACGTTTCGAGTTGTGCCCACCCAGCATGCACCCGCATACACTCAGTACGCATGCTGGGTGCACACTCAGGATGCATCTGCAGCTGCACACTCAGCATGCACCCGCAGCTGCACACTCAGTGCGCACGCTGGGTGCACACTCAGCATGCATCTGCAGCTGCACACTCAGTGCGCACGCTGGGTGCACACTCAGCATGCATCTGCAGCTGCACACTCAGTGCGCACGCTGGGTGCACACTCAGCATGCATCTGCAGCTGCACACTCAGTGCGCATGCTGGGTGCACACTCAGCATGCATCTGCAGCTGCACGCACGCATGCACGCACAGTCATACAGGACTCTTACACACCCACACCCACCTGTGCATGGGGGGGCAGCTTCTTGAGGAACCACGGATGTTGGAGCACGCCCTCCAGGGTCAGGCGCTGCTGGGGATTGGGCTTCAGCAGGCGGCGGATGAAATCGGTGCAGTCCGTGGAGAGCAGCACACTGCAGAAGGCAGAGTGAGCAGGGTCCAGGACTTGTTTTTGGGGGCGAGTGACGCGGCGGATGACAGCGTTGCAGTGTGTGGAGAGCAGCATGCTGAAAGAAGCAGAGTGAGCAGGGCTCGATCAGTTTGTAATTGGGCTTAGGGGGTAACAGCTAGCTCCTATGGAGAGCAGCACCCTGAAGGTTTTGCAGGAGCAAGCATTGGCACTTGTGGAGTAAGGGAGTATGCATGGCAGCCGGTAGGAGCAGCACAGCGAAGGAAGCAGAGGAGGAAAATAACACGTAGCTTCTGTGCAGAGCAGCCCACCAAAGGATGCAGGAGCAAGCATTGGCATTTGTCCAGGGAATGAGCACAGTAGTCGGTGAGAGCAGCCCACCAAAGGATGCAGGAGCAAGCAATGGCATTTGTCCAGGGAATGAGCACAGTAGTCGGTGAGAGCAGCACACTGAAGGAAGCAAAGGAAGCAGGGTGATACATGGCTTCTGTGTAGCAGCACACTGAAGGAAGCAAAGGAAGCAGGGTGATACATGGCGTCTGTGTAGCAGCACACTGAAGGAAGCAAAGGAAGCAGGGTGATACATGGCTTCTGTGTAGCAGCACACTGAAGGAAGCAAAGGAAGCAGGGTGATACATGGCTTCTGTGTAGCAGCACACTGAAGGAAGCAAAAGAAGCAGGGTGATACATGGCTTCGGTGAGAGCAGCACACTGAAGGAAGCAAAGGAAGCAGGGTGATACATGGCTTCTGTGTAGCAGCACACTGAAGGAAGCAAAGGAAGCAGGGTGATACATGGCTTCTGTGTAGCAGCACACTAAAAGAAGCAGAAGCAGGGGAAGGTTCAGGAAGGGGGGGAGTGAGCACAGCAGTCGCTCTGGAGCCACACACTGAAGAGGGGGAGCACAGAGGCTGAATTTTGACAGAAGCATACATGCTAGCCAGTGGAGAGCACAGTTGGAGCAGGAGCTGGGAATGGTACCGGGGAATGAAAGCTGACGTAGCATTCAATGGAAGGAGGGCACTGGCAGGAGCAAGGGGGCGGTAGCGAGGGTGGCAAACAGTTTGTTGGGGTATCCAAGTGGGCTCGCAGTCATGTGCCCAGAGCTCGGGTGTGGGCCGAGGCACAAGTGCTTCGGTCTGGCACAATTATTTCACAAGGGCACAGTCATGTACACACAGGCGACACATGTACCCCATGAGTCACACATCATGCTTTGGTCTGGCACAATTATTTCACAAGGGCACAGTCATGTACACACAGGCGACACAGGCACCCCATGAGTCACACATCATGCTTTGGTCTGGCAAGCTGCCGTGCGGATTGTTTGCCCTGGCCGGTCTAACGACCATCCTTTTGGAGAGGCGAGGCAAACGCAGGCATAGGCCTGGGCGCTGAATTTCTGATACAGATGCCAGCCTGAAAGTAAACTCATGCACATGAGAGCCTCCAGACCGCCAGGGAGCTTGCATCACCAAAAACGATGCAACAAACTAAGTGCGCCCCATTCCCAGGGAGCTGGTCAGTGCCGCTAAAGAGAGAAAGGGTTACCCATGCCATTACGCCGCAAGGATTAAGGAAAGGCCGCACAGTGACCCCACCATTGATCACTGCCGTTTACCTGGAGGGCAGTGGGTACTTCTCCTGCTCCATCCGCTCCAACATCATCTGGCTGCGGTTGGATGGTGAGATATCCGCGTCATCCTCCAAGTCATAAGGGTACTTGCCTGCGCGCAATAAAGGCAAGGCTGCGGTTGGATCGCAGGGTATCCGTGCCATCCTGTACGTCATAAGGGTACTTGCCTGCACGCAACAAGGGCAAGACCTCAGAGCTGTGCTGCAGCTTTGGAGGCTGTGGGGGCGTTCTTCCTGGAGTCAGACAAATAGCAACAGTTGCTCTGAAGGCTTCTGAGGTTGGTGGCCGATGACTCATGAGGTTGGTGGCCAGTAACGCATGAGGTTGGCGGCCAGTAACACATGAGGTTGGTGGCCAGTAACACATGAGGTTGGTGGCCAATGACTCATGAGGTTGGTGGCCAGTAACGCATGAGGTTGGTGGCCAGTAACGCATGAGGTTGGTGGCCAATGACTCATGAGGTTGGTGACCAGTAACACATGAGGTTGGTGGCCAATGACTCATGAGGTTGGTGGCCAGTAACACATGAGGTTGGTGGCCAGTAACACATGAGGTTGGTGGCCAGCAACACATGAGGCTGCAAGCTACACCTCAAGGTCTGGTTGACTGTCGGCAGGGAGCTTGGGTGATGGTGCTTGGGTGAGAGCGTTAAACCATTCAAACCATGTGTTGTCCCCAGAGGACTGCACACCTGGTGCTTCAGTGCTTGCAGCTGTTCTTGGAGGAACACTGAGCAAAGAGTACCCCCATAGCCGCATTGGCAGCGGAAGGGAGGACAGGGCACAGCCTGAATGGCAGGGACCAGCTACAGCTCTGCACAGACAGCAGGCAGGGCAATCGATGCGGCAATGATGCTGCTTCCACTTGCAATAGGGCTGCCCAGTTCCTGGGCTGTCGCAGCCGCTACTTAGACCAGGCATGCTGTGCACATTCACGTGTGTGTGTGTGTGTGTGTGTGTATGTGCTCGTGCGCATGCATGCTGAGTCAAGAAAATGAGGCCTGCTCACCGTACAGCATGATGTAGAGCACCACACCCGCGGACCAGATGTCGGCCTGCTTCGCGTCGTACATGGTGCCACCGGACTTGACCACTTCAGGTGCCATATAACTCAGCGTGCCAACCTGTTACATGAAGAAGTAAGGCAATACCGGGATTGGCAACTGTCACGTATGCAAAAACCTGCGCTGAGCAAGCTCGTGTAAGCACATTAGAACCCCAATTTCAAGCCAAACAATTCTAATATCCTGTCACATTGAAGCCTGTGGCCCAGGATGCCTGAGAGGAGGGAAGCAAGGGGCAGAGGTGGCGGGGCAAGAAGTCAGATCTGTACCGAGGATGTCGAAATTTCAAAAATTTCAAGCTCAATTCAAAGTGCTTGCTTGCCGCTTAATGAAGCATGCTGCATAATGGCCAGCCTGATCAGTTTGTTGTTTCCTTAATCCTTTCAAAGTTTGGAACATGCACAGATTCCTGAAAACAGGCTGTGGATCCATGCCCCTTACCCTATAGGCAGACACACACGCAGTGACTAAACCACTTGTCCCAAAACATACCCAACACATTTCCTGGAACTCCAGATGCTAAGCAGACACCCTTCTGATTCAAAAGCTCATGTCCCAGCAGGGCATGCTTTCAACCTACTATGTGGAATCAACACACAACAAATAAACAGACAGACAGAGCAGAGCAGACAGAGCAGACGAGCTGATCTAAAGTATCTGGAGAGCATTGCCTGCCCTGGACGACGTTCCTGGAAGCGAGTCATTGCAGCGCAGCCTTCGCTGGGTAGAGCGCCTTAGGGCGTGCATCCACCCTGCGGCTCCCAAACTCACTTGTGACTTTGCTGCACTGCGGAAGTCCGCCTTTGAGTACCCAAAGTCGCAGATCTTGAGCAGAGGGTGCGGCAGGCCATCCTCGTTCTGCAGCAAGCAGTTCTCCAACTTGATGTCCCGATTGGCAACGCCTCGCCTATGGCAGTAGTCCAAGGCCAAGATCAGCTGCATGTAGAAGAAGAAGAAGTGCACAAAGCTAGCTGCTTAGTACTGATTCAAGGATACGCCTCACCAATGGCAGTAAGCCAAGGCCAAGATCAGCTGCATGCAGGAGGGATGCACAAAGCAAGCTGCTTAAAATCAATCCAAGGCAAGGTTAAGCTGCATGCAGGAGGGGTGCACAAATCTAGTTGCTTAAAATCAATCCGAGGCAAGGTTAAGCTGCATGCAGGAGGGGTGCACAATGCTAGCTGCGCAGCATCAATCTATGGCCAGGATAAGCTGCATGCAGGTGGGGTGCACAAAGATAGCTGCTCAGCATCAATTCATGGCCAGGGTAAGCTGCATGCAGGTGGGGTGCACAGAGGTAGCTGCTCAACATCAGTCCAAGGCCAGAGCGTGCTCGCTACGTGCAAAGGGAAGCACTGCGCTTGTCAGCATGATGGCAGAATCTCAGGCCTAGATGAGCCAGTTGCAAGAAGAGAACAGAATTGCTCAAAGTAGCATCCAATACCAAGGTGGGGTGCTGCACGAGATTTTTGGGCCAGGATATGCTGCTGGGTGAGGGATGCAGTGCAGCTCTGTGCAGCACTGGCAGTACTCAGGAAGAGGGGTACACTTCAAGGTGAAAGAGACAAGCTGCAAAAACAGTGCCTAAGGACTTCCCTGATGCCTACCATGGAGGCCGATCCTCTTGTTCTGGCTTTCCAGCATGTTCGATGCGTGCCTGGCAGCACCCTTACATCGCCTCATCATCAGCTGTCCTTCAACCACCTTCCCCAAGCTCATACTTGTCACACGAGCATTGAAAATTGGGCGCTTGTGTGCCATAGTCTGTGGACCAACTCAACTTCCTTGGCCATTCTCAAAAACAAAATCCCTAAGTCGACATGGCCTGCTGCTGCTGCTGCTGCAGCCCCTTTCCTTATTGACCTGCTAGATAACACCGCAACACTCATTTTCGGACCAGCCCGAGGTGCCCACCTGCTGGAAGAACCAGCGCGCTTGGGTCTCCTTTAACCTCTTTTGTGTGCGCACTAGGTCAAACAGGCTGCCACCATTGGCGTACTCCATGAGGATGCACACATGCTCCTGGGTCAGGAACACCTCACGGAACTGGATGACATGGGGGTGCCTGGGCGAAGTCAATCAGTGGGGAGAGGGGAAGTATGCAGCAGGGAAGACAGGCACGTGCTATGAGGGCATAATCACAAGGGGTTGCCTGGGCGTGTACAATTCGGGGGGAAAGGGGGAGTATGCAGCAGGGAAGACAGACGCAAATGACAAGAATGGGCACCTCACAGAGATGGAGCACATTGGGTTACCTGGCGCAGACAAATAGAGAAGGGTGTAGGTACGCAGCAGGAGAGACAGGCTCCCTTCTTTACTCTTTGGACAAGGTGTTGGATTCAAGCCTCGCCTCTATTCATGGATGTGTCATAGACTATGACTCATAGTGCCAAGTGCGCAAGCAAACTGATGAAAAGGGACTTATGCTGAGGTGGCAGGGACATTTGGAGGGGTGAGTGGGCAAATAGCAGCAGTAAGGTGGCCCACAGGCCGGTACAGGAAAAGGAGCTGTTGAGGGCGTAATAGAAAGGCGGATAGAGGAGCTTGACATGCGAAGCTCAGGAACAGATTCACCTTCTGTCGATGTAGCCTCTTTGAGCTGCGCGCACAAGTGCACTCTATGAGCTGCTTGTGCGCAATGGAGTGCAAGGGTAACAGCTTGCGTTTAGTCAGAGTGCTTGTCTACAACACAATATGGCAGTTCTATAAGCGGCCTTTGCCTTCATGTCAAGATTTCCTCAGTACGCTCATCTAATCCCTCACGCCCAAGTTTCTGGGATGCCTTTCTGACGATGGCATCCAAGGCAAACTCAGCTTGCATGCACGCAGAGCAAATGCATGCAAGCATGCTCATCCATTTTCTGCGAGGTCAGACTGCATGAATGTTCTCATGATGTTCATACGTGTGAGTACAGTCAGCATTTTGCCTGCTGTAAAGGGTACTTTTGTATTACCATGCGTTCATGCACTTGCATGAAAGCAATTTGTTTCAAAATGCATACACATACATGAGCACACATTCTTTCTTGGAAAATACGAGCACTCCTGCCAGTGCTATCTTTAATAGTTGTTGCTAAGAAGCAGTTGCAAACTTGCATGGGGATTTACGCATGCTTGTTCATGCATACAGCGACTTTCCAGAGAAAGCAGGCAAAGCCCGCAAGTTATGAGCAAGTCCTGAAAGTGTTGATGTGCACGCGCGCGCTGGTGTTTATGTGTGTGTGTGTGTGTGTGTGTGTGCGTGTGTGTGTGTGTGTGCGCGCGCGCCTGTGTGCACGCACGTGCTTGCAAGCATGTTATTTATTCATAATTATTCATTTGTCTGTTTATCCATGCGCACGCGCCAGGAAATCTGGTACTAATATTTGCAAGCACATGTGAGGGCGCACTGGCATGCAAGCACATGTGAGTAACTGTATTCAAGCATTGCATTGTGCTTGACTGCACATTGGCAAACTCACTGAGACAACTAGCAAGCATCCTTCCTGCACCTGTTGAAGCCTGTTGGCTTGAGAAATCACATGCGCTACAATGAGCACTGCCCTTGGATTGTTTTAGCTCAAATTGACCTAGCCCCTGAAACCTCAGAGTCACCCTGTTGCATACCTCAGCAGGGAGTGATTCACAATCTCGGATTCCAGGTACTTGTTGATGTTGCGGCGCTTCAGGGACTTGAGGGCAAGCAACTTTTTGGTTGCCTTATCATGGACGAGGCGCACAGACCCAAAGGCCCCAGTGCCCAGCGTCTGCACATGTGTACAAAGAGGAATGTTTTCAAGTGTGCCTCATGCTCATCAGCAAGCACACGGGTTGGTATCTCAGCCAGGTTGACTTAGCAACCGTTTCACCCAGGGGAGATGCCGCTCCCCCTCCACAGGGGCGCAGAACCTCAAAATGTGAGAAAACTGGCTCGACTTCAACTGCCTGCTGCCGGCGATGAGTGGGGCAAGCTGTCGCCCGGCGCTGAATCAAGCCACAGTGGACAAGACAACAGGCATCACCAAGCACGATCAATCGGCAATCCGACTACCCCCTGCATCTCCCTCCCTCCGTGTAGGTCATGCACAAAAACCAGGGGAGAAAGCAAACACACGCCCTCACCTCGACGTTCAGGAACCGTTGCTCGTGCTTCCCAAAGGCGGGATCCTCCATATCAGCCATTGGGGAGAGGGAAAAGGGGAAGTGTGGGGAAAAGTGATAAAATTTTTAGAAGTGCCACACCTGCAAATCCGTGATCATGCAGAAAATAGGAAACGGTCAGGCACGAGTACGCAGGCGCACGAGTGGAGATAGCAAGAGACAATTACTAAGCATCAAAAAGTTCCGAAGGAGGAGATAGGATGTGAGACTCCTGCATCGTCTGGCCATGAGCAAGCGCAACTCTTTGATTCTGTGGGATGATGATAAAAACAAACATTTAAATTTTTATGTTTAATATTCAACTTTGTAGCTAGTTCGTGGACTCTGAAAAGCTCCTTGATTTGGTTCAGCAATTGTGGTTTGCACAACTATCGTACCATGACAATTTTCAATTTTTCTAAATACTCAAACAAGGATATGAAGCTCCCGACGCCATCAGTCAACGCCGAGAGTTACTGCACTTGATGGGCTCGAGAGGGCCCCATAGGCGGGCGCGGCAGCACTACAGTGGCACTGGGCGCATCACCAAGGGCCGCTCCTTCGGGCTCCCTTGCTACGACTGGCAGCAGCTTAGCATGTTGACCAGCCAGGGGCCAGCACCTGGGAACTTGCCACACACACCCCTCCCCTGCAAGCAACCGCTCCAAAAGGACTTCATGTCCCCATCAAAGAATCTACATGATGCCGGAAAGGAAAACTGCAGCGACTGGTGTGCCCCTGGTGGTCAGGCGGGTGGAAACTGCAGCACAGAGCGACCCCTCCCCACCTCCTCCCTTTGCCCTGCCCCTGCGAGCCTGGTAGCACCAGCACCGCCCCCTTCCCAGGCAGTAGAGCAAGAGCCGTTCCTCCTGCAGCCCTCTGCATTCAAATGCAGGCGCACAGCCCGGCTCCGGCAGCAGAAAGGCACAGGCCGCGCCACCCAACTGCGTGGGTACCGCTTGCTTCTTGCCCTGCCCCCACCCCCACCCCCACCCCCACCACTAAAAGCACCCTCCCCTCCACCTGAACCAGTGGCACCTGACCCCAGTGTGTCCAGCCCGGGGCTGCTTCCTCTCCCAGAGTCCCCCCACTTCCTCACTCAGCACAGCCCAATGGAAGGGGTGCCAGAACGCATTACCCCAGGCCGGCCCCTCCTCCCACCCAAGACTCCCCTCAGCGTACTCCCTCTTTCTATCAGTGCTCCAGGCTCACCGCTTCAGTATTCAGGCTCCACATCCATGTACTCCTGGCCCACACCCATGGAAGGCGTGCCAGAGCGCTCCCTAGGTTTGACCGGACAAAGGTGCGGACAAGAACAAGCCACTGGCTCTCATCTTGCACACGTGGCAGAGTTTGTGCCATCAGCTTTGCTGCATCATTTCCTGTAAGTGGTTCTCTTTTGTCTGCATGTGGTGGCACACAGAAAAGCTGAGCACTAGCTGCACGTTGTATCTGCTAGATGCAAAAGCTTGCAATTGCTTGTCATGCTTGCATGGGTTCCCTAAAAGCTTTAACAAGAAAATTATGTAAGCAAGTGCATGCTGGTTCACACACAACACAGACACACAATGCAACACACACACACATACTCGCACGCACACGCTCTAGCATGGACCACAGCAAACATGCCATCCCCGCAAAGGCTTGCACGCAAAAACGCACTCATGCAGACCACCTCGCCCCAAGCTGTCCCCCTTGCCTCCCACCCCTGTGGCCTGCACACCTGTGGAGGGGGTCCCTGAAAAAGGGGAGTGGGGGCGCATGCCACAGGTAAGGGTGTTATAAAATGTGCCACCTTCAGTTGAACGTCTTTGCCTTGCAGCAGCGTTCACGCTGATACAGGGAGGTTGAAAAGGTTAATGGGCGATGACACCCATCATTACCTGGTATCAGATGTGCTTTGACCGCTGTGTTTGACCCAGTCGTGTGGTTCCTTATGACGATGCCTGACCACCTGGGCTCAAAGGTGTCTCACTTTCTTACAGCTGGCCTTCATTACTTGCATGCATTCTTGCTATCAGTTCTGCTACCAGCTGACCATCAATGCTTACATGCACTCATGCTAACAGCAATGCTGACACTCATGCTCCCAGCCGACCCTCAATTTCTTGCATGCATGCCCCAACCAAGCAGGCTCAAGGTCCCCTGCAGCGCCACAACAGTAGCAGCTGCAGCAGCAGGCTTGCGCGAGTTCTGCTGGACAGCCGGGGGCCCACGCCCGCAGCCACCCCCATTCTTGGCCCTGGGGGAAGCAAAAGCGCAGTGCGTGAATCTCCCCACCCCGCTGCACCTGACAAGCAAGAGTGAGTGCAGCATGTGTGCTTGTGAAGCTGAAAGCGTGTGTGGTCACACGCTCACAGGGTGTGCGCACAGGGTGGTCACACGCTCACAGGGTGTGCGCAGACCTGGATTTGCTGCTGTTGTGCTGCGCTGCACGCACGAGCGCTTGATCCTGGCAGAGGGATGGGTGCGATGAGCTTGGCATGGGCAAGGAGGCAAGTGATGGCTTGATCTTGGACAGCCACTGTATTTAGTGTGCCTGCCAGTGCACACATGCTTGAGGTGGCTTCATCATGGACAGCCTTACTGCAAAAGCCAGCGCGCGCACACTTGAGATGGCTTCATCATGGGCAGCAAATCACTGTAACAGCCAGTGCATGCTGGTTTGTGCACAGGGCTGCTGGGTCCAGGGTTGCACATGCGTGCACAGCAGCATTGGATGACATAAGCGTACACGGCATGACCATGAGTGCCCTCCAAACCCATCACGCAGGGTTTGAAGGCAGGAGATGTCCTTTGATCATGGGCAACGGACCACTGCAATGTCCAGTGCACGTACGCTTGTGTGCAGGGCTGCTGGGGATGGAGGGGCCGACGCTTAAGTGGGCTCCACTCCACACCCCAGGTCTTGATCACGGGCAACAGCTTACTATTAACATGCGGTGTACGCACGCTTGTGCGCAGGGCTGCTGGGGATGGAGGGGCCGGCGCTCAAGTGGGCGCTTCTTTACACCCAACGCCCTGGAGCACAGCAACAGGAGCGTCCCTGTGCCAAGCAGGCGAGCGGCGCATGAGCACAGGGTCCCCTGCTGCTGGTGGTGGTGATCCTGCAGGCACCCCTGCTGCACTCTTTGCTGGAGTGGGGGGTGGAGTAGGAGGAGGGGCAGGGGGCCGGGAGGCAGGGCTTGTAGCTGAGGCTGCTGTGGATGCCGCTGCTGCCGCCGCCGTGCCCCTTGGAGGCTCAGGGGGAGTGGCTGTGCCCGTGGAGAGGGAGCCCCACAGCCGGAGCTGCCATCCTGGATCACCACCCCAGCTGGGTGCAGGAGGAGCGGGCAGTGCAGCAACTGTGGGGCGTGTGCGCGAGGGATGTGCCCATGCAGGTGAGCGTGCAAGGCCCGGGGGGAGCACGCGCGTGTGTTTGCGACTGACTGGGCTGGTGGCGAAATGTCGGTGTGCTTTTTGAGGGGGTCAAGGTCATGCTGGGCAAGCGTGCAACTTGTTGGCTTGTATGGTGTCCAAGGGAGTGGGGTAGAGGCAGGTGTGGGCATTTTGCGTGTGCTGCCCAGATTGGGGTGATGCAGCTGGGTTGCATTTAACGAGCGAGGCTGTTCAAAACAAGCACAGATGGGCAATCGCGTGGAAAGGTTTGAAATGGCAAGCACACACACGCGCATACACACACATACAAAACCACCTGTGTGTACATACGGCTGCAGGGGTGGTGCAGCGCATGCCAGCGGGGAGCACCACACCCTTTGAGCTGGTGCTTGTGGGGGGAGCAAGTGGCGATGGAGGCCCCTGGGGCAGTGCTGCTCCCAACACTGATGCAACTGGTGGTAAGTCATGGATGCTGTAAGCTTTTGTGGGTTACCCCTGGGGCGGTGCTGATCCCAACGCTGCTCCCAACACTGATGCATTTGGTGGGTCCCTTATGGAGGGCTGCCTTGAACAAAGATTGATTGTAGTCCTCTCAATTATTCGAGCACATGAGCTGTGGTACTCTGGGTAGGGTTTGGTACAAAGAGTTAAGCATCCAGCAAAAGAGGCTCAGAGGAGACTCTTGGGGCCTCTCTGACCCTTTTTGGAGCCTCTGTTGACAATTGAAAGCCTCTTCACAACACCCTAGCTTTGAGAGAGAGAGGGCAGCTAACGCACTCTGACTGTAGTGTGCAGTTAGAGGAGCGGTCTTGCAGGCTGAACTCAGATGCAGGTGGCATTCAATCCATCGTGCCCTGTGAAACATACCTCCCTGTTTCATGAAGCATGCATTTGTTGAAGTGCGTCATTGCCTTCGGCTGCTGCTACTGCAGGCAAGGGAGGAATGGCTGAGTGAGTGAAGGGAGGGGGGTCTTCCTGCGCCTGCTTGGTTTTCCTGTTATGGAACTCTTTAAGCCTTAGACTTGACAATCGATGATGACGATGAAGGATGTTGGCAATTAACGTGCATTGATGGCTACTCTTTTACTCATCCCAGCCTCCTTGCAAGGCTGTGCAGGGTCTGCGCTGTGCACCTGCATCTCTTGCCGTGCTGCTGCTGCCGTGCTGCTGCGGTGGAACTAGGGCATGTACCTTCAGCATTTCTTTGAATGTGGTGGGGCTAAGCTGACTTGCCGAGAATTTTCACAGCTGCTGTCTGCAAACGCTGTGAAGATGCACATACCTCCCCTGCCATCAAAGCTCCCTGCTGACTTTTGTTACACTGCGGACCAAAGTGACGAGGAACCGTTCCAAATTTTGGAATGAAGGTGAGATTTTCCCCTCTGGCTTGCCTTTTTCTCAGCTGCTGCTCTGCTGCTGCTGATGGTGGCAATGCTGCTGTTGCTGATACATCTATGGTGGTGCAGGTGCAGCAGGGGAAGACCATGAGGACGCACCTGCTGCACAGCCCACCCCTGCACGTGCAGTGGACATGGGCGCACAGACGGGCTTGAGCCTGGGGCGGCCAGCGCGAGCCAGGTGGGAGGAAAATGTTGTATATAGTGTGTGGCTGAGCACTGGCTTATTTACATGAAGGCAAGAAGGTGGGCTCTGTGCCGCAGCAGCCACAGTTGGTCTGGTTTTCTGCAGCAATTAAGGGGATCTGACAGGCTGTCCTATAGACACCTATAGACACCTCGGAAGAAACCTCGACATACCCCGCAACATGCACATTCAAAGCAACAATTATGTTCCCTGTTCCGATAGCATCGGAAATTTTTTTCTGCAGCAATCGAGGGGTTCTGACAGGCTATCCTGTCCAGCTGTCCTGTCCAGCAGTCCTGTCCAGCAAATCCTCTGCAAGGCAGTACAGCGCAAACAGGTGCTGCCTGTGATCACTGCTGCTGTCTGTGATCAGTGCTGCTGCCTGTGATCAGTGCTGCTGTATGTGATCAGTACTGCTGCCTGTGATCAGTGCTGCTGCCTGTGATCAGTGCTGCTGCCTGTGATCAGTGCTGCTGCCTGTTATCAGTGCTGCTGTCTGTGATCAGTACTGCTGCCTGTGATCAATGCTGCTGTCTGTGATCAGTACTGCTGCCTGTGATCAGTGCTGCTGCCTGTGATCAGTGCTGCTGTCTGTGATCAGTGCTGCTGCCTGTGATCAGTGCTGCTGTGAGCTGATGTTAGCTGAGGCCCCTGTTGAGGGGGTACGTGCTGCTGAGCAGCTGACGGTGATCTGGCTTGTTTCCCCTGCATGCGCGCTCACTGCAATGCTGAGATGTGTGTGCTACTTCTCAGCTGACAGGGGTTTGGCTTCTTGTCCCTGCTTTAGCTCTGTCTGCGGTGCGCCAGGGCTCAATGTCATGTTGATGTCCTTCGCAGGTTGAGTGTGAGGCGCCCGTTGCATCGCTTTCTGGCACCCGCGTTGTTGATCTGCAGCCCTGGTCATGATATAGCAAACATTTGTTGTGTGCGTGAGTTGACCATAATACAGGAGTGGAAAGGTGTTTTTACCTGGACCCGTGATGCTCTGGTTGCCCATGAATAAAGGATGTCTCAAGTCTGTGCTGGTGGCCAATCAGCATGCAGTTATAAGAGACCTGACGTGCCTGCTGACCTCCAAGCCTTGCCAGATCTGCGCTGGAAGCTGACCAGCATTCAATTATGCAAGATCTAATACTTGCCTGTTGCCTTTCAAGCCTTGCCAAATCTGCGCTGGAGGTTAAACAGCATGCATTGACGTGCACTCTGACCCCCGTGCAAATCTAGTGTGCATTACGACCCCTGTGTGTGTCAATCCAGCGTGTTAATGACCTTATGACCCCTGTGTTAATCCAGCGTGCAATACGGCACCTGAGCTTGGTCGCTGTGTCTGCAGCAGTCATCATCCCTGATCTCGTTTCACCTGCTCTTCTGTAATTCCATGGATCACATGCGTGGTCCTGCTGCTGTGATCCCTACCACTCCAGACCCTGCCACACCTTGTACTTGCAGTGGTGAGGTGTGAAAATGGTGCGCTGCTGCTCCACGAGTAGCACCAGAGCATCTACCACGTTGGAATTGTGATGCACAAGTGCGCATTTGCACGCGCGCACACACACACACACGCACACACACACACACACACACACACACACACACAAAAACACACGCACACACACACCATGTCCCACGCAGCAGCGGCATGACCACACCTGCTGCCTCCCTGCGTGCTGCCGGCTGCTCCCTCTTCGATGGTGCTGCCGGCTTTGGTGGTGCTGCAGCGGGCTTCCTCCCCTTTGATGGTGTTGCTGCTGCCTGCTCGCCCCTCGTGCACGCCCACCCTCACCAGCCCCCGCGCTCCGGCTTGCGCGTGCGCGCGGCCGCCGGTGCAAACCGGGGGACTCATGGGGGTGGCGCGGTAGCACTGGCAAGGCCTGATGAAGGAGCGTGCGGTGGGGCCAGCAATGGAGACGCGCGGGGTGGGGAGGAGTGGGGTGGATGGCCGTCCTGCCCAGGAACAGCAGAGACAATCCGCTCTCTGCATTTGGAGGAGCAGCACTCATCAGGGGGTGGGGATGTACAGGAGCGTGGGCAGGGCAGCGGGCTGGGGGATGGTAGGGCGGGGCGAGCTGGCAGCCAGCGGCCGTCAGCAGACCCTCAGGCAGAACACATGCTGCCGTGCACGCAAGCTCAGGCAGCAGGGGCAACCGAGCCGTCGTTCGGGGACGTGGGTGCGATGCATGGGAGCCTGGGCAGCCATTGTTGCAACGGGCAGGGAGTGGAGCACGCAGCAGCTACTGGCATGGTGGCTGAGCGTGAAGGCGGGTGTGGCAGCGGTGGCGGTGATGGGGGGGACAGCATGGTGGATGACGGGGGAGATGTGGGGGGTGGTCAGGGAGGCGTGGGCGGCTCCCATGGGGGGGAGCATGACGAGGACATGGATGTTGAGCAGCAGCAGCAGCAGCAGCAGGATGAGGAGGAAGGGGGTGCAAGTGAGTGAAGGCGTGTTGCGTGTGGGGTGGCTTAGTGTGTGCGTTGTGTGCCTTGCTCAATTGTGGTGTGTGTAGGTGAGAGTGTGTGCGTGTGTGACATGACCACTCTGAGCATTCACAGCAACAGAAGAAGCTGCGCAACCTTGCAGGACACCGCGGCGATGAGCTCAAGAGCATGATGAGGTGGTAGGGGGAGGCCGCTGTGTTTGTGTGTGTGTGTGTGTGTGTGTCATGACAACTGTGTACATTCACAGCAACTCAAACTGCAAACGTTGCCAGGGCACTATGGCGATGATGAGCACGATGAGTTGGTAGGGGGAGGCCGCATGGATGAGCTAGACGGCCAGGCCCATGCAGGACAGCAAAGGAAGTCCGCTGCCCCTCGGCACCCACGGCACCAAGGGCATGGCCGCAACTCAACCGCCCAGGAGCTCGCGCGGCAGAAGAGCCTCACTGGTGTGTGTGTGTATACATGCGTGTGTGTGTACGCTTGTGTGTGCGTGTGCGTGTGTGTGTGTGTGCTTTGGAGCGCAGCTGTGCAGGCTGTGGGGAGTGGAGGGTGTACTGAGTTTGCTGATGCGCAAGTTTTACAAATTGATCAGCGTGCTCGGCAGTGTTGCGTCTGTGATGCTACATTGCATACCACAAGCCTGCAAACGCAGCAACTGCTTTCAAGACACCTGCCCATGTATCAGCCCTTTGCAGATTCAAGCACTACTGCTGACCGAGGCTCGCTAAAAGGATCAAGCTAAAAGGATCACAACAAGCAGACGCGAGCGTAAATCCCCAAAAGAAAGAAATTTGTTTGATCAAGCTTACTCCAGAAGCTCATTATGATTGTGATCATGACTTATGTATTTATGATCATACACGTTTACATGCTACAGCATGCATGTGCTCAGGGAAATGTGTTTTGGAGATCTCAAAATTTGCCTCTCCTCACGACCACGACCGCCGCAGATGCTGGTTGGTCGAGGATGACACTGGCTTGCGCATGCTCCGACCGCTGTGTGAAATCACAAAGTTGCCTTTTTTTCCAACCACCACAGATGCTGGCATGGTCGAGGATGACACTGGCTTGCGCCGCAGTTCCCGGCCTCGCATCAAGCCCCTGGAGTACTGGCGCAACGAGCGCAAGCGCTACGGCAGGGAATTCAAGTGCGTCCCTATCCTAATCTGAATACATGCTGCGTGTGTGAGTGATGTGCGTGAGAGGGAGAGGGAGAGAGAGAGAGAGAGAGAGAGAGAGAGAGAGAGAGAGAGAGAGAGAGAGAGAGAGAGAGAGAGAGAGAGAGAGAGAGAGCAGAGGCCCTTGGCGTGATCAAGCTGCTCAGTATCTGAGCTCAATATGTAGATGCTCTGTCCTCATTCATTCAGGTTGACCAAGGACCTCTGTTTCCCCTGTGACGCATCACAACCTTGCAGCTTTTGGTGCATGCATGCGCAGAACAGTGGGTTGCTGGCATTGCAGCTATTGACCTCCATGCCAGTTCGTTTTTGGAACCCCAAGTCGTACTAGCACGCCCTCCCCGACAAGTACAGCCGCTATTGTATGTGGTGGCACAGACTCTCGGCTCTCCTGAACCTCTGTGACGTGCTCCACTGCCCTATCCACGCACGCTCTATTAAACCAACGTGTTTCACTCAAACATATACTCCTGCAAATGATGCTGAGCATTGAGACGGATGAGCCCATACATCCAATGCGCCACATGTCACGTTGCCCCCAGGCCATGCCATAGAGAATGAGTGCTTGGGGCTGTGTGTGTTTATGCAAACAATGCCGGACATTGGGGCGTACGCGCTTGATATGCCGCAAGCCACCTTGCCCTCAGGCTATGCCCTGGAAAAAGCAGTGCCTTGACTGTGTGTGCTTCTGCACTACAGGTCCCTGCCGACAGTGCTGGGCATTGAGACGCGCACGCCCAACTCGCAATGGCCTGCCTTGTCCACGGGCCATGTCCAGAAGAAGAGCAGAGCCAGGACCAAAGCACGCACAAAGTAGCCAATGCCCAACTTATGATGGCCAGCATTTTCCACAGGCCATGCGCAACAGATCAGAAAATATCAGATCCAGGTTCAAGGCCTGCACAAAGTAGCCTACTGGTGTGGGGGCTCATCGCGGAGGTATAAACACTAGTCTCAGCACTGCACACAGTAGACTGTTGATTTAGGGACGCAGTGTCCTGGAAATATTTTCGCTTCCATCATCCTGTTATTCAAAGGAGGGGGTAGAGATCAAGGGCAGTCTTCATGCCCTGCCTGGGGCTTGCTGTTAGTGTCAGCGTTGACTGTCGAGTCTTTCCTTCATGCACGCTGTTAGTGCCAGTGTTGGCTTACTTTTTCTGCCTGCTGATGACAATTGATGGTAGATGGCTGTGGGTGTCACTACCTTCTTGTCTGCTAATGGTTGCTGGGTTTTGCTGTTTGCCATTGCTTGCAGTGCAGCCAGATGGATGTCACTATCTTCTTGCCTGCTGATGGTTTTGGGTTGTGCTGCTGGCCATTGCTTGCAGTGCAGCCAGGTGGGTGTCACTATCTCCTTGTCTACAGGTGATTGCTAGATTGTGCTGCTGGCCATGGCTTGCAGTGCAGCCAGAGGAACTCTTGATTGAGTACATTAACTAAATGCTCAAGTGAAACAGGGTGAGGCCAGGTGCTCAAATGGCGCTGCAGCCTAAGTGTTGATGCACCGGCTCTCTGCCCCCACAGCAAATCTTTTCTGTTTGATGTAAATGGGGGATGCTGGCTCGACAGCTCTTTGTACCGAGCCCACGAAAGTAAGCATGGTCTGAAGCTGCACCAATCTCCTTTGTTCGTGGCATTTGTGGGAATGAAAAATTCTTTACCCAGTCTACAAGACGCTGTTTTCTTTTTGGTGGATCCAATACAGGAAAGAACATTTTTTTGCACGTGAATCCTGCATCCTAAAAGAAATTTCCAGTTGCTGAGCCAAAGCTCGGTGTCAAGTTTGTTATGAGGTGGCAAGGCGATGTTTGTGTACATTTACAATGCCTTTGCTACCATGGACCTCAGATGGGTGTTCTTCAGGCCATGTAATGAGAGAATGAATAAATACTCGTCATAAACGCCTTGCAGTCATGGTACAATTTTCAGGTTTACAAGGATTCAAGGATACAATACGATTTGACCTTCAGCCAGGTAATTTGGCTGCTCGGCCTGCTTAACTGTTCCAGCCACAAAAAAGTATCCGCAAGAGCTAGTAAGTTTCGTTGGTTTGCTTCTGCAAGAAATGAAAGACATCCTCTAGTATACCAGTAGTAGGAAGCGCCTGATCTGTCCAAAAAAGTTCTGTGAGGAGAGGGGAAGTCAGGAAACAGATGTGCAACAGTCCTAAGGTATAAGTTACAATGGGGTTTGACCTTCAGCCAGGAAGGTTGGCAACAGTCCTAAGAAAGCACATAGGGATGCAGGAACAAAGGAAAACAGCATTTCATTCATCTTGGGGCCCTTGGTCACATCTATCAATTCAGATGTATGCTACTGCCAAAGTGTTGTCTCAAATTGTGAGCATGTAAACAAAAGCGTGCAGTATTTCTCAGCATGTGCTTGCCTACTGAGGGTCAGAAAAGAGCGTGCAACAGACAAACAAAGGATTCAAAAGAAGAGCCACCCAGTGATGATAATTAGTTAATTTGCTCGTGCGCTCATTGTGCACTGCCAAGGTATCACAGCTCCACACACCTCGCAGCCTTTTTCTCTAATCAGAAACAAAATCCTCATGATTATAGGCTGCCCAAAACGAACACGATGAGTAAACGTGTTGCACCTGCCTAAGCTCGTGCATGCAGCCAAGAGCTCTGAGGTCCACCGATTATGAGGAAGACTGCTCATTCCAACATGTGCTTCCAGTACCTTACTGAGTGCTGTTGCTGTGCAGTAAAGCAATGTAAAACATAACTGCTGCATGGGGCCAATAAAACTGTTAACGTTCACGTCCACATTCCCACAGCACAGATTCACAGTTTGCAAAGGACAGCCCATTTCATCTCCTTCATTTGAGTTGAAACCCAACGGCATCATGGATAAAGGTGCCCATACGAGCTCCAAATTTGCAGCTATGTGATTGGCACACCGTTCAAGACAAAGAGCACATTATCCTGAATTTCCTGGATTGCCCTTCTCAGGTTTTGAAAAAACCATTCCAGCACCTATTTACTAAATAGAGCTAGTAGCTCTGCACCCATTAGTAGTGCATCGCGCCTTCAGTGACTTCATGCGTCAGGCTGATGTCCTAGGATTTCCTAGCCAAGTTTGTATCAGCATGCCTGAAATGCCATGACCTTGTAGTAGGAAATATTGTGCCTGAACTAATATCTCTTTCTGAAATTCCTACTTGATGCTTTCTGTCTTTAGCCTAGCAGTCATGCGTTTTTACTGATTGCTTCTTTGTGTAAACCAGTGTAGTAGGAAAGCCGTGGCTGGCCCTGTAAACAGTGTAGCAGAAAATGCTGTGACTGAGTTTCATGTTTTTTTTTGTTTTTCAGATCAGAATATGGTTCGGTTACAGGCACCTTTGTTGTTTCTATCTAAGTCCTCATATATGGTATTATTTTCTCTTCTTTCCAGTGCAAGTTTTGTGAGCTGATATTTTTTGTGCAGTTGGAACAGTTGAGCAGGCCGAGCAGCAAAACTACCTGGCTGAAGGCCAAATCCCATTGTAATTTGTAACTTGTGAGCTGAGCATTTTTTGGCCAGGTTTGGTTACAGGCTCTGGTTAAGCGTTTCCGCTCAGCTGCTCTGGTAGGCGGTCATGGCAATGTAATCTTACCTCCACCTCTAAGTCCTCATAGGCAGGTACAGCTATGTGGCCATTTCCTTTCCTGTTAGTTTGCATGCATTTAGATTTTAAAGCATTCTATAGGTCCGGGAAGTACATCAGATCAGGAATAGGGGAGGAATCAATACTGCTGAACAGCATTTGATCCTGCCTCTCCCAGATCCAGCCATGCAATGTCGCAAAAGGGGTTTCTTCTTAATTTGTTCTTTGCGCTTTAGCCTAATAATCATGTGTTTAAACTGATGGCTTCTATATGGAAACCCCTGTAAAAGAGGCTGCTGTCTGGTCCGGCGGTATGGGTTCCAGTGTCAGTCAGCTTGTTGCTTTTGAGGCTAGCTTGATAACTGGCAATGTTACCTGCTCATTTATTCCCAGCTATTCCAGCGTGAGATTGACCTTGTAGGAAAAGATGTGACCTTGAGAGGCACGGGCTTAATTGCTGTCCACCAGGCAAGCCTGATACTTGGCAATGGTGCCTGAGTGCACCTTGATTTTTAGATGCCTTGGATCCAAGGTCTCCTGCCTCCCAGCCACCGTGAATTTGAGGCACCTCAACTCTTTCACATCACATACTAAATATGTCTTGACTTCCAGACACGTTGCTTCTTCAAGACTCCTGAAGCATTTACTGCACTCCAGGACAGTTTCAGATGCATTCATTCTTGGTCGCACATGCCCATCATGATCATAAAAAGCTGTTGAAGTTCACGACATCCACAATTTGCCATCACAGCCATACAGGGACACTTTTGTCAGTGTCTTCATACCAACGGCTGTGTTGCCTCAGCCGCAACTTATGAGCAAATGGAGGACGAGCAATGAGCATCACATACTTCCTGCCACATTAAGAAAGAATAAAGAATGGTCACCACATTGCTTTCAGGGACACATCTTGATGCTAGCATGTGCACTGATCAAAGATATGCCAGGTCACTGTCAGGGACACATCACGCATGTGCTTGTACATGCACTGATCTTTGGGTGTACTTGCAGCGCACAAGCAAGCACCGAAACTGTTTATTCCCCCCTCCCCCATCTCTCAAGACACAGGACTCCACAGCTGCAGGGACAGAAACGGTGGCGGCAAAGGAGCGTCATTGCAACAAGTCATGTGTATCTTAGTTGTAACGTATACAGCTTTTGCCCAGGCCTGCTATTGCCCAGGCCGATGTGTGTTAGTGCCACAAATGCGCACCACATCAGCCAGCAGGATGCTTAAGCTGTGCAAATGGCACAGAAAGGCAGCATGGAAAGGAAAAAAAAGCAACAGACAGCAGAAAATCCCCGCAACTATGAGTCCACGTGATACTTGTAGCTGTGCGAAAATGGCACAGAAATGCAGCATGAAGATGCAAATGCAGACAGGCCCAGCTGGGCTCATGTGCTGTGGGTTAACGTGCCTACAACTCAACTCTTTGTACACCAGCCACACCCTGCAAGCTGCTCCAAAAAAGCACACCCCATGCACGCGCCAGCGCTTGCACTTGACCAGACAAGTTTGCACCTGCTTCAACTGCAACTAGCTTGGTACACTATGTACATGTACTTGTCGGTACACAAGAAGTATGCGTGTGAGCTTATATGCCTACAGACAAGCTTGTGTTCCTCTGGTTCTGTCAGGCTCATTCAGGTCATGCAACCTGAGGACTTGTGTTGAAGGCAGTGCACAAGAGGGCAAGCCCAAGTCCAGGAGCCCAGGCTAGGAGGAAGCTGAAGCTGCCAGCAAAAGGATCAGCACGTGTCACAGAGATCTCCTGAGCTCCCCATCTATCTTGTGCCACTGCTGCTTCGGTGCAAGGCAGACATCGCAACAATGAGGAGGGCAGGATCGCAAAGCAGACTCCTAGCGCACCCTGAGGATCAAAATTCTGCTGCTAGAGCTTGGTGTGGGAGGTTGCGAGCAACAGCAACAAAAGGGAAAGGAAATGCATGAATTGCATTCAAATGAGGTGCGCAGCAGCATCTCCTGGCGGCTGCGTGTGCCCTCAGCAGGACGTGTCTGAGGCAGTGAGCAAACCCTCCAGGCATGCTCAGCAAGCAAGGACATTTCCGAGGCAGCCACCATGCTCTACAAGCAATGCTCAGCAAGCAAGGATGTGTCTGAGGCAGTCAAATAAGCCTCCAGGCATGCTCCAAGCAAGGAAAACAGCACGGCGCCCCTGAGAACTGCAAGTGCCTTGCACCACCGTGCATGTGCCAGTGCACCAAAATTGCCGAGGGAAGAGAACACAGCGCCATACAAGTCATGCACTGCATGCAGTCTTGCACCAGTAGTAGTCTTCAGGGTGTCAGAAAGACCCCTTGAGTGCTTGCTATCTCCAGCGGGGGCGGTATTCCATGTCTGATGCCGTGGAAAAGCGGTCCGACATGCGCTCTGAGGTCTGGGACGCTGTGGCGGAAGTGCGCCGGCTGAGGAGGCCGGTCATGGCCATGCGTGAGGATGCACTGCTCATGCCGGGCCTGTGTGTGCGTGTGTGTGTGTGCATGTGTGTGTGTACACATGTCTTTCAACACGAGCAGCAGAACATAGCAAGCAGTTGCTATACGACCTACTTGTAGAGGGGGCTACTAAGGCCCCAAATGGTCATAATGGTCATGCTTTTGGCATGCACTCCACGCGTAAGCTCCCTGACTTGCAACAAAGACTTACAGAATCGGCATCAAGGGGTAGCCTTCCTCAAATGGTCATGCTTTCAACATGCACTCCACGCATAAGCTCGCCGACTTGCAACAAAATCTTACAAAGTTAGTATTTAGGAGTAGCCTTTCCCCTAGCAGTTGTGCCTTAGACATGTTCTCTACGCAAAAGTTCCCTGACTTGCAACAAAGACTAACAAAGTTAGCATTAAGGGGTAGCCTTCCCCAAATGGTTGTGCTCTCGTCATGCACTCCATGCGTAAGCTCCCTGGCTTGCAACAGACTTACAAAATTTACAGTTAGGGGTAGCCTTTCTTGAATGGTCGTGCTTATGACATGCACTACGCGCATAAGCTCCCAGACTTGCAGCTTACTTGCAAAGTTGGCATCAAGGGGTCGCCTTTTACAGCAGTGTGCCTAAAAAAAGCTGCAAAGTGGGGGATCCCTTCCATATCAGCTGTGCAATGTGAAAGCTCACGCTTAGCAGAACAATCCCTTCCATGTCGTCTTGAACAGTATCATCAACGAATCAAGCATTGGCCTAGTTATGGGTTGTCAGGAATTGCAGAGGGGGTCAGCTGAGGCCCAAAATCAGGTGTTTTTTGCATGCTCCTTTGCATAGGTGCGCCGTGACTGGCAGTTTTCAAGTTTGGGTTCCTCTGGTAGCACTTCTATAGCACTAGGGTTTGTTAACTGCCAGTTACGGAGCACGTGCTTAATTAGCCACGGCGTGAACCCTAATTTTCACCACCAAAACTCCACATCTGACCACCCACTGCACCAAATTGGGTGATTTCTGGTAATTTGGGGTCCTTGTAACAAAAAATGTCATTGCAAAAACAATGGAGTGAGAAGATTCAGTGGCTGGTGTCATGTGGCAATTTCAGCCATCTTCCCATAAAAAGGGTTTACATGCCCCATGTGAGATTTAGCCCAGCCTATCTCAGCACAAAGGGTGATATACAGAAATTTGGGCATATGCTCTGGTAGCTTGCAACGCCAGCTACAATTTAGAGCAAAACATGTCCTGATCAGATGAAGTGCCTGTGTCTGGGTGCACTTTGAATGCAAAAAATGAGCATATTTGGGTACTTGCTCAGCTGACCCCCTCTGCAGGTATTGGCCTGAATTTCAGATTTTCAGGTTTCATCTTAGTGCAGGCAGACAAAAACACTTTTTTCAATTGTAACAGGAAGGCCTATTATAACCTCTAGTTGTTGGCCAGACATAAGGAGGGCACTGGAAGAAGCTGCAAGAATTAGCTGTCGACAACTGGGGCCTTGCGGCCTTCTTACTCGCTCATACCCTCCGTTCTAGAAGCAGCCCACTCTAAGCACCATCCATTCTTCCGCACGTCCCCCAGAGTAATATTTTTTTAGGGTACACGCAGGCATCCAAAAACACAAATGTTCTTTGCGGGATGGTTATGAATTGGAGCGATAGTATGTAAGAGGATGAGGGGCCCTCGCCAGAGGGGGGTTACCAGTGTGTGGGCGTTCCTGAGGCTATACCTCAATAACGCCTGGATGACCCCAGACCAAATTTTATTAGTTCAAAGAAAGCATTGCTCTGAGTGAACGCTGATACTTTTTGGTCCAGCATCATCCAGGCGTTTCTGAGGTATGGCTACATCAAGATCAGGTGAAACCTTTCTAAAACATCAGCAGGGAATTTTATTTGCATGAAACAATTTTCTGCATACTCAGAATGTGCAGGAAGCTTGGAGGGGAGTGCCTGTGACGGAGGAGCAGTCCAATTTTGGGGTGCAAGCAAGATGCCAGCTTTGGCCAAAATTTACTTCTATCATGTAAATTACATCTATAATGTCAAGTGAATGCAGGAAGTTTGCCAGGGACCAGAGCAGATTTACAGCCAATTCTGGCACACCCCGTTGCAGCCTGACTTCCGATTGACCCCATTCCTTTGCTGATGTTGCTCAATAATTTAGTCCTACAGGCTTTGGGGGTCGGATGGTTGCAATGTGGGAGCATGATTGACCCCATTTTTGATGCCTTGAGTAATCCTGCATGCTCAGGTCTTATGATGGAAGCTGCTGTCTTGATTCCCACAACTCAGCGTACAGTGCTCTCTTTTCCTCTCACCGCCTCACGCACATGGGGGCACCTTCCCCAAGACTTTTGATGAGGATTGTCCCAAAGGCACATATAGAGAACAAGCCTGCATTAAATTAGTACAGTTGCCTGACAAGCTGCGCCTGCTAGCTCTGGCTTGCAAGTGTATCCACATGCAATTATTAGTTCACGGGGTGCTTCCCAATCCTAGAAGTGGTGCCTCTTACCCCATTCCTAGGCCTAAGTTTGTCCCAGTGTTTCAGCAGGGCACTTCCCTTGGGAAGCACCCCTATTGAAGCTATGTTCCAAAAACAGAAAGCTGCATAGACCATGCATATGTGCATTTTTGAAGTGTCAGGGGAAGTCAGGCTTGTGGGAGGGGAGGGTGTTCCTAGCAACATGCATAATGGCTAAATACTGCTATTTCAGCCTCACTGATTCTCAGCCGCTCCCTTTGCATCCAGGGTCACGGCCAGGCTGCCCTTGCATAATGTTAATACGACATTTAAATGTTAGAAAAGTGTGCCTGTACGATTACAAGCACACAAGGTGCGAACAGGTTCAAGCGTCGCATTCGCTATGGCGCTTGTGGGGTTACAGAGGGCTTCCTTGACATTCCAAATGTCCGGGATTAATAATATCTTTCCAAGCACAAGGACTTGGAATACTATCTATATCAGTGTTTCTTTTAGTAGCGATGCGTCGCCAATTGGCGACACTAGGCGACATGGCGGCCTACACGGGGGGGTCCTGGCGGGCCCCCCCCTGTCGCCCTTGTGCGACAGTCCAAATTCCTGGGGAGCACCCAGTGTCGTCCACCATTTCCAAAAGTTCATGTTATATAACAAAAAAATATATATATATATTGATTCAACTAGGTGTAAGTAAGCTTCTAGGTGGACGAGGTAGTAAGTGGCAGCAAAGTGGCCCAGCAGCAGCAACACCAGCACCAGCACCAGTAGTACCAGCAGCCCCAGCACCCCCTCCAGCACCAGCCAGGCCGTGCCAGCATGAGGCAGGCACAAGCACCATGCATGCACTTCGCAGCAGGGAACCCCCTGCTCCTCCTCCTGCTGCTCAGCCTGCAGCACCTAATGCAGCAGATGCTGGGGATGGAAGTGGGGGTGTAGGGAGGAAGAAGGTGAAGGGAGGGCAAGTGCAAAGAGGCAGCGGGGGTTTGACGCAGGGCAGCTGCGGGGTGCACAGACCAAGCAGCTAGGCATCAATGCTGTGAGCCAGGTAGGGAGCATTTGACATTCGTGGGGCATGGGTTGCTGAAGCGCATTCCGCGCGCATGGCTGAGTATTAGCCATTAAGAAGTGGGCAGACGCAAAGAAGCGTCACCCAAGCAACTTATGGCGGTGGCCGCAGGCAGCAGTCTTATTCAGTGATAGTGTAGATGGACGAGGACAGTGACGGAGCCTCATCTAGGAGTCAGCATGCATGAAACAAACTCAAATGAACAAATGGGCTCAGGAACACCATTTTATCTTTTTTAACTCTCCCTAAAGAAAGAAAAGACGGCGCAAGCCAGGTCCAGCTGCGTGCATTAAGGAAAGGTCCCCTAAATAGCAAACTAGCTAGGGCCCCACCGAGGAGGTTCACAGGCCCAGCCTAAACCAAGCTATGAACCGGTGGGGAATAACTAATGAGGGTCAGGCGGGTTGCGGGCATAGACTCTCCCTACATCAATCAGGGAAAAGGAGACACATTGGCTCAGAGGAGCTGTGAGTCCTACCCACTACATATCTTTGATAGTTATTGTTGTGACTGTTGGAGAAATATTCCATGCACAATTGCAAAGATTTCGGCTTCGCCGAAATCTTGGCAAATGATTTTTTAGATGCCTCCCTACACAGTATTTTGGCTTGAGCACACTGTGTAGGCAATTGCCTACAGGCCCCAAAACCTTCAAAAAAACACTGATCTATATAGCCAAGGTCCGCCACGGCCAAGGTACATGTAATTCAAGCTATTGTGTTACCTGCGCGGCTTATAAAGGTTGTGGCCTGAAAGCTCCAGAAAGCCCAGAAATGTTTGGCAGGCATTTAGTCGACAATGACCCTCCTCTGGGCTCTTGCCCCTAAAAATTCAGTAAACTGAGTATGCAGCGGTAAAATACTCATATGGTACTCCTGCAAGAGTGGGAACAAGCCCTAGAGGTGAGTCAAAGCAACTTTTTAGGTGTGTCAAGACATTATGGCTCATAATATGAGGATCTCCAGATAAATGGGTGCAGAAATGCATGCTGGGACCGAATTCGCCCTCAACCCCCGGGTAGGTTTTTGGTCCTTTCATACATGATCTATTCGAGTAAAAGAAAGGGAGGGCAGAATTTTGCCCCACAGCACTCAAAGCATGAGCTCATACCCTAGGCAAAATTGGTGACGAAGGAAAGCACAGTATTTGCCGCAACCTGAGCATGAGGGCTTCTCAAGCATGCCTCACGGTATGCCCTGCAAAGATTGGGGCACAGGAGAGCAGGGAGTAGCTCCTGGCAGGCGGTGGCACCTGTTTAAGCCTGCCTGAGCAGTCGTATCCCCAACTGGCACAGTGATTGCCCTTTGTGGTTCTTGTCACACTCCCTGCCAATTTGGGCAGTTCTACGGACCCCGGCCCCAATCCCTGGACCCTCAACAATGCTCTTGATGAAGTGCCCTACCATCGCTGCTGGTCAGCCAATTTAAGCAGCTCCCTGAGAACTCTATTTTAAAGAGTTTTGCCTGTGCTTTTTATCCCCTTTGCCCCCCCTCCGAGTCCCCCCGGACACAAACTGAGTGTATATGATATGATGTGATGATATGATATGATGTATATGATTGCTTAGTTAGGTCAAGGTAAAGCTCCTGCATACTCAATATTAGCTTGTATGAGTGAGAAAAAGATCGAGATTGCTTGGTTAACATGACCTTAAATCTTCTGAGCATGCAGGATGTTTAGCATGGTGTGAAAGGGTAATGAAACCAAGACTGGGCATGGAAAATGGGCTTCAGAGACCTGATGGGAACTTGTGAGGTAACCTGAGGCCAGCAACCAGACGAGGGCTCTCTACATATACATATACTCTATATACGTATATCGTTGTCCAGATTTCACTCTCTTTTATACAAGAATGTTTCATGGACGTTTTTATGTATCAGCACTGATTAATTTGCTTGCCATATGAACGCTCGGCAAGAGATGCATCCTGCAACTTAAGGAAGCACTTCTGTTGAGCAAACTCAGAGCAGGTGCAATGCAAGCCCAAGAATCCCACACTCAGATGCACAACACTTATCCCACTCATCCTCATATGATTCCAGGTACCTGTAACAGGGCAATGTCTGCTTGCTCGCAAAGCTCAAACACATTCTCCAAACCTTGCAGCAGAGTGCACATGCATCATACATGTGGACCCTCCCCCTTTCTCCTCCCTCCCGCACCCTCATACATTCATGCTGCCCAGCAGAGCCAAAACCAGATGGTTCTAGCCCCCCTCCTCCCCTCCCCCATCCCATGCTCCTGTTGCCCAGCAGCACCAAAAACGGGTGGTGCTGATCCTTTGTTCCCCCCCTTTACATATTTAATGCTCATTCATGCCGCCCAGCAGCGCTAAAAACGGTTGGCGCTGAACCCTCTCTCCCTCCCCTTCACACATCAAATGCTCACTCATGCCACCCGGCAGTGCCAACAACAGGTGGCGCCAACCCCCCTTCACACATATAATGTTCATTCATGCTGCCCGGCAGCGCCAAAAACAGGTGATGCTGGCTTTCTCTTTCCCCACCTTAACACATCTAATGCTCATTCATGCCGCCTAGCAGCGCCAAAAATGTGTGATACTGGCTTTCTCTTTCCCTCCCTCACACACCTCATGCTCATGCCGCCCGGCAGCGCCAAAAACGGGTGGTGCTGGCCCTGCTCCCGTTGCTCCCTTTGCTCCCGTTGCAACTGCCGCAGCTGCTCACGCTCATACTGCAGCTGGCTGGCGCGCACGGCTGCAGCTGTGGGCATCATCGGCCGTGAGCTTGCTTGCTGCTCAGCACGCCTGCGCGCGCACGTGTGATTACAAACAGGTTTTTAGCGCACAAATGCATGTCCATGAGTGCGCGCATTGGTGTTTCACACTGCTGCTGGCTGGGGCGCATGGCCACAGGCATCTGCTTCATCATTGGCTGCAAGTTCGCCTGCTGCTCAGCATGCCTCTGTGCAAGTATGAGAACAGACATACGGAGGTTTTGTGCATGTAACATATCTACGAGAGCGTACATTCGTGTTTCACACTGATGCTGGCTGGGGCGCACAGCCGCAGCTGCTTTTTTGCTGCAGCCATTTTATTTGTTGCTGCATCATCGCCTGCAAGCTTGCTTGCTTGCTGCTAAGCACGCCTGTGCGTGCATGTGTGAGTACAGACAGATTTTGTGCACGTATGTGTAATTCTATGGCTGCGCGCGTGGTGTTTTACACTCCTGCTGGCTGGGGTATTGTGTAACGGTGTGGGAGAAAAGCTAGAAGTCAAGCTGTTCCGAAGAGGTTTCAGACCCCTTATATTGTTACATGCAGGGCAGCAGCTGAAGGCATTGCGGGGCACAAGCGTGCCTGCTGCTCTGCACGCCTGTGTGCACTTCTTTCTTACGCACGTGCGCACCCACCTGCATACGCATATGCGTGTGTATGTATGGAATGCATTTCACATCACGTCACTCCAACAGCAGCTACGCACCTGCGCGCGCTGTCTGAGCCGCTGCCAGGCAATTCCCTTGAGCGCCGCAGGTGGTGCTGGTGGTGGTGGTGATGATGGTGGTGGTGGTGATGGTGGCCTGGGACCCACGACTGGCTAGTGCGTGGGGTGGACGGGGTGGGTGGGGTAGAGGAGCCAGAGGGGGTGCGACGTTGGGACAGTGGGACACGGCCTTGTAGCGCACTGGCCACTCCTATGCAGAACAAGCCAGCAGCATTGTGTGCATGCATGCGTTTTGTGTGTGTGTCTGTGTGTGTGTCTAAGTGTGTATTTGTGAGAGTGCGTGTTTTTGTATGTATGTATGTGGGAGCCTGATCCTGTTCATCCTGTGTGTGTGTGTGTCGGTGTGTGCGTGTGTGTGCGCGTGCGTGTGTGATACGGGAGCCTCCTTCTGAGTGGAACACAAGTGTGCCTTGAGGCACAATTTCAGCATGCTCTCGGCCTGAAAGCAACGCTCAAATGAAGTGGGCACTCCCACGGAAGAGTGCTCAAGGGCGGTGATCGCGTGGAATGCACACGAGGAACAGACAGACGCCCCTGCCATGCTTGCCCATCCCCTGCACCACTGGTTGGCATTTACTGCACCACTGCTTGCCATTTCCTACACCACTGCTTGCCACCCCCTGCACCACTGCAATCCCCTGCACCACTGCTTGCCATTTAAGCCACCACGGCCATTTCCTACACCACTGCTTGCCAACCCCTGCACCATTGCTTGCCATATCCTGCACCATTGCATGCCATTTCCTGCACCGCTGCTTGCCATTGCCTGCACCACTGCTTGCCATATCCTGCACCATTGCTTGCCATTTCCTGCATTATTGCTTGCCATATCCTGCACCATTGCTTGCCATATCCTGCACTATTGCTTGCCATTTCCTGCACCATTGCTTGCCATTTCCTGCATTATTGCTTGCCATATCCTGCACCATTGCTTGCCATTCCCTGCACCATTGCTTGCCATTTCCTGCATCATTGCTTGCCATATCCTGCACCATTGCTTGCCATATCCTGCACCATTGCTTGCCATTTCCTGCACCATTGCTTGCCATTTCCTGCATCATTGCTTGCCATATCCTGCACCATTGCTTGCCATATCCTGCACCATTGCTTGCCATATCCTGCACCATTGCTTGCCATTTCCTGCACCATTGCTTGCCATATCCTGCACCATTGCTTGCCATATCCTGTACCATTGCTTGCCATTTCCTGCACCATGGCCTTTTCCTGTGCCATAACCGTTCACTGCGCCATTTCGTCATTTCCTGCACCATGGTCTTCTCTTGCACCACTGCCATTTCCTGCGCTCTGCCTCCCTCCTGTGCTTGCCACAACACCTTCACACGCTGCCAAGATGGCCTTCCTGTGATAGATGACCGCAAGCGCGCATGCGCACGCACACACACACACATGCACACATGCAACCACACGCACATACACACACACACCTGAGTTGGAGTTTAGCGATGCGCACAGCACCTGCAGCTCTTTGGACTCCTTGGTCGCCTTAGGCTTTTTCTGGCTGCCCCCAGCTCCCACGCCCTGCTGCTGCTGCTGCTGCTGCTGCTGCTGCTGCTGCTGTGACAACCGACGCTGCTGCTGATTGCCTTGGGGTTTGGCAGCGGCTGCTGCTGCTTGCGCAGCTGCAGTTGCTGCGTATGAGCCCATCGCTTTGGCTGCCTGTACAGGACGATGTGGCGTCACAGGTGTGCACGCTGAGCAGAGGCAGCATGCATGTGCTGAGCAAAGGAATGCATGCATATGCTGATTGCCCTGGGGTTTGGCAGCAGCTGCTGCTGTTGCTGCATATGAGCCCATCGCTTTGGCTGCCTGTGCAGGACGGTGTAGTGTCATAGGTGAGCACGCTGAGCAGAGGCAGCATGCATGTGCTGAGCAAAGGAATGCATGCATATGCTGATTGCCCTGGGGTTTGGCAGCTGCTGCTGCTGCTTGCGCAGCTGCTGCTGTCGCTGCATATAATCCCATCGCTTTGGCTGCCTGGGCAGGACGATGTGGCGTCCCAGGTGCACATGCTGAGCATAGGGATGCATGCATGCTGACCACAGAGGAATGCGTGCACTCAGCAAGGGAGTTGTTCAGTGGCCACCAGGAGGGCGTCTAGTCTGATGGCTCTTGCCTTCTTGTCACTGCAATCCTTTCTCCCTTGAGCAATGAACAACAGACAATCGCATCGCAGGTAAGGCACGCATGCAGGTACCATACAAGATGGAGCACACAAGAGCCAGGGGTAAGACTATTCACATTAGTAATTGATTGAGTTGTGGATGGTACCCTACACAAGATGGTGCACACAAGAGCTAGGGGTAGTCCCGTACACAAGACAGTGCACACACTAGCCAAGGGTGCTCATCACATCATACGCTGCCCCCCACTCACTCCATAGTACGCACAACATCAACACCAAATCTATACCACCAGCACAGCTCTTGCCAATAATGCACTCACATAAACTGCACCCATAATCGCATGGGCTGCACACACATGGTCCGCACTCGCACTCACAAAGCATGACTGCACTCACATAGCTGCGGGGTGCAGGCGTCTGCTGAGAGCTGCAATCACACGAAATGAAGGCATACTCACAAAGCACCGCTGCCCTTACATATCTGTGGGGAGCAAGTGGCTGCTGAGGGCCCCACTCAAGCTCACACAGCATGACTGCACTCACATAGCCGTGGGGAGCAGGTGTCTGCTGAGGGCTGGCAGGAGGTGGGGCTGCTGGTTTGCTGGGGGGGGCGGGGGGGTCAGCCATGGGCCTCACATGAGCGGCAGCAGAGGGGGTAGGTGAGGAGGCCTGCAATCAGTGCATAAGGGAAGAAAAGCTTGAGGAGTAGATTCACTGTGCAATGCCATGCTTGTGCTGTTTTCAGGAGGAGCACAGTCAATGATGGCCTTGCACACAGCAGCACACTTTCAAACGTCCACAGTCATTGTTTGCCTATCGCAATGACAGCGGGAAGTGTAAACGTGGCTGAATTTGGCTAAGCCAAGCTGGCAGTCCCTGCCCTCAGCAGAGGAAAGAAAAGTAAAGACTACGCAAGCCCGGTCCAGCTGCGTGCATAGCTGGCTGTAATTTGGCTAGACTAAGCTGACGGGCCTTTTCCTTAGCAGAAATGTGAGGAAGGGGCTGGGCACATGCACTTCAGCACCCAAAAGCATGAGGCATGTGTGCATGGCTCTTTTAAATCACTTCTCTGCTTGTACAGCACTCTACCACATGCACCCCTGGTACACGATATTTCTCTCGGTCTGTATGTGCTCATTGGAACGTATCTTGTACAGTATGTCCAAATAAAAGCTCGTGGCACCTATCTTGCACAGCCTGTCCCTGCTTATTGGCGCCTTTGGACTTGATTTGGGACTGAAAAACCGGGTTTCCTACTGAGGATTGCAGCCCCATGGGAGTTACAGTAACCTGGTCGCAAACTCGGTCCAGTGACACACACACATGCATGCTTCTGCAAACCTACAAATGAGCACTTTTTTTACCAGACATGGATACAATTTTTGATGCTGTTCAAGCATTTGTCACCAGCGCCTGACAAGCTAGAGTTACAGGCTGTAAATTTTCTTGTAATCTCCTTGGAATCCCCTTAAAAAAGCGGGCATGTGACAGGCACTGCTCACACAGGCACTTCTCTAACAAGCACTGCTTCTGCAAACCTACAAATGAGCACTTTTTTTACCAGACATGGATACAATTTTTGATGCTGTTCAAGCATTTGTCACCAGCGCCTGACAAGCTAGAGTTACAGGCTGTAAATTTTCTTGTAATCTCCTTGGAATCCCCTTAAAAAAGCGGGCATGTGACAGGCACTGCTCACACAGGCACTTCTCTAACAAGCACTGCTTACAAGCGTCCATACGACAGGCACTGTTGTGACAGGCACTGCTCTGACATGCACTTTTTTGACAGGCACTCCTTGGACAGGCACTTCTCTAACAAGCACTGCTCTAACAAGCACTGCTTAAAAGCGTCCACACGACAGGCACTGTTGTGGCAGGCACTGCTCCGACAGGTACTGCTTAAAAGTGGGCAGGCGACGGGCACTGCTTAAAAGCGAGCACGCCACAGGCACTGCTGTGACAGGCACTTCTCTGACAGGCACTGCTTACAAGCGGGCGTGCACCAGTCACTGCTCTGCCAAATTGCTTACAAGCGGGCGTGCACCAGTCACTGCTCTGCCAAATTGCTTGCAAGCGGGCGTGCACCAGTCACTGCTCTGCCAAATTGCTTACAAGCGGGCGTGCACCAGTCACTGCTCTGCCAAATTGCTTACAAGCGGGCGTGCACCAGTCACTGCTCTGCCAAATTGCTTACAAGCGGGCGTGCACCAGTCACTGCTCTGCCAAATTGCTTACAAGCGGGCGTGCACCAGTCACTGCTCTGCCAAATTGCTTGCAAGCGGGCGTGCACCAGTCACTGCTCTGCCAAATTGCTTACAAGCGGGCGTGCACCAGTCACTGCTCTGCCCAATTGCTTACAAGCGGGCGTGCACCAGTCACTGCTCTGCCAAATTGCTTACAAGCGGGCGTGCACCAGTCACTGCTCTGCCAAATTGCTTACAAGCGGGCGTGCACCAGTCACTGCTCTGCCAAATTGCTTACAAGCGGGCGTGCACCAGTCACTGCTCTGCCAAATTGCTTGCAAGCGGGCGTGCACCAGTCACTGCTCTGCCAAATTGCTTACAAGCGGGCGTGCACCAGTCACTGCTCTACCAAATTGCTTACAAGCGGGCGTGCACCAGTCACTGCTCTGCCAAATTGCTTACAAGCGGGCGTGCACCAGTCACTGCTCTGCCAAATTGCTTACAAGCGGGCGTGCACCAGTCACTGCTCTGCCAAATTGCTTACAAGCGGGCGTGCACCAGTCACTGCTCTGCCAAATTGCTTACAAGCGGGCGTGCACCAGTCACTGCTCTGCCAAATTGCTTACAAGCGGGCGTGCACCAGTCACTGCTCTGCCAAATTGCTTACAAGCGGGCGTGCACCAGTCACTGCTCTGCCAAATTGCTTACAAGCGGGCGTGCACCAGTCACTGCTCTGCCAAATTGCTTACAAGCGGGCGTGCACCAGTCACTGCTCTGCCAAATTGCTTGCAAGCGGGCGTGCACCAGTCACTGCTCTGCCAAATTGCTTACAAGCGGGCGTGCACCAGTCACTGCTCTGCCAAATTGCTTACAAGCGGGCGTGCACCAGTCACTGCTCTGCCAAATTGCTTACAAGCGGGCGTGCACCAGTCACTGCTCTGCCAAATTGCTTACAAGCGGGCGTGCACCAGTCACTGCTCTGCCAAATTGCTTGCAAGCGGGCGTGCACCAGTCACTGCTCTGCCAAATTGCTTACAAGCGGGCGTGCACCAGTCACTGCTCTACCAAATTGCTTACAAGCGGGCGTGCACCAGTCACTGCTCTGCCAAATTGCTTACAAGCGGGCGTGCACCAGTCACTGCTCTGCCAAATTGCTTACAAGCGGGCGTGCACCAGTCACTGCTCTGCCAAATTGCTTACAAGCGGGCGTGCACCAGTCACTGCTCTGCCAAATTGCTTACAAGCGGGCGTGCACCAGTCACTGCTCTGCCAAATTGCTTACAAGCGGGCGTGCACCAGTCACTGCTCTGCCAAGTTGCTTACAAGCGGGCGTGCACCAGTCACTGCTCTGCCAAATTGCTTACAAGCGGGCGTGCACCAGTCACTGCTCTGACAGGCACTGCTTAAAATCAGGAATGCGACAGGAACAGGTCTGTGCAAGTGCTTTCTTCATGACCTCCATTTTGGTTATGAACAGGCTAGCAGTCAGACATCTTAATCACAAGCTGTCAGTGAAGGCCTTTCCTCATCTGCAATCTGCAACCTGTAACTTGCGCCAGCGCAGCTCAGAAGGCCAACATCAGGCCTTCTCCGCGCACTGAGGAAGAGTTGTGTGGAGACTGCCTGGTTGCAAGTGCAGTGCATGAGCAAGCCTGCTGTGCAATATGTGCCTGCAAACTGAAGAGTGCAATGCAGGGCAGGTCCTGGGTGGTACGTGGAAACTCACCCTGCTGTACACTCATCTTGCTCAGTGCATGGACGCTCATCCTGCTGTACACTCATCTTGCTAAGTGTGTGGACGCTCATCCTGCTGCACAACCATCTTGCTCAGTGCATGGATGCTCGTCCTGCCTAAAACGGGGATGCTCATCCGGCTGCACACTCATCTTGCTCAGTACGTAGACACTCATCCTGCTGCACACTCATCTCGCTCAATGCATGGATGATCCTGCTTGCATTGTGGATGCTCATCCTGCTGTACACACATCTTGCTTGCATTCTGGATGCTCCTCTCACGGAACGTGTGGGCGCTGCACATATGCACTCACCTTGGGGGGCTTAGGGGGCGTATGCACTCACCTGAGGGCTCATGGACTCACCTTAGGGGACGTGTGGGCGCTGCACATATGCACTCACCTTGGGGGGCTTAGGGGGCGTATGCACTCACCTTAGGGCTCATGCACTCACCTTAGGGGACGTGTGGGCGCTGCACATATGCACTCACCTTAGGAGGCTTAGGGGGCGTATGCACTCACCTTAGGGAACATGTGAGCGCTGCACTTATGCACCTTAGGGAGCACATGCATTCACCTTAGGGGGCACATGCACTCACCTCAGGGGGCTCAGGGGGCGCATGTACTCACCTGAAATAGATTGTGGGTCTTAGGGGTACATGTGGAAGCACTCACCTTAGGGGGCATCGGTGGGCGCTGCAAGGCCACACACAGCGGGGTGGCAGCAGCAGGAGGTGCGGCTACAGGCGCTCTATTGGAGCCTGCACACATCGTGTCAGAGGGGAGGTGTAAATGCAGGAAGATTGGATCAGGAAGGGAATGATCCTCCTGATGAGTGACCAACCCAGTCTCACCCAAGGCCTGGGCCTGAGGTTGGATAGTAGTCGGTGATCTGGTCTGGGAAAGCCAGGTGACATTTAACGTGATACGCGGCTGTTGTGGCATGGAGTCCGGCAAATGCAGGTGGACACCATGTACGGGTGTCATGGCAGTTTCCAGGCAGAAGCAGATGGGCACCATGCACGAGCATCGTAGCAGTGGTGTTGGGGGAAAAGCAGGCGGTACCTCGCCTGGGAGCTGCACATGACACAACTGTGCATCATTCGGGTGCAAAGCTAAAGCTAAAGCGTGACAAGATTGTGTGTCATTGAGGTCCTTATGGCTGTATGACACAGTGCTGCTTCACTCTTATACATTAGCCGTACGTTAGCCATACAGGACACAACGCTGCATCCATTGGAGGACAGCTGTTCCTGACACGATTTTGCACCATTGAGGTGCACGGCTGTGCATAATACAATGCTGCATCGTTTTGGTTGCAGGGCTGCATGCGTCACGATCTTGCGCCGCTTTTGGTGCAAACCAACACAGCATGAAGGGGAGAAAAGAATGCGCAGGAAGTGGGAGTTTGGGAGCTCTTTTTGGGGCCGTCAGGTGATTTGTACGAGCGTCTCAGTGTAAAAGCAGGCAATGGATCACTACAAGAAGGGAAACACCCCAAGCGCAGGCTGTGCCTGGCTCTGTGAAGGCGCAATTTGTGGTCGATGGCTTAGGTGAGTAAGCGGGATGAAGTCCAGGAGCAGTGAGAGCCCCAATTGGGGCTGTGCTTGGCAGACCATGAAGTGTCAGCTCAAACATTTACGGCAAGGACAGTGCTAAGACATATGCATGAAATATGTATGCTAAGACATATTTATGCTAAGATGTATGTATGGTCAAGCAGGGTAATGGAGTGCGAGGGCACTCTAAGGGCGCATGGCGCAACTGAGCGGGTTTGGCATTCCAATCAAGTAAAAATGTGTGGACACATGGGGTGCAAGGCAGAGGCAGGAGCTCCAATGCAAGCTACGCGCGCACAAACACACACAGGGTGCAAGGCAGAGGCAGGAGCTTCAATGCAAGCTGCCTGCGCGCGCGCGCAAACACACACACACACGCACACACACACACACACACACACACACACACACACACACACACACACACACACACAAACACACACAGGGTGCAAGGCAGAGGCAGGAGCTTCAATGCAAGCTACACAACACACACACACAAGAAACACAGGCGCGCATGCACACACGCACACTCACTTCCTTGTGCTGAGAATGGCGAGGTCAAGGGGGGTGAGGGCACTCCCTGAGGAGATTGGAGCCCTGGCGGAGGGGGTGGAGTGACGCATGGCTGTGATTGTGAGTTGGGGGCCGAAGGTCTGGAGGTCATGGGTACTGGAGGAAATCCTATCTGCTGTGATGTTTGCTGTGGATGTGGTTGTTGTGTTGGTGGTGGATGCACTTGCAGTCTAGGTGAAAGGATGGAGAGGGGGGAAATGGGAGGGGTAGCAATCGTAGAGAGGATTGATGAAGGGGGCTGTGAGGGGGAGGGAGAGGGGGGCAGGGTTGGGGGGCGGGGTTGGGCGGCTGGGGTAGATGCTGCGCTCGGCCAGGGGGGCAGGTTGCCTGCAGGAGCAACAAGTGTGTGTGTGTGTGTGTGTGTGTGTGTGTGTGTGTGTGTGTGTGTGTGTGCGCGCGCGCGCGCGTGTGTGTGTGAGCGCGCGCATGTGCAACCGCCATCAAAGCGCCGAGGCTTTGTGTGCCAACCCTTTCAGCATGCGGACAGCGCAGTCAACTTTGCAGTCTCCATCCATTTGAACAAGCACCATAATTATAACAATACACACTCCATCCATTAGGTTGCGTACTGCAGTCCTGCAGGCCCACAGGAACCTACCATAGCCAGGTGCAGCAGGGAAGCGGGGAGGGAGGCCACCAGACAGCAGAGCAGCATGGGGAGAGGGGGTAGATAGCAGGGGTGGGGGGGTGGAGTATGAGGTAGCACCAGTGGGGGGGCGCGGGGAGGGGCTGACGGTACCAGAGAGGCCTGCGGGCCAGCCACCACCTGCGAGGGGAGGCTGGGACGGCAGCGCGCCTGCGGGTGTTGCGTTGTGTTGTGGTGCTGTGTGTGTATGCGTGCATGTGTGTGTTGTGGTGTGTGTGTGTGTGTCCTATGTGTGTGTGTGTTGATGCAGCACAGGGCATATGTGTTATCACCTTGTGTTTCAGGGAGGTGCAGAGGTTTTGCACTGCTTTGCACCTCAAAAAAGGGGTATCTGGTCTGTGCACCACGGCCATGGGGCGCTAATTCGTGTCGAGTATTGCAGGTGCATGCCAGACGAGGTTAAAGTGTCTAGTGGTATTCAACCTCCAGGTCTTAAATCCATGTTTGTAATGCACAAGAGCCTCCTTTTCATGAATTGATGTCGGGAGCATTTTCACTGCCTGCTAATTTTTCTCTCTTCAAACGCACAGGAATGCATGACTCAGTAAATCAGCCGTATAGCCTTCTTCTGTGAATAATCTTGGTGAGGAATTTCTGATTCCACAAACCCTTATTAACTCGGTTGTTCAGCAGGACGTTTTGGAATAGCTACAAGGAATAGCTACAAGTACAAAATCAGCCAGTTGGGAGAATCTTGATGGGCAATGCACATGCAGAAAGCAGTTTGAAATAATCCCAGAGAGCAAAGCACACAGTGAGAGCAAACCCATTAGGAAAATCCTGTTGGGCAATGAACATGCAAGAGCGAACTTAGGCTCTTGCATGGGCATGCTTTCATCTGTTTGAGTCCGTTTGTGCAACCCTTACTTTAAATGTTACTTTCCTAATTAATAATGCCTGAAACTAATTAATAAATACACCCACTAAACTGTTTGGAAGAATACTGGTGGGCAATGTACATACCGGAAGCGAACCTAGGCGCTTGCATGACGCATGCAGCATGAGCATGCCTTTTTCTGGTCGAGTCTGTTTGTGCAACCCATGCAAGCAACAAGCCAGTTGGGAGATTCCTGGTTAGCAATATACATGCTTAAAGCCAACCTAGGCCCTTGCACGAGCACGCTTTCATCTGAGTCTATGCGCCCCATGCACCCAAAAACGAGACCCAAGTCACCTCCGCTTCCTAATAGGTACACCCTGGAAAGAAAGAAAAAAAGGGGAAAAGCCTTCGCCAGCCAAGAGGCCGCATGCATTAAGAAAAGGTTCCCTAACTAACAAGCTTGCAAGTGTCTCACCAATGGCCCAAGTCACCTCCACCTCCTATAGATACAGAGTCAATTAACTCTGTGCTTGCGCTCCTGGCTTGAATCTCCTCAAGCCTTATTCATCTTCAAGCACAGGCTTGTATGTACTTGCCTTTCCTCCCCTCAGAGGCATGTGCATGCGTGTTGCACAACAAAAAATTGCCCAAACCCGTACATCAATCCAAACTTCCCACCCATACCTGTGAGGATGGCGGCAGCAGTGGCGCGAGGTGGGAGCATGTTGCTGATGCTGGTGGAGGGATAGGGCATGCCAGTGCTTAGGGAGCTGGCCATGCTGGGGGCTGGGCTGGGCCCTGGGGAGGTGGGCTTGGCGGAGCTTATCAAGCTGGCAGTACTGACTTCGCCACTGGCTTCCGGCTGCTGCTGCTGCTGCTGCTGCCTCTGTTGGAACTGCTGGTGCTGGTGCAAGTGTTGCTGCTGCTGCACCTGATGGATTTGGCCCTGTTGATCCCCACGGACTTGTACCTCAGCCTCATCTTCCTCCTCCTGCACCGTGCCTATGCTTTGTGCAGCAGGGCCAGCAGGCGATTCCACTACCTGCACATCCCCTGGATCAAGAGTTGGGCTGGCCTGGTCCTCCTTGTCTTGTGTGCTAGGTGATGGTGGCGCTTGTGCATCGCTTGCCTTTTCTGCTGCGGGGGGGCTTTCATCCTCGGCTGTCTTTTCTGCACTGGGTGACTGGTCACTCTCCACTGGTACACCAATGTCTTTGGTGCTACCGGCCAAGCTCTGCTCATTGATGTCACGCGCGCTGTCTGTTTCTTTTAAAGGGGAAACTGGCTTGTCACCATTAGTCAGGGGCTGCTCATGCCCCTTTCCAGATACCTCATCCTTATCCTGCGATTTAATTGCAGTGTCACAGCAATTCAGATGCAAGCGTCCAGGACGCTCCTTAGTTGCAAGCAAGCAAGCACATGCAAGCACATGTCTCGTCCCTTGCATGCAGATAATTTTGCCTAGCAGTCCCGCTGCAGTTTCAATAATCACACCTGGGCACTTTCCACCTTTGCGCTGCCAGCAGGAGGGGCCTGAACAGGACCAAGCCAGTCCTCTTTCACCTGCTTCTTTTGCTGTGGTTCATCCTGCACAGCAAGCAAGGCTTTTTCAGCTTCAACAGTGCCTCAATGCCTGGCTGCTGGTGTGGACTTCGTCTTCAGACGTGCTCTTACATACTTCCCAGTCATCAAATCAAGTCTCACCTTCCACCCCGCAGCTTCCTGTTTCTCCTTCTTCTTTTTCCGCCCACCACCACCAAAGCAACAGCTCATGAATCAGGCGACCAGGGCTTTTAAGAAAGCGGACCAATCATGATGCCCCATTCACATGTTAACGTCACGCGTTGCTTACTTCATATAATTCTGTTATCATAATGAGCGCTGACGAGTGTCTCAAACTCGTGCAGTCAACTCCAACTCTGTTGACTTTTCTACTCTTGCGCACCCTCAAGGGCTCAATAGCATTGCTATGAGATTTTTGTATATGATATGAAACATCGGCTGCCGAGAGCATCAAAGAGAGGTACATGATGAATATCGCGCTTGCAAGGGGGCAGTGGTGCTTACAGTCTGAGTGGTCCACGTTAATAAAGAAAAAAATACAAGCAACATTCTTATCGAAAGGGTAAGAGTCTCTGTGCATCTGTTGTTGTCCATCACGGCTTTGGGGTTTTTGAAAGGACCTCCCCGTTGTACTCTTGGTCCCCTGAGAGAACGTAGCCCTTCCCAACCTGCGGGCACAAGCAAAGCAGCATTGATGGCGTGGAAAGTAAGCGGCGGTGCTCAACCAACCTGTAAATGAGTGAACGCTGTGACCAAAGTAATATACTCTTCCTAACCCTGTTGCCCTGGAGCTTCATGCCAGAAACCCACTAGACCCACACTAGCCTCCTTCTTACCTTCCAATGAAGGAGACTCACGGCTCTTTGAGCCAATGTGTCTCCTTCCCCTTAATTAATGTAGGGAGTGTCCTTCCGTGGTTGTTTCTATTTTTTTCCCAATTAAAAATTGGCTTGATACTGAGTGCAAGGGCAATGAGGATCAGCAGCTGACCAATCAGGGCAAGAGTGTGCCTCTGGCACTGCTTGCAGTGCAGAATGAGTATTTCTTACCTGGCAGTCCTTCAGTTGAGCCTTCTCCTTGATCTGCACATCTGAGCAGATGATCGAATTCTGGATCGTGCACCCATCACCAATTACGATGCCATCTTGTAGCACGCTGTTGATGACCTTAGTGCTCACGCCTAGCCTGCGTATCAGAGTGTAGGCGAGCATGAGCTGGTGAATTTGATTTGAATGAGTTTTTCTTGCATGGCCTGTCACAATTGTTGGCAAGCCAAAATTGCATCATGCTCATGATTTAATGGAGTCGGGATGGTGTGACTGGGACAGCATGCCCCTTGATGTCAGGTTTGCAGTATCTGCCACTTTGCACGCTGTGGCTTGCATCACTTAAACCAACAATATGATATTGAGGAAGCCTGTTCCCGGCTGTTCCCAGCTCCTACCAACAGCCTCCGTAAAGATACAAACACCCCTTGATTCCAAGTGTGGCAAGACTAGACAAACACATCTTGCAGCCTCGAAATGACCGCACCTAGCCTAGCAGTCAAGCATTTTTCCAGCAGACAAGACTGATGGCTCCTTCGTGTGTCATTGTGTAACTTGCATGTCCGCACCTGCACCCCCGGCCCAGCACTGAGCGTTTGATGCTAGCCTTGTCCCCCAGCACGCAGCCCTCCCCTAGCACACAGCCACTCGCCACGCTGGCCTTGGAGCCAATGCTTGTGGAGTGTGGCACAACATTGTCGTGCTGTGGGCTCATGGCATGGCCAGTGAGGTGGAGTGCCACACTGCTGTCCGCTGTCTGCGCATGCACACAACAGCAGCACATGTTGCACAGAAAAAAGCGTTGTGCTGTGGGCTCATGGCATGGCCAGTGAGGTGGAGTGCCACACTGCTGTCCGCTGTCTGCGCATGCACACAACAGCAGCACATATTGCACAGAAAATCAACACATGACAGAAGGTGAGGTGCTTCTCAGGCGAGGCAGGCAGCGCAAATGTCAGCCCCCACTGCAATGCAAGCAAAGGGCCCAAGCTTGGGATCATGATTTCCTGCATTTCCTTTTAATGTATTTTGGAATTTGGTTCCTCTATGCTGGGAGTTGGTTCAGGGGGCTACTCTTCATGACAAGGTCCGGAGCCAGCTGTGTGGGCAGCAGGGCTGCAGCTGGTTATTTGTAAAAGACACTACACAAGCACCGCTGCCAGACATGCACCCTAGCAAGCATGCACCTCCTCAACATGACCTCAGAGCTATTGGATGAACATCATAGTCCAAAAGGCTCATCGGTTCCTGTTCTGGAACACATGGCAGGAAGACATGCTTAGCCAGTCAGAAAGCAAGGATCACAAGCAAACAGATGACCATCATGAAGATGCTAGGCGCCTGGTAGGGAGCTTGGTTGATAGGTTGCTTACACACACCTCTCTGTTGACCTCCCCGTAGCTCACTGCATCTGATGCTCGCGCGCAATAGTTGGAGCCTGGCTGCACGATGTTCACTCGAAAGCAAGCTCCTTGATCAACCTCACTGGCAGGGGTATGGCTCCATTCCATGTAGTCAGCGCCTAAGCAGGGAGCACGCACAGTCTGATTTCATAGGTAGGATAATTCTGTTGGCGGGACAAAAAGGCACACTGTTACAAAGCAAAAAGTCAAAGCAATGTTGTACCATGCGAGCTGCATTCATGAAAAAGCTCAGGACTTTCCCTCCCTGGGACAGTTCATGCTCGCTGCAAGTTGCACTGTCAAGAGTAGCGACCTAAAACATGCTACTTGTACAAGAGCGCTTCTGGCAATGTGCTCGTTCTTCAGCACCATGCACTGCTGCTGCGCACATGCCTCATCACAACCTGTTATTGCTGTGCTCATGCTTCAGCACCAGCCAGTGTTTTGACAACAAGGTTTAAGCACGTACAAAGCTGGCTCATTGACAAGCACGGTGTCACCAATAGGGATCGGCACCTGTTATATAACAAATAACATAACGTTATGTAACGGTATATGATGTTATAGGTCCCTCGAAATACAACAGTGCCAAATCGGGGCAATTTTCGACCCCTGCCCATCCCAAACCTCATATAACATGATAATAGAACCATGGCGGACGTCATGGAAGTGGAGGCCGATTGGATGAAGTTGGATAAGGAGGGCAAGCAGTCCTTCCTGACAGACCGTTGCACACCTGCTTACATCCTGAGCAAGCTCACAAAAGGAGCCCCCAAGAAGTGGGAGAGTGTTTTCAAGGCATTGATTAAGCCAGAGTGTGGGGGCCTGTGTGTGCTGGAGTGCAAGCGATGCAAGGCCAATGTCAGCCCTGGCAACGCATCCCAGGCAGCTCAGCGCCACAAGTGCAAGGCAGAGGCACTAGCAGCAGCAGGCATTCGAAGCAGCAGCCTGACTTCCTGCGCAACTTCTGGCTGTCCAAGGCAAACCAGCAGTTTCCCCTGCTGGCAGTCGCTGCCAACAAGCTACTCTCAGGACACGCAACAACTGCTGCAGCAGAGCGGAACTGGTCAGCATGGGGGCGCACATACACTTGCGCAACCGCTTGAGCATTGAGACAGCTGACAATCTGGTGTATGTGAAGGCAAACATGCCCAAGGAGTGGTACAGCTAGACAGTTGGCTCAGCAGATGGTTCTCAGCATCATGGCAGTTGAGCGGTGTAGTGGGGGATGAACTTGGTGCAATGGTATAGCAGCACAGTGGGCTTCATGCGGCAAACTGCCTACTTGACAGAAATAACGTTATTTTTCAGCTCCTGTGCTCAGATTGGACAGCAGAACTATTTTTTTGACTTGGTAATTTGTAAATTATATACCCACATGCAGGCACCATCCAAATCTGACGGTGAAATTCATTGCCCCAAGGGCGGTTCTGGAGTGCATAACAGGGATTACATCATAAAATATAACGTTATTCTGTTATATGACGGTATATAAACGTTATGAATGTCTCCAAATAACGTTATATGCCGATCCCTAGTCACCAAACATCGCTGCCGGAAAGCCATGAGCATGAAGGCAAGCTTTCACACCCAGCAAGGTGCAGGCAAGCAAGTACCAACCTGGGAGGTTGCTTGAGTGCAAAGCAGTATTATCGCTGCTTTCATCCTCTTGATCTGGGCTTGAAGTGTCCTCCTCTCCTCCTCCATCTGCGGACACTGCATGCGAGTCCCTCTCAGCAGCTGCACCAGGGGAGCCCTACAAAGCATAAGCATTTTATGAAAAAGCAGGTGAGGACGGGGCAAACAGATGAGGATGCAACAAGCTGCCCCACTCGTGGAAAGCCCTACAGGCAGGGTTGTTCAGTGCGACGTTCTGAGATGAAAAATGCTATAAAATTCGTGTAAAATGCGAGTTTGTCGAACTGTTCGATCGCACGTTTGGTCGAGGAGGGGGGTGGCCGGGCCAGGGGTCAGCAGAGCCCATACTAGCTTGCCCAGGCCTTCCATCCCTTGACCTTTCAATTTTAAGCGTTGTTAATGAAGATGAGAGGTCCTGATGAGTTCATGTGCCATAACAGTGGCCTTCAGGTGACCTTCTAGTGGCCTTCAAGTGGACTTTGCAGGCTGCATTTTGCAGAAGGGAGTAAAAGTTCGGCAAACAGCATTTTTAAAATGCAATAAAATGCGTGTAAAGTGCGAGTTTGATAAAGTGCGCCGTTCGTCGCACTGAACAACCCTGCCTACAGGGCACAAGCAGGTGAGAAAGCAGGTGAGAACGGGGCACACATATGAGCATGCAATGACAGGGGACTCACTAAAAGCACAAACAAATAAGAACTTTTCAGCCAATTGAGCAGGCTGTCAACTGCTTGGATAGTGACTGTGTGAGCAGCATATATTTACAACTACGCAAGCAAGGTTGTGCATTAATGGTTTGTAGGACAAGCTAGCACTCCCGTTTCCTGGCATTTGTGGCACGCTCAGTGTTTGTGGGCGATGGCAGTCATTAGCATGCAGCAGCCCACACCTTTTGCCCCAGGGACTGCCGCAGCCTCCGTTGATTTAAAGCTAGATAAGGCAGCACATCTTTCCTGAGGGATGTCAGCTGGGGCTGGGCCACGAGCAGATCCAACACACACCTGCAGGCAGCACATGCAAATCGTCAAAAATGCAGTCATGCATGGTCGTCCCACGTGGCATGCGCTCGCAATTACCAACATGGAAGATTGGGCCACCAACAGTCCTGACAAAGATCAGCAGGAGCCCATCCAATTGAAGGCGTTCATTCAAAGGCGTCTGATCATACCTGTGTTGTTTCATGAATCATCCATTTAAAGGTGCATCCATTTAAAGCAGGGATGTTCAGTTTGAGAGTTTGAGAGTTATAATGCCTAAGATGTGTGCAAAGTTAGAATTCGTCGCATTGTTTGATTGAGAGAACGGTCAAGGATAGGGTGCCCCAGAAGTTCTGCCAGCAAGCCTCTATGAGCTTCTGGCCACCCTTCTAGCCATTCTCAAACTTTCCTTCCATCAGAAAATTGATGTAACAGCAAAAACATGAAGCGGATGGACCATCAGTGGTTCCTTTCGACCTTCAATGGCCTCAAAAGGACTATGGCAGCTGAAATTGTCATGTGCAGTGTTAAGTGCGATGAATGGCAAAACCAAGATGCAAAAAAATAAGTGTTTGAATTTCAATTTGATGAAGTACGAGCGAGGTTCGTCAAACTGAACGTCCCTGATCCAAAGGCATCTGAACATACACGCGTCGTCTTGACGATTGCTTTACTTGTTACAATCATGCTGCAGAACAACAAGCTGGGGCAGGGCGATTGACAGATTCAACTGAGACATGCAGTTCCCTGCACAGATGCATGCTCACAGACAGGTAGCTTATATGCATCTTTGGAAACAAATTGCTTGCTGAGAAAGAGCATGAGCTTCCTACCCAGCCGCAGACTGTGCCCAGATGCAAGCAATTGCACCTTCGTAGGGTCGTCCAATCCATATGCTTGTTGGTATCAAGAAATGGCATAGATTTAAAATTTTTGGAGAAGCCCCAGTCATGGGGCGTAATCCCCCATCTCCTGTTTCCGAGTGAAGTTCACTCCTCGCTGACAGAGCCAAGCCAGCAAACCCCCATGAACTTCAGCTAGCCTCCCAAACAAACTTGCCAGGCAGCTCTGCAGCACATGGGGCAAGCTGTAACTAGTTTTTGCGGTAGGGAGCATTCCTCAAGGACAAATGGGAAATAGGGATAGGCACTTCTTGGACTGGGCCAGACGGCCAAACCCTGGCCTGAAACTTGACATGCAGGCCAAGCGAAAAGATTTTCCAGGGCCATCGAGTTTTGTGACCTGGAATGCAGCAAGCAAACTTGCAGGGTACAAAAGAATGCTGACAGCCAGAAGAAGCTAGCCTGCAGCAAAAAGAAGCTCACTCGCCTCTCCCAACCGGGCCCCCAAAACAGCTCAAAGAGACACACCTCCACTTCTCACCAGCATACTCATGATGTGTGTGTGTGTACTTGCAGGGCCGATGGTTAACCCGGTCAAGGCTCTGCAGTCCTCCAGCGGGTTAGGATAGCTTGTTGCTGAGTCAATGGATTTCTAGAACTCCAGTTGCGATAAAATGTCGTGATTCACATTATCAAAGAAAATGCGGACTTTGCATTGCAAATTTGGAGTGAAGGCATGGAAATTTGCTGAAGCAATGATGAGCGGAACATGCACCCTTGCCCTGGTATGAGGATAAGTGAGTTTCAGGTGCAGGGCCTGCGGCTATAGGTGAACGAGCGAGTGGCAGATGAAAGGGGCAGCTTGCAAGCATTCAATACCCCGAATGGACAGATCAAACCTTTAAAAGTCTTCAAAGAAAATGCTGCCAGTAATGCATGGCTGCTGTGTGCTGTCATGGATGCGCTCCACCAAGTGCCTTACACCTATAGGCTCATGCTTGTATGTATCTTAGCCGCGTGCTCCTGCCAGCGCAGGCTTAGTGATTCCAGAGTGTTTTGGGTGTAGGCCAGAATGTACTTCATGGTGCACCAGCCTGACCTTGCCCATTTTGTCTTGGAATCGTGTGTAGAACTGTACACAACACAAGCACTTTGGATGAGCAAAGCCACACACTTATGTCTTGCATTTGTGGAAGGCATCACCTAAACATCAGCAAGCAAAACTTGGCTTGTGGCATTGCCCGCTTTTTTGTTTTGGTCGTCCTTAGCTTGCTGGCTAAGACCAGGTCGTGTCCTACCCCTTGGTTTTTAGCGTTGGCAATGCCTTAATGCCTATCACCACACCGTCTGTAACGGGTATATATGGCTAGCAATAGCCATCCGTGACATCCCGGGCTCTGCCTTTTCATAAATGTTACACCATCAGCGGCTGCCGGTTCCTCCCCATTGTAACCATTATAATGCATGCATGCTCATACAAGGCATGGTCTGCAGCAGGAAGGGTCGGCTGTTGTCCCAGGCACTGCACCTCTATCTTATCTCTATGTCAGGAAGGGATGGCTTTGCTGGATTTCCAGCGTCGCTCGCAATGCTCCCAATACTTGCCAGCACTGGATACACGCCAAGTACAGAGAATATACTTGGAATTGGCCGGATCCCTGCATCCTTGCAACCTGGCAACATTGGCCAGGCCTATTGACACCACAAATAAAAAAGAGCAAAACCTCACCGCCCTTTAAAATTTATTTTCACATACATTTCTTTCCATGAATTCTGCTGCTACTCAACATCCCCACCTGTTCATGATATACAGCTGTGCATTGGTGAGGTTGGAAGCGACGGTTATGGAGCCATGGCGCTTGACCACACTGAGGGGCACTTTGAGGTCCCTCAATGCCTCAGGGCTGGAAGCATAGAAGAGCAGGTGTTCTTGGCGGGGGTCCAGGCCTACGTAGTCCACATTCTGTAGGCATGGGCAGTGAGAAGGATTTATAAATAGGAGGTTTACCAAAGTTGTCATGTAAGGATATGAGGTCCAAAAGCTGTAGGCATGATCAGATAGCGAGGAGGGCCCAATGGAAGCTGCAGGCCCTTTTCAGAACCTGTTCTCCTCACTGGGAGCAGGTACGTGGCCTGTGACCGGACTTTTCTATTAGCTTCCTTGCTTTCTCCCTTGGTATCCTCATAGTTTTGAAGTGTGGCTCATGGCATAATAAAGAGGCCCTTTAGGACTGCTACATGTAGGGTTGGCCAGGTCCACGTAATCAAGTGTACCACGGTGGCATGTTTCAAAAAGGACGAGGGCCTCCTGTTAAAATGACTGACTGCTAGCCTTGTTCACGTTTACAGGGCAGTTGGTAGTGGATGTTCAGCATTTATGCAAGGATCCAAGATGCATAGAAACTGACCCTAGCAACGTGACAACGTGACTCCTGCCTGTCTTTTTCCGGTTGCATTGTGAAGCACATGAGGGACATAGTACCTCCACAGCAAAGAGACAGTGACAGTATGACCCCTGCCTGGTCATACCTTCGGAGCCTTTCCTGGCTTTGATTCAGAGGACGGTGACACCTTGCGCTTGTACAATGCCATCGTGACCAGGGCAGAGCTCAGCTGGTGGGTGGCCACGAGCACATCAATCTGCACGTCTGCGTGGGCAGGAAACAGGTGCTAGTTTGAGGAAGCAGCAGGCAAAAGGTTTGGAAGCCTGAGGCTGTTTTTCAGCAGGGCATCCAGAAAATCCAAGGGTCCTTCCAAAGGTTCACAAACAAGGGAGGACTCCATGGACATGCGTGTTCACTTGTTACCTCCTAGGATGTTTGCCATGCGCAGCACAACAGCAGCAAGGACACAGGCATGCTGTGCCGTGCACACACAAGCATGCCGTACTGTGCATACTCAACAGCTGGACGGATGCATAGAAGCGTCCAAAAAGAGTTGCTGCACACTCCTACGGCAGTTCAACAGGAAATTGGCGAAGATTTGAAAACACTTCATTTCATCATGAGGCAGGGAGGTAAGTATGGAATGTTGGAATCCAAACACAACAGCGTCAGCAACCTTGAAAGCCGTGCCACACAGTGCCAGGAACCTACCTGTAATTAAATCACCAGAGATGACAACACATGTGGGAGTGGTGACCCGTGGAGCTACTGTTCTTAGTGCATCAGCTGTACCATACTCCTCAGGGACGCAAACCACCTGGCACAGCATCCAGGATGATGTGGTTAGAAGCCGCTGCGAGAATCCTTTTAAGTCAAGAGGCCAAGAGCAAAAAGCAATGGCGATACATGGCTCTGAAGTCAGCATAGGGGTGTTCCTGTGCCTAGTATTTTAATACACATGGAAAATTCTATGATAAAAGCCCTCTGTGACCCCTCACAAACGCCACAGCAAAGGCAGTACTTGACCCAATTTACACTCCAGTGCGCTTGTACTCTTATCAAAACACTACAAGGGTAAAGCATCGAAAAGTACAGGCGCAGCCTGCCTGTGACCTTGGAAGCAAAGGGAGCAGCTGAGTATCAGTCCTTCAAAAACAGTCATGCAAATGCTCTACCTTCATAACGCATGGTGCCCTCTCTTCAGCAGAACTACAACAAGCCGCTGCTGCCACATTTCAATGCTTTCTGTGGATTGAGCATTACTTCGATGAACAAACCTCTCTATGCACAATTTTTCATGGCTGGAGATGGTTGATTGCGTACAGCTTCCATGTGTCAATGCAGAGTGGAAATGTATAAGTAAGTAAAATTGCTTTCTGGGATACAGCATTCACTCTGGATTGTGTTACACCCTTGGGAACCACACGCATGATGTAAATGATAAGGAAGAAAGCTGTGGAAAGCTTTGCAACATGGAAATAGGAATAGTTGGGTCAAGTGCCAAGGTCAATGAAAGGCTTGGGAGCAAACCATTTTTAAGCGCATGCTCTGATGATCATAATACCAGGCAAATGGAATTTTCAGGGGGGGAGTAGCATCAATTATGCACATCCGTGTACCAATGCTGTCATGATTAAATGCATGTCCACATTTTTTGTGGACATTTCATCCAGCAGCATCAAATGCATCATCTTAAAAAGAACGAAACGTTGGCTCACCTCACAGACCAAATCCTTCTCAGCGTACTCATGATGGACCCAGGCCTGCACACTTGCTGCAGCCCTTTCCCCAGCCACTACCTGCATCAAAACATGCAACGAATGTAGGGTGGGGTATGCATGGGTGTTTTAACTCGGGCAGCCACTTCAGCTTGCACATGGAACCAGCTTTACCACGATCGCATGCTTCAGCCCAGCCTTGTGAAGTGACTTCAAAGGATAAGACACCAGTGCTCTGTTGGACACTGGGAGCAAGGCCTTGGCAGTGCCACAAGTCAAGGGGAACAAAGTTTTATCCTCCCCGCCTGCGAGGACTATCGCCTGAGGAACGACCATTGTTTAATAATGATAATTAACCGTTAATGTTTCAGTGTGTTTTTCTTGGCTGGTGCTGAGGATCATGTGTATCAGAGCACTGCATGCCTTGAACAGTAGAGATTTTGATTACGTTTGAGGAAAACTAGATGTGGATATATGAACGCTGAACGCTAAGAGCATATGTTGAATGCAGCATATGTAGAACATTTCATGTCTCTGTAGTGCGGCAAGTCCCTGCTAGGCTGCTGTCTTTACAACTAAGGTCAAGCTAAGGCCAAACCAAAACATCCAAAGGCACCCCTTCTTTCCACTTGTTTCCCAGAAAGAAACATGGAACAGTCTAAGTCCAAATCCGGTCATTTGGCATGGGAACCGAGCGTAGAGTTCAAGCACAAGAGAGACAGCCAAGGTGGATCCTTGGAACCATCACACCTGCAGTCAGAGCCGAGTTCTTCCAACCTCCGAGGCCTAGTGTCGGTGCCCAACAGTATGAAGAGTAGGCCCAGCCTCATGAGCCAGCTGAGCACAGAGTCTGCTTTTCCAATGGTAAGTGAACGGAATGCCTCCTGGTCCTGGTTCTTGCTGAATTCCAAGGTATGCATGTCATGTCTGTATGTACGCAACATGCAGCAATGGGAAAACAATGAATGGCAGGTGTATGTCATGGGTGCAGGGACCACAAACAACCAGCTTCACGGAGGAGGATATCTACACCGCATGGAAGGTGCTGTGCCCTCAAGGTAGGAGTGCGCGCGCATTGAGTTTCATTGCTTGCGAAAATTACGGCAATCAGCAGTGCACACTCATATAGCACCTCGCCAGAGTGCTTGTGCATGTTTTTAGTTATGTCATACAGTGCTTGTGAGGTCAATGGAAAGGTGCCTGCATCTGTGCACCAATACTCTGAGCTGTGGTGTTGTAGAGCCACTTTGCTTGCAGAGAGGTTGGATCCGCTGAGTGGGAGAGTGCATCCTTTGGAAGTATTCGTTGGATGCGCCCTTTGGAAGGGCCCTTCAAAAGTATAGTTTGCAGTCTGAGTTGACGTGAGCTAATTCAGGTGAAATCCCTCGTGCCCTTCTGTGTCAAAGGTGTGTCCTGAAGAGGGCAAAGGTTTCTGGTTATGTCAGATGGGTGAACCTAATTCGCAAGTTCCTCCACAGGGCAGGGAGCTGATTGTGTGTCCAAGAGCCACTCTGGATAGCCGGAAATAGAAACCTGGGTCTTCAAAATAATCGCAAGGAGCTGGGTGTCCGTCGTGCCCAAAAGCCATTCTCTGGACTGCTGTAGTAGAAGCCTGGGTCTTCGAGATCAGTGCAAGAAAGGAGCTGAGTGTCTGTTATGTTCAAAAGCCATTTTGTGGACTGCTGTAGTGGAAGCCTGGGTCTTCGAGATCAATGCAAGAAAGGAGCTGAGTGTCTGTCATGCCCAAAAGCCATTCTCTGGACTGCTGTAGTAGAAGCCTGGGTCTTCAAGATCAATGCAAGAAAGGAGCTGAGTGTCTGTTATGTTCAAAAGCCATTCTCTGGACTGCTGTAGTATAAGCCTGGGTCTTCAAGATCAATGCAATTTATACCTTCACAGGGCTTGAGCAGAGCGTCATGTCCAAGAGCCAAGTCCTGGAAAGCTTGCGCTCGTTCTTCCCCTACATGACTGCACGAGAAGTGAAGGACCTCGTGGGGCCAGGCAACCTGAGCACCGACAAGCTGAGGAACCTGTTGTTTCACCCTGATGTGCCGGTGCGTGATGGAGGGCACAGGGTATTGGGGAATCGGAGAGCTTCCGCTGAGGCTTCAAGAGAAAGCTTCATGCAGGATGAGCTGGCTGCTGCCGCCAGGAGGAGTGTTTGTTACTCTGCCTAGTTCAAAGGAAGGACTGGCTTGCTAGATGTGGCATGGAAATTGCTGAAAGCCCGCTTCATAATTTCCATTTGTGCATGCAAGGCAATCCTTGTGGAATTAGCGAGCTGACTTACATGAGGTCATGCAAATGTTGAAGCCATCCAAGGGCTGCCTACTTCCGCAGTGTTGGACATGGCGCCACCTTGGTCCGATCAGCGCCCCTGCTCATGGGCATGTACAGCCTTTTGGGTGGCATCTCAGGCCCACCCTTGCCTTCGGAGTGCCTCAGTGCCTTTAGAGTGTCTCAGTGCCACCTCGAGCCCAGCTTCGCATTCAGGCTGCCTCAGGGCCTCCATAGTGTCTCGGTGCCACCTCAGGCCTAGCTTCGCATTCAGGCTGCCTCAGGGCCTCTTTAGTGTCTCAGTTCCACCTCAGGCCTAAGGTGCCTCGTGCCTTTATAGTGTCACTCCGTCATTTCAGGCCCAACATTGCCTTCATGCAGGAGTTTGATTCAAACGTGGAGGCCTTCAGGATTGTAGACCCTCACGGGACAGGCTACATGGATGGGCAAAGCCTGGCACGCCTGGTCTTGCAGCTGCCAGGGATTGGCTATGTGAGTCCAAGCAACAAAGGGATGGGCCTAGGCAAGCCAGGGGTCAGCTGCGCAACCTACGCAAGTCTAGGCAAGTCAGAAAATGGTCTGGGCAGACCCTGGGTGAGTTTGTTCGAGCCAGAAGGTTTGGTCTGCGCTCAAATGGGATGGGCTGTGTGAGCTTAGGCAGCGCAGGGATGAGCCTACAGGCAAATGCCAGAGAATGGTCTAGGCAGCCCATGGAGGAATTTGTGCCAACCAGGGTATGGATTATGCTGAACAGACATCAGAGAATGGTCTAGGCAGCCCATGGAAGAATTTGTGCAAGCCAGGGTTTGGTCTACGCTATGCAGGCATTGGCTATGTGAGTCTAGACAACACGCAACATGCATCAACCTGGCTCTTATCTTGTTGTGTTTGGCTACATGCTGTCGAGCGGCCGTGCAACTTCACTAGCTCGTATGGCTTAGAAGCAAAATAACGTGACCAATTTGATGATGCAGAGCTCTGTTGAAAGGCTGAATTTTTAAAGATGTGTGCATGTGGCCTTGCTTCCCATCATCGAGACTTGGGAGTAGCCAAAGTTTGCTGTTGTTGCAGCCGTAGATCTGCTGGTGTTCAAGTTTTGCTGAAGGACAACCCTTGGCTGTGAAGCAGCATGCCGATATTTTGCTTGTGCCTACCTGCCTGGGGAAACACTGCATTTGCAGATTGATGAAGATGACATGAAGGCCATCATGGCTGTAGCTGACCCTGATCAGGATGGCAGAATATCTTTGAAGGTGTGATGGGGTAATGGGGGTGTATGAGCAGAGCATGCCCTTAAATCCTTGAGGCCCATTGTTGGGCCTCGGCAGTCCTGATGTTGCATACCCTGCATCCGATGTGGATTGCACTGTTGTTTGTTTGAAAGTTTTTTACATTAGGCATTTCACCTCCAATGCCATGCTTGGGTTGCATGCAGGTTTGACCCTGAGCAGCTGTCATAAAATTTGGGCTTCTGGCTTCAAGCTTTTAAACAAACAGCCCTCAACATCCGGAAACAGCATGCTTGCATGCGCGCATACACACAAACACACATATACACACACATGCATACATACTCACATACACACAGTGTTTTTAACACACACACACACACACACACACACACATACACACACAATTTTAGTGCAGTTCACAATGAAAGGTGTTTGTCCCTGTGTCAACCAAAGCAATGTACTAGCACATACAAAAGGAATTGCGAGAACCCACATGCAAGGCAGGGGTGCTCTTCTAGGACTGGAGGTGCATGGCTCAATTCTCATTCTGATGAGGGAAATGAGGTTTCTTACATTGCCAGGAGTGAGTGAAAAGGACTTGGCTGTCCAAAACAAGTTGGAAACAGGCTTTGCTAGCACAAGACCTGAATCATGGTTTGGGAAGAGAATTTTTTTCAGACACTCCTTAAGCATCCAAAGCAGCAGCAACGCAGGAGGAATTGTCCTAGAAAAGGGATGGGCATTTAATGTTTCCTTGTTTTCTCGTTTTCAAATTCTCGCGACGCATAAACCTGCATAATTATTGCCAACCAGCTTGCTAATATTTTCTCAGGGTTCACAACACAATCTTAATAAATCATTCAAGGGGTTTTCTTTCCATTTTTGTTTGACCTCAGTAGTCCTCTGCCAGCCATCTTATTACCTCAGGTGTTTACACCCTGCACAGGATTTCTCCACAATTGGTAGCTGGCTGCCTGAAGAGATAGATCCAGATTCGCCGAACTGCTTGCTGGTAAGTGTGCATCTATTTCCCCCAACTGCTTGCAATTGCATAGAAAGTTGTGTGTACATGTTTGAAGGCAGCTGCATGCATAAGACATGCTGCATTCAGCATGCAATGGTCAAATATTAGGAACGTGCTCAAGGGCTCTTCAACGTGGTGCCAGCATTAAAAATGCCTTCCCCGCACCCCTGCCAGCATTTTTGGAAGATGGAAGGGAAGATAGCATGGTCCAAAGTCTCTATTGGGAAGAGTTTGTTAGGCTTTGAGACTTCATACTGCATGGTGGATAATAAATTGCACATTGCATGGGCAATAAAAGACCGCACAATGTAAGAAGGCAAGGAGGTTAGGTGATGCGCAGGGATTACAACATGTTTAAGGAAGCTGCCATATGTACCATGTGTCATTTGTTACGTCCTAGATTTGTGCATGAGTACATTATGACTTGAAAATGGACGTATCAGCAAGCAGCAGTTCTCACCGTAAGCCTTATTTCCAAATTCCTGCAGGGCCAAGATAAGCCATACTCAATGCGCTTATAATGTGCTGCATCCAGCCTTGTAGCACCGTACCTTGCTTCGTGGGCAACTTGTTGAATGTGTTTGCAGTGAGGAAGATGCAATCAATTAATTGCCATTCGCCAAGAAGCGGCTTGAGGCCTCTGAGCAGCAGCACCGTGACCTCTGTCAGCATCTTTCAAGGGACTCGGCTCAAGTTACCCTCCATACCATTTTGTTAGGTGTGGGCGGGGTCATCCAACCCCCCCGCACTTTGGAGCCCTTTAAAGAGCTGGGCCTTGACATACAGCCATCAATCTTGCTCTGAAGCTTCATACTCAAGGTGTCCAGTACGCTTATAAACCCCGTTAGCACCAGACACGCTCTTGAGTAGACTTCTTTCGACTCTCATCACAAAGATCAAGCACAGGGTACTGCTAGTCATCCTCCCGATCCCCATTGTTTTTTTCTTCTGCTCTTGGTGGAGAGGATACATGGTGCCTCGGGCTACCTGCCTCCTCTTTTCCTTAATTGATGTGGGGATTGTTTTCACTGCCTACGTAGATATTCCTTTTTTCTTGCCAGCCCTTACCATACTTACTTCCCCCTGTATCCATTACAAGCTCAGCCGCTATGTACTTTAATGTATTTTTCTTTTTCTGTACCAGCCAATGCATAATTTTTTCACAAATTTTGACACCCTCAGAAGGAGCCTCCAGCCAAAACAACTGACTGCAAGCCTGTTCAGAAAAAGGAAAAAGTTCACAAAGAAAAGAGTGTTATGTCTGATAATTTGTTGTTGTTATGATTCATGGGAGCAAACATAACAAAGGATTATACATGACGAGTGGAAGACAGGCCTGAAACCGTCTGGGAAGGGGCACTGGAGAATGGAAGAAGACCAGAGAACAAGGAAGCATGTTCAGCCGGGGAGAGCAGACTTGGGGGCAAGTGCACTTGAACATGGCATGCTGCTCACCCTACATCATCTTGGGTATCACAAAATTGTGACCATTTATTCATGTACTTTTTTCCACGAACAGGGTTACAGGGAAAAAGAAGGCCTCCAGTCAAAACGACTGACTGCTACCCTGTTCATAAAAAAGAAGAAGTTCATGTGAAAGAAGGACAAATCTTGTTGTTTTGATTCATGAGAGACATCACACAAGTAGGAGAAATAAAATCATCCATAAAGCTTGCTCAACTTTCAAAGTATGGTCATTGGTTACAATGGGGTTTGACCTTCAGCCAGGTAGTTTGGCTGCTCGGCCTACTCAACTGTTCCAACTGCACAAAAAATATCCATGAGATCGGAAATAAAACGATTAGCCTCATTAGTTTGCTTCTACAAGAAATGAAAAATATCCTCAGAGCTAGCTTGAGAATAGTATAGAGTGCCTGATTCGTCCAGAAAAATTCTAAGAGAAGAGGGGAAGTCAGAAAATAACTGTGCATAAGTTCTTCAAAGAGGACACAAAGAAAAAGGAAAAGCTACGTAGGCAGAGATAACTCTCCCTACTTCAATTAAGGAAAGAGAGACACATTGGCTCAAAGAGCCGTGAGTCTCCCTCACCAGAAGATGAGAGGGGAGTAAATGTGGACCGGGTGGGTTTCTGGCAGCACGCTGCTCCAGGGCACCAGTGTTATGATGAGTGTTTTTATTTTCAATGGCACGTCTGGTAGAGGTAAGTTTGTGCGCAAATTGTACAGAATGGGCATGGAATTTTCTAGCAAGTGTTTCAGATCTCTGTGAGTCAATCCCTAATTTTTGAATTGATCAAGGGTATGGGCAGTGTAGAAAGTCCCACCTACAACCAGGAGGATAAGGTGGATTGTAATCTCTGCACCTTGGAGTTGTTTGCAAAGATCACTGTTGTTGATTGGAGGCCTCTAGTTGGACATCAGACCCGGTACCTTCACAGTATTTGACTTCTATCCAACAAGCTTGTTAACACTAGGCGTGCTATTGAAAACAAGAATACTTCTTGCAGCCAGGTTATGGAGCCGGGCGCTTCCAATAACCCTCCAGATCCCCATTAGGGTCTTCTTTTTGTAGCTTCGTGGTGGAGGGGACTCACGGCTCTTCTGAGCCAATGTGTCTCCTTTTCCTTAATTGATGTAGGGAGAGTTTCCTCTGCCTACTAGGCACTACGTAGTACGTAGTTTTTCTTTTTCTTTTCTTTTCTTTCTATCAAGTAAATATGGTTGTTTTGGATATTCAATCCTTGGGTACCTAGCCAGGGATGTGCTACTCCTCAACTCTCTCAGAGGCAGGCTGCTACTCCCCATACTGCGCAATAACCGGTGTGAGGATGGAGTGGGTGGTCTGTTTGGGTTAGTTGGGTGAGTGACCAAGATCACATCAGGGCGGCTGGAGCTGCGTCTGGTTTGATTAGAAATGATGGGTTTGAAGAGGTAGGAAGGCACAGCACGATTAGAGACTTGCAGGTCGTGCTGGGCCAAACGGTTTGTGTTGCTCGCATCCAACTGCACAAAATTGGCCCCATAAGAGCCTTCACTGACCAGTTTCAAAATTATTCTGCAAGCAATATCGTGACGCTCAATTACCATGTTACGCATGATGGGGCATTGGCAGCCAGATAGAACATGGAGAGCGCTATCCATGTGATGGCAATCAGGTAGGGGCATGTAAGGCTAGCGGATCTTTTATATCGGAATGCATATTTCTGATTGTAGAGGGTGCCTATACGGTATTGGAAGACGGTGCGTTTCATTCAAGTTGAGGGACTGGGCATGTTCCAAAAGGCATTGCTCATGCTTTTGTTTACATGAGATATCAAGCTCTGGTAATAAGTGTAGTAGGCTGTCTTCCGGACAGCATAGCCCAGCTTGTGCTTAGCATGCATATGGGATTTCAGAGCATTTGTAAGGTCTGGGAGGTGCCTTAAACGAGGAGAAGAAGGGTGGGATTTAGATGGCCTAGAATCTGTCTCTTCCCGAGCCATCCAGGTTGTAATGCGGAAGGGTTTTCCTCCTGGGCCAGCGCTAGGGATACCAGTATCAGTCAGGTTACCATCTTTGAGGGAAGCCTGGTATCTTGCAACCTGATCTGCGCATTCATTCCCAGCTATTCCAGCATGACACTTGACCTTGTAGAAAAAGATGTGATCTTGAGAGGCTCGGGCAAGGTTTGAGATCCTCTTCAGAACGTCTCCTTGCACGTGATGTCTACGCTTCTCTGGGTACAGGATTTGCTTTCTGTGGCAACATGTGTGCAATCATGAGTGAGCGCAGCAGCAACGACAGCCATCTCAGCTCTTCCTATGGTTTTGGTAATACCAGCGCCGTTAGGCTCAACTAGATTGTGAGCCTCTCATCTCGTGACGAGATTGTGAGTCACTCATAGGATGGTACATGCCTGCCCCTATAACTGTCTTGCTGTCCTGAACCTGGCAGCTGCCGTCTGTGTAGGCCCATGCCTTCCAATCTGCAATTTTAAGCTGCAGGTTTGGATTGGACTGAAAAAAATATGGGCAGTTATGTCTACGGCTGGTCTACTGGGGACCTTGGCAATATGTTTCTTGAAAAGAAAAAGAAAAGAAAAACTAGGTAGGCAGAGGAAACTCTCCCTACATCAATTAAGGAAAAGGAGGCGTAAGTTGAGCATCACCCCTACACAAATTATTCATACCTCAACACAACATACTGCTAACCCTACTGTCGTGACGCCCACTAAACAGGAGTCACCAGCTGAAGGGCCACCCAGCAAGCGCACACGCTCGATAACGAAACACACCTCCACACCCATGTCTCAACCCCTTAGCCAGAACTATTGAGGAGCAAATACCAGTCAAAGCACTTTTAACTACATCCCAACACAGCCCAGCTCCCCATGCACAACAGACACTGGCCAGACAAGCAAAACCCGCAACCCTCCTACCTGTCCAAACACTCCACACAGCCTAGATACACAAATTAATAACTACAAAAACAAGAAGAAAAAATTACTTCACATAGAGACAGAGCTCACCCCCCCTGTCATCAACCCCATCAGCTCGCTAGGCCAAGCCTCTGAGGTCTGGGAGCATAGGAAAACCTCTGTCCAAAAGCTCACAAAAGCAAAGACAGCTAGCCATGCCATCAATGTCATATATAATCATGACTTAGACATAACCCATATAGATGGTTGGAGAAACTGCACGGTTGATAAAAGACGGAATGAGAATTATAATCCAACACCAAGTGCAATACCACACCCATTTTGCCCCAATGATTATAGAAAAGTGGGCCCTGCCTTTTTTCAAGAAAGCTGGCCTTCAGCCTGCAACTACCTCAACTGCTGCTCGCACTGATATTGAATGCGCATGCTGCCAAATATGCAATTACCACGGCGGTTATGAACCTATTAACTCTGAACCTCCATACCTCGATATGTATATTTGTGATGTTTGCCAAAGAACGTACCACTGGAAATGCATGAAAGAACTAGGTTGCTACATTGATGGGCAAAGACAAGAGATAGATGAAGCTGACACGTGGGCTTGTCCCGCCTGTGCAGGTCTTGACACTGCACAGAAGATTGACAGAGAATGTCAGTCCAAAAAATAGCTCATTAGGGTCACTTGGTTACCCTCCTGGGAGCCTGAGGAAACTAAAGAAATTTGGCCTGATTTCAACAGCGCTTCCGTGAATTTGAAGCCAGGCAGAGCGAACCTGACCTCTCCCGACCCACAGCAGACTCTGCCCTCTTTAACCTTGAAAGACAAGGTTTTGAAAAGCCTTATGCTATTAACACCTGGCAACAGAAACTTGACACAGAACTACGCAACAAAATCACCTTTGATATTCACCCCACCAATCCACAAGTTGACATTCAATCCACTGGTTGTTGTGAATTTTGGCTGCATGTCGTTGACCTTGTTAAGTACAAAGTTGACCCAAACCCTAATCAAACACCGCTAGACACTGAATCAAACAGCCCCCAACCTCGTGCCCCACCTCCCCTTATCCTCCCAGAAATCTACAAATCATGCATGGCCTGCATTTACAACACACAAGGTAAATGTGTGGGGATGATAACCCCTAGCCGATTTCAAATTCTTTACAAGGCTTTCTATAGGGCCAAGCTTGCCGGCTCACATGAAACTATAACACCTGCTCCTACTAGCTTTGCATCTGAGCTGCAGGGGCTCCTTGCTCACAAGACTATGCTAGAAAACAAGTATGCCAGCAAAAAGATTAAAGACTCCTTCTCGCGAGCCCTGCCAACCCTCATCCACACTGCCCTAAAAGAATGGGCCCTGGTAACTCAAGAAAAAATGGCCTCCCCGCTGGACAACAACCCACAATACCAACACTACTGGAGCACTGATCCCCGAGACACTCTCTTTGGTGCCCATCATAACTCCCTCTCATCCAGATATTCCGGTTTTTCTGTCTGCCACCCCATTTACACCAAAGAAGCTATGACTCAGGCCTTACGCCATGCTATCTACTCAGCCATTCTCAACACAGAGGCCACTGCTACTTTCATGTTCCTCCCTGTATGGGGACAACACATGATAACTATCTCCTATTCCAAACTCATCACTGCCTATCCACATCTCTGTTGTGAACTTGGAACTATCGCTCGTACTACCCTTTGCTACAACAATCCACAATCCTCCATCAACCAGGAAATACCCCTTTCTCAGCACACCTGGGACCTACAAATTATTGCAGTCTGGAACACAGATGCAAGGATTCATCTAAACAACCATAACCCAGCTTGGCTACAAGGCCTGGCTTCGGCTGTACCAGAAGTTAACTGGAAGCAGCGCAGTATAGGCACCCATTCTACTCTCAATACAATGCATGCTGATATGCCTGGATTCAATAAATGCCAACGCCTCCCCTCTGACAAACAACAAATATCTAGATATCTTACCTCTCCACACATAGGGAATCAGGAAAAACTTTTTGTACCTAACCAATCTAGTCCAACCCTCAAGCTCAAAGTCCCTGACTGGAGAACATGGGCCTACACTGATGGTATTTGTCAAATCCAGAATGGCAAACAAGAAATTGGAGCAAACGTCTACTGCCCTCTCACTGACAGCAGAAGTTTTGTCGAGCCCAACGGTGCTGGAATTACCAACACCATATGTCGAGCTGAATTAGCAGCAATCGCTGCTGCCATCATGCAATCTTATTCACACATTGCTTCAGACAGTCTTACCTCTCTTCATCAAATACGTAAACAGCTTATTTACCCTGAGAAGCACAAACAACATATTCAAGGGGATGTTCTTAAAATCATATCTTCTCTCATTAGCAACTCACAAACCAATATTTGTGTTTTTACAAAGTAAAATCTCATGCTGGCATTGCTGGTAACGAGTGTGCAGATGCTATAGCTAAATATCAAGCAAGCCAAGCCAATAATAACGTGGCTGATACTGGGATCCCTTGCGCAGGCCCTAGCGGAAATCCTTTCTCTCACTTATTTTGGTTTGCCAAGGAGGAAAAAAATGAACACAATGCTGAGACACCCACAGCTCCTGCTCCCAATCCTAAAATCACCTACCTCCCCAATCTTCAAAAATGCTCTCAAGTCTCACATGCATACAAAACACAGACTTGGATATGCCAACCCCAAAACAGGCTACTACTCTTACTATCAGAGCTTATTACCTCATGTTAACAACAAAGTCAGCAACGCCTTTAGAAACATGTCTTGTATATCCACACCTATGAAGCGCACCATTTTACAATATCGCACTGGCACCCTCTATAACCAAAAACATGCAGTTCGCTTTAAGAGGTCCACTGACCCACTATGCCCTCTCCCAGGCTGTCATCAATTAGACAGTGCACTCCACATGCTTTCAGGCTGCCAACATCATATCATCTCCAGCATGAAAACTGAACGCCACAATGTTGCTGGAAGAATGATCATCAAAGCTCTTAGCAAAAGCCTTTTGGGGGCAGGCTTGGTTAACATGGACATAGGGAGTGGTGATAGGTTGGCGCAGCACAACCTTCAAATCCCTGCACATGCATCAAACAGAATTATACCCCCTTACCTCTTTCCAAGAAAATTTTCTAAGAGATCTAGACTCACATCCAGTCCTCCTGATGCTATACTGATTACTCCCTATAAAGCCAAACCCACTCCTTCTTCTCCTTCTTCCACTCGCTCACACCATGCGTTACGCAGCAGACACAACCCAACACAGAGGATCACACGAGCCAACCGCGTGAGACAGCCCCACCAACTTCATGTAGACCAGCGACATGTGCACTTGATTGAAATTAAGTACTGTGAAGACACGAGGCCTGGACAACAGTTAGAGGCGGCACAGCGGCAGCATACAGACCTCAGCAAACTCATTAGTGCTAAAGTTGTGACTCTCCACACTATCCTTCTGGGTGTTGGTGGGACCTGCTATACTGATCATACCTTGAACCAGTTTAAACAACTTGGACTGGACCATCAACGGGCCCATAAACTTGCTCAAAAACTCCATGCCCATTCGGTTCAGTATGCCCATAAGCTTGTTACCACTAGACGTGCTATGGAAAATGATGTTTCTCACAGCCAGGTTCTGGAGCCGGGTACTTCCAGTAATCCTCCAGATCCCCATTAGCTTTTCTTCTTTGTAGCTTTGTGGTGGAGGAGGCTCACGGCTCTTTTGAGCCAATGTGTCTCCTTTTCCTTAATTGATGTAGGGAGAGTTTCCTCTGCCTACGTAGTTTTCTTTTCTTTCGAGGCACATTGGCTCAGAAGAGTCGTGAGTCCCCTCCACCACGAAGCTACAAAAAGAAGACCCGCATGGGGATCTGGAGGGTTATTGGAAGCACCCGGCTCCATAACCTGGCTGTAAGAAGTATCCTTGCTTTCAATTGCACGCCTAGTGGTAACAAGCTTGTTGGCACGCATGACAGAATGGGCATGAAGTTTGCGAGCAAGTTGATTGACGCGTTGGTGGTCAAGTCCCAGTTGTTTAAACTGGTTAAGGGTGTGCTTTGTGTAGCAGGTCTCACCAACACCCAAAAGGATGGTGTGAAGAGTCACAACTTATATGTTTATTGTCTAGGGGAAGCTTTTTGCATTTCCTTGTCCCGAGCATCACTCCATCATATCATATCATGATGCCTTATATTCTGGATGGGGTTATTAACGTTATTGATCATCCACTTGGCCTCTGAAAAGTCTTTGGCTAGATCCTGAAGCCAGGTACGTTTCTGATTATTCAAGTGATCTTTTGCAGCCATATTCCAGACTGCAGTGATTTGTAAATCCCAGGTATGCTGGGGGAGGACAGTTTCCTGGCTGGCCCAGGAGTGGGGTTTGTCATAAATAAGTCAGCTTCTCGGAATGGTCCCAAGCTTATAGCAAAGGTGTGGGTAAGCATTGAGGAGTTCTGAGTAGGAATTGATAACCGTATGCCTGCCACTTGCTGGCAGGAGCACGAAGGTGGATATAGCCTCTGTGTTAAGGACAGCAGAGTAGATAGCATGCCGTAATGTTAGTTACATAACCTTCTGATCATAGATGGGATGGCAGATAGACATCCCAGAAAACCTGGAGGAGAGATAATTGTAGTGGGCACCAAACAAAAATGTCGCGGGGATCAGAGCTCCAGTAGTGATGGTAACGAGCGTTTTAGTCCAAGGGAGAGGCCATTTTCTCTTGGGTGACATATGCCCATTCTTGGAAAGTGGAGTGAGTGTGAGGTGGGAGGGTCCGTGAGAAAGAATCTTTAATCTTTTTGCTTTGATATTTGTCTTCCAATTTGACCTTGCGGGCTAGGAGCCCCAGTATCTCAGATGCAATGCTTGCTGGTGGGGGGCAGATGCCATCATGCTGACCTTCTGCTTTGTACCTGTGAAATGCTTTGAAAGGGACGTTAAATCGTTGAGGGGGTACTACCAATGATTACATGGTAGTAATCATTCCGATGCATTTGCCATCTGTATTATAGACACAAGCCACTCTTGATTTGTAGATTTCAGGGAGGGTGAGGATGGGTGGGATAGATGGTGTGGGGATTTCAAGTGTTTCATCTGCTGGGAAATGATTGGAGGATGAGATAGAGCCCGCACCTCTCAAGGTCACATCCTTTTCTATATAAGGTCAAATCTCACACTGGGATAGCTGGGAATGAATGCGCAGATAGAATTGCTAAATACCTGGCTAGCATCAAAGATAACACTCTGACCAATACCGGTATTCCTAACGCTGGCCCAGGCAGCAACCCCTTCTACTATATTTCTTGGCTGGCTCTGGAAGAGGCAAGACCGAGTACATCTGAACCTTCCTCCCCCATTCCCAATCTAGTATATTTCCCAGACCTCAAGGATGCTTTAAAATCCAATATGCATACTAAACACAGGCTTGGATGTGCAGATTGCAAGACAGGCTATTACACTTACTACCAGAGCTTGCTACCTCATACAAATAAGGGCATTAGCAATGCCTTCTGGAACATGAACTGTATCACAACCCGAATGAAACGTACAATCTTCCAATACCGCACAGGCACCCTCTATAACCAAAAACATGCGGTACGCTTCAAAATATCCTCTAGCCTTGTATGCCCCCTCCCAGAATGTCATCATATGGATAGCGCCCTCCACGTTCTCTCAGGTTTTCAATGCCCCACCATACGTAACATGTTGACTGAGCGTCACAACATTGCTAGCAGAATGGTTTTGAAAGTGGTCAGCGAAGGCTCTTATGGGTCAAACCTCTTACAAATGGATGTAGGCAGCGCAGACCGTCTGGCTCAGCATGACCTGCACATCACTCGACAAATCTCTAACCGCCTTATACCTCCCTACCCCTTTAACCCCAGCATTCCTGATCAAGATAGACGCCCCTCCAGCTGCCCTGATGCTATCTTGGTCACTCCTTGACTTGCTAACTTAAATAAACCACCTACCCCCCCCCTCACACCGCCGGTACTCCGCAGTATGAGGCATAATGAAGTAGTAAGAAGCAGCGCAACTTCAGCCAGGCAAATTCATGAATTGAACATCCAAACTGCTATATCCACTATAGAAATTAAATACTGCGAAGATACGAGGCCTGGTGCCCAGCTAGAAGCCTCACAGCAACGACGCAGTGAACTGTGCAAACAACTTCAAGGCGCTGAGATCTCCCGTGTGGGTGGAACTATCTATACTGCCCATACCCTGGATCAATTAAAAAAACTAGGGATTGACCCGCAAAGGTCTACCAAGCTTGCACGAAAGCTCTATGCCCACTCTGTACAATACGCGCAAAAAGTTACCTCTACCAGACGTGCCATTGAAATCAAGAATACCCATCATAACTCTGGTGCACTGGGACTGCATGCTTCCAGAACCCACCAGAACCACACTAGCTTCCCTTATACCCTGCGGTGAGGGAGACTCACGGCTCTTTGAGCCAATGTGTCCCCTTTTCCACAATTGATGTAGGGAGTATTCTCACTGCCTATGTGGTTTTTTCTTTTCTTTCTATGGGCATGGGCTTCCAGTTTTCTGATTTCCACTTGGGAGTTATCCAGGGGGATCCTGTAGTTGATGCCATCCAGGCTAGCTAGTGTGCCTATGGAGTAGGACACATGTGTCGTCTTTCATCTGAATGCCAAGTCTTTCATCTGAAGCCTTTGAGCATAACCAGGCTGATGTTTTAGGGTTAGCCAAGTTCGTGTTTGCATGCCTGTAATCTTGTGAAAGAGCTTCTTGCATTGCTGTTTATATTGGATGGCAGGCTGAGAAACTAACGCAGCCAAAAGGGTGTCTTAGTTGGCCATTTGGCCATGCTACATGTTTAGAGGTGTTTAGAGAAGGTGTTTAGAGAAGTGATTTGTGATGCAATGCTACGGCGTGTAGCATGCTCGCTGGGCAGGGCTGCAGGCAAATTACGAGGCTGATGGACAAAGCGTGATTCCTGCCAGCAGTGCTGGAGTCGGCGTGACTCTTTGCCAAGCTTTGGCTGTGCCACTTGGGCTTATGCAGTTCTGTGTGAATTCTCAACTTGCGATGCTGCTGCTGCTGCTGCTGCCTCCTCCAAGGACTTGAAGGCTTTAGCCTTGCATGGACATATCCACCAGGGCTGCTACTAGTTTACACCGGTCAATACTCAAACAAAAGACTATAAAGGTGTTACTACGAGTCTCAGCTGTGTGAAACGCAGGGGTCAATCACAACTGCATAACCGATTCAACCAACTTGCAGCAGTTTCTCGTTGCAGCACACTCTGGGTGTGACATGGACTGGTTTGGTTGCAGGCACCTTTTCTGCTTCAGCTCAGCTGCCCCTTACTTGTCTGCCATTCACCATGTACAGTCTTTTCATATATTTTCCTTTATGAATCAAAACAACAAGCTGTATCCTTTTTTAACATGAACTTCTTTTTTATGAACAGGCTAGCAGTAAGTCGTTTTGCTAGCAGTCGCACTTCTTGACTGAAGGCCTTATCCTTGTAAACCTTGTTAACCTTGTAAGTCGTTTTGACTGGAGGCCTTCTTTTTCCCTGAAACCCTATCCCTGTAACCCTACTAGGCTAAAGAAAAAAAGAACAAGAAAAAGAAAAGTCTACGCAGTCTCGAGGCCGCGTGCATTAAGGGAAGAACCCCTAACAAAAGTTAGAGGCCTCACCAAGAGGCCCTCCACCTAAACTAGCCAAAACTAGCCTATAAGAGAGCAAGAAGCAAAACTAATGGGGATCCGGGGGATTGGCCGCCATGCCCCTGAGCGCTCGGACTCTCCTCCTTCCATCCTCAGCCGTTGCCGCGCGCCCAGCAAACCCTCCCCTCCCAGATGCTCCCTGAAAACAAAGTGCATGTCTAGTGTTAATGATGGTGGATAATCTTTGGATGGCATGGTCACTGAGTTGGGAAGCTAGTGATTTAGCTTTTTGTTTGGTCAATCCCAGATTTATGAGAGGTGTAATTGTATATTTGTTATAAATCGTGCCACCAACACCAATTAAGATGATGTGTAAAGTCACTTTATTATTCCTGTTTGGGTTTCTTAAGCTGCGTGTTTTAAGTCTGTTAATGATGTGGGAATGTTGAGTTTGTGCACGCTCCAAGGTGCTGACAGGATTAGTGTCGGAGCAGAATTTAAGTTCGACAAGGTGAATGTCTCTATCTTGTGGTGGGATCTTGGTAGGATCAAGGTGGGCTTGTCTGCCTGGGATGTATCGCACAAATAGAGCATCAGGGCGGCTTGTATGCCGTACAGGTGAGGCAGCACCATTTGGGAAAACCCAGTCTGGAATGGCTCGAGAGGTGTTTTCAGGGACTTGTATGTTTTGATCCATAAGTCTGTCATGATTGCAGCCATCCATGCTAATGAGGGATGAGCCGTAACGGCCTTTGCTGAGGGCTTCTACACAGAGACTAAGGGCCGCATGGTGTCTGTTGGTGTGCATCCCACTCATTGTTGGGTTGGTACACCTAAGTTAGGCTTAGGTGTACCTCGTGCTATTCAAGCAAAATTGGTATGGTTACAGGCACGTTTTTGCTTCAGCTAAGCTGCTCTTGTTGGCAGGTACAGCTTTGTTCCTATCCTATTCCATCAAACACCAGACCGCAACAAACATAATATGTTACCTTTTCTTTCCAGTCAAAGTTTTGTAGGTGAGCAATTTTTGGTTAGGTCTGGTTGCAGGACTCAGCGTCTGTGCTCATGCGGATGTAGTAATGTGACCTAACCATGTCTTCTCTGCCTATCCCTGCACAAGTAGGGCAAATTTTTTTCTTGTTCGGTTTTATTCACTCATTAGGCTGAGCAGCCAAACTGACTGGCTGAAGGCTGAATTCCATTGCAAACCTTATAATGTGACCTAACCTTTGTCCGGTAGGACTGAGTAACAGGCTTTTTTTTTAGATACCCTACAAAGAGAGGAGACATGCACGCCAGGCCTGGCTGCATGCGAGAAGGAAAGGCCCTGAGGCAGAAATAAGGACAGAGCCCTTGTACTTGTGCCAGCTACTGGTTCTCTTGCTGATTTGTTGGACACCGCCCCTGGACTCACTTTTGCCTGTACAACTAATCCCTCCTTCACTTCTTGCGGTGGAGGGAACTCATGGCTCTTTTGAGCCAATGTATCTCCTTTTCCTTCATTGATGTAGGGAGAGTTTCTCTGCCTACGTAGCTTTTCTTTCTTCCTCCTTGTCTGCCTCACATCCACCTTACCGACCCAGGTTTCTGCAAAATGCCATGAGCGCAAATGAATCAACATTTACTCAAAGAAACATAATAGCCTTGATGGAAAAACACAGCAGCAGTCCTCCACATTGCAAAAAAGCATGTGTGATAAGCATGCACATCCAGAAAGAAACATTTACATCCACCCTCTAGTCCCCAAAACCCTTGCCCTAGCGTTATTCCAGCCGGTATAGGGAAAAACGATGTTTAGGTTGCAATGGGTCATCCTCAAACAGAACAGTAACCAACACCGAAACAGAAAGCAATGCGTCATGATACCTTAAACCTAAAAAGCAAGTGAAAATGAGTATGGGAGCGAGCCATGCTTTCCTGCAGCTTGAGTTTTTTGAGTTCAGATAAAACAAGAGAACCAGAGGGATTATCTTCTCAAGACAGCTATGCCTTTATTTCCTGCCCTTCTTGGAGTAGGCAGGGTCTTTCCTGATCCGCACATTCTTGGGAGTCACCTGGGAGTGTTTAAGTGCACAAATGCGCACATGTGAGTGGCATGCACCTTAAGTTGGAATGAAACTGCAGACATGCTGCAGATGCAACAGCAAGTTACACACGCTTCCACTGTAGTGACTGACAGCAGTGGTTTCACTGTACCAGGTAATCACGAGCAAACAAACCAAAAACAACATGCTTTAACTATGTAGGGATGATTGTAAGTTGCTTACGCACCTGTGTAACAGGAATGTTCTTGCAATCTTAAATCAGATCACTGTTTTGCATTTACAAACCCCAATGCTTGATGGAGTAGGAGAGTTCACTAAAAGTGTCATTTCAATGCCCCTTGCAGGTCATGCAAGCACATGTCATTCATCTAGAATTAGCGCAGATGTGTTTAAAGATGGAACAAAGGTGGTGGTGGTGTGGAGTTCGCCTTGCTGGACCCCTTCGCTTGCTTGCTTATGCAACTATCATCTTGCATGCAATGCGGAAGCAAAAACGCAGCCTTGCATTTCAGGCCCCGCACAATACTGCGACTTGTCTTATTGTCATCATCATCATCTTGCAAACAACAAGGCAGCACAAGGTGCAGGGGCCTTTTGCATTCCAAGCCTGAAACAACGTTTTGGTCTGTCTTGCCACACTTCAGTTATGGTCACACCGCTTGATGGCATTGTGGTGCACAGCACGCTTGCCACACTTCAGATATGGTCAGGGTTGCACGCTACAGCAGTAGCCAGGCTACGCTACGGCAGTAGCACTTGTTCAACAATATACAACTTCTAAGCATGTAAGGCAAATCCATCCCTAAGCTCATGATCATTGCATCTGCAGCCTCTGCTGTCAGTCTGAAATTTTTGAGAAAGTGAGGGTGCCATTTGGCATGCTACGGTGGCTGGCTACGGCTATGCTACTCTACTCTACAATCTTGCCACAGTAGCACAGTAGCGTGCAGCCTTGATCATGGTCACACCGCTTAATGGCATTGTGGTGCACAGCACGCTTGCCACACTGATGGCAAATAGAACGCCAGTTATTGCAGAGGGTGTACGCTATTATGGAATCCCATGGGGATGCTCTCTACTCTGTGAGCCCCATGTCATGAGGCCGTCAGTTCTAGATTCATACTCGTGAGGTTAACTAGGCATAGGTAGCCTGCATGAGAATGTGTCTAGGAATCACTAGGCCAACTCTCCGTCCCCAATCACCAAGCTATTCAATGCTCTCAGTGAGCCAGCCCTTCCCCCTCTGTCAAAAAGTTGGTGCTGCACCAGGTACCCACAAACCAGCACCTACCTCCACCATCTCATCTTCGTTGATGTACTCCAAGGCATCATCCAAGCTCAAATTGCGGGGCTCATTCAAGCCAGCCTGCAAGCAAGAATGTATTACAAATAGTTGGGTCGCCAAACAGTTGAGACGGCAAGGTGACATCAGGAAGAAGTTGGCACACTGCCAAAAACAGGGCTTCCATCGCCAAACCAATGAGTCTTCAACTGGTTGTGCAAGAAATTACTTTCTCGTTTCCCAAGCACCAAATCCTCATGCCTTTCAAGTGAAATCCACACCAGTTTTCCTAGCCACACACCCATGCCAGCCCCTCTTGCTTGACCTTCAACCAACACACACAAACTCCAAGAAACAGAGGTTTGTCATGCATGCACACGGAAATGACCCATGTTTGCAGGTCTCGCCATCAAACTGACATGTGCAAGTCACGACTTCTGTACTTCACCCCAATTTGTTGCTTTGCGCACCATCTTATCACTACCCGCTGCCCACATGTTCAGCGGTCTTCCCCCCACACGGGCAGGCAAGTCTTGAGATTTGTTTCCCTTTGACAAGCAGCTTTGCGCACCTTCTTGTCACTGCCTGCTGCTCGCATGTTGGTCAGGGCCTTGGTCTTGCATACATTGATCTTCATGTCTCCTGCTTTGACATGCTGACCCACACACTGTCCCTCATAAACCTGCAGTGTGTGCGTATGTATGTGTGTGTTGCATGAGGCGTGCAGAAATGGGAACCATGTTCTGTCAGATGCATGGCGCAGAGGGCATGCCAGCAAGAGGGTGCACTCACTATCGGGCGCTAGTATGCGTTGAAGCAGGCAGCTGCCCTTTTCTTATTGAGCACCAGTCAAAATGACTTGCATCTGTCTCCTGCTGCTGTCACCTCTAGAAGCCTCTTTTGGCTGCAGCCTGTGGCACTTTCAGAAACCGAAGAGACTCGCGACCTTAATGCACCAGCGCTTTCTTAATTGAAATTTTCAAATATGCAGCAACAGGACTCAAAACGACTTGAAGGACTCAAAGCCTGGCAGGACTCTTTCTGCAGCAGATTTGAGTCCAGAGCTAGGTGCTGCTGTTGGGTTGTACATGCCCCCGTCCTGCAGCTGATGTGGGCAGCTGAGTAGCCTGCTTTCCTAGCCAAACAAACCTCTGTTCAAACAGCCTTATTCTGAAAGTGGATTGCAACATGATCCCATCCACCGAATTTATTGTGTTTCATAATTGCGTACCGATTACGCACACATCTCAGACCATCTATCTATCTATCTATTTTTTATTTTACACACGGAGCACTCACTTTGTACTCCTTTGAATTACAGTCATTGAAGCACTCCGCGTGGCAGAAACAATTGCTGATGCGGATCAAAAACGCATGATGGTCAAGATGCAGAAGCCTGTCAAAGGCGAATCATACCAGCTCCACAGCCCTTCCCCAGCTCCCCACACACCTGGTCCCCTGGTCGGATGAACATGGTGCCCTTGTCTTGCGCGCTCTCAAGAGCATAGGCAGTGACTTGTCCGGTCTCATGAGCTACGATCGAGCCTTGCTCACGCATCAAGATGGTGCCAGCCTAAATGTAGCAGGCAAGGCGTAGACCGACATCAGATAAGCGAAATGCATGGCAAATGCATACACATGTAGTCGGTCAATACTCAACCCATATGAGATTCGACAGAGCCTCGCCTGCGCGCCGCGATGGTGCCAGAACGAACACTACAAAACACAGTGTGATGTAAAATCCAGCACACTGTTCTTGGAACACGGGCTCGGCTGGGCTGGAACATGCAAACGAACATGCATGAACACAGCATGCACGCCCGGAGTTGAACGATGTCAGCATATTGCAGCCCCCTGAGAGGGTTCCTTTGAATTGCCATTGGGATGCATGCCCCAGCTGGGCTGCCACATGCAGCCATACACGCACGAGCGGGCAGCATGTGCGCCCACTGTCGCACGCCTGCATGTTGCAACCCACCTGAGGTCCGTATTCCAAGAACAGCGTGTTGAGCTGGCCCAGGCCACGGGTCGCGGTGAGCAGGTTGTTGCGCAGACCAACGAGGCCGCGGGTGGCGATGCGGAACTTGAGGGTGGTCGTGCCACCCTCGCTGGGGGGGCTCATGTCCAGCATTTCGCCTGCAGGAGGGGCACCACCACATGGGGCAGCATGGACAAACGTGGATTTATGTCTCAGTTGGGCATGCATGGAGCAGTCACACAGAAGTGTGTGCGCGCGTGTCTGCACCCATTCGTGCATGCATGTGTGTGTACGTGTGCGTGTGAGTGGGTAATAGGGGAGGAATGTATTCATGCAGTACCATGCAAGGTCCACAGGCATGCCTCGAAGGGCGGCGCAAAAACGAGTTCCCGGCGCATACGTGCTTGAAATTGAGAAGGTGTGTACATGCTGAGAAGTAACACCGTGCATGGAGTGCACAGCTTTGTACCTTGTGCACACATGCTTGAGTGACTGACGCAGGTCTGACACGCTCATGAGTGGTAGCGAATGCATGTAGTGCGCAGCTTGGTGCCTCGTGCACACATGCTTGAGTGACAGATCATAAATGCTCAGGAGTTTCACGATGTGAACATGCTCAAAAGTGACACAGTGCTTAGAGCAGCGTGGCAATCCAATGCAATGCGGTCATGCATTTGCAAGGACTGGAAAACAAGTGCTGAAGCACACTTTTTTGCAGGCGCTCAGTGCAGGGCTCAAAAGCAAGTGCATAGCACACTTTTTTTGCAGGCGCTCAGGGGTGCTCTCAGGACCGGTCAGGAGACGATGTTGTTTTGAATCACAGCATGAGCATCATGGGAAAGATGAAAAGTGATGTGTCTGTGCATCTTCCCGGTGCGCTTGAGAGCCCCTGCCACAACTGCTTTCCATCTGTGATGCTTCATTTCTAAGCGTCAAAGAAGCAGCAAACCACTGCATGCTGACCAAGCTTTGCACACTTCCTTGCAAACATGCTAACTGCCAACGAGCTGCTCACTGCTCGGCACCCTTCAGCTACCCAACACACCACCGCTTCCAAGCTGCAGCAGAGGACAAGTGGTCACACAAAGGCACAAGAGCCCAAGCCCCCTTCCAGTGCTTTAAAAGGACATCACAGGATAAGTGCTTTCAGTTGTCCACATTATTTGGGAGGGCATGACAGGATGCGTAAGGGCACTGCAGAATTTCCACGTACATGAGCATGACATCACAGGGTGCCCATCTAGCCAGGATCTTATCCACGTATTGCATGTGGTATAACAGATCCAGATTCATCACACTGCCGGCGAACCCACAAAGCCACAGATCATCACACCGCCAGCAGATCCATGACAAGATAGAAAGAGGGAAAAAGGGCTGCGCCAGCCAAGAAGGCGGAGTGCATGACAGCGGCCTTCCACCCACGCAGAGCCTCCAGTTGCTCCATGAGTGCTTTCATTCATGACTCAGGCGTGCACTGGACAAACAGCTGCACCACGGCACCCTGCTTTCCTTGTATATGTTATGTTTCACATACACATACACGAATGCCCCACACGTCGATCCAGGCCGGTTGCTCGGTGACATTGAGAGGGATGGTGCACTGGGAGAGAAATGACATGATGTGCCCCTGTATGCTTCACCTCATGTACAGGAGGTGATGTGCAATGATGCACAGCTGCAAAGCTGCGACATCATGATGTCAACACTGCACACTCAAAGGTTCCATTCTTGCCCCACACCCATTATTTCTGCTGCACAACCGCTTTGATCCTGTTTCGAGTGAGCCTGCCCCCCTGCCACTCACCCTTGCGCTGAGCAAACAGCTCCACCACGGCGCCAACGTATTGCTCAGGCACCTCCACGTATGCCTCTTCAAAGGGCTCATACTTCTTGCCATCAGGGCCGTCTTGCAAGATGACCTGCAGCCCGGGCCAGGATAACATGATGCCTTAGTTTGGGTATCCAAGTCCACACATGACGGGGACAAAGTCAGAGCAATAAACCCTCACACCATCACTTCTCACGCTCAAGGTCACCCCATTGTGACCATTGTCACCATATCCGGTGCTGGCTGCTAAGTGCAGACGCTGTTGTAGCTCAACCAGTGTGCATACTAATGCTCAACTCCTGGCGCCGGGGTGCAACACTCACACACACATGTCGCCTGGGACAGTGTGTGCACATGCAAGCAACACGAGGCTGCCCATACAGTGTTGCTTAAATGCTGCCTCAAGTTGAAAGCGCCAATTCCAATGACTTGAGGTGTGTGCAGCACCGAGGTGCGAGCATCAAGGAACTCAGCAACCAAGCAGCTTCTGTCACGAGAGCCTTGGGGGGAGAAGACAACTCACACCCATATGCGAAAACCCACCTACATCCACAACCCAGCACCACCCATAGCGCACCTTGGGGGGGCCAATCTCAAACTCAAAGCCCTCACGACGCATGTTCTCGATAAGGATGCCTGCAAAACAATTCAAAACATTTCTCTTTTTGCGTGGCCCATCAGTGCTGCAAACGTGCTGTGATAATGAAACATGCATACGGGGATCCGAGCATCAGAGCCTTTATTGACTGCCTCCAATCACCATCTCCAAGATGTGCAAAAAAGCAAGTTTGTTCTCATACCACAAGTAGTACCAAAAAGTAGGTCAATTGCCTGCACATTAAGTTGCCTGAAGCAATAGCTCATTCACAAGCACCATCATGGGTAGGTTGCAATCAAGAAGGTCTGCACGGTGCAGCAAAACTGCTCATGCTCCCGGTGCAGCTACCTAGTCCTGCTGCAAAACCTCCTGCAACTTAAGCTCTACGCTCCATACGAAATCCACCTCCTGTTGCTGCCCCTGTACTGCCCTATACTACAAGCCCTAACACACATTTCCCCTACCCAAGTGCATCATGCCGCGCCCGCTGACCACAAAGCTATCTGCGCTCTCCCCAGCCTCCACTCTCAGTGCCAGGTTGCGCTCCAGCTCCTTGTCTAATCGATCCTGTGAGGGAGTGCATGCAGGGGCAGGAGGGCCAAGAGAAGATGAGCCTGCAATACCCTTTGGTTGACAATGATTGACAACGTTGGCACGATGGACTGTCAGCACGATGAGGAGCGAGAACCATCTTGCCGTGGACAACATTATGGTTGCCTTTTTCAAACAGCTTTGCAGATCTCATGTCATTGCATGTGTTAAGATCAATCCAGAGCCAGGCGTGCACGGCATCCTACACCTTGCATGCGTCAAGATCAAAGTTTGGGGGGCTTGAGGGACGCAAGCCAGCCTGCTAGAGCAAGTAAGATGCTGCCTTAGAACATATGCAGTCACATCCTCTCCCGCACGCAAAGCTGCAGCAGCCCAACCCACCTTCAGGTTGCGTGTGGTCACATACTTGCCCTCCTTGCCGGCAAAAGGTGAGGTGTTGATCATGAAGACCATGCTCACAGTGGGCTCCTCCACCTGCAGAAAGACAGTGGGGGCCTCATCAAGATGGAGGTGCAATCTTTGGCACAGTGGGCTCTCCCACCTGCAGAAAGACAGTGGGGGTCTCATCAAGATGGAGGTGCAATCTTTGGCACAGTGGGTTCTCCCACCTGCAGGAAGACAATGGGGGCCTCATCAAGATGGAGGTGCAATCTTTGGCACAGTGGGTTCTCCCACCTGCAGAAAGACTATGGGTACTTCATTAAGATGGAGGTGCAATCTTTGGTACAGTGGGCTCTCCCACCTGCAAAAAGACAAAGGGTGCCTCAGCGAGAGGGGTGCAATATATGCTATACTTCCGGGCTAGGCAGCAAGCTGCCCATGCTCATGCGGCTGGCCACGTGTTTGCTAAACATAGAGATTTGGAAAGAGCTCAAGCACCAGTTTCCTGAACATTGCTAACACCTGCCATTGCGGATGGCAGTGAAGGAACTGTTGTTCAGGGAGCTCATGCAAATGTACTTTCTTCCTGAACTGAAATTCTTACACAGATGCGCAGTCAGCTGCACAGGTGCATGCACTCACGCACCTGGATGCAGCTTGGACCCATGAGAACTTAGAAAAAGCAAGCAGCACGCGCGAGGCAAGCAGAGGCCCACCTTGATCGTATCCAAAGCCACAGGCGCCTCCTTGGCACAGATGGTCTCACCAATCTTCACATCCTGCAGTGTGCACATTGTACCAGAGCACCCTTTTGCACTGACTCTGCAAGCTCCATGCTTTTCAGTGTGCCCTCACAGGCTTGAGTGAGGAGCGTTAGCTCTGACGTGGCAGCCCTTACTGCAGAGATGTGCAGTGCTTTCAGGCAAAACACCTTGCGCCTCATTGAAATTCTTGAATTTCATGCACTACATGCAAGGCTCAAAGCACTGGCTTTCACATCACATCATAGGTACTAGCTCAAAAGAAGCCGAGCATGGTGATGGCAAGGTGGCATCAACCTGTTGACCACCAACCTGTTGATGGCACCTTGTCATCATCATGCTCGGTTTCTCTCAGCTAGTATCTATGATGTGATGTTAAAGCTAGTGCTTTAAGTTAAGTTGAGTGTTGATCTTGGAAGAGGGTTTGGAAAAGGACGGGGGGGGGTTGGAGTGCCTGCTATTCAAATTCTGTTTTGGGTGTCTCTGGTGTATTAAAGCTGCTAGTGCGAGAGGACCCAAGCAGGTCACAGCATATGCTACGTGTGTGATCTTACATCCTTAACATCATCTTCAACCAAAAGCTGTGGGGAGCACATGGCAAATACACACAAGTGCACCCACAGGCATGCGCGGCACACACACGCGCGCATGCACATTCAGACACACACGCATACACACGTGCTCACGCCTTGTTGATCTGCAGTTAATACTTGTACAGGGTTTGCAGGGATGTAAAATGATGATAAACATGAACTTCTGTAGGATTGGTAGCAAATATTGCATGCCTCTCCAGGCACAAGTCAGCAGGGTGCATTCCTTTTGTGTAGATGGTTTTTTTTTTTACATCAAACTATATCAATAAGAGAAGAAGAACATCAAAACCTTCATACGAAATGCATGGCTTTTGTGGTGGCACACACACACATGCATGCGCGCGCACACACACACACACACACACACACCGACAGCCAAGAAAATGGCCTTCAGTTCAGCAATCTGCCCTGGGACCAAAAGATTTCCTGCCATGAATGCATACAACCAAACCAGAGAAGGCAAGTCACAGCACTCCTAAGAGACAGACACTTTCAGATGATGTTCTCTCCTGCCCCACCCTTCCTCTCTCCCTCACCTGAATCCCGCTGACCGCCACGATGTCCCCGGATGGGACCTCCTCCATGGACACCTTGTTGAATTGATCGTATGCGTACAGCTCCACCACCTTTGACATGCGAGTCTTGGCTCCCTCGCCTTCCACCACGGAGCACACTGCCACCTGCATGTGCGTGAAGTGCCTGATGAGTGCCTGACTGATTGATCTGAAAACTGACCCATGCCTGCCACCTACAGATGCAGGAGCAGTAGGAGCACATCAGCATTTACAGTACGAGCAAACCATGTAAGCATCCGGATAGAAGCAACGAGGAGAATGGTCCTCCAAGGCTGATCAGTACGCCTGCGGGCGCATGCAGCCAGGCAAGTTCACGGCCAAACCTTGCGCACAAACTCTATTGCTACGGATTGAAAATCCTAGTATTCTTCGCGGGACTCTGGGTTTGCATACTGCAAGGTGTGCCTTCCACTTGCTATCATCGAAAGTAGGAGGCGCACACCATGCAGCACAGACAACCTCTTGTTCTTGCAGAGTATCTGCCTTTGTGTGAGCACAGCTACAGAGGAAGCTGCCTACCGACTTACTACAGGCGAGCCACTGTGTATGCTGCGCCTTGAGTTGTTGCACCCTGTCACCCAGATTCAAGGATTCAGCGCGCGGCATTATACAATGGCCCCTTCGAGCATCGTCAACAAGTCAGCGCGTGTGCAGATGTGTACGAATGCAACTACTCTCCAGCTACCTGATGTTCAGTTGTTTGCTTTCAACCCGTTCACCTGCTGGCCCTTCTTGATGGTCCCGTTCATGACTCGACCGACAGCAATGCGGCCCAAGAAGTTGTCGTACTCCACGCTGGCAACCTGAGCACACCCAGGGCATGCAAGCGAGCACGTCAGGAAACTGCTGTGCACCAAGTTGGCAATCAGGCGCATCATGGCCAAGCAGTCAGATCAAATAAAGCCAATGAATGACTCAGCGCAGGCTGTAACATATTGAGCACAGGAACTGTGTGGGACCGGTGGTCACTTGCTCTGTCAAGACTCGAATTTTTTGCGAGGTGAAACGATTCCTAAATTTTCCTTCTTGTCAAGGTAGCGCGAAAGAGTGGCACTGACATCTGACAGGGCATGGGTACTCCTTTCCAGGTGTTCAGGCTAACAGGTGCTCTGGAACATGCAACAGAAGAAGATTGATTGCACAGTGTCAGCAGCACTGACACGAGCAGCGATTGCTTGACATCATCATCAACTGTAAGATTATCCAAGGTGGTGTGGCTCCACTGCTGCGTTAACAATACTTCAAAAATGATGCTGAGCATCATACGGCCGCTGTTACCCCAAAACAGCCCAAGACATACGCTTGTTGCTGCCACTGGATTAAAAGTACCTGAAGCGCAGTACTCTGTAACTCAGCACTTGGGGTACAGTGTCCCATCTTTTGGGCCCATCCGACTACCAAGGGCAGCATTCGAAAGCATAGAGCAGCCCTGCCTTTTCCTTCCTCAGTCTTTCTTCTGATAGAGCAGTCACTACGGGCATCTTCCTCACATCCAGCATCATCTGACATCCGCTCCCACCCAGTAGGGAACCAGTCTGCTTCACCACCTTCACGCTGACACAAAGGGCCCTGACCAGCAAGTGCTTACTCATGTTCTGTCAGCAGGGAACCAGCTCCTCCACCACTGCCATGCCAACACACAGACGCCCTGACCAGCATCTGACACAAGAGGCGCCATTCATCCACCAGTACCTGACTTAGTACTTAAACACTCGCAAGCATCCACTGCGCACAGGCTCTGACTAGCGCCTGACACATGAGCTCTCACGAGCGTGGACATACTGAGGCTCTTACCAGCATCTGACACACATGAGCTCTCACGAGCACCTGACGCACTGCAGCTCTCAAGAGCATCATCTGACACACTGCGGCTCTCACCAGCATCTGCAGGGGAGCATCCTGCTTGACCACTGGGGGCTGGATTTCCTTGACAATGGTTTGGAACAGAGGGTCCATGTCAGGAGCCATGTTGTCCAGCGAGAGGCCTGCAAGTGCACGCATGCATGCCCCCACCCACATCAGGATGAGTGTGTTGCATTCACATCAAAGCATTTTTTCGCGTTGGAGGCCGTGTTGTCAAGGCGCGTGTCTGCATGCATGCGCGCGCATGCATGCACCCATGAACATGCTCGTTAGTATGATACACCTGCATCAGAGGGTTTCACACCAGGGGTCATTGCTGCAATCCTGCAAGCGCACCTGCGTGCACACCTGCACCAGCAAAGGGGAAGAGCATGCCTTTGTACGCAAGCGTGTTCATGTGTACCGACCTGCGGACTGGCTGCATCTACTTCAGGAGTGACTGCACAAGTGTGCTTGTGCTGGAAGGCAGGTCACGGACAAACAAGTAAGCAAACACAACATGCGCTTGAGCCCCATACTGTGCCCACCATGCACGAGACAGCCGCTGGAGCTTTGTCAGGCAGGCAATGCTGGGACTTGTTTGTCTACACAGACAAAAACAGAGCATGTGCTTGAGCCAAAAGCTGCCACCCATGCACGCACCGGAGATGCCGCTGAAGCCCGAAGCATACACCACTGGGAAGTCACACTGCTCATCAGATGCGCCCAGATCCATGAACAGCTCAAATGTGCGGTCGATGACCCAGTCAGGGCGGGCTGCTTCACGATCGATCTTGTTAACAACCACCACGACCTGTGAGGGGTGTGTTTGGAAAGAGAAGATCAGCCTGCGCCAGCCATAAGACCACATGCAATCAGGAAAGGTTCGTAGGGGTGCGTCTCCATTTGTGTGCAGGGCCGGTATGAGCGAGAGCTTCGTACTTGTGCAGCTCAAATGCTCAAAACCACGTGACCCATTTATACAGGGAAGTATTGCGTCTCCAACTGTTAATCACCACTTCCATATGTGGGATGCGTCATGCTTGGTGCACAAGGCTTGTTTAATGTGATAAGTGGCAAGGAAGCAGCTACATCAGCCCTGCAGCTACATCATGCCCAGGGGACGCATTATGGTTGGCAATAAGGCTAGTAAGTGGCACAGGAGCAGCTGCAGCATGCCCCGCTCCGAACCCCCCTGCTCTATGCTCAATGTGACCAAGGCCTGCTGCTTCTAGCGGCACTCCTGAAATTCATGCGCGGTTCCAGTAGGAGCTGCCTATAAAAAAAATCATGCAGGGGACCCTTGCATCCCTGTACAACAGCCATGCAGCGTGACTTGCGTGCATGCGGAAGCACTTGCAGCACTGGGCACTCCCACTGCACAGACGGTAAAACATGCCAGCGCACATATATTTGCCTCCCTCACTGTCAGCCAAGCTGCCGTTGAAAGCAGGTACAGCTTTGAAACCATTTCCTTGCCCTTCCCTCACCTTCTTATTGAGCGCCAAGGACTTGCGCAGCACGAAGCGAGTCTGTGGCATGGGGCCCTCCACGGAGTCCACGAGCAGCAGCACACCTGCGCGCACAGCACGTGCAGCGAGCTGCTCGACATGCCCATGCAGTTACGTACGTAATGCGGCCTCTTTTGGCAAGACTGAACCGGCTCTCACGTCAAAGTGTGAGCGTTGTAGAAATTAAAAAACGTATCTGCCATAATATGCAACAATTCCAAGCCTCTTCTGTAAAGCCAGTCCACTTGCACCACCAGCCAGTGTGTGAGTCACGCAGTGAGCACGGATAAAAAATACATGAGCACTCCACAGGGTATGCTGATCGTTGTAATGGAAGGCCACCATATCAGAACCTATATTCAAGCGTGATGCAAAAGCAGGCCATCATATCAGAGCATGATGCAATGAAAGGCTATTAGAGCAGATCCTGATGCAATGGAGGGCCGTCATATCAGAGCAGAGTGTGATGCAATGGCATGACACATACAGGGCAGGGAGTCACTGAAGCCCTGGGGAGCATCTGAAGAGGGTCCAGCCTGGATTGCATGATGGATGCAGTTGTGCTTGGTGTGTTTTGGGGTGGGGTTTCACCACCATCATACATGAAGGGGGCACTCACCATCACACATGTTGAGCACGCGCTCCACCTCCCCACCAAAGTCGGCGTGGCCAGGAGTGTCAATGATGTTGATCTTGACGTCCTTGTAGCGAATCTGTAGGGGTGGGTGGTCAACAACAAATGGTTGTGAAGGAAAAATGGGATGGGTGTCAGCGTGGCCAGGAGGTGTCAATGATGTTGATCTTGATGTCCTTGTAACGGACCTGTAGGGACGGAAATGGTGGTTAAGGAAAAAGAGGGATGGGTGTCAGCGTGGCTGGGTGTGCCTGCTATGTTAATCTTTTTGTCCTTGTAATGGACATGCAGACATTGGCAGATCACATTTGCCACCACGTTGGAAAGAACAAGCAGGAAGATGAAAGCAGAACACGGATTTTGTGAAGGGTTATCCAGTTGTGGGACTGGGCTTCCATGCTTTGCTTTAAATCCATAACTCATTTTGAAATCCATAATTTCACTTTTCCTTAAAAGAGTGCAGAGAGCGAAGGGTGTGCACACCCGTAGACTGCCGGCTGCAAGCACGCATATCCTGGGGCAACAACCAACTAAGAATGAACCCATTTAAATCTGGTACGCAACGCATGCCCCTTACCGCAGTATTCTTGGCCAGAATGGTAATGCCCCGCTCGCGCTCCAAGTCATTGTTGTCCATCATACGATCAGAGGTGGCCTGCAGACGCAAAGGGGGTATAAGATGCATAAACTTCCTCACTCATGCACCAAGCATGCATGTGTGTGTGTGTGTGTGTGTGCGCGTGCGCGCAGGCACTGCAAGTCCATGTGATTGTGGTACACATCACGCTGTGTGACACCAAGCATGCAGGCAGCGCATCCTATTACTGGTGCTTCTTGCACGGAGGGGACATCATTGGTGCTTGGGGGCACGCAGCACAGGCCCAATAGAGGCACTGGATATGTTTATTGGTCAAGAGGGTGACCACTTGATTTCATATGTGTTCCTGCTGTTGCGGAGCGGAACAAACTGGCGCACAACTGTTGCTGGAAATAGAAAACAGTTCAAAGCTAGTACTCAGGTGTATCCTGCAGAGAGGCACATGGATGATTGCCGTCATGGCCAGGCCCACGCTTAAGCCCCACGCTAAAGAACCGCGAGTCGTGTGTCATAAGTGGCAGAGTGAATGTCCATGCCCTTGGCATCCTTACCTGGTTGTCACGGAAGACCTTGGATTGGAGCAGCAGCTTATCCACCAAGGTGGTCTTGCCGTGATCGACATGGGCAATGATGGCCACATTTCGCAAGTCCTGGCGCTCACCCACACCATCACCCGCAGGAGCTGGGGGAGCTGCAAGGCGTGCAATATGACATTGTTTAGAGGAAAAATGTGCAGACTGATGAGATGCTCCATGTTTTGAGGAGTTCTACATGCACAGATGAGTGTTGCTTGAGAGGAAACCTGGAGAGTTACATGCAGTTTTGTGAGTTGCTTCTTATCCTGCTGTGTGAGTGCGCGGCTGCTGCAGGCCATTCCATTAATGATAATGATGACATTTTGCGCTAAAAATATCAACAGGGCTTAAATGTAAGTTGGGAAGAAGGATTTGGTGAAGAACCTTGATCCCATCCTCATGCAATCGAACTGCTGGAGGGCGCATGCACTACGTGTGTGTGTGTGTAATTCCACTTCATCCATTTTCTGTTTTGAATATTGATGCAAAGAAGTGCAAATTCCATAGTGTGTCACTGCGGCGACTGAGACCCTTCCTCACCTTCGGCAGCAGCAGCGTTGCAGATGATGGGAGCCACTCGCTGCTGGGACACCTTTGATGTGGATAGCCTCTGAGGGGCAGCAGCCAGGGGGGTGGATGCATAGGCAGGGCCTGCGGAAAGCATGCCAGGGTGTGTACACTTACATGTCAGCACTCGGTCATTCAGGGCTGAAAGTTGTGGCCAGAATTGGCCGCGCTGGCGGGTATTCCGGCGTGCGAACCGACGATGACATCGCATGCCTGTTTCAATACTTCTATCGCAGCACAGTGTGTACGTGCTTTGCATTCGAGCCTGCAGGGCGAGCAAAGAAAAGGTGCCGGCACTGCAGCCAAGCAAACCACGTCATCGCAAGCACCCCTACGCTTATCTAGTTCACGGTGTACGACATTCACAAAACCATCAGAGAAACATACACAACCGATGGCACAGGCACAGGATGGAGTGGAATACAGCGTGGACCGCTGTAAACATGGAGGCACCGCTTGCGGTGTTTACCTGCAGGCACACCACTGCTCCTCACAGGCAAGGCTGCTGGGGCATGCACTGCTGCAGGCACTCCCTGCTGACCAGCGCGGGCGCCCTTCAGACCCCGGTTGAGCTGCTGTACGTTCATGACAATTGCCTTGGGGGCAGGCACGACAAAGGATTAAGGGCGTTCAGCAGTTGGATGAACTTATCTGGAAATAACCCAAAAATAAAAAAGTGACACACGGAAGCGAGCAGCCTGTTCAAGCCAGCTGGTGGCCGAAAAAATGCTTCGTAACCTTGCAAGCAGTAGAACAAAGAAAGTGTTTCTAATTGTATTTTATGCGTCGATATACCACCTATGTGGTTCCTTCTTGTTTGTTCTAATGGATGCCTGAGCAGGAGGTTCTGACTTCTTTTCCTTTGAGAGGAGAGACATGAACTTTACTGAAGCAGGTTAGTTGGAGAAAGCATGCCACCTGGGTTGCAGTTTTTCTTGGTGCCTCCTATTCTGGCCTGCACAGAAGCTGTAATTGCATTGCGGTACCGTACATGGATCCGGGTTAGGAAGCGTAAACTCTAAGGAAATCCTCACTACCAGGTATGCAAGTATGTTTGCATGCACCAATGCATACACGGTTGTGGCCTTTTGCTTGTGTTTGAATTCACAATCACTTCAAAAGCTTCGACATTTAATGTCTCAGTCCGCTCCTTGCATGTGGCACTTCCACACTTAATCAACTCATTGCTTGATATGCAAGTGCAAGCACAAAATGGATTCTGCATCCTTCTATCTTGTGTCTCCTTTTCAGTCATCTTGTGTTTTGCTCACTGTATGGAACCACATCAGCCAATTCTATGAGTCAATATGTATGTGTGTGTATGTGTGTGTGTGTGTGTGTGTGTGTGTGTGTATGTGTGTGTGTGTGTGTGTGTACGTGTGTGTCACAAATCTTGCTCCACAAAGCGCTACACTCTCATGCACAGAACTGCACTCCATGTTTACAAGGTCGTGAAGGGGCCATGGAGGAGCCACAGCCAAGCTGATGGCCCCTTCCCAAGCGAGCAGCCCTTGGTCATGGTTTGGTTGGTTTGGGAGGGGCCAGCCTGCGGCTCAGCCTTCACAGGGTGCAGGTGTGTGTGTGTATGTGGTGTGTGTGTGTGTTGTGTTTTCGTGTGTGTGTGTGTGTGTGTGTGTGTGTGTGTGTGTGTGTGTGTGTGTGTGTGTGTGTGTGTGTGTGTGTGTGTGTGTGTGTGTGTGTGTGTGTGTGTGTGAGGGTTGAGTCATTCGTGATTCGTGAATTTTAAAGAATGCTAAAAACGGCCTTAAAATTGTGAATGTTGAAAGTGGCTATTGGAGTGCGTGGTAACTTTCGTTGGTGAAGATTCTTGGGGAAGCCTTGAGACCTTCAGTTCCCATGTCCTGCAGCCATCTCATGTGTATGATCATACACACAAATCTACAAATAAAATACACTGATTTGCTACTCAAAATTCTATTTTACTTGCTCCTCTTCGCCTGTAAACCAACCCTCCCCACACTAGTCAGTACTGCTGGACTCCTCCTCCTGCTGCCCCCCCTCCTCCTCCCCCTCCTCATCCTCATCAACAGCCACCCAAGTGTCCTCTGCTGCAGTACACTTGGCCACCCTACATCCCGGAGCTCGCAAGAAGTGTAGCCTGATGCGCGTGGTACTACCATGAAACACATGCAGCAGCTCACATAGCTCGACTTGTTCTTCCATTGCTTCACCCCATCTGTGCCTTCATGCTCAACCAATTTGACATAGTCCCACTCAGGGCCCTTCTCTGTTGGCATCTTGAAGTGTGTATGCCCTTGGGAGTGGTTGGGGGTTTAGTTGCCCCTCCCACCCAAGACCCTCCCTCCCCAAAATGGCCCTCTAAATTCGCGTATATACGTGACGAACGCGTATTTAACACGATCGCTACCTCCCAAACCCACGAATGACCGAACCCTGGTGTGTTTTGTGTGCGTGTTGTGTGTGTATTTGTATGTGTGTTGTGTGTGTTTGTGTATGTGGTGTGTGTGTGTGTTTGTGTATGTGGTGTGTGTGTGTGTGTGTGTGTGCAAGCGCAAGTGCGCGTCTCTCAACCCTCTGTTAAGGTTTTCTGAAGCAAATCCTTTGTCCTGTGGATGGCAGGTTATTTACAAATGCATAGATAGGAACCATTTGCAGGCAAATGAGGCCTTCCTCCCAGCCTTGTGATGTCATAGAGAGACAGGGAAGCTTCTTCAACTGTATTTCCATTAATAGCGACCAGAACCTCATTCCACCTCTTTTCCTAATCCTTCAATGTATCAGCGTTAATGGACAGCAAGCAATGGCACAGTGCATGAAGTGAGGTGCACGCATAGCCCACCATTTTATTTTGCATGTAACAGCCGTATGCGTGCGCGCACACGTACACATACACACATACACACGCTCGTGCACACACTCGTGCAGCCCCCCCCGACCGCCCAGTCACACATGCCCATCTGACGGAAGCCTCAGACGACGACAGCGTCAGCTCCCAGGACGGCCACAGCGCCCGCACACCCTTCCACACAGGAGATAGGGCAGGTGACGAGGGCTCTGCTTCCCACCTGCATGCAACTACCCCCTCCAAGGCAGCAGGGGGCCGGAATATGCTCACATCGTGGGCGCCTGCCATGAACCCTGCGCACAAGAAGGCGGAGGTTGTGTGGCTGGATGACGAGTCGTACCCTCCCCTGCCACCCCCCACCAGTGAGCCGCTGCCTTACGACCCGAACCTCGTGCTCACCCCTTCGCACGCACCTTCCAAAGTGCAGAGCCCCTTTGGCTCAGGCAGGAAAGGCACGCACATGTCGGCAGTCAGTGGCAGTGGCAAGGATGGAGACGACATGCTCAAGCGGGGACTCCAGACTGCGCCCCAGCAGCCGCCGCCCTCCCTCTCTGTGTCAGAGGCATCTTTTGCTTTTCCAGGAGGCCCAGGAGCATCTGGGGTCTCAGCATCCACCCCAAAGCCTCTGTCCACAACCCACAGCCCCATAAGCACCCACCCAGCTGGAGCACATGCCGCACCCAGCCCCCGCAGCGTTGAACGAGCCAGAGGCGTCAGCACTTTGAGCTCACCAGCAGCTCGGGCACCCACACTCACGCCTGTGCCTGCACCCGCGCCTCCCTCACTCGCAACTACCCGCCCAGCAACAGCCCCCACCAACGCTGCTGATGATCCAGCTTCCGCTGTCACTACAGGCACCCACCATCCCTCCAACGCGGCGACTTCTGTGCCTGGGACCCCCCCCGCGCCACCCACTAAACCACCCCTTGCCGATCAACCCTCCACTGCCAATGGTGCCCTACTTTTTGCCGCCGCCTCGTTTGCGACAGCCAGTGCAAACACCCAAGGCAAGTGGGGCAGCCCGAAGTTAGCCTGGAATGCAGGTTACGGAGGAGGCTCACCAGCCTCACAGGCAGCTCCTCTGCACAACTCATCCCCCCCACCTACAGAGGCTAGCGGCAGCAGTGGCAATGGCCAGCTGCACGCCCCACAGCAGGCCCTCAACACGCAGCACAGCCCTCATGGCAGCGACCGCATGTCCGCCCGCCAACAGGGCGCCTATACGCGTGACTCTGGCGCACTACAGCGGCCCAGTACCTCCAGCGGTGCCTTGATGGTGGGCTCGGGCGGAGGTTCAGCCAGTGCAGTCTCTTTGAATGGTGGGCTGGTTGGGCCTGACGCGGCAAAGGTTGATCTTAGGGGCGTGTCTGGCCGCGAGGCGTGGGCGAGCCACGGGCTCAGGCCCCACAGCAGCAGCAGCGGGGCACAAAGGGACAGCAAAAGGCAGGGCAGGGGGTCACAAAGGGGGAGCAGGAGCAGCAGCAGTAGAAGCAGCAGCAGCAGCACTGGCAAAGGTCCTGTGGCACAGGCGAACGGGGGGCCGGCAGAGCAGGTGCAGGGCGCAAACGGAGACCACCCGATGCGAAGCACTGGCAGCAGCAGCGGTGTGGTGCAAGTTGGACAAGCTGCGGGTCCTGGGGATGCGGCACGAGCCAGCAGCACCAATGGCAGTGCAGCTGGAGCACCAGTGGGCAGCAAGGATGGCAGCACAGCCAATTATTCCAGCATGCCTGGGAGTGGGAGTTACATGAGCTCTGTTGCTGGGAGCTGGAAAGAGAGGAGAGGCAGCAGCGATGACGCCAGTGGACTCGCAAGCAGGAGGGCAGCATTCCGAACAAAACATAGGACGTCTCGTCTCTCTGACCCAGGTGTGCTTGTGAGCAGTCCACGCTGCCCTGGGGGCCACGCAGTCCACGCTATTTCTTGTTCCCCTTTATGATTGGCTTCTGGCGGGCTGCCTCTTTTGATTGGCTTCGAGCGGCTACATTGCTGATTCGCTTCTGGTGGGCTCCATCTTTTGATTGGCCTCTGGTGCGGTGCCTCTTTCAAGTGGCTTCTGAAGGGCTGCTGTTCACTGCCAGGAAGGAGTGGCAACTCTTCAACTTTCGTTTCAAAAAGAAGCGGCGGAACATGGTGTCCTTCCCTGCAGTGTGTGTGCCGATGCCCTGCATTCAATGATGGGCTTGTCCTATGCTGGCCCTTTCCCTACATGCACCTGCATGCCTTCAAGTCACAGGCTATTCTTGACCTCATGCCTGTCTTCCGAATGCAGGTCCCTGTCTGGCTTACAGGTGCAGGCTATCCTTGATCTCCTTGACGCCCCAGCCTTCCATCCCTCTTGTCGGAACGTACTCTCATAGTCCCCATTTTCTTCACGCGGCATGGGATGCTGCGCAGGCACGCAGGTGTACCCCTCCACACCCCTACTAGGCAGCGGTCACATGCCCTCTGTCCGCTCTGCACTCCACCAAAGCCGCACCGCCCAGAACAGCTTCACTGGCAATGTGCCGGCCTCAGACAGAGACAGAGGCAGAGTTGTAAACAGTGCTGCCAGTTCTGCAGCTGAACAACCTGGCCTGCTGTTGCCGGAAGGCAGCGGAAGGTATGGAAGGACATGCTGGCATGGCCCTGGATGTGAATCTCCCAGGGGACCTGCTCATGGGTTTGTAAGCTTGCCTGCCTGTACTTTTGCCCCTCTGTGTGCTCCCCTGTGTCCCTTGCTCTGATCGCTCAACTGCGCTCAGGCCCTCTCCTTTTGTGTATGTGTGTCTGTATGTGCATGTGGGTATGTGACATTTGTGTGTTCTGGTCTCCCTGCCTGCAGCAACTAAGAGGCAATAGCAGGGAACAAAAGCAACCCTTTTAACGATCTTCTCTGGCTCTGCAAGCTAGTCTGCACTCTTGTGCCTGTGTGCACACTCACCTTGTTCTTGTGTGTGCTCAGGCCTTGAATCAGGGCAGTCAAAGCATTAGGGGCTCCCTAGGGAGCAAGACCGTTGCTTGCGGGACAACAGATTGGTTATTGTGAGCAACCACACTCACTAAGCCCTGCCTTATGTTATGAGTCCATTATGGATTGATTGGGCTTCCAAGTCCTAACATTCCTTTCCCTGTCCTGTTTTTCCACATGCAGCTATGGTGCTGGTGTGTTAGAGGTGGTTGGTGCTGGTGGCAGGGGTGGTACGCGAGAGGTGCAGCCAAGCAGCAGCAGCAGCCTGGACCGAGGCAAGGGAGGTGGCTGGTCGTTAAATGCCCAGGACAGCAGCCTGGGGAAACACTCTGACGAAACACAGCGCAGCTCAGCTACAAAAAGGTGTGACGCAGCCTAGGATGCCCGTATACAGAGAGAGGAGGGAGAGAGAGAGAGAGAGGGGTGTGAGAGAGAGAGAAAGGGATCAGGGTCCTCCTGGTTGTATTATGTCAAAGTGGACGAGCGTGGGTCCAGCAAGTTGCGCTAGCTTTTACCCTTTTGTGTTGCTGTCACGTCGATCATAATTGAGGCCTTGTGGCACATTAAATTTGACGTTACCCTCATTTCCCCTTACTCATGCTGGTGGCTTTCAGGTCTTGCATTTCATGCCTGAAAGGGAGATGATAGATGCACGACTCAGGCGTCAATCCCACGCAATCAATCCCCGCTGGCTCGACTTTTCATCCATTGTTACACTTCATGCATGAGGTTGTGCCCTTGAAAGAATCCATAAATCACACATGTAGCATGCTCTGCATGTGATTGAAATGAGGTGAGGGGAAAGTGAAGTGAAAATCCATAAATCACTCTGTTCCATGTAGCATGCTCTGCATGTGATTGAAATGAGGTGAGGGGAAAGTGAAGTGAAAATCCACAAATCACTCTGTTCCATGTAGCATGCTCTGCATGTGATTGAAATGAGGTGAGGGGAAAGTGAAGTGAAAATCCATAAATCACTCTGTTCCATGTAGCATGCTCTGCATGTGATTGAAATGAGGTGAGGGGAAAGTGAAGTGAAAATCCATAAATCACTCTGTTCCATGTAGCATGCTCTGCATGTGATTGAAATGAGGTGAGGGGAAAGTGAAGTGAAAATCCATAAATCACTCTGTTCCATGTAGCATGCTCTGCATGTGATTGAAATGAGGTGAGGGGAAAGTGAAGTGAAAATCCATAAATCACTCTGTTCCATGTAGCATGCTCTGCATGTAATTGAAATGGTGAGGGGACCTGCTGCAGTCGTCCCTCCCGAGGCTGCAAATGGCAAGAAACTATGGCCTGGGTGCAATAAGGAGATCCGGCATTATGCCATGCCCTGCAACCTGTTTGGTACTCCACGCTGCCGCACCCATCCTGCATTGACCGTAACGAAGGCCATGCTGCAGCAATGACTGCAATAAGAACCCTTTCATCTCAGTCTCTGTCACACATTGCACACCCCACGCAGGAGTGTCAAGTTCTGTGACAGCAGCGAGGACGGGTCTCCTTTTAATGTCCTTCCAGGGGCTACCGGCTTTGCTGCAGCACAGGTGTGTGCGGCGTGCCAATTGAACAATATGTTATTTATAAACAGAAGGCTTGTGCTATGATATTTTTAAACAGAAGGCTTGTGCTGCCATTTGTGAATGTATGGATTGGATTTCTGACGCAAGTGAAAGGGTGGATGAAATACCTACTGTGAGTGCAAGTGTGAGAAGGTGTTAAGTGTTCTGGACTTTCCAGTGGACGGCGCTCACAGTGGATGTGTGCTGTTGACAAGGATGAGCTTGGGACTGCTGTCTTTGTTGGCATGCAGTGCCATGACCACTGATGCATGCATACCTGTACTACTGCCATGACCACTGATGCATGCATACACAATGCCATGACCACTGATGCATGCATACATGTACGAGGTCCTGTGCCATTGATGGCAGCTCGAGCTGCCATTTCTGATTACAACAGCTGTCATTGTTGCAATGCCACGACCTCTAATATTGATGCAAAGCCATGACCTCTAATATTTGCAAAAGCGTACACCACTGGTATATGGGCTCCAACTGAGCAGGCAGTTGGCCAACCACAATTTGTTATTCAAGTGCGTAGAACTCAAAACCAGCAAGGGGATCCGTAGTATTTGTTGCTACTAGGCCCATGAAGGTCCCCGCCCCCTTCTCCAAACCTGTCAAGAGCATTTCCGGGCACAAATGCAGCACGTCCTTTTCATCCCTCGCATTCAGGCATTGATGCTGCACACCCACACACATCCATGTTTTGCATTCAGATACTGCTGCAGCACATCCAAACACAACCACACGTACGCAACTGCAGGGGAATGGCCCTGCCAGCGTAAAGCCAAGTGTAATGGAGGATGCTGCTGCTCAAAGCGAGCCCCCTGGCAGAGCCCTCCAGCCCCCCAGTCGTGTCCTCCCGTCCTTCCCCTCTCGCCTGGCGAGGGTGACGCAGAGGCTGATGCCGATGTTTAAGGGGGACAGTGGAGAGGATCAAGGGGAGCAGATGAAAGGCAAAGAGGGGGGCGGCCTAGGAGAAATGGACCCTGAGAATTCAAGCATAAACCACAATGGCATGCCCCAGAGGACAGGTAAGGTGAAGTGTGGGAATATGTGGTGCTGCAGATGCTTGCACGCAGGTTTGGATGGTATGTGTGTTTGTATGTCGTGTGTGCGTGTGTGTCTGTGTGTTGTGCAGGATCAGTTGCATGAGTGCCCAGTCATGTATAGCTATGCTGCAGGGATGCTTCCTGTGCAACATGTTGACATATATAGCTAGTGTACATGTCATCATATGGAGCGTATGTGTGTCGAAATCCAGCAGACTCATGTGTCACATAATGTGTAACGTTATTTGAATGCGACACAAGCACTGAGTGGTCGCCAAATACTGAGGGCAGGTGAAGAAGTGGCCCTGTTGATGCCAGCTGCCAATCCTAGAAGAATCGTTTGACACAAGTTTGCCTGAAGCTGCTCTGCAACTCAATCACCTTTCCTCTTGCTCCTGGCACATGTCTTTGCTTCTTGTTGCAGACGCATGTCTTCCCCTCTTGTTGTTGATACATGTTTTTTTCTTTAGTCGCTGGCACTTCTCTTTCAGATGCACTGTGGCTTCAAGTTTGCCACGCACACTGTAATGTGGACTCGTGGAAATTCTGCTCTACGTCTAGTGTGGCAGTGCCCTCCTTATTCTCGTGGCGCTCTGAGGCATTCCACCCCCCTTGCTTGTTGTTCTCTGTGATGCCTCCTCTCACTTGATATTCTGTGTGATGGCCCCCTTGCTTGTTGTTCTTTGTGATGCCCCCTGCTCGCTTGTTGTTCTTTGTGATGCCCCCCTGCTCGCTTGTTGTTCTTTGTGATGCTCTGAGGCATCCCCCCCCCCTCGCTACAGATGCATCCTTGGAAAGCCGCAAACTCATCTGCTCTGCAAACACATGATGCAACGGGATATGCTTTGCTTGTGGCTCGCTGCCTTGCCCTCAGGCTCCATGCTCTTCGGAGGTATTCTAGGAGTGCTGCACAGTAGGCCCACGGCCATGCAAACAGCCAAGCCCACAAGCTGGGCGCACAGAGCCAAGCTGCTCATGAAAAGCCAGAATGGGGACCTTTCTCAGCATCCCTCAGAAAACGACTCCGTGGGTGAGTGCTGTGCATGACTTTGCAGCATTTCGGTTTCAGTTGCTGCCTGTTTGATGCTTGTAGGCATTGTGTTCTTGTGGTTAGGATGGTGTGCTCCTGTTGCGTCTCAGAATTGTAGGCCAAAGTTAGACCCAACACGTTCATGCTGGTGTGCCTATGTGCACCCTTTGGTCCTTGCAGTTTTGTATTTGGTCTTGCTTGCTTCAACTTGTAATGAAGTCCTCTTTTGTGCCGCAGGTGAGGACACTTCTCCTTCTGAGTCCAAGGGCAGCAACAGCAGAAACAGCAGGCAAGGAGGCGCCTCATTGTCGATCACAGCTCTATTTGTGCGCACATGTGCACTTATGGTTCAAAATCCGTTTGGTGCTTAGGATCTGCTCCACCCAGATGTGTGTGTGTATGTCTGTGTGTGTGCGCGTGTACGGCTCTTGAGGGTAGTGCACCTGACGTGCAGCACACATGCAGCACACGTGTGCTGAAGCACCGCTCTGGGATGCGTGTAAACATGTTATTGCACAAGTGGCTTACCTGGAAGCCTATGGGCAAGCAAAGCATATGCAGTGCAGCCACAATACAAACATGCAAAGCAGCTAAATCGTTTTGCTGACGCTTACCATATGGCAATTTTCCTCTGCCACCATGCGCCCTTGCCTTGGTGCACTCTGCCTCATAAGGCTGCAGTTATACATTAAAGACAGACTCATGTCCAGCTTTCTGTGAGCACTTGTGCAGGAGCCATGCTAATCGCATTCTTCGGCGCGTTGCTACTTCATTGGGCAAGTCTTTCACCAGCAGCAGGAAAAGCAGAGGTGAGCCTGCTGATGAAAGGGGTGCAGAAGCTGTGATCATGAATGGTTTAAGGGGCGTAGTGAGGACAGGCTTGTGCTTATTGCAAGCTAGTGCATATGTGCTTGCATGTCTATATGTGCAATTGTGTAATTGTGCTTGTGTGTGTGTATGTGGAATGGCAAGCACATTTTTGTGGTTGGGTGATTTGGTATTGATGATGATCCAATATCTACACCCTCTGGACAAGAGAGGGTCGCTCCCCTCTGAGGAAAATCACAGAAAATGCCCAATCCACAGCAATGCATGGAATTAATTTACAGTAATGCACAAAAAGGTGGGTTGCAGTGAAGCTTTAGCGTAGTGGCACTCCCAGCCCAGCATGTAGATGTTGACTGGTATCTCCAGTTGTGTTAATTCCAGTTTGGGGTCAGTTGTGCAGGTATACAAGCATGCAAGCACTGGACCTGATTTCAATGTTTTTCATTAACATGCCATCTGATGGACCTAGATAATCTCCATCTTTTATAAGTGTGCTCAAAATGGAATTATGCTAATTTGCACAGTTGCACATACGCCTGCATCCACCATGGGCTCCAAATGGCTGTGTGAGCAAAGGAGCTTGACTGCTGATGTTTCTTGCGGGATGCTGTCAGTGCTCCAGGATGGTGATATTTCCTGCAGCACGCTGCCAATGCTTTGCAGGCATAAACAAGTTGTTTCAGTAAGCTGGTTACCAATTATGTCATGTATGCATTTGCTGGTCCTTCCTGCAGCCAAATCAGGTCTCGACAGCGATGACAGTGGCTCTGAAGGAGGCGACTCTCCAAAGCGTGGGAATTCAAGGCCACAAGTGCTACCATACACTTCTGTGAGTTCTCTGGGGTTTGTTCTAATTGCTAGAGTGGGGGACACCACTCCTCTTGGCCTCCATGACACCGAAGTACGCTGTGCTTGACTGCATCTGTTCGTTTTCTTTTTTTTGTCAAAAGTATGCATAAATAATGACAAAAATGATGCGCTGTGCTTGACTGCGCCTGTCTGTTTCTTCCTGTTCCTTTCAGGTAGAATGGAAAATGGTGGTCGGCATGTGAGTTCATCAATGTCAATGCGCATGAAGCAAGCCTCTGGACAATTCACACATCATCCTTGCTTCCTGCATGCAGTTTGATGATGCCGCAAATCGTGCACTGCTGAGCTCTGCACGGAAAGGAGACCTGAATGGCGTGAAGGAAGCCCTGGATCGAAATGCAGACCCCAATCTTGAGGATTTTTTAGTGACGCCTGAAGCTACCAATGTGTGTTACAGCGCCACTTAGTGATTACACTTAGTGACTGCGCTTTGTGACTGCGCTGTGTAACTGCACTTTGTGGCAGCACTTCATGATCGCACTTTGTGACTGCACTTTGTGACTACACTTTGTGACTGCACTTTGTAACAAAAGCACTTTGCAACTGCAATTTGCGACTGTACTCAGTAACGGGGTTTTCTCAGGCCAAGGGAGGGCTGGGGCACACCATCTCCACTTTTTTTGCTTTCCTTTTGATGGGTGCACAGCCTTTGCCAGACTGTGTGTGGGCAGTATATGTGCAGCATGTGCACAAAGCAATGCCGCTCTTGCCAAAACTACTTTTTTGCTTTGCTTTTTGATGGATGCACAGCCCCTACTACACTGCAGGCGGGTAGCATTCATGCAGCATGTGCTATACAAAGCAGTGCTGTTCTTGCCAACACCAAACAAACATGCATGCCGTTTGTGCCTACTTTCCCATTTTGTTTGCTCACAGATGGGCATGACCCCGCTCCATTATGTTGCGGCATGTGGGCGGCAGTACTCATGGGAGCCCCCCACCTGCAGCGACAACGTTGCAGCCAGTATCACGCGCCTCCTGCTGCAGCATGGCGCACGCAAGCATCCCAAAGACAGAGTGCGTGCGTGCTTGGGGTGGAGTGTGTGTGTGTGTCACTAGGTGCTGCTTTGAGGGGCAAACTTGTGGACTTTCCTGGGGCAGAGTGCCCTGCGCCTATGTATCCCAAAGACAGAGTGCTCCTGAACTCTTCACTGGATGACCATTGGAAAAATAAGCACAGCTGCTTCGGCAGTGCCTGTCCCGCAAGGTGCCCTTTTTTTGCGGCCTGCCATTACAAATGCCCTAGAAAGAAAGATAGATAGAAAGAAAGAAAGAAAGAAAGAAGGGAAAAAGGAAAAAAAAGAAGAAAAATAAAACTATGAAGGCAGTGAAACCACTCTGCTCAATAGGTCTGCCCCACCGTCATTGGCTGCACAGATGGGGTTCCTGCCGCTGCACCTGGCCGCGTATCATGGCAGCATGGGTGTGCTGAAGCAACTGCTGGAGGGCGTGGAGGCCAAAAGCGACATCCTGGGGTGCAGCATAAACTGCCAGGACTACCAGGTGCGTGTGAGAGGTGCCGTGTGGTATGGCCTTGTGCATGCGTGTGTGCGTTTGTGTTTGTGTACTCTGCACTGTGCATGTTTGGAAGATGCTGCATTGGGAAGCCATGCCGGTCCCATTGCGTATTTGAAAGCACTAGTGCTACCCGAAGATGTCCCTGAGGCATAAAGCAATTGCGCTCATGCAGGATTACACGCGTATAGATATTTGCTGTGACAGGTGTCATGCCATGTCTGCATGTTTTGTGGAGACATACGCTCTCACTGTGCCGAGCTAGCCCTAGCATCGTGCTGTGGTGGGGCCAGCAGCCAGGTGCTGCAATGCATCCTCACTTTTTTACCTTCTTGACTATACTATTGATCACTAGTCTCTTGGCAAGAGACTTCAAAAAAACGACTTTGCACCCATGCGCGCTGCATGCCCCTGCAATGGAGGTGAGCGGCAAGAAGCACCCAGTCTGCCGCGCGCTTGTTGCGTCCCCACACGAGTGCGCTGCGTGTTCCTGCACTGCGTGGGCAAGGGCCAACAGCCGGAGGCTGTGGTGGCGCTGGTTTGGAGGGGGATGCTCTGTCGTGCTGTTGTAACACAAAAGAGCTGTGTGTGTTTGCCCTCAGGTGCGGTACACGCCCCTGCACTGTGCGGTAGAAGGCAGACAGCCTGAGGCTGTGGTGGCGCTTCTTCTGAAGGGCGCGTCATGCACCATCAAGGACTATGTAAGTAAAAGCAGCTAGTTAATTGATGTCCCTGCACTGTGCAATGGAGGGTCAACAGCTGAGGCTACGGTGGCCCTGCTTCTGGATAGGACACTGTGCACCATCACAAAAAGCAAAGCAAAGTTAACGTTAGCCAAAAAAGAGGCCCTGCTTCCAAAGAGGTTGTTGCACCATCAAGAACTAAAAGAGTGTGAAGGGCCCGCCAGACTTTGCCTGCAACCCACACACCTAGCTGTAATTGTAAGCCAAAAGTGCAAGGAGCTGTAGCATATTAGGACGTGGGACTGTAGCTGTCGTGCTTGCAAGCAACACCTTATCTTGTTGCAATACTGCATACTGCACTGTTTTTGCAAGGGGCGCTGTGCAACGTCAGGGATTGTGTGGGTACAGGGAATCAAAGCATTAGTGCTTGCCTGTACTTTATTGGGTGCACAAATGTGCAAGGGCACATGTAAGCCAATGCATGTGTGCATTTGACCTGACCGTGGTGTTTACAACTCCATGCATGATTACGCCTAAGGTGTGCAAGCCTGCTGTCCAACTAGCTTCAACGCCTGTTTGTGGACCTCACACCCTAGATTTATGTACGACCAGGAAGCTGGAGACCCTTGCTACCTTGGGAAACTGTTATCAATGCACGCAGCCTTCTTGGCCGGCAAAGACTTTTGCTTTCTTTTTGACCAAGAAACTGGAGGCCTCACGCAATCAGTTGTTTAAACACCCAAATTCCTGACATTGTGCAGACATCATCCATACTGCTGCATACACACTACATGCACAAATGAACCTACAATGTGCAGATGTCATTCCCACCATTGCATTTGATTGACATGCAACCATTCAATGTACATGTTGCAGACGTCATTCACGCCCTGGAATCTGGCGGCCACCCACATGAGCAGCTTTGCATTCTCCTTAATAACTCAGCTCAACATCGCCCTGGCTCAGGACTCCAGGTAAGCAGGTCCCTTAAAGTTCCATTTTGATTCTACTTCATAACTCAGCGCAACATCGCCCTGGCTCAGGACTCCAGGTAAGCAGGTCCCTTAAAGTTCCATTTTGATTCTACTTCATAACTCGGCGCAACATCGCCCTGGCTCAGGACTCCAGGTAAGCAGGTCCCTTAAAGTTCCATTTTGATTCTACTTCATAACTCGGCGCAACATCGCCCCGGCTCAGGACTCCAGGTAAAAAATTTCCTACTAGGTAAAAATCCTTTGCCTATTTGCAGTAACCCTAGAATATTACATGAACATGCCTGCATTTGCCTACCCATCCCACGTTTGAAAAAATTTGATTTCTTTGACATACCTGCATTGCTTGCCTAAACAAAAGTGTGTTATGCTGTACATGTGTGCACGGGGTGAAATTGGTGTTCGCTTGAACGGCATTGCTTGTTGGCTCCATACAACCTGACATCCTGCTTACCCTATCATAGTATGCCTGAACGACGCCTATTTAGGCGCATTCATAACATCGGCCTCTATCCTATAGCTCAGCTGTTGCTGTCCACTACCCTTTCATCATACACGCAATAGAAGGAACACTGGTAATATAAGAGGTACAAGGCTTTTGAATGGCATATTTAGCCTAATGTATGACATCATGGTAGTTCATGGCCACTCCTGTGCCCAGGCTGCCAGGTGACGCTGTGAAGAGGCTGGCCCTGAAGCTGCAGCTACAAAATAAGAAGGACATGCAGTGCTTCAGCTCACGCGCTGCATCAAACTTTTGTGTTGGTCCTCTTTGCGCAGACTGCCAGCAGACGCAGCCATCAGGATTGCACTGGAGCTAGATTCTGGGTGCTTTGGCTCATGCATTTGATTAAGTCTGTGTCTTGGTCCTCTGCAAACAGGCTGCCAGCAGACGCTGTCATGAGGCTCGCGCTGGAGATGCGTTACCTGGAGGCAGTGCCTGTGGTGCTCAGGGCTACAGCTAAGTGCCCACAGCAGGTGTGTGTGTGTGTGTGTGTGTGTGTGTGTGTGTGTGTGTGTGTGTGTGTGTGTGTGTGTGTGTGTGTGCATGTGTGCGCGCGCGCACGCATGCGTCTGAAAGAGAGGGAGAGGGAAAGAGGGGAGGGGGGGACTGAGGGAGGGAGTGGGAGAGGGTGGTCACAGGTTCATTGGAAGATGTGGCAGTCACAACAGGTCTGTTCTGCACAGTTGTGCTGGAAACACTCCTGGTTCCGCCAGTTTGTGACTCCAAGTGGTGCACACCTTTGAAATTGCATGGTGTGCTGGTGGTTGAGTGCTTGAGCGCACCACAGCAAGTTACACAGTGTGCAGTTGGTTGGGTGCTCGAACAGACCTGGCTCACCGCATGGTGTGCAGGCGGATGAGTGCTTGAGCCCACCAGCAAATTGCATAGTGTGCAGTTGGTTGGGTGCTCAAGCACACTTGTTGGCTCACCGCATGGTGTGCAGGCGGATGAGTGCTTGAGCGCACCTGGCAATTCGCATGGTGTGCAGGTGGTCGAGTGCTTGAGCCAGTGAACTCGTTGTCAAATCAGCTGGGGTCTTTTGTTGAGAAGCAGGAGTGCACCTTTTGTATGTGTCATTGCTTTTGGCACTGTTGGCAGCATTATAACAGTTGATGATAGGCAGGCTTGTTAGGCAGGCATGTTTGGCGGATAAATAAGGCAGGCGCATGAGGCAGGCATGTTTGGCAGGCGTGTGAGGCAGGCATGTCTGGCAGGCGTGTTAGGCAGGCATGTAAGGCAGGCATGTAAGGCAGGCATTTGAGGCAGGCGTTTTAGGCAGGCATGTTTGGCAAGCGTGTTAGGCAGGCATATTTGGCAGGCATGTTTGGCAGGCATGTGAGGCAGGCATATGCCTGATACTGCACTTGGAGCATGAGCTCATATCATTGAATGGTACTGCACACGGAGCATGAGCTCATATCTTTGACTGGCACTGCACTTGGAGCATGAGCTCACATCATTGACTGATACTGCACTTGGAGCATGAGCTCGTTTCTTTGACTGACACTGCACTTGCAGCAGGTGTTCACGTCAGTTCCAGGGAGAGACAAGCTCAAAAGCAGTACATGCACGTTGCTCCTGCGGCCCATAATCAATACGTGTTTCATTAGCCAGCAATCAATCATCACCTGTAGGAGGTGCCATGCAACCTTGTGTTTCTCAGCATGCAAGGCGCGGCAGTCCTGCGCCCCAGTCTGGAGCTGTGATAGTTGAGGCAGTCATGACTCGTGAGCGCAACAGACCACTCCCTGATGTGCTGTTCACACACACACACACACACACACACACACACACACACACACACACACACACACACACACACACACACACACACAGGTGTGGGCCCTGATGCGCACAGCCATCGCTTCAGGGCTACAAGAATTTGCAGAGCTGCTGGCCGAGGACATTCCCACCGTGTGCCCCCGGGCCCTGCTGCAGGTGAGAGGTGCATGCATACTCAGGTGAAATGGGAAGGCAGGTGAGAGGTGAAGGTGGGTGTGAGGCAAATACATACCCACCGTGTGCCCCCGGGCCCTGCTGCAGGTGAGAGGTGCACACACACTCAGGTGAAATGGGAAGGCAGATGAGAGGTGAAGGCGGGTGTGAGGCAAATACATACCCAACGTGTGCCCACAGACTCTGCTACAGGTGAGAGGGGGATCATTAAGGTGCCTGGTAAGGACAGCGGTGATCCTATCCTTAGTGCACGCAGCCTTTTGGCTGGCGAGGTCCTTTTATTTTTTGTTCTTGTAGAGGAGGACGGTATGCTTAGTGAGACAAGCTGAGATCCTGAATGCACACCCGGTGTGTGTTCCTGGGCCTTGATGCTTGTGGGAGGAGGATACGTGCGCAAGTCGCTTCTGCTTTGCAACTTTGAAATGGACTCTGAAGTGGCTTGTCCACTGCTGGTTCTAATGGCAGTGAGGCACTCAAGCAGCACACTTGAAAAGTCTTTTTGCACTGTCTTGATCTGCTTGCCTCGGGCAAGCTGGGTGCAAAATGCAGCAACTGACCAAGTCGTCATGCCTTGAACTTGTATGCAGCTGGTGGAACTCACTGTGCATGCCAGAAGCATTGACTATCGGGCTCTCCTTTATGCACGCTTGCTGTTGCCCAGCGTAGACTTCTATCTTACTTAGTGTGCAGATTCCTTGGTCTGGTGTCATTAAAAGACATTAATTGACCAAGTCACTATGCCCCCTACATGTGTGCAGGTGGTGTCATTGAAGTACAATAGCTGATCAATCCCTTTTCCCCCCCACATGTGCGCAGGTCCCTTGGGGTGATGTCATGGTAGAGCTGGCCACCCGATTCCCTGAGTGTGAGTTGTGGTTGCAATAATGAGCAGGACAACACGCCTGCCCTTGTGTGGGTCTAAATTTGGTGCTCAGACTGTTTTGTGCTTGAAAGCTTTTGCACTTTCATGCCTTTTATGTGAGGTTATGATTTGCGCACATACCTATCACAAATCCTCTGGCCTCCCCATAAGGTCGTCTCATACTCGCGTCCCTGCCTGATCCCCTTTCAACCTGATGTGCCCCGCGGGCCCCTTTGTAGATATTCTTGGTGTGCAAGTGAGCTCAGCAGCCCGACATGCCAGACTTAGCAAAAAGCTGTGCTAGTGAGCTCAGCCAGACTTTGTAGAAAACTGTGCAAGCGAGATCAGCAGTCCGACATGCTAGACCTTGTTAAAACTTTGCTTCTTATCCCAGGACATTAAACTGCCCGCAGGTTTCAAGATCCTCATCCATGGCTTGGATTATGTGGACTTTGAGAGCATAGTGCTGCCCTTCATCCAGGGCCTCAATTTTGATGCTGACCCGGCGACCCACGGTGGGTGAGATGACCAGCATTAGAGAAGGCACCTAATGTAAGAAAGCAGCTTGTGCCTGACGATACATACCTTACAATAGCACTCACGCGTTTTGAGCATCCAGCCTTAGCAAGACTCATGTTCTAACATGATTGCCTAACAACTTGCCTTTGTCCTTTCTATCCCAAAGCCACCTTTCAGTATGGTTCATGTAATGCACAGCTGTATAAATATGTACATGAGAGTAATTGTTCCTCATCCCTAGGAAAAACATGGTTTCTATGAGTCTCGCCTTAACCCCCTCTCCCTTAAATTTTGCTTAGAGTGTCCTGCATGATCCGCAGGGGGAATCAGCCCAAATTTGCTCAGATACATAGCCTGTGCACAGGACTTTTCTTTTCTTTTTCTTTTTCTTTTGTGCACAGGAATGCATGGGAAATTGCTCGGAAAACACATGAAGAAAAATAGATTGGCTCTCTCTCTCTCTTCTCTCTCTCTCTCTCTCTCTCTCTCTCTCTCTCTCTCTTTCTCTCTCTCTCTCTCTCTCTCTCTCTCTCTCTCTCTCTCTTTCTCTTTCTCTTTCTCTTTCACACACACACACACCTGTTAACCTGAAGGGTCTCAGACCTGCTCGACATCCAGGATCCACCTTGATTTTTGAGTGTGCACATGTGATTGTGCCTGCGCTGCACAAAGGTCCCAGGCGCACCTGCTTTACTTTTCCATCACTTTTTCTTGCTTTCTAAGTTCATGCATGTGAATGTACCTGTGCTGCGCAGAGGTCCTGGGTGCACCTGCTCTGCCTCCATCAGAGCCCCAAAAGTCCACCCCCAGTAGCAGGCCAAATATTGCAAAGCTCCTGAGCAACAAGTCTGCGCGGGGCAGCAAGCTGAACAGAGTCAGGCCTGGTGCGTGAGTGTGCTCCATCCCCGTCTTTGGTCGCTATGGGCAGCTTGTCCTGTGCATCATGTAGATGAGGGGCTTCCAAAATACTCGCTAAGCGACAACTCTGGGCACGTTTTTTTTGTATAGAGTGGGGTAGGGTGTCCTGGGGTAGGGTGTCCTGGCTTGACACTTCACACAGGCATGAATGTGCTTGCTTGCTGCCGCTGCAGAGGCGGGCCCCGTCCTTAAGTTGCTTTACTGCAGCAAGCTCCTACATCCATGTTGTGCCGCCATCTCCATCCCTAAATCCATGACCACCACAGCTTTGCCTGATGGCAGGAATATTTCCACCATCTGTGATGACTATGATGTGAATGCAACTTCCGACTTCGGCGGCACCCTACGCATTATCGCGTGCTGTGCACCACCCTTTCCTTGACAGTACAGCCATTGTTTTGATTGCAAATATACACCCTCTTTCCTTGCCTGCACCCTGTGCATGGCTGCAGCCTGCGCCTGCACCCTCTGATCATGGTTGTGGTATACACTCACCCTCTTTTTCATGGCTGCATCCTATGCACGGTCGCATGCGTTCTCTTTTCTTGGCCGCACCCTATGCACGGTCGCATCCCGTCATGCACCCTCTTACTGTGCTAAAACCCTAGCCCCAAACCCTAACCCCCACGGTCGTGGTATGTATTCACTCTGCCACAACCAGGATGGCCTCATTGCTGTGGCCCCCTTATCATGATCACAGCTTCATCCTGCTCATTGATGCTATGCACATCATATCAAGCTTACACACTTATGCTTTTGTTCAGGTCAGCCATGTAGGTTTGAGTTAATGCCCCACTGCAACCAGATGATTCTGAGTATGCAGGACCTTTGTCTAGACCTATCTTAGCAACTCTGCATACTCAGTTTGTGCCGGGGGGTGCCCAGGGTGTGGGGCCAGAAATCAAGCAAAACCCCTGCCAAAATGGGGTCTCCAGGAATCTCCCCCCCGGCTTACCTGACCAGCAGCGATGGCTGGGCACTTTACCAGGAGCACATCCTGGGGGGTCCAGGAAATTGCTCCCCGGACCTCGATTTTGGCAGCGAAAATGGTGAGTTAACATAGCAGAGCAACCACTGCACCATTCAGGGTCGCAACACTTTTGCTGGGACAGATAAAATATTTAAATTTTTTTTGTAAAACTCAGCATGTGCTCCCTCCCTGGAGGCCCTCACACGTAGGTCTGAGTTTTCAAATTTCATCTTCAGGTGCAAAAGCATGCGTCTATCAAGTGAGCACACGCTCAGGCGGGCTGACCAGAGCGGAGTTTTTCATTCAAACGCCCAGCTGTCACTGCTCGCCAGGAGCCACTCCCTGCACACCTGGGCCCCCAAACTCGGCAGGCATACCTAGAAAGCATGCTGAACAAGTCCTCATACTCAGGTTGTGGCCAAACACAGTGTTTGCCTGGTTTCCTTGTTCACACCACTTTTGCCTAGCAGGTGCGCACAGGTGACCATGCCCTAAGTGCTCCGGACCAAAATTTGCCCCCCCTTTTTTTTCACTCCAAAGGATCAGGCTTGACCTAAAACCTACCTGAGAGCCAAAATGTGGGCAGAATTTGGGCCAGAGCAGGTGTTTTGGCACCCATTTTCCTGGAAATGGTCAAAAATGACCTAAAATGCCCATGGCTCAATCCTAGAGCCCCACCCTCACTTTTTTTATGCAGAAGCACCAGTTTAGGCACCCTCAACCACTCAGCATACTGAGTTTGCAGCGGGGCATTAACTCCTCATTTTCACACATAGCTTGGCTGAGCTGACTTTTGTTTTTCGATCTCTTGGCATGACCGTGTCTGCTCTTCCTGCTTCCTTTTGTTCCAGGGACTGACTCACCCACCATATCTCCCAGCATGAACTTGTACGCTGTGGGTGGTGGACTGGACAGTTTGCGCAGCAACAATAACATGGACAGGAGCTTTACCCATTTGGAGCCCCAACTCAAAGGTGAGCAGCCAGTTTGGGGGCTTGTCTTTAATTTGAGTAAAGGAGTGGTGGAAGTGCTAGGTGTAGGAAATTTCAGGTATTGAGGCAGCTTGAGGGTCAACTCAGCACCATCCACCTTTCCATGAGTGTGTATTGCTTGGAGTGCGTATCAGTAAGGCAAAAGTGGAATCTTCAGGGTTTGAAGCAGATCGAGGGTTAACCCAACAGCATCCTCCTTTTCAAGAGTGTATGTGAGAAAGAGGTCCTGTGCCGAGGAGTTTGCCTGGCGGCGGCTTAGAAATAAATTGCAGCACGAGGAAGCAACTGTGGCACAGAAATACTGCAGTCTCTCTTCTTTAATCATTGTTGTCAAGGTGAACGAGGCAGCTTGCACGACCTGCATTGCTGCATATTTTGCTGCCTTCATTTAGGGTCTGTTGGGCATCTTTTTTCCGGCAGGATTGCGATCAAGTGCAAATTTTTGCACTCCTGCTCTGCATTTTCATTGCATTGCACATGTAATGAAGTGCAATTCCTGCGCTTCTGCTCCTCTGCACTATTATGGGGGAGAGGGAGAGAGAGAGAGAGAGAGAGGGAGAGAGAGAGAGAGAGAGAGAGAGAGAGAGAGAGAGAAAGAGAGAAAGAAAGAAAGAGAGAAAGAGAGAAAGAAAGAGAGAGAGAGAGAAAGAAAGAAAGAAAGAAAGAAAGAAGAGGAGGTGGGGGGCAAGGAGAGGTTCTGCACTCCTGCTCCTCTGCATTATCATTTGCATGTTAGAGTTACACATCCTTTGCTCGCACTCATGGCTGTGAGCACTGTTGCGTTCTGTAGCAGCAGAGTGATGCAAGCAACCTCGCTCGGATGTTTGCACGAGCCTTGTGCGGCAAGTTCTCCTATACAAAGGTTCCGGTGTGTAGCGAGCAGGACATGTGGATGGTGACAAATGCCTGCTGCACACACATTTCCATGGCTCAACACCAAAGGAAGTAAATACACATGTGTCACATTGCAGTGGGCTGTGGAAAACATCTGTGGTCAACGTTGACATGCCGAGCAGATGAGGAAGACCTGGACGACGGGTAAGGATCCAATTTAACTAGGCATGGGGCTGCATGAAGAAAGCAATGCCTGCTGGCCTTGCAGTCAGGGACTACCAGCTCCCATTTCCTATGCAGTGTAAAAAGGACTGGTTTCAAAATTGCTTTGCTCCAGAGAATAACTTTTTTACAAGCTCATTACACAGACAGATAATGAACTGTCACCGATTGTCTGATGCTCATAGGGTTGAGGAGCCTGATCCTGTAGAGGATAAGAAGGGCATCATGTCTGTGCTAACGCGAAGCAGCAAAGCCACAAGCTCTGTCCCAGACAAACTGCCCTCCGCCAAGGCCACCTCTCTGTGGCAAAGAGCGTCGGTGAGTAGATGGCCATGTAAAGGATGAGTAGGGCATCATGCCTGTGCCAATGCGCAGCAGCAAAGCCACAAGCTCTGTCCCAGACAAACAACCCTCCACCAAGGCCACCCCTCTGTAGCAAAGAGCACCAGTGAGGTTTGTGATGTTGTTGGTGGGCCACAGTGAGAGCAGAAGAGCCACAGTGAGAGCAGAAGGGTATTGCCTGCTCTTGGCTGTGTGTATTGGAATAAATGACAGCAGGCAGAAAAGAGGCGGAGGGTCATGCACACTGTGAGGAAGGATACATATGAGCCAGCAGCTACCCCTGCTTGCGTTGCTCTTTTGAGGACGGGTACATATGAGCCAGCATTCGCCCCTGATTACTTTGTTCTTTTGAGGAGGGATGCGTATGAGCCAGCAGTCGCTTCTGCTTGCTTTGTTTTTTTGAGGAGGGTCATATGAGGAGTACATATGAAGAGCCTGTCTTCAGAGCGCTCGGTTCCTCTTTGCTCCTGCCACAAGGAATGTGGCTGTGCAAATTGTGCCCCTGGACTGGCACTGGTCGCTGCAGATGGGTGGTACTGGTTGCTGCCTGCATTCTGGGTAAATTTCTGGGTAAATTTGACCACTGGATCGAACTATTGCCTGTGTCTGGAGTGGCCCTGATCACTGCTTCTGATGACTTCCTGTTTTTGGGGCGGCAGCTTAGGAGCCATAAGCTACTGTAAGCAAGAGGTCAAGAGCCATGCTGCTGCGAGGCATCAAGAGCAAGAGATCAAGCAAGACATCACGAGCCATGCCACTGCACCTTGCAGTGCAAGCAAGATTGGAATCAGATAAGCACCCAGGCTCAGCAGTCTGTATGAACATGAGTTTGTGCGTGTGTGTCTTATGATTATGTATATGTGTCTGTGTGTATATGCGTGCGTGTGTGTGTGTGTGCGTGTGTGTGTGTGTGTGTGTGTGTGTGTGTGTGCGCGCGCACGCGCACGCCCGTCAACTGCAGCAACAAGAGCATGATCGTTGCAGATTTTAACATCCTAATTCAGAACCCTAAATCCTGCCTTGCAGGCTGCTGCGAGTACTGCAGCATCTGAGCAGAAGCCCCGCCTGGGGGTGCATGGACGGGCCAAGTCCGCTCTAAGCTTGAAGAGCATGCTGGTGCTTGGCAACCAGGTGTGGTCTCTGTGATTGGATCTTTGATCCAGGTATTGACAAGTTCCGAATGGAGCGATGGCATGTATGCCTAATATATGCCTACTCACAGACCTAGCATCTAGGCAAGAGTAGGCATACCATCGTCAAGCTGCAGAGGTCAGGGGTGATAGATTATGAAAGGAAGGATACGCGGGTCAAGTCTGGCTGCGTCCAATATGGTTAGGTCATCTATCCTGGAATATCCAACCACATGACCAAGAGGAAGAGCAAGCACAGAAGGTAGGATAAAGGCTTATGTAAGCTCGTGTGAATAGATTGCGCATTCAATGGGTATAATGGATGTCTGTCAAAAAAACATGTTTATACATAAGGAAACCACATTTGTAAAAAAGCAACATTCTTGTAGAACAAGGCAAGGATCAAGGATGGATATGCCTTACTATAAGAGGTGATGCAGGATCAAGGAAGCTTCTTCTGGCCTGTGTGTGCTCCTTTCCCATGATTTGCTCAAGCTTCCATTCCAGTGTTTGGGTGTGTAACAGTCTGCATTGGTACGCATCCCTCCTCACACCCCAAAACACTGACTTGCTACCCTCTCACACCAAAACACACAGGATGAATTCCGGAATGGCAGTGCCAATGGCCCGTCTGCGCGAGGCCCGCTGCCTGAGGCCTTGAAGTACTTGCTGCTGCGTTGCCTTGTGTCCAGCCTGGACAAGCTCAGCTGGAAAGTGTGGCAGGTGGGTTGCCTCTGGAAGCCTGGACATGCTGCACACAGATAAGAGCTTGTTTGTGGTGAAAGATCAGTATAGCCATCGTTGCCTTGTGTCCAGCCTGGAGGAGCTCAGCTGGAAAGTGTGGCAGGTGGGTTGCCTTTGGAGGTCTGGACATGCTGCACACAGATAAGAGCTTGTTTGCATGTACTTGTGGTGAAAGATCAGTGTAGCCCTCATTCTGCTTCGCAGGAAGCTCGATATGCTGGGACCCGCCCTGATTTTGGCTTGTGTTTGCTCCTCTGATTGTCTGCCTGGTCAAGGGAACTGGCACAGCTGCTTGGTTGCATGGGTGTTTAGCAATGCAGGCATTGTGTTCTTTATTGCTGCCTTGTACATGACCTGGATTCTTCCTCTTTATTTTGCTTCAACATTAGGACCAGCAAGTTCCTCAACACACAATTTTGTTTGGGCCAATGACACTCTGCAATGATCAGGCTCTTGTGGGCGGGCTCCATGGTGGCCTGGCTTTAGAGATTGCGCACTTCCCGAAGCTGTTCAAGCGCCTTGCGGTAAGTGCCGACGCACTGTTTGAAGCTGCAGCACTTAGGTACAGAGAGAGCGCTCAAACAAGGGAGCGAATCCCAATCGATGCTCCTTAAAAGCAGAGAGGCTACTCCTTAATGGTCATTTTTTAAAAGTAGTAAGGTTCACACAAGCTTTGGCACAGTGCAAATTCACTGTGCCGCCTTTGCCACAGTGGTGGCTGCAAAGGGAGAAAACATGAGCAAACAGCTGCAGCTGCAAACATGTTTCATCAATTTTGCCTTTTACTGTGACGTGCCTCCTTTGCAAGCTCGTCTCCACTTTAAAAGACGCACACATGGTCAAGGCTCTATACTCTTTTACACCCTTGGCTTGCTTCCTATTTCTTTTGCTTGAATTATGGTGCTTCAGAGCTCATGCTTATTTCACACACACCAGCACACCCACATTGCAGGAGTCTATCGCTGAGAGAACCGTGCCTGATTGGAGGGAAGTTGCAGAGAGCGACCGTATGAGGCAACTTCAGAGAGAGGAAAACGGTGCGTGCGCAAGTTGTGCAGTAATATCGCCTTCGGCAATTCAGTAAATCAGAGCCCTTCCACTTAAAGCTGCTTGCTGCTACTTGCTTTCGCTCAATGTGGTGGTGCTGGTATTGTTGTGTCCAAAGCAGCAATGGTGTATGCAGCATATGTTGTCATTGTCCAACCAGTTTTGATGGTCAAGGTATGTACCTTTGGCTGGCATTCACACTTTCTCTTCTTGTCCACATTCATACAGATGGAATAGATCCATGGCCACTGTTTGAGCATGCCCTCCCCCCCCCCACCCCCTTAACACACATATGCTGCATGAACACAACTTTTGCAGGTCATGCATCCTCTGACTCATTGTCTGAGCACCGCCTGAATGATGACTTTTCTGTCAAGTACGAGCAGCACATGACGCTCAACCTCAACCACCTGGTGTGTTTTCTTGAGGCGAGGCTGTTTTTGTCTAAATTTGCTTGTTCAATCTTTGCGCGGAAGGGCTCTTCTTAATCCTTCCTTGCAACTTGCGATATCACTTAACGTCTTGCATCATTTAGGTGTCAAAACAGCATTCTTGCGAGCACCCAATGTTGACCCTTCATTGGAACAGCCTTGTTATGACCTATGGGTTGGGATTCGGCAGCTCTTGCCAAAATGCATTTGCCTGTTTTGAGATCCTTGTGTGCAAAATGCAGTGGTCCTTCATCATATTGTGGGTGTATGTATGTGCGCGCGTGTGTGTGTGTGTGATAGCCACACCTTGGTTACCCCTTATTTATGTACGCAGGTAAGCGCTGCCATAGCCTCACGCTCCGGCCTGAATGTGTACAACATCGTGATGGCCATGGACAGGTGGCTGGCGCTGAACCCCACCTGCTACTTAGGTGCGTGCAAAACTAGTGCTGAGCCCCACCTGCTCGTTTAATGCATATGACATTTTGGTGGCCCCACCTGCTACTGAAGTGCTTGAATTTCTAGCACTGATCCCCATCTGCTACTTTGGTGATTGAAGCTCTGATGCTGAACCCCACCTGCTAGTAATTTGTTCGCAATATTATGGTGGCCATGGATAGGTGGCTGGCTCCAGACCATGCCTGCTAATTAAGGGCAGAAGTTTTGGCCCGGCTTATTAAAGGTAGAAGTTGTTGCCCTGGGTGGCGCTGGTGCTCTTGTGGAACAAAAGCAAGGCTGCAAACAGGCCGACCTGGCCCCTGTGACACACACACAACACAACACACACATATGCACACACACATACACACACACGCATACGCACACTGCACACATTCATACACACATGCACACAGGTCGCTTGGACCCGTGGGTCATAGGAGCCATGGCTGCACATTACCCTGATGCGTGCCGGTTGCTACTGTCCATGGAGTTTCAGGACCAGTGTGCGATCAAGGTGTGGCCTTCTTTTTTTGATGCATGTTGCTGACCATGGAGTTGCTGTGTATGGAACTTCAGGACCAGTGTGTTATCAAGGTGGGGGCTACTTGCTCAATGCATGTTGCTGCTGCTTATGGAGTTTCAAGACTAGTGTGCTATCAAGGTGGGGCCTGCTTGTTCAATGCGTGTTGCTGCTGCTTATGGAGTTTCAAGACTAGTGTGCTATCAAGGTGGGGCCTGCTTGTTCAATGCGTGTTGCTGCTGCTTATGGAGTTTCAAGACTAGTGTGCTATCAAGGTGGGGCCTGCTTGTTCAATGCGTGTTGCTGCTGCTTATGGACTTTCAAGACTAGTGTGCTATCAAGGTGGGGCCTGCTTGTTCAATGCGTGTTGCTGCTGCTTATGGAGTTTCAAGACTAGTGTGCTATCAAAGTGGGGCCTGCTTGTTCAATGCGTGTTGCTGCTGTTTATGGAGTTTCAAGACTAGTGTGCTATCAAGGTGGGGCCTGCTTGTTCAATGCGTGTTGCTGCTGTTTATGGAGTTTCAAGACTAGTGTGCTATCAAGGTGGGGCCTGCTTGTTCAATGCGTGTTGCTGCTGTTTATGGAGTTTCAAGACTAGTGTGCTATCAAGGTGGGGCCTGCTTGTTCAATGCGTGTTGCTGCTGTTTATGGAGTTTCAAGACTAGTGTGCTATCAAGGTGGGGCCTGCTTGTTCAATGCGTGTTGCTGCTGTTTATGGAGTTTCAAGACTAGTGTGCTATCAAGGTGGGGCCTGCTTGTTCAATGCGTGTTGCTGCTGCTTATGGAGTTTCAAGACTAGTGTGCTATCAAAGTGGGGCCTGCTTGTTCAATGCGTGTTGCTGCTGTTTATGGAGTTTCAAGACTAGTGTGCTATCAAGGTGGGGCCTGCTTGTTCAATGCGTGTTGCTGCTGTTTATGGAGTTTCAAGACTAGTGTGCTATCAAGGTGGGGCCTGCTTGTTTAATGCGTGTTGCTGCTGTTTATGGAGTTTCAAGACTAGTGTTCTATCAAGGTGGGGCCTGCTTGTTCAATGCATGCTGCTGCTAATGGAGTTTCAGGACCAGTGTGCAGTCAAGCAACCAGACGTACCATGAACATCTACAAACGTGTATATCAGTGTTTCATGAAGGGTGGTGAGAAAGCCTGTGCAAGTCAAGAATGCTGCATACAAGGGAATGTTTGACCTCTCAGTGCAGTGCCTGCATAGTGCTCAGCATTTGAATGCTTGCTAAAATACTGGGCTCTAATGCCCTCGCATGCAATTCTCTGTGCCTTGTCCAAACTTGTGCCTTTCCCTTCTTTTTACCGTGGATATGCTGGTTCTGTCTTAATGTGAAATCGGCTGTGCCTGCATCGCACCATTAACAGAGGTTTTGTGGGGATAACTCAGACAGTCTAAATTGTGGGCCTTTATGCCCACAGGCTTCTGCAGGTGTGACATACACACGCACACACGCACACTTCACACTCTCCATGTATCCATTCCCATACTTGTAGGTACCTGGCCACCTTGTTGGTTCCTCTGCTGCTCCCGTGTTCCGATGCTCGCTCATCAGCCAGGCCTTTGTTTGGCAGGTGGGCGGTGTAATAGCGTCATTGTTTCTGCCTCTGTGCATTTACTTTTGCGTGTTCCCATTTGTTCTCACCAGGCTTTTATTCAGCAGGTGGGAAGTGCAACACTGCTATCTTTGGTTGTTTTAGACTTGGTGTCTTCCCATCTTTGTCCATCAGCCTAGCAATTGTCTAATCGGTGGGAGTCCAACAGTGATGCTTTTGTGTGAGCGTGCTTGCATACCCAGAGCTTTTATAAGGGCCATGCATTTGGTGCCTTTCTTTTTGCAGGTGCAAGGTCTGGTGTGCATTGAATCTGTGCTTCCCTTTCGTGCTGATGCAAGCACTAGTGTACTTTTGAATTTTGTGCTTTTCATATATGCAAGCTCTGGCGGTCTGCATGCTTGCTGTGTTTGTGCAACCAGTGATGCATGCATATGCACTTGTACCCATGTTCGTGCATTCATTCAGAACCTTGTATGTCTGTTCAAGCAGCTCCAGAGCAAGCTGCATTCATCAAAGGGTCTTTTGCGTCAGGCCCTGGTGGTATCTAGTCTAGGCGTCAGGCCTTTGACGTCAGGGCATGAAAACAAGTTGCTTTGGCTCAAGCTGGCCCCTTTCACCTCACTGGGTCTCTTGTTGTACCTGCAGGAGGATGGCCTGGTTGTGCTCGCGCAAGCTGGTCTGGACCTGAAGAGAGTGGAGCGGTGAGTGCACACACAAAGTTTCTGTGCGATTGGGAAATTGGTGCTGTGCAATGTGAGACTGTGTGTGTGATGTGTGTGCACGCCTTGGTAAAAGAACAACAGGTTGCTTTTGGACAGCCATCATTTGCAATGGTCATTGTTGAACTGCAGCTCCACCCACAGTCCTGCAACACAGCATCACAAATCAAAGATGCCACCCATTCTGCAACTGCTGTCCGCAGCTGGGTCATCCATGGCATCAGCTTCTACGCCATCCTCAAGCTCTTTAAGGCCTCCGCATACCGGTATCCTTCTGCTATCACTGCCAGCTTCCTTGAGAAGCTGCTGGCAGCTGGGCTGCCAGGGCAGGTGGGAAATGCACAGCAGTATATGCACTCACATTTAATTGCTGTGTATCTTATTCCTGTGCACAGCATGAGCATGCTTATGCGGGTTCTAGCAATTCGGCTGCTGGGGTGGTAGACAGTTTCTGGGCTGCTTTAGAGGATGTCCAGGTGGATTGATTGTACGATATGAAACACGCATCAGATAAAGCAACTGCATGAATGACATCTAAAGTATGGAGCCTCTGTAACTTGCTCTTGAGCAACTAATTCCCTGCAGGCAAATTTGAGAGCACCCTTGTACACTTATCCTCCCTCCTCCCGAACACGCACCACTTGCATGCACTTGCATATACTTGTACACACACGTACACACGCGCGCGCACGCACGCCACGCGCACACGCACACGCACACACACACACACACACACACACACACACACACACACACACACACACACACACACACACACACACACACTCGGGCATGCAGGACATCACCAAGCTCATCCAGCTGGATACAGATCTGAATGACGTGGTGGCTGCTTTGAAGGGCGGCCTGTCAGCACACTTCATCCACCACATGGTGTCAAGGAGAATTTCCTTCCAGGCAAGCGGTGTACCTGTTTTCCTCCATCCGCCGTGCACGCGCTTGTCTGTGTGTGTGTGTGTTTGTGTGTGTGTGTGTGTGTGTGTGTGTGTGTGTGTGTGTGTGTGTGTGTGTGCGCGCGCGCGCGCGCGAACGTTTGTTGTGTGTGTGTTTGTGAGTCGGAGGATTTTTCCAGGCAAGTACTGTGCTTATTAATTCATTTCTAAAAATTGCAATCCCAAAGCTTGTTGATACCAATGGTGCAAGGAGTCTTTGGTGATTGCAAGTGGACTTCGATCAGGTGATCGGGCAGATGAATGCGTTCTCCTGTGCGTAAGCAGGCGTTCAAGATGTGCTTGAAGACTGCACTGTGCTTGAAGGCTGCACTCCTAACTTTCTGATGTGCTGATTAGAGCAGGGTGGCTCTGCTTGTGTGGGCACGTCCCATCATCATTCTATGGTGTTGTTTGGGATGGCGCAGGGTCTCTAACCCTGCAGTTGCAAGATGACTCAGCATCATTTCAACTTATTTGCAGGTGGTGATGGAGATGCTAGGCGCTGCTTTGGACAAGATGTTGAAGATGATAGGATCAGGCAAGATAGGATAAGATGATGATAAGACGTATCATATCAACGCACTTGCAGGTGGTGACAGAGATGCTAGGCTCTACTTTGGACAAGACGACAGAGTGGATGAATGTGCGCCATCAACCGGTGAGGATGACATTGCCTTGGACTCTAACAATGGCAATTATTCTTGCCTAAGACAATTAGAGGGTGGATGCATTTGTGCCACCAGCCAATGTGGACAAGGATTGCTTTGGACCCAAACGGTGGCAAATCTTGTACGCAATTGGCAAAATAAGAGGTTGGATAAAGGTGTGCCACCACTTTGTGAGGGTGTTGACTCTTGTGGAGCTGCATGATGGCAAGTGTCGTGAACTCTGCACCACATGCTCCTAATGCATGAATCACTTTGCCCTCAATACTTGGGAGGTAGTGAATGATGGCAGAGCTCGCAACGTCTTATCATGTATGTACTTGTACAATTGGCTCTGTGAACAAGGCAGCTTGGAGTTTGAAGCTCACGAATGCTTGAGTGCCTGGTGATCCTGGTTAAGGCAGCCTTTTGTCAACTATGAAGCCAAATGCCTTGCTACACAACACACCTGAACTCTCAAGGACCTCTCCTTGCTATGCCCTTAGATCAGTAAGAAATTCTGTGTTGAAGTCTGTTAGAGGTTACTCAACCATTGCCGAATTGCCGCACACAGCCACTGCCAAGGATGCCTCTTTGTCATGCCCTCAGATCTGGGAGGAACTTCCACTTTTTGTGTTCAAGCCTGTAAGAAGTTTCTATAATTCATTGCTGCACAACCCCTGCCAATGACCCCTCCTTGCTGTGCCCCCCGGTCTGGAATAAATCATAAATTGAAGTCTGTTAGAAGTTACCCATCAATCGCCGCACACAGCTTCTGCTATGGACCTCCTTGCCACGTGCTACAGGTCTGGAAGAAGTTTCCGCGTGAGACATGGCGCTACGGCATCACGTACACCTTCATCCGCATCTTCTTTGAGACATGGGAGGACTACAGGTAGGTGAATTGGATGGCAATTTGAGTGACAATATGAGTGGCAAAATATTCAGGTGATCTTTGTGAGTGTCACACAACTTGCACTGTTCCATGCCTTGCTTGTAAGTGTCTCAAGTGTCAAGCATTTTGCATTGTAACATGCCATTTTTATTAGGCACATTACTCATCAAGGAAATTGTACTGTTTCCATGCTTGTTAATTGCTATACTTGTGCTGGTCTTATACAATAGGTGGTACATTTATATGGATCTTTGCGCTGACTTGTATCGAGCATGTATGCTGATAATTGGGTTGCACTTCAGGCAGCAGAACATGGGCAGTCTTTGTATTTGAATCATTTCATTGCACTTCAGGCAGCAGAACATGGGCAGCCTTTGTATTTGGATCATTTCATTGCACTTCAGGCAGGAGGTATTGGGCAGTCTTTGTATTTGGATCATTTCATTGCACTTCAGGCAGGAGGTATTGGGCAGTCTTTGTATTTGGATCATTTCATTGCACTTCAGACAGCAGAACATGGGCAGGCTTGAATAATGGGCGCCAATGGTTGAGGTGCTAGGCAGGCTGACAAGAAGGTGTAGAAAGAGCAGGAAGCAAAATTACGTAGGCAGTGGAACGCATCCTACACCACTTCAAGGACCTTCTTGTTGCAACAACCGTATGATTCCCCTACCATATTCAGACTCAGAGAAGCATGGCAGGCAGAGAAAGAAGCCAGGACTCCCTTGACAACTAGTGTGCACACGGGCTTGCTCACACATCTTTACTTATGCGCGTGTATTGTGTGTAATAAACCAATGCCCAGGTTTGACAAGCGCTTCATCGACCTCATGTTTGATTTCCATGACCCACTCTTTGTTAAGCTGCGGACAGCCTTGGAGTATGTCAACTCAAACAAGGTGAGTCTCCGGAGTCTAAAGCCTTCAGTGAAAGGTAGCCAGGTCATCCTTCATACGTCCTCTGTTTCCTACATGTTTCTGTGTTCAAATGCCTTGACAATTTATTGTTCTGCATGAATTTCTGCAGACTGTTTGAAATTCAATGCGTGTTTTTGAGCTGCAACGTCATGTGCGCTTCAATACTCTCGACGGAATGGGCGGGTAGTGACAGGGTGTGGTATTAACTTGTGGTTCATGTGTCCATACTAATGCCAAAGATGGGACTGCAAGTGCTGCATCCACAAAGGGCACTTTTGATCACACTCATGCACTTTCAGATCTATGTGGCAAGCCAGCAACAGGGGCGGACATGTGGTCACTAACGATTGACATCAACAATGGCAAAAACATTTGATCACAGGCGCTACAAGTCTCCCTTTCGCAAGAGGAGGCGGACATTTCCCTAGCGCGCCGCACCCGCCTCTTTGGCTCTGTGGCAGTGGTTTGCCAGGCATTCAGGGAGCAACGTATCTACGTGCACCGCATCGTGATTGCGTGGATGGCCACCCTTGGTGAATAGGCAATTGTGCTTGGTTTGGTGATGGAAGAAAAGGCAACAAGCAACCGAGCCTAGAATGTATGGATGGTCACCCTCAATAAGTGGACCTGTGGACATGCGCGCGCGCGCGCACACACACACACACACACACACACACACACACACACACATACATACACACAGCAGGGTGGTATGCCTAGCAACTTCAGATTATAGTAACATGCACCCTTCAGCCTAATTGTGCTTGCAAGCCTCCCTGTGTGCGTCTCAAGCTCAGAAGCAAACAGGCCGCCAAACAGCCTTCTGTGTACACTTCTTGCATCTGCTTGCTTCCTATTGTGTAGATATGCAGGCAAAGAAAATAGCTGATCTGTCCTGTGTGGACACAATTTTCTCTTCGTGCAATTTTTGGCTTCAGGCCAACGGTCACGCTGTTTTTACTGTGAAAGGCAACTAAAAAAATCAATTTCCAATTGTGTGTGCCTGCAGTCACTTATATGTACTTGTGGGCAGTGGAGGACTTCAAGCCAACTATCAAGGCAGCTCAGCAGGCGCACCTCCAGGGAAATGAGCCCAAGAAAAAAGAGGTGAGTCAGCCTAAGGCGCCTGCATCGTGTGATGTAAGGCAGGCGCACATTGTGGTGGAACGCTCTTCCAGGATACAGATTTTGGCAAAGCTCCAGAGTCAATCCAATGATACACACTGCAACGGTCATTTGCTTGCAGCGCAACATAATTACTTTTTTGTTCACAGAAGTGCACCACACTGTGCGCTCTTCACCGCACATGCGTTCGACATACATGCTGCGTCATGAAGAATCACAGAGCGCGCAGCGGTGTTGGTGTGCACGTGTCTGCATGTGCTTGTGTTCCATGTGCAGTTAACTTCTTTCTTTTTCTACGCCCTATACTGCAGCAACCAGAACTGATGGATGCTAGCAAGCTAGGTGGCTTATATAATAAGCAAAGAATCTGTTTGACTTAAGTATGTCCCTGGTTGCTTGCAGGGCGCCATCCAGAAGCTGACGGATGCAAGTGAGCTGGATACTCCCTTTGACAATCGGGAAGCATCGGGGAACATGTTGGGGAACAGCGGCCTCACGGAATCACCCAAGGTACCAGGGAAAAATGATAAGAGGAAGAAAAGAGTAGGAAGGCTCCCCAGCAACAGCAAGGCATTGCCTGCACTGATCAGAGAAATGAAAATGTTTCATTGAGCTACAAGCTGATCAGAGAAGGGAAAATACCGGATCAGAGAAATGGGAACGCCACAGATCAGAGCAAAAAGGAATGCCTCACTGGGTCAACAAAGCCTTGGCAGTTGAGCAGCATGAGAAAACATAAGCAATGCCTGAATTGGCAGGGAACCTTTCCCCACATCATTCGAGGAAGAGGGATGCATCACCCTGGTGCTGGGTAGGGAAGGATGGAATTGCTGTAAATACCACCATCCCAACATCATCGTCGTTGTGATTATATTGCTGTATTTGAACACTCTTGCCATCCTTCTTGCCATCATCAGCGGTCATGTTTCCTTCTGCCGGCCTCTCGTATGCTGAGCTTGGCCTGGGTTGATCAGCACGCAAACCAATGAAATGGACTTTGTAGGAATCAAGAAGAGCCATGTGAAAGCATTTCCTTGTTTTTTTTAATAAGAAATATGTACTCTGTACTGCTCGCCTTTGCTGTCATGCTAACAGGTGGACGCCATCAGTGAAACACTTCCTATGATTGATGTGGCAAAGGTGTGTACTTCCTGACTCATATGTAGTTTGCTTAGCATCAACAGAGGGTGTGTTTTGATGTGCCAGCAGAGTACCCCCGCAGCATTAAGCTCATGGTAGGGTAAGGAAGCCTTCGGTGCAGGCCTCAAGCAGCTTGAGCCTTCAGCAGCAGAAGCCCTTAGCCTTCAGTGCAAGCCTCAAGTAGCATTAGCCTTTGGCAGCAGGGGCCTTGAGCAACATATGCTTTTGGATGCGCTAGCCTCCAGTGCCGACCTTGAGCAACGTATGTCTTCAGCCCCTAAAGTGAAAGGCCTCTTTTTTGGTTGGTTACATTTGACCATCCATTTTGAGCGCACAATCCAAACCAAATGCATGCTCTCAAACACTAGACATTACCTCCCCTGAGCCATGCTTGGTGTGGACATGTAAGTGTGACAAGTGGTCCCCTTGTTTCTTGTTTCTCCGTTTCAAAATGACAACCAGGCTCCTTGTGTTCTCTCACCACATCTTGATGAAGCAGGACCTCTGCAGTTTCACGTGTTTCTGAGGCATCTGGAAAGGATTTCTGGGTCATCCAGGCCTGGTCTGAAGCCGTAGTTTGGCAAGTGCAGGCCAGCAGCACCGGCCGCTTGCCCACACCCCTCACTCGTAGGGGGCACGTGGAAGCCAATCTGTGTTTGCACAATGCACAATGGCTTGGGCTTATACATCCTGCTTACAGCATGGAGTGTTACCTTGTGCACACCTCATACACCTTGCACACACCTACTGCTCACCTGCAGACTGGCAGGGAGTGCTACCTGCGAGCCCTGCTGGCCGCGGATGCGCCAGCTTCCATGTTTGGCCTGCCAGTGAGTTTTGCTGCGCTCTGGCTCAGATGCCAATTTGGTTCCTGCTTGTGCATTAAGATTGTGGTGGTTAGATCAAGGTGGCCTTTCACATGAATACACCTTCCCTCAGCTAGCATCCATTGGTGTGCATCAGTCTTGGTATGCATCAGTTGGCGTGCACCAGTTGGTATGCATCGGTTGCATATGTACTTGGCACGCTGTTTGAAGAGTGAGCTTGCTGGAGCACTTGATTGTCAGCAAGGATGGGGCAGGATGAGAGACAAGAGGAGAACAAAGTATGGGTGTGATGATGGGCTTGGTACACCAGGAGGTGGTGTCGTGCGGATAGTGGGAAAGACCTTTAAACCCTTGCATCCATGTGTCTCTCTGTTGTGGGTAGGGGACTTGCGTCCCAGCCAGCTTAGCAGGCTACGCAGGAATCTTCAATCTATACTTCCCCTGGCATTTGGTTTCACATGGTGTTCCAGCCAAGAATGTTGATGTAAGGCATTGTTTGGGAAGGGGACCAGATTTTGGCGTTCAAGTTGCAAGACAAATGTCTGCATGTGTGTAAAGGCAAATCGAGGTAAAATGATCCGGCTCTTGTTTTCTCCGTGAGTTGTTGCACAGTCACTTCTACGAATTCAGCCCACATGCCTGCACAAATGCCTGTACAGGTCGTGAAAGGCATCATCAACGTGAAGTGGATCAGCTATGGGTGGCGGTACATGGCTCTCCTACTTGCTGAGCACTTGGTTTTCATGGCCCTTGTGATTACCTACCTTGTGCTCATTATCAATGAGAACCAAGTGTGTGCGGATGATTATGAGGTGGGTGTTCCTGCATCAAACATTTTCTTATATGGCTTTTGTGTTCACCTGCCTGGCGCACAATGTTGGTACAGTGTGAGCAGCCCTGCCTGATACACGTTGTCAATTAGGATCAAGTGTAAGCAGGCCTGCCTGAAACAATTCATTGATTAGGATCAAGTGTGACTGTGCAGGATGAGCAATGCTGCATCATTTGGAGCAGTCTGCTTGGACAAGAGCGCACACTCTCTAGTTATCTGGAGAGCTTCCTCTTCCCGCAAACCTTCTCTCATAGGCAAACCATCTCTGTATCTTTTTTGTCGCGTCTTGCATCTCTAGCAACGTGCAATTTCCTAGTGCTCCAGCATTGAGCCAGGCTCCCAGCAGATCCTTGGCTGTACCAGCAGGCGCACAGTCTTTTCTCATGACGCCATGTAAGAGCAATCCTGTCCATTGCATCCCCATTTTGATTGCCGTTTTAAGTGGTGGCTTGGCTGCTTGGCCTCCATGGCCTTTTCAGGGTGATGGGAGTACGCTGAGGGCACGTGGCGATGCTGCAGCAGACTTCGCAATAGGTCCTGCATCAGAAAATGACGCGGAGGCTGAGTTCCATCCAGGCACTGTGGTCTCCTTGCAGCAACTGGCCAGCTGTAGCACAGGTGTGTCCTGCTGTGCTGCACACCTCCACACTGTGTGTGTGAGTGTGTGTGTGTGCATGTGCAGCGCATGGATGGGTGCACTTTGTGCCGTCAAGCCATGCATGTGCACAACCAGCAACGTCTTTGCCCCTGATCTAAAGTGTCCTTGGGTCCCAACAGTGGGCATTGTTGTATCTGTGGTTGTCCGTGCCAGAGTTGGCTGCTTGGCCAAGTGCACGTCAAGGAACTTGTTCCATACGGAAATCTACCTATCAGGGTCTGCCTATCAGGGTCTGTGCTTGGTTACATGCGTGTCAACTCTTTCCATGCAAAAGTCTGCCTATCAGGGTCTGTGCTTGGCTGCTTGGTTAAAAGCGCGTCAAAATTCTTTCCATGCGGAAGTCTGCCTTTCAGGGTCTCTGCTTGGCTGCTCGGCCGATACCATGCCAAGCTTTCCCATGTGACAATCTGCACCTGCCTGGGCTGTGCACGTATGAATCGTAACGCACCAACAGCCTTGCGTAGCATGATGCATGAAAAGCCTCGAGTTTCATGATGCATCAACAGCCTTGCATCATCATGATGCATCAAAAACCTTGTGTATCCACACTGGAGCAGAGGCTTTGATAGCACCGTGCTCGTGCGTATCATGACGCAGGTCAGAGGCCTTCCAGGAGCAGCACACCCCTGTGGTCGATGCTTGTCAGGGTCTTTGCATGCGCACCTTGCAATGCATGAAGGGCCTCTTTTCATACCTCTGTCATTGAAAATAGCATCCATGCTCTCCCTATCCTGAAATACCCGCCTCAGGTATTGCCACGCTTGTGCTGGATGCGTTAATGAGCTGGATGTGTGCGCTGGGGGGCATGAGCTATGTTTCCCAGCTGAGGCGATGTGGCTTTGTCCTGTGGATACTGCAGGTATGGGTGGCAAAAGGCAGTGAGTCTGCAGGCTAAGGAAAGGAAAAGAAAAGGAATGGAAAGGACAACACTCGTCATTATGCTGTGTGCATTGAGGAGAGTTGGCAAAGCTGCCTTGGGAGAAGTCGGCGGAGATTGGGGGTTGTGCTTGGACATCATGTGAACTGTCTAATTTTAGACCGCTAAACATGCCTTGATGTGCCGTTAAGCAGTGGCGCAGACTCTGAACTGCACTGATGCATCTCTTCAGAGTCCACTTGGGAAGGAGCTCTGTTGTTTATAGCATGCGGTTGATCAAGGTCAAGAAATTTATGCCAAATTAATGCCCTGTGAAAGTGTAAGCCTTGCATTGTGTCTCAAACATTGGGCTTTTAAACTTATAATATAATATAATTTTATTTCAATGTTTCTGTATCCCATTCTAGTGCTCGCTCACCCTCAGCAGCAGCAGCAAATTTAATAAACATCATATCAGAGTGGTAGCTTGGTGTTCTGTTTTGGACCTGGCAATCGAAGGCAGTTAACGTCTAGGTTGCATTTGTATGCTTTTCTCCTCATATCGCATCCCTTTGTTTGCTCGTGGCTCGTACAGGCGGACAACTGGTCAGACATCCTGACCATCACTTTGAATGCAGCAATGCTAGGGTGCCATCTTGGCAGGTGCGTGTGTGCGTTTCATGTTCATTCATGTTCGTTGAAATTCAATGCAAATTGGTGTATAAAGATCGATGTGGGCTCCTCATGCTGCAATGCTGCGATGCCATCTCAAAGGCAGAAGGTGCATTGTATTTTTACAGATTTGCAGGGCTGGCTAATCCCACATCATGTGGAATAATACACTTGACTTGTATACACCATATAATTCATATTTCGTATCAAAAAAGCTGAAATACATGGTGTGTGTGTGTGTGTTTTTGTGTGTGCCTGTGTGTGTTGACCTGGCCAAGCTTACAATGTCAACTGAGCAGCAAAGCACCCCTGATTGAAATAGAGAGAAATGCACCAGTTCCGCACTCATGTCCAGTAGTGTTTTCCAAACCATTTCCTCAGAGGCTCTTGCAGTCAGGGTGGCTTACGTGCGAGTCTTGAGCATGCCCGACGTCGTGTTTGCACGTCTGCTCTCATCCTGCATGCAGGAAGCATGTCGGCCTGTTGTCCCTGGTGTCAGTCCAGGTTCTGCTCCAATTCATGCGGCTAGGGTCCTACGCTATGATGATTGAGCGGCTGGGATCCCTTGTGCGCATCATTGGCCAGATCTTCAGGGTGAGACTTGACACTTGTTGCTGAGGCCTCTTCACAAGCTGCGGGGCTTGGGATACAAGAGTAGAGTGAGCAATGCCCTTATGCTGAGGGATTGCTTGAACGCCGCATACAAGCATGGATTCAGGCAGGCAAAATCTGTTTCAGAGCCTCCCACAAAGCTAGGGAACAGAGGATTATCGTCATTGCAACGGCCGTCAACCATGTCCAAGCCCTCCCTTTTCCTTGCTTCTGATAAACAGCTTCTACATTGTGTTCCTGCTTTGTTCCTTTCTATCATGCATATTTTTCCCATCTCTACAAGCAGTTCTCATGTCCACAATGGCCCCTTTCACTTTTCTCTCCTGCAAGGGGCCTGTGATTCTGTGCTGGCCATGTAAGTGTTCAAAGCAAAATGTCTGCTTTTGCAGGACATCCTGTACTTCTTGTTTCTGCTGCTCATGCTTCACGTTGGCTTTGCACTTGCCTTCTTTGTGCTGGCTCCCCCAAGCACACCACTCGCATGTTTTCACACCTGAATGTCTGCTTTTGCAGGACACCCTGTACTTCTTGTTCCTGCTGCTCATGCTGTACGTGGGCTTTGCGCTTGCCTTCTTTGTGCTGGCTCCCCCAAGCACACCCCCAGGCAGCCTAGCCCTGAAGCTCTTCACCATCATGCTTGGCGATATTAACGCGGTGTGTGTAGGATAGGCCAGTGCCATTTTGCTCCTTATACTTGGCCAGATGTGTTCCTTGTATGATAGAAACCAAGTGACATGTGTACGGGATGAGGTGTCAGCCGTGCATGGACAAATTCTGTATGATTGGCCTGCCCTATGTGCGAGGATCCATGTGCTCTGCATCCAGTGCACCTTGGCTTCATCTTGATTTCTAGCCATTCACCTTCACAGTTGGAGGCACATCTTGGTGGTGTGTGCACTTCTTTTGCCACTGTGTTCACGAACTGCTTGTTACGGATTAGCATCTGACCACATTTGCTGTACATGTGTTGCTGATGTGTGCTCAACATATGCTTGAAGCTACGATGCATGGTAAGGTGAAATTGTGACAGTGGCATGCAATGCCATGTGCCTATCTTGTATGGCAGTACCCAAGCATGTGCTCTGTGAAAACCCTGATAATGTGGCTTTTACCAACTCAGCTTTTGGACTGTTTCAGGACTTTTGATAGCACATGCTGCAATATTGAACTTGCCCTGATACACTGCTTGTGTGTCTTGCCTTGCAAAGCTGCTTGAGAATGCATTGCATTGTGGACATATGCTCCTTACCCAAATGCTTCAATGTCTCTTTTGTTGCGCTGATCCAAACAATGATGCTTCCTACCATGCAGAGCTTTTTTGAGGATGAGGTTCTGGAGGAATTTGCCACACCCTGGCTGTCTGTCCTCTTGATGATTGCATATACCATCATGCTCCTCATCGTCCTCTTCAACATGCTGGTGCGTACGGACAGCATTTTTTTTCTCCTCTGCGTTTTGGCTGTTTTTCCTGGAGTGTTTTCTTTCTCTGTGCTTCTTCTTTTACCTCTCCTTAGACTCTTGGCACATGTTTTGAGCACTCTCATTGGCGTGTGGTGGGAGGGGCAGAGCAAGCGGTTTATGGATTCTATAAGTACTTTGACATAAAGCAGACAATCAAGCATGCGCATTTTGCCATTTTCCTGACATATTTGTTGACAGGGACTTAGTAAAATGGTGCAGACAGTCAATGTATGTTATGAAGGTCACTTTCCCTTTGTTTTACTCAAGCTCCCATGGTGACTCAAGCAGGTCAGGAAGAGCAGACAAACCTACCTGTCTTTCAAATGAGGACATAGAAAGTTGAAGAGGATGCACTACAAGTTGCAATGAGCCTTGCAGGGAAGATGTGGTGTGCATGACGGGCAGCATTTCTTTTCCTTTTTCTTTATCCTTTTTTTGTTCTGGAAGATAAGCAACAAGCAGCATCCAAGCATGGCATCCGTACCATAACATCCTGGCAAGGAAAAAGAAAGCATTGGTGTAAAACTAAGCTCCCGCCCGTCCCTTTTGCTGTGCAGGTGGCAATCATGAACGACACCTTCAATCGAATCAGGTATGTGCACTTCTGCAATGTTTTAAAGCCTAAAAAAGGCTAAAGCGGTGACAATTTTCTAGGATCTTGGGGTCTTTGTGCCAGATTTGTTTCCTATACTTGTGTGGCCAGGCTGGAAGCTTTTTGATTAATGTTTCTAAGCGATGGGTGTGCAAGGCTCTTTGGCCTTTGCTGTGAAGATTGCTTTTTATGAGAAGCTGAGGAACGAGGGCTCAATTGGGGTTGTTTCATGGGCTGATTCTGCCTTTTTTGAGGATGCCTTCACACACACACACACACACACACACACACACACACACACACACACACACACACACACACATACACACACACACACACACACACACACATACACACACGCACACTCCACTTCCTCTCTCTAGCTGTTTCTGACCAGATGCAAATGGCTCGCTCAGTCTCTTGTTTTCTTAAAACAGTTGTGTAGCTGTGCAACTCCAGAGTACTATTGAATGTTGCAGACGATTTAAAAGCATTTGTGATGTACAAAGGCCAGGAGAGTACTACTGACAGCTGGCTTTTTACAAATGCTGGCAAAGGAGGTGGTTGGTTACGTTTAGAGCTGCCAACACAAATGAGCTATCAAAATAGAGGGCCTTGACCTGTATCTAGTAGAAGCTAAACGTAGGTGCTAGCCACTTTTGCAGCTGCCTGAACTTGAATGTTCCAGCAGCTGCAAAGGCAGCCAGCAACCAAATTCATCTCTGATTGTATATAGATCAGGACCTGTACCTAAATAGGTAATGTTGGGTTTGGGAGCGGCCAAGGGTCATGATCTATATATGTAACAGTGGAATGCAGTTGACGGTCGCCTCTGCAGCTGCCTATGCTGTGGCTCTGCTTCTTTAGATCAGGACTATTTTGTAGGGAAGGCTCAACCAAACCTTCAAGGACAGGAGTGTTTTCCCCTCAAAAGCCAACACCCTGGCATGGGATTATGCAGGCCCTGAGGTTGTAGCTGGGTACATCCCTTGTGTTTCTAGTTTTTTTGGGGTGGCTTTGCAAGTATGAAGCAGTTGTGTATGTGAGCGGCCAAACAGGCTTTCCAATGTTTAGTTGAGGGGTGTGTTGTTTGGTTTTGTGCAGCATTTGCTTCTGCGCACTCTGCTGGAAGGTGTGTGCCATGCAATGCTCCTCGTCTGATGTCCGATGCAGGGCTGCAGGGAATGCAGATGTGCAGCACTTTGCAGATGTCCTTTGCAGATATGTGCAGTCATGCATGCTAGCCAAAGACACATTGAAGAATTGCTTGCAAGGAGAGTCAAGTGCAAATATGCTTTGATACTCGTGTCTGAGACCAGTCTCACCCAAGACACTTGTGCCTGACTCGTAGGACTGCTGAGCATGATGAAGTGCTGCGTGGAAAGGCTGTGCAGCTGGTGGGCATCGAGGCCAGCCTGAGCTCTGAACAGCTGGAGAACTTGTCCAGGTGTGTCAGGGATTGCTAAGAAATAGGGTCAACCAATCCCATGTAATAACCAAATTTCTAAGAAATGTGTGCAGTCCGGGGAATTAAACAAATTGGTTGGACGGACTTTGGACGGGATATCCGCGCCGTACCTTCAACCGTTCCAAATAAAAAACTGGAGGGACACGGCACTCAGGGTTCCTGGACTTGGTCTGCCGGGCCTCGCTGCAGGAGGTGGAGGTCATCCTGAATCGTTCCCATAGCGTCCGAAATATTTTTGACTAACACACACTCTTGACCTTAACGTTTCTTCCTGAGTTCTCAGTTATCATACAGGGAACAGCAAAGAACATAATATTCTTCAAAACGAAATTTGGGCTGGCGGAGCCCCTCTATATAATACATATGTTTTTATCTTGTCTGCAGGAAAGACGTGGTTGTGTTGTATATGTGTATGTGTATGCATGTTTTATCCATTTAATTTTATTTTTGTGTTTCTTATTTATGGAATCAGCCAGGATCAGCCTTTAAATTGTTGCTAACAGGAAGGAATTGCAAAAAAATTATTACGAAGGCAGAAGCCAAGGAGTGTCGGCAATGTGCCCTTCTTAACAACACTTCACAGCGTTGAATGGAGAGGCGTTTGTGCTGGTGTGACACACAATCGGTAAGCTTATCTGAGACACACTTTGTTATTTTTCAGTACACTGCTGGCATACAAAACTTATACCCCCAATGTTTTTGTCCACCACACACCCAGGCTGCTGTTGGGGAAGTTTCTGCATGTGCTCCGCCCCACACGCTTAGACAAGGATGGGTCAGGGAATGGTGGAGCTGGCGGGGTTGGCAAGGGCGCTTCAGACACAGCAGTTGCTGTACGTGACGCTGTGCGTGACGAGACAGCAGCCATCAGGGAAGAGGTATGGTATAGGAGCTGTTGTGGTCAGTGGACATTGTTTCCTTACCCTTGCAAGATGCTGTGAGTGGTTGAAACAGCAGGCCACCAGGATGGAGATGAGGGCTGTCAGCCAGTGATGAATTTGAACGAGTGTTTGTATTGGCAGTGCAGGATGTTTCTTTCTGTATGAGGGTCCAGCCATCAGGGACAAGAAATCATAGGCAGTGTTGGAGCTGCCTCCAAAGACAAAAGTTTACCTTTGCTGCAATGCTTATGGCATGACTGTACTATGGACTTGCCGCTCTGGTTTTTTATCACGACTGAGGGTTTTACAGACTTCATAATCCTTATCTCAAGTGCCTTGATAATTGGAGAGGCAATACATCTACACAGACTTCTTAAAAACAAAGTTGTGTCCTGTTGGGTCGACATTTGTCCGTTGCAAAGCTTGCATTATTCCTCGTAGCAGCGGCAACACGCACGCACACACACACACACACGCACGCACACTCACACACACACTCACACGCACCACCTTGCATGCTGCGCAGGTGCACCAGATGCTGGTGGCATTTGGCCAACAATCCCAGAAGCAGCCCAAGCCTTGGGGCAGTCACACCTCTCCCCCTGCCAACACTGCCTCACGCATGGGCACTCGTGCTCACTCACGCGCAGTATCCAAGGCACCCTCGCGTGCTGTGTCCAGGTGTGCTTGAGCCAAGAAAGACAGAGGACGGGGTCCTTGGATAGGGAAGTCAGCAGTGTGCCTTTTAGCAAATGGATGTTGCTTGTACTGCCTCTGCATGCTCTTTGCTTTGTGTTGTCCAAGGAGTATTCTTGATGGAAGCAGCTTTTAGGGTCATGCAGGGGGTGCGGAGCTTCACAGTCATTGAACAAGCTGTGTCTCCAGCACACTTTTGCACTCTCACGCATGGCTGGTCAACTGTTACATAAACAATGTATGCCTACAAATGTGTCCCAAATCTGTGACGATTTGCTATACAATAGGCGTCATTAGGAACTGTTTGGCCTTATATGCCTGCTCCTTAGGAACCATCCCTTTATGCACACGGCCATTTGGCACGTATGGTCAAATCATGCATTTCCTTGCCCAGATCCTGCAATACCATGGGAACCTCGTGCCATGTATTTATCTGCAATCTTGCCTAAATCAAACGCTCCCATTATTCCTCCGCATCTCATCACGCAGAAGAGTGCATGGATCATAAGCCTCTACATCTCATTACGTAGAAGAGTGTGCCGATGCTTGTTTCTCCGCATCTCAATACGCAAAAGAGTGCATCAATGTACAAGCGCTTGAATGCAGCTTTCTGCGTCCATGCTGCTCTCAGGCCGACGTCCGCCTTCCCCCGGCATGGGGCGCATCTGCACCCCAAGCCTGCAATTAAACAACCACACTTCAGCTCCCAGTCCATGGGGTCCGCTAAGGGGTGAGTGTCAACTCCAGGGTCCTCTGAATAGCCCTGTAAGGCTGCCGTCACACACAATTTTTTTCAGTATTTTTTTCGGACTTTTTTCCGTCAGGAATTGAAAAAAATTTGCGGTCATACACAATTTTTTTCCGTCCACTGAAAAAAATTTCGCCCTCGAAGGAAAAAATTTCCAAGCGGTCACACACAAAATTTTTCATTTTTTTTCTTCAGTGTTTGTTAGCCACAGTGAAAGTGCCCTTTCAGGCAGTTTCTTGCAGGCCCTTTCAAAGAAAGGACCATGAGTGCTGCCCTCCTCCTTGTATGGCTGGCAGCCATCATGCCAGAGCTAGTAACTGAGCAGTCAGGCTTCTCAACTTGGGCCCTGAAAGTTGTGATACCAGCCGTCACCTTCAAGGTGGTTCTGGATGTAGTGACCCCACAGCGCAGCTTGCAGCCTGCCTTGCCATGGTCCAAGCAGGGCACGAGGGAGGAGCCAAGAAATCAAGGGGCTTCTGGAGCATCAGGGAGGTGACAATTTGTCCCACATTCATGCAAGCACACTCCTTCACAAGTGCCCCTTCAATTCTGAAGGGGCACTCCTGCATGGGGCAGCTGGGCTCATGCGAAGCGGGCCTGATGCTGCGAGTGTATCAAGTCAGGGACAAGCTTGCATCATGCATGACTCGTGTGCTTGACCTTGATCCTGTGGCCCAAGCCTCTCTGATGTCCAGGGCATTTTGAATGGACCTGTTGCATACGTTGATCGATAACAGGAACTCTTGCCGCAAGGTTTGCTTGTGAGTGTGGGCATTTCCTGATGGACACTTCATTGCTGGAGTGTGGGCATTTCCTAATGGATACTTCATTACTGGAGGGATTGTTGGAAATTCGGGGCTTTTCGGACAGATACATTGCTGGTATCCCATTCCTGATCTTCATTATTATTGGTACAAAAAATTTCCACTTCCAACAACTGTTTGTGCCATGCCTGTGCGCTGTGTTTACCACAGGCTCAACATATTTCCAAGGACTTGAATGAAGTACTGAATGAATTATTCATAAATTTCGGCTGGCCAATCTATATTTACTAGCAAAATTTGTAAACAACTTTTCGTGCCTCAGAATTTCCTGGCTCCAGAGTCACATTCATGCTGTCTTTGTCAGCTCTATCCCAGGATGACACTTTGATCCTTCTAAGGTCCCTCTTCATAGCAGGGACACCCACCTTCACGAATGAAAATGACACCACATCCGTCAGAATGTTAAAACTGCAACAGCTCAACATTCTCACATGACCAGACTTAAAAGCTATTACCACAAGAAAGCCAACCAGGTGAGGCAAGGCAATAAGGAGGTAATAAGGTTACAATGCTATATCCGCCTACACAAGGGCAGCTGTGAATCTAGATGAAATAATAAGAAAATGCCAGAGTATAATTCTGGTGTTGCTCACATTTTTTTCCTGGAAAATCTCACATCCAAACCTCATTTGGATGTGGGCCCAATCAATGGGCCAACTGAATTACTGATATCCAAGCATATTATTTATGCCATACCATCAGGGCCATCAGTTGCATGTTGTGGCATTCTCGAGGTAGTTCCTCTTAAGAAATACAAATCCAGATCCCTTACCAAAGATGACCACCCTCAAAGATGAAATATGTAAATGCAGAAAAAAACTGAAAATTTTGTGTTTTGGGGCCATGGCATTGAAGGGGCACTCCCAAGGGGCACTCCCAAACGGTAACTGAAAATTGACCCCAACCGAAAAAAAATCCCCAAAGACGGTCCCTAGTGACTTCTGGCTGGGACGGAACATTTTTTTTGGTGGGCCAAAAAAATTTGCCCGAGGGAAAATTTTTTGTGTGTGACCGCATTCGTCCTAATTGAAAAACATTTTCACCACCGAAGAAAAAAAAGTCGAAAAAAATTGTGTGTGACCGCCCCCTAAGGAGTGCCTGAAGGGGTATGTGTCAGCCCCCAGGCCGTGGAGTCCTTTAAAAGGCAGTTTCAGGTTAGGAGGGGTCCTCTGAAGGGTCCTCCAAGGAGTGCTTGAAAAGGTGGGTGCCAGCTCCCAGGCCTTGAGGACTTTAAAAGACGTGGGTGTGAGCTTCATTGAGCCTCAGGTGTCAGAGTGTCAGCTTTGTGTCATCCATCAAACAGTAAGCGTCAGCTGTGGCCTTGGGGCTCTTAGAGAGTGAATGTTAGCAAAATGTATATATCTTAAAGCGCCAGCTTAGTGTCTGCCGCGGTCCATCAAACGAGATGCATCAAATGTAGTACGAGCAATAGAGAAGCTCATGTGGATCACCCTGTACAGATGAAGCCTGGGCACATTGTGGAACACACAGCAGCATATGTGCTGGAGAGAGCTCGAAGGGTTGCTTTTGTTCCCTGCTATTGCCTCTTCATTGCTGCTAGCAGAGCGGCCAGAACATTCATATGCCACATATGCTCACAAACACAAACACACATGCACACGTACACCCACACATACACACGCTCACACACACGCGCACACACACACACACGTACACACACATACACACGCTCACACACACACGCACGCACACACACACACACACACACACACACACACACACACACACACACATGAAAGCACACGTGTGTTCACATGCACGCACAACATTTGTTTGCGCTCCAAACACTTGCAGATCAAAAGCATCAGGCCCCTTCCTTGCCCCTGGGGACTCTGCCTACCCTTCACGCGCACCCTCTGAAATGGTGTCCCGTGCGGCTTCCATCCCTGCCTCCCGTATCTCCTCTGCACGGACATCCCTGGATGGTGCTGGCAATTCTCTTCCCACAGGTAACGCAGCATTGTGCTTCCATCCGCAGCAACAAGGACGCTTGTGTAGGCATGCCAAAACTGTGGCCAGCGTCCTCGTACACCAACACAAGCTCTGACAATCTGCAGGTTCAAGGTTGCCTGCGCGAGCATACATCCCTTGCAGACTGTTGCTGTTTTTTCTTGCAGCATGTGTAAAATCCTTTGCGACCTTCGCGGCAAAAGCTTTTTGGATGCACAGATTCAGTTTACTTCAAAGTTGCTCTTACCGAACCAATGCAGGTGGCGCCCGATCTCTGACTGCCCCACTGGATAGCCAAGGCCCGCAGTCGTGGAGTGAACGGCACTCGCCTCCTCTTGCTACACATAACAGCGGGATGAGTGCACAGGTGCCACAGCTGCTGCAACCCCACAGCCTTGTTTGCGCACCTTTGTGATGCAGTTTGCTCGTGCAGCTCTGTCTACTTGTTGTTTGCCTGTGATTATGTGTCTGCTTCTTTGTCTCTGCTGCTTGTCTCTGCTTGTTTATCTGCTTGTTTTGTCCCTGCTCTTTGTCTCTGCTTGTTTTTCTTCTGCGTGTGCGCTTGTGTACTGAGCAACTGCTTGACAATCTCTGAAGAGTGTCAGGGGGCCAGGCTGAGCACAACCACGCTCCTGCCAGCATGGCCCCCTCAGAGGCTCCAGCTCATTTGTGCCTCGTCCAAGTGCCAATTGGAACATTTCCTCTCCAATGAATGACGTTTTGAATGTGATTCTTGACATCAAATAATATGCTTAAGCACACCTGCACCTGCGCTGCCCTTGTGTGTGCCGCAACAGGCCTCCCTGCGCTCACCTTCTCGATCCATGGGGGCCAGCGTGAGCTTGCGGGACCGGCACCTTGCTCTGCTCACGCGCCCCAAGTCGTCATTCCGCGAGACCAGCTCCTTCAGGGAGCCCCCGTCTGTGATGAAGGCCATGGCTGCGTTCTCAGGTGATCTGGTGTGGAAGGGCGCCGCTGCATTAAAAGGAACACGTGCTTGATGAAAGTCTTGTTGCTGGTTCTGGAGGAACAAAAAGGGCACCATGAGCCCTTCCTTTTGGACGGAGACATTGACAGTGGGCGGCAACGTCTGAACCCTACAAAAATACGTCATAAGAGGAATTGCATGAAACATCTGATTTTGTGTCACCTTGCCCTGCGCAGGTGCTGGCGCTGGCTCAAGGCATAGCAGACCACCACCAGCCACAGGCAGCTTCACCAACCCCTTCGAGGCAGCTGCCACAGCTGCAGATGATGCCAAGAAGGCAGCCTTCCCAGTCACTGCAGCTACGCGCGCTTCCCAGGCACGGCATGCTGCCCAGGTGAGAAGGTCGCGTCCCCAGAGCACAGTGCCAGCAATGCTGGTGTTCAGCTGTACTGCAAATGTTGGAAAAGCAGCCTTCCCAGTCGCTGCAGCCATGCGCGCTGCACAAGCGGGGCATGCTGCCTAGACGAGAAGGTCGTGCCCCCTGAGCACAGTGCCAGCCTCCGAACAAGAACAGCTTCTGCACCTCCAATGCCCCTCTTCTGCATCTGCAACGCCCCTCTTCTGCACAAGCAGTGTGCTGCACTGTGCCTAAACACCACCAGTGATCCCTGCCTCCTTGACTCCCACCAGATCATCCCCGCTCTTTGCTCATCTTCATCCTTCATCATCGCATCCCTGCCCCCTTGGACCTTCATGAGGTCAACCCCGCTCTTTTCATTGCATCCCTGCCTCTCAAACCCTACATGTGGTCATCCCCGCACTTTCCATTGCATCCCTGCCTTTCCAAACCTTCATGTGGCCATCCCCGCTCCTTCCATTGATCCCTGCCTCCCCTAACCCTCACATGATTATCCCTGCTCTGCTCTTTCCATTGCAGATCCCCATGTCCATGGCCCAGCAGCCTCCCCCACATATCCCTCCCAGCCAACCCTCTCCTCCTGATGCAGCCCAAAACGCAGCACACGCAACGAGGCAGCGCAGGGGCTCTACAAGCGAACGCTTTGAGCCCTGCCTCTCTATCGCCAAGGAGGGAGATGGCAGGGTGCAGCATGGCAGCGGCAGCAGTCTGCAGAGCAGCCCAGATATGGGCAGAGCCCCAAGCCATGAGGCAGGCCGCAGTAGCACAGAGGCAGGCCAGGGTGCGACAGTGGCTGCCACTGAGGCAGAGAACAGCAGCGACAGGGTAGACCAGGATACAGCAGAGAGGGTGCAACAGAGAGAGGGCGATGAGACTGTGTGCGAGGCTGCTGCGGTGGCTCAGCACTTGCGCCCAGAGCAAGTGCCAACTGCCTCAGATATTGCAGGAGCAGGGCAGCCGCCTGCTGCATCAGATGACCATGCAAGTGTAGAGCAGCCGCCAGCTGCCTCAGATCATGCCGGGGCAGCGCAGCCGCCAGCTGCATCAGATGACCATGCAATGATTGAGCATCCGCCTGCTGCTTCAGATCGTGCAGAGAGCAGGCCTAATTCCGGAGAAGCCCGCGCGCCATCAACCCAAGCCCAAATCCTCCCCACTCTCGGCTCAAAGCCAGAACTTGTTCCAGAGCCGGCTGGAGCGGGCACTGATGTGCGCGCTGTGGAGGCTGAAGGAGATGATCGCAGCAGTGACACTGGGGCGGGCGCCCCTGCCAGTGCAGCAGAACACACACCCCAGAAAGGGAACAATGAAGCCACCACCGCCCCTCCTGCTCCTGCGCGACCCCCCGCACGCGGACCAGCTGTGCGCTTCAAATCCATGGACAAGCAACGATCCAGCAGCGAGGACAGCAAAGACGATGGCAGTGAGGGTGAGGGTGAGGCTGCTCCATACCCTCAGCGGCAGCCACAGCAAGCGCACTTGAGGGCCAAGAGGGTGAGCCTTGGTGTCGCTGTAGACACAGGCCGGGGAACGGGCATCAACTTCCAGCCAAGCCGCGTGGCAAGCCGAGCGGCCAGCAGGCAGCCCAGCCGCCCTGCAAGCGCAACACGGTTCGGGGGCAGTGCGCATGGCGGTGGCGGCGGCGCTACTAGAGATAGGAAGATCAGTGATGCCGGCAGCTGGAGGGCTGGGTCTCTGAACTCTAGCCATCACTGGAGCAAGGAACAAGAGGCGGTGATTCCCCTGCGGGAGCGTGCGTCACCGCCGGGCGGGCTGGGTGTGCATTTTTCGGGCGAGCTCCATGCAAACGCGTGCTTTGGGGATGATGGGGATGAGACAGAGGACGGAGGGGATGATCGAAGATTAGGGTCGGGCGTGGCGATGCAAGGGAATGCGCTGTACCAGGAGAATGCGGAGGATTACGCAATAGGGATTCTGACAGAGGATGACGAGGAGGTGGAGATTGATGAGGACTACGGGGAGAGTGAGGAAGAGGATGAGGCCAGGGGCCAGGTGGGAGGGGTGAGGTGTGGGCGTGTGGCACGCAGCTTAGAGTGTTGTCAGGGACTGCTCAGGATCCTTGCTCCTACAAGGTTATAGTGTTGTTGGGGACTGCTCAAGATCCTGCAGCTTAGAGTGTTGTCAGGGACTGCTCAGGATCCTTGCTCCTACAAGGTTATAGTGTTGTTGGGGACTGCTCAAGATCCTGCAGCTCATAGTGTTGTTGGGGACTGCTCAAGATCCTTGCTCCTACAAGGGGTCCTAGTACCATGTGTGAATGGCTTGCAGATCCTGGGATTATGTGCAGAGTGCCATTGGACAAACACATGTACTTGATCAGATCCTTGCACCTGACACAGTGCAGCACCTGACACAATGTGGGTTTGTTCCCCAGTAGCCCTGCCTGCATCAGAGCATGTACTCATCAGCGTCATCTAATCAGCGTACCCACTTGGTTGCATGCGCGTGCACAAGAAGGTGCACTTCATCAAATCAGCATACACACTTGGTCGCATCCGCACGCGCACGCGTGCACACACACACACACACACACACACACACACACACACACACACACACACACACACGCGCGCACACGCGCACACACACACTAACACACTAACACACACACACACTAACACACAACACACGCACGCGCACGCACACGCATGCACACACACGTGCACACACATACACACACACATGCACACACACACACACACACACACACACACACACACACACAGGACCACTCATCTGCCAGCAGCCCCTCGGGCAGCAGCAGCAGCTCGTCCTCGCTTGTGGAAGATGACAGGCACACCCTCGCCTCGCACTCCATCCTGGCATCGCGTATGCACTCTGTGACCAATCAAGCTGGTGGCTACAATCATCGGCACCCCGTACCTCACTTCCACGCCAACCCAACTGCGCGGTGTGTGAGGATGTCCCCCTGTGCTTGGGCTCGGGTGTGTGAGAGTGTTGGCCTTGGCTTGGGCTCAAGTGTGTGGAAATGCCGTGCGTGGCTTGGGCTTAGGTGCAGAAGGGTGTTGCCCTCGGCTTGTGCCTAGGTGTGTAAAAGTACCAGCCATGGCATACACACACGCAGCCATTTAGGCTCAGCCTGAGCCGCTCAGGTGTGCGAGAGTCTTGCTCTTTGCTTGGGCTCAGTGGTGAATGCGTCGCCCTCGGTTTGGGCTGAGGTATGTGAAAATGCCGCCCTTGCCCTCTGGTGTGGAGTGGCATGCCCACCTGGAAGGGTGAAATTGCTGCCCTTGCCCTCCGGCGTGGAGTAGCATGCCCATCTGCAGTGTGAAAATGCCTCTTTTGCACTCTGGTGTGGAGTAGCATGCCCACCTGGAAGCGTGATCATCATCAGTGTGAATGCTTGGAAGAAGGAGTGAAACGAAAACAGAATGGTGCTTCAGAGGCAATGCGCACAACATTGGAACAATGACATGTGCTTAGAAGCAGGCATGGTTTGTACTGGCTTCATGTTTCTGGCAGAGGTGGTGTGCACACCAACAACAGGGCATTACTGACTCTTTTTTTGCATACACCGCTGTCAATGCTTCACTCACATCTCGTGTTTTCTCACGCTATCCCCTCCAACCCTTCCAACTCCTGCAGGCGCCCATTCTCCTCAGCTGCGTCCACTGCGCGCGCTCATCATCATAAGGGTTACTCCTATACCCACCAGCGTCACAACCCTCATGATCACCCCTTCCCCAAGCTATTCTCTCGTGCCCCCAGCCCCCCTTCAGGCACAGCAGGATCCCATGGGTCTGGAAGGAGCTTGGCTGCTGTGCACAACAGGTCTCCCGGCTATCAGGTAACGTACATGCCCAGGAACTTGTGACATGCACGGGATCCCTCTGGTCTGGAAGGAACCCAGCTGCTGTGCACAGCAGGTCTGCCGGCCATCAGGTTACATATATGCCTTAGAACCAAACTTGTAAGCACACACAGGGTCCTTTTGGTCTGGACGGAGCCCAGCTGCTGTGCACAGCAGTCTCCCGGCTATCAGGTAACGTATATGCCCAGGAACTTGTAATACACACAGGGTCCCTTTGGTCTGGACGGAGCCCAGTTGCTGTGCACAGCAGGTCCCCCGGCTATGAGGCAACGTATGCTCGGGAGCCACATCACACTCACACACATACACACACGCATGCACGCACGCACAGACACGCATGGGTATCAGTTTCAATATCTGTGCCATGGGTGCACACTGCAGCACATCTACCAGGAGCACAGGAAGATGAAGAGGGATTTGGGCTGTCCAGCTTGCCTGTTTGTTTGAGCTCCCAATGCATGCATGCATGCATGCATGCCTCTTCCTATTGATGTGGTACCATTTCCATGCAACATTTGAGTGTTCTAGGCAAGCAGGTGCACATGCTCTTGAGTTAAGGCGCGTCTGTACGCCGTTTGTTGCACTCGCGTCGGTTTAATGGATGTCAATGTTAAGTGCCAGCATGCTGAGGTCTGCACAGGCCCTCCTGTGGGCACATTTTTCGAGGATTCCTGCACAAGTGTGCTCAAGGCTATGCTCGCCTTACAGCGTGTCTTAGTGTGTGTTTCTTTCTGTGTTCCTTGGTGTGGGGAATAGGAAGCAAAAGATGCAGGTATTTGGATGCAGGTGGCGCAGCATGTGAAGCCCTCACTTGCTTTAAGGCATTTTGGAGTGAATGGCAAGGACTGGCAATGCATGGCCTTGGATGGCTATTTCAAGCCATTAAAAAAGGAAAAGTATGGCACTGCATGCGCCACCCTCACTTGCTTTGAGGCATCTTGACATGACTGGCCACGGTATGGCATGTTGGCATGAGCGGCTTTTTGGCATGAATGGCTGAGTGGATCACAGCATGTGTGGCACAGCATGAGTGGATCACAGCATGTGTGGCACAGCATGAGTGGATCACAGCATGTGTGGCACAGCATGAGTGGATCACAGCATGTGTGGCACAGCATGAGTGAATCACAGCATGTGTGGCACAGCATGAGTGGATCACAGCATGTAAAACCCTCACTTGCCTCACGACGTGCAAGCATGCATATCTACGCATGCCTTTCACCGAGACATTTGTGTCTCAAAAGGGGCTTGTGGGGCATCAGCTGTTCGATGTCTGTGCCTATTCCTTGTCTGGCGTGTCTGCTGCTGCTTAGTGAGGGTGACAATAATGCTGATGATGATGGCAACGATGTTGGTGGTGATGATAATTATGATTATGGTTATGATGATAGTGATGAAGCTGGTAAGATTGCATCTTTCCCCGCAGGTAGGAGCATGCAAACCATTTGTTCATGCGCGCGTGCTTGCGCAGGCTGAGGGCACCTACAGCCAGGCAGATATGCTGCACAGCAGCAGGGGCAAGCCCAGCTCAATGCAAACCATGAGTTCATGCACACACACACACACCCTTGCGCAGGCCAAGGACTCCAACAGCCAGGCAGGGATGCTGCACAGCAGCAGGGGTCAGTCAAACTCAGAGGCGGCTGCTTCTGCTGTAGCAGCAGCCATGGTGGGTTTTCTCTTTCTATCTTCTCTTGTTCCCTTCTTTTTTTCCTCTTCCTTTTCTCTTCTTTTCTCCCCTTTTCTTTTCTTTCCTTTTCTTTCTTTCTCTTTTCTTTTTTTTTCTATTTCTGCTGTAGCGGCAGTCATGGTGGACCCTTTGGGTGGCAGCTTTGTTGCTGTTGAGTAAGGTTGCGCGCATGGAGTGGGTCTGCAGCAGCTTTGTTCCTGCTCAAGGTGTGTGTGCACAATGCCGTGCCTGCCTGCGTCCAACTCATCTTGGGTATTGCTGAGGGTGCCTTTTCAGGTGCCATAAAGTTACTTTGAAATTAGAAAAAGAAAAGGCAAGGAACCCAAACAGCCTCATGTGTGAACTGACTAGCAAACTAGCAAGGGTATCACCAAAAGCTCCTCTGAGATGAGCAGGCTGCAGAGACCTTTTACAGGCAAAGGTCTCCATTTGGCAAAGGAGCCTCCTCAATGAGCAAGAAGGTACTGCGTGAGAATCAAATTCATGTGCTGCACAAGGAGGTTGTGCTGGCCCACTGGGTGAACGTTGCTGTGCAGGAGATAGGTATTGACTTCGTAAAGTTGGGTGAAGACAATGGCTCAGGTGTCTTGCCTCCCGATGAGCATGATGCATGCTGAGTGTCTTAGCCTACAGGCACAAAAAGCGCGAACATTGATGGTATAAGGGTTTGGCCACTGCCATTCACAAGTGTAACATTGGCATCCGCTCCTCAACTTGTGGTGCGTTCATGCATGGAACAGGTGCTCTCGTGCAAAGGAACAAGGCCATAAATGTGCACGAAAAATCTCATGTGCATCATTGATTGTATACAAGCTGCAAAAGCTTTTGGCGGGCAGCAATTCATTGCAAGGCTGCATTGATTTTGCTGGCATCATTCATTCAAGGATGTGCTGACTTCCATGCATTATTGCGTGCGAACTCGGTCCTTCAACATTGTAGGAATTGAGATGTGTGAAGACCTCATTACCTGTTTGTCTTTTATAAATTTATATTTCGGCACTCTTTTTGAGCGCAAGTTGCCTTGTTTCAAGCCTGAGACTTGTGCCTATATCATTCTTTTCTGTACAAGAACCTCTCTGCAAGAAATCATTAACCCTCAAATGTCTCACTGCAGCAGGAACAGGTCCTTTTTTTGGGGTGCATCCCCTCACACGGAATCTCATTTTTTTTTGGCACACACAAATATTCACACATTCACACAGGCTCGAGTGAACGAAAGACGGAAACTCGCCATGGCTGCTGGACCGGGCCTGCTTACTCCAGCAGAAGCACTGAAGGTCAGTGACACACACACATACACACACGCACGCAAACACACACACACACGCACATACATACACACACGCAAACACACACACACATACACACACGCAAACACACACAGAAGCATTAAAGGTCAGTGCCAGCGTTTCAAGCACTCCTGTGGATTGCCTCATCACTCAAAACCTGGACCTGGAAGTGTTAGAAGCAAGCTCATCTGCACCCCAACTGCTGATATTTTGCTAAGCAGTTGTATACCTGTGTGGTATGATGCGTGATGTAGGTCCAGGGCTAGTACAGACCAAAGCTAAGCAAGCCAGCATACTGCAAAAAAAATAATTAGTTTCGCAACCACGCATTAACCATGCACCCCCAAAAATGATTATTTACACATTAGCGCGTCAACCATGCAAGGGCTTTTGCCCCAATTTGCCTCAAAGCAGCATAAGGGGCATCAATTCAAAGGTCCTCCATAAGTCAATGAACAGTAAAGCATGTCTGGAGCACGAATAGGTGCAATCCACTCAGAGGAGTCATGTTAAGTCATCCCACCATGCCCGCAACACCCCCTGCATTCCACCCATCCCCCTACAATTCTTCACTCCTCATCACTGCTGCCCTCCCCGCTGCTCCCCTCCCTAATGCTGCTAATTCTGTCTTCCTCAATGATGCTGCCACTGCTGCTGCTGCTGCTGCTGCTTCCATGGCAGCGAGCTTGGCCCTTACTTGCGCAAGCTTGCCCTGCTGATGCATGCACGGTGCGGACTGCTTTAGTGGAAGACCTGAGGAGCAGCTAGCAGAGAAGGAGCAGTTGGGGGGGGGGGGGGCTGCACCAAGGTGGGGTGGACAGCGCTTGCTTAGGGGCGCTCCTGACCACTCACACCTCTTGCTGCCCCAAAACAATTAATTAATTTAACAACCGCGCACAACCACGCACCCTAAAAATAAATGTTTAATTTACGTGCGCGCAGTCACCGTGCAAGGCAAAAAAGTTATGTACGCACGGTGATATATAGTTTGCATGGTACATATATGATAAGCGCTTACTTTCCTGCTCATAAAAGCCAGCCTCTGTGACTGCTTATCCTGTGCACTTTCTTTCCTGCCCATTCAAGCCAAGCTCTGCGACTGCTTATCCTGTGTGCTTACTTTCCTGCTCATGGAAGCCAGTCTCTGGGATGCTTATCATGTGCGCTTTCTTTCCTGCCCATCCAAGCCAAGCTCTGCGACTGCTTATCCTGTGCGCTTACTTTCCTGCTCATGAAAGCCAGTCTCTGTGGCTTTTCATCCTCTTTCATCCTACTCTTGCTGAGTTGAGAAGAAAGAGCATGGAAAAAACAGAGGCCCCCGTATTGGGTGCCCTGCAGCTGTGCTATAAAGCTGACACGACCTGTATCCTCTGTGAGCTTGGCACAAAAACACCCTGACATGAATGCAATGCCTCGTAACACAGACAGGAGTCTTTTTTATCCTTGCGCACATCTTGGTTAGCTTCAAACGGGTGCCTTACTGCAGTGCCATTGCCACAAGTGCACACAAGTTACGACGGATGTCTTTGTGACCTTGACACTAGTGCACACAAGTTACGACGGACGTCTTCGTGATCTCAACACAAAAGTGCCTCGCCACTGATGTCTTTGACACAAGCGCCTTGCCGCAGATGCCATTGACACAAGTGCACACGTTATGACAGATGTCTTTGCGACCTTGACAAGTGCCTCACCCCAGTTGTCTTTGACACACGTGCCTTACCGTAGGTGTCTTCCGCTCCTTGGACATGAACAGGAGGCGCACAGTTGCCCTCAAACCCTATGCAAAGGTGTTAAGCGCATTTATGACAGAAATTAATGAGTTGCGAACACCTCCTAGCCCTTGGCAACTCCGAATTCTTGGCGCCACCTGATCATTGGCCCTCCTATTCCTTGGCATCTTCTAATCCTGGGCACCTGCTGATCCTTGACAACTCAGAGTCCTTGCACCTCCTAATCCTTGGCATCTCCTGGTCAATAGCACCTTCTAATCCCTGGCACTTCCTTCCTTGGCACTTCCTTATCCTTGGCCAAACTGGAGGCGCATGGAGGCCCTCAAACCCCATGCAAACATTTTGCCCAAGCACGTTCATGACTGGAGTTGAGGACCTAATTAGACTGAAGAATAGAATACAACTGAAGCACCTCCTCATCCTTGGCGCAAACAGGAGGCACATGGAGACCCGGACAGCGACGAAGCATCATTCTTGGATGACTTGGATATCGGCCACCGTGCTCCAGCTCCTGCAGGTATGCTCAGTGTGACTAAGCAAAGGTTTTACATTGTGGGATGTGGATGAACCAAGCACACAAGGCTTACCCCTGAGCCTGAAGATAAGGAGGGGCAGAGGCTGGTCAGGGATTGTTTTCGTTTTGAGAGGCCTCTATGGGAAGCGCTTGAACAGCATCGAAGATGTCCCCTGGCCAGTCGGACAGAGAGAAAAGGAACGAAAAGAATAGAAAAAAAAGAATTGAAGATGTCCCCTGGCCAGTCTAACAGAAAGAAAAGAAAAGAAAGAAAAAGCATCGAAGATGTCCCCTGGCCAGTCTATCAGAAAGAAAAGGAAAGAAAAGAAAAGGCATTGAAGATGTCCCCTGGCCAGTCTAACAGAAAGAAAAGAAGAGAAAAGAAAAGCATTAAAGATGTCCCCTGGCCAGTCTGACAGGAGCATCATGCAGGCAGGCGTTTCTTTCTTTTTTCTTGTGCTTCTTCTGTCTGGCAGGAGCAGCTTGCAGGCAGACATTTTCTTTCCTGTGTCTTTCGCTTCTTCTGTCTGACAGAAGCAGCTTGTAGGCAGCAAGGGCTGTGCAGCATTTCTGTGGGAAAACTATCAAAACAGGTGCACATTTGAAAGGACAGAAAATGTTGTCTTTTTCTTTTTGTTGGAAGCAGTTCGCAGGCAGCAAGGGCTGTGCAGTATTTCTATGGGGTACTCTCCAATGGAATGCACATTTGAAGGACAGAAAAAGAGGCTATGTTCTCCATGAGCAAAACTCTTGGGCGGCTTTAAAGATGGTCCGTTGGTGCGTCAAAGCTGTAACAAAGAAAAGACAACGCAACCAATATGGCCGCATGCATCCCAGGAAAGCATGCCAATGTTGAAACAAATGGATGAGAGTGCAGTCCCCTAGACTGGACAAGATCCTGCCGATGATTGTTCATTTGTGTTGCTCCTCTTCTTTTCTGTGCATGGTCTCACCATTCCCACCCACCACTGCTATTGAGATTAGTAGTAGTAGGTCACAGAACTCTAGAATACTCTAGGACTGCAGCATATGTTCCGGTATTTTTTAACTGCACAGATGCTAATGCCATGGACCTAGGCCATCCCCGATTTGGGAACTCGTCCATTCCCCCCTCATGACCCACTTTTTAAGAATTATTCAGCTCCTTGGGTCCAAAGCAGTGCATGCCCCACATACACTTCTGCTGCCAGCTTTTGAAGAGGTTTGCAGAGCAGTACCAACTTGTTTTTGTGTGTGTCTGCTCGAGGGCTCGCAGGTGCACGCTCGCGTCGCCCAACCTTCTCACAGGGCTCAGCATCACGCCGCCAGACGGCATCGCACGGCTTTGGCGGCCACACCCCCAGGATGCAACGCCGCCGCAGCACCCACACTGATGCTGCTGCCAAGCTGACTGTGCAGGGGGGCTCAGGTGGGCACTGCAACATTTCAGTGCATGGTGCTTATGCAATGGAAAGTGCATCTTACGAGGTTCCAGCTACCAAGCTGATTTGGAGCACAGGAGGGGAGCACAGGGGGGGCAGATGCACAGGAATTGGTGGTGCTGGTGCAGGGGAAGCCGGCCCCTTGAGCGCCTAGGCCATGGTTGATGTAGGGCTGCTAATGGAGAGATGAATCTGAGGCAGCGGCCTAGACAGTTGAGTTGGGCTTGCTAAGGGGGGAGGGAGAGAGAGAGAGAGAGAGAGAGAGAGAGAGAGAGAGAGAGAGAGAGAGAGAGAGAGAGAGAGAGAGAGAGAGACAGAGTAGGGGTGGAGAGCTTAATTCAACTGTCAAGGCAACTGTCAAGGCAACTGTCGTGGTAAGGCTGCTGTCGCAGGGTCCCGGGCGTGCTCAGGTCACCCATGGGCGGTTGATGAACTCACCCATGACTGAGTCTAGCCATCACCTCAGATTTTAAGAGGTGACCCCCTCCCAGCCATCTAAGGTGCCAGCTGATGCTTTGATGGGCGATGTGATGGGAGCCAGGGTGGTCTGAGCAATTGGTGTTGCAGGATGCTGGAGCAAATTGACTGGGGCACCCCTCCTTGATGGACCCTGATGCGACAGCAAATAGACTTGGGCACCTCTCCTTGATGGACCCCGATGAGACAGCAAATAAACTGGGGCACCTCTCCTTGATGGACCCCGATGAGACAGCAAATAGGCTGGGGCACCTCTCCTTGATGGACCCTGATGAGACAGCAAATAGACTGGGGCACCTCTCCTTGATGGACCCCGATGAGACAGCAAACAGACTGGGGCACCTCTCCTTGATGGACCCTGATGAGACAGTAAATAGACTGGGGCACCTCTCCTTGATGGACCCCGATGAGACATGTGCCTTTCAGAGACGCAGATCTGCTTGGCCTGTGTGTGCAATGGCCTATGTGTGCAATGGCCTGTGTGTGCAATGGCCTGTGTGTGCAATGGCCTATGTGTGCAATGGCCTATGTGTGCAATGGTCTATGTGTGCAATGGCCTATGTGTGCAATGGCCTATGTGTGCAATGGCCTGTGTGTGCAATATTCTTTCCCTGAGAAGGGAAGAACACACACACACACAAAAAAGCATGCGGGAGACTGTGTTCTTCTGGTCTGATCAATCTCGGAGCCAAGACCCAGTGCGCAGGCACCTACCCAACCCCTCACGTGAATGCCTGGACAAACTTGTTAGTGCTCACTACTGCGCACTGCAGACTTTGAGGCGGAAGGCGATGGTGCGGCTGTAGAGCAGCCTCCCACATACCATCCAAGTTTCCAAGCCTCCAGACGCATGCGTCCATCAGGTGCGATGCCACAAATTATGTGCATTGAATGTGGGTCTTGTTGTTTCTGAGCAGCAGCCAGAAGCATGACTACTATGTCGTAAGATCAATTGATTTTGGCCTTGTCGGCACACTATATCATATGTAAAATAAAACGTGGCCTTGGCAGCTTTCAGAAATGCACGCATTTGCCCAACGCTTCTGCATACGTCACTCAGTATCTGCACTTGTGTACCTGTGTGCAAGGGTTCCAAAAAGGAGCTGTGCTGATTGATTGCTTTCCCGATTGGGATTTTGAGCTGCGCAGATTGTCCCCTGGGGACCTGGGCCACTTACGTTGCTATTTGCGCCTCAGGGTCTGTGTGATCTCTCTCTCTCTCTCTTTATATATATATATATATATATAAAGGCTATACATAATGAATAATAAAGATACATATATATATATTGTATCCATCCATCTATCCACATACCTATCCACTTATCCATATATCTACCCATCTATCCATCCATCCATGCATCCGTCCAACCTTTAATCTATCTATCCATAAATCTACCTATCTATACATCTATCCATCCATCTATCTACCTCTATGTGGGCAAGATCCAAAATCCTTCTCCTCAGTGGAGGTGCCTCCTCAATAAAAGGGCCACTTGAGGAAGGACATTCACAGGTGCACAAAACCTCAAATACGCCAAGCACTGCTCCCTGCTCAATAAGGCTGCCTCAGACCAACTCCTTCCATGCAAACTTTCCCTGCACCTTAATACCTCACTCCTCACCTTCTGAACACCAGCACCGCATCCCAGAGCTCAACATGTGCTAGCCCACAAGCCCACGACCAAAGAATAGGAAGAAGACAAGACTGCGACAGCCAAAAGGCCGCGTGCATGAAGGTTCCCTAACTAAGAAGCCAGAAAGGGTCTCACCTGACCTGGCTGACCTGATGTTGGCCACCATTGGGATGAGCGCAACATGGCCATATGCAATACAGTGGTGCTGTCACACAAAAATGCCCTCGTGCAAGATTAGCCTAAGTTGCTGGCAGCCACATGGGCAGAACCAACCCAGTGGGCCGGCATTGGGATGATAGCAGCATGCATGGCCATATTAAATGTAATGGTGCTGTCGCAATGCAGGAGGGGCCTCTGTCTTTGGTAGCCATACTGGCGAAGCCAACCCGGTGGGTTTAAGCCGCAGCCCCAGTAACAACTACATGCGAGGTACCCCAGAGGCAGTGCCTCACCAGCCGGTCAGCCTGGTGGCTCGCAGGAGCAGCAGCGGCGCGCCTCACAGGTGTGTGGCAAAGAGGATGACAGCACGCTCTCAAACATGTCTGTGTCACGTGCCCTTTTCTGTGTGCCAGCTCTTCTGGGCATTTCTGCAGTGAAGGAATGCCTGGTTTGGGAATGACATGGATGCCTGATCTTGCTCAAACTTACAGAATGCCAGACCTATTTGGAATGAATTGTGCCTGGTCTAATTTTAAATGAATGGCCTTATCTTTTGGATGCTTCTGCTGGGAACAAAGGCCTTGCATACATTTCTTGAGTGCATGACTGCCTGACCTCGAAGGCTCAGGCAGGGGGTGCCAATGTGAAGGCAGGTCTCAACCAGGCTGCGCCTGTATGTCACTTGCATTCTCACATTGGCGGGCATCACGGAACTGCCTGGTACTGCTGTTTGCTCTGTGTGCTCTCTGCCATGCACCACTATTTATGAGTGCGCACCATTGTTGATGACTGGGATGTAAAACCTTTGTCTAGTGTGATTTAGGAGGCCCCTTTTCATTTTGTTTTCCTTTTGAATGGCACACGGAGCCTGAGAGAACAATTGCATCTAATTCCCTTTTCAGGCCTCTTTTCCTTAGTCTTCTCCTTTTTGAATGGCACATGAGGCTTGGCCTGCTTTGCCATTCACATGCAGGCTCAATATGCACAACCGTGTGTCGCATACCGGCAGGCGTGGTAGCCAATCCTTGCTGGGTGCTGTCAGAACAGGTACATGTTGTTGTCTCCTAAACTTTATAGGACAGCCAGTATGCACAACCGTGTGTCTCATGCCTGCAGGCTTGGGTAGCCATTCCTTGCTGTCAGGTCTGGTATGCACTTTCTTCTATGCTTATATCACTGCGCACATGGGCTTGCTGCTCAGTCCTGAGCCTGTATCTGGGTATCAGGCCAGGAGCTTGTTCAGGTGTACCTCGTGGCTTCTGGCTGTGAATAGGAGGCCCAGGTCCACTGGGCTTAGTGGATGAACAACCGGAAAGATGGACAATTGCATGGTCGTCACTTGCAGCTGTAGATGATGGAATGGATGGCTTCAGTGCCTCATTCAAGTTGTCAGCGCACGCAAAGCCTCTACCTGGATCTTACTTCCATCTCCAGTCATGGGGCTGTGGTGCTGTACTCAAGTTGTCAGCACACACAAAGCCTCTACCTGGATCTTAATTCATCCATCTCCAGTGTTTAAACTATTCCTTCCTTCTGCAGAGCACACAGAGCATACAAATCACTGCTTCACTATTGAGATTTTGACCTGAGAGTGACTGATCAACTATGCGTAACTGATCGACTCCACCGCCCACAGTCGAGGAAGAGGGGGGCGGCTCTGATGCCGACTCCTTGGCAGGCAGCGATGCCGACCTCCCGGTCCCGCCAAAGCTGGCAAAGCTGGCCAGCCTGCGCGAGAGCATGGGCAGCTTCCGGGACCGCGAGCAGGGGCTGCCTGTTCTTGCAGAGGAGCCGCAGCTCGTGAGATCAAGCAGCCGCAGGGCCCACAAAGCAGGCATCCCCGACAACTTGCGCATGACAGGCAGTGTGCTAGCAGCAAATGAGCGTGAGGGAGACGAGCTGCTAGGACGTGCACGCCGCGCCACCCTGGACGAGGAGAGGGAAAGCAGAAGGGGGTCTGGGCGCTCAGGGGCGAGCTTTGAGGGGCTGCATGAGAGTGAGGAGGAGGAGGAGGATGCAGCAGCAGCCAAACGGAGGCGAGGGAGGAGCAGAAGCAGGGGGCGTAAGGTAGACGCAGAAATCCGCGCGGCGGCAGAGGAGGTGGTGGAGAAAGCCATGGCTCTGTCGGAGGCTGCGCTATCACGTGGGCCAGGGGGGCCTTCCGTGCTGCTGCAGCAGCAGCAGCAGCAGCCTTCAACTGCAATGACGGCGATGCCCACAGTGTTTGCAAGGCCCCAGCGTGGCCCAGACTCCAGGGTTCTCCAGCAACTGCAGCAGCAGATGAAGCCAGACCGGGGGCTGGGCCACTTTCCCACCTTCAACTCGCACGCCAACACCCCCGGCAACTTGTCGGCCTTCAGCACCTCAGGCACCAACCCCACCCTCCCGCCCGGCATTTTTGACGTGGCAGCCCCGGCCGCAGAGCCACCCATAGACGTCTTTCAAGAGGAGCCTCGCCAGGCAACCAGCAGCAGCCTCAACGTGTCTGGCAACCTTCCCACCAATCCATTCAACTCCCTGCGCAGCTCACTCTCCCCTGCTCGTGTGCCCGGCCGCAGCAGTCGCAATAGCCGCGACAGCCGCAACAGTCGGCCTTCTGCCATGGTTGTTACTGGCACTGTCTCTGAGGAAGATGCAGTGGGGGGGTTTCCTGCCGACCAGGAGAGCGGCGATGATGCTGCAGCCCTGCCGCTCAGCTTTGAATCCAACCCTAGCAGTAGAGCCCTGCGTGCTATAGCTGCAGCCACACCACAGGTTGGCAGGTATGTGTGGTTATATATGTATGTAGCTATGTATGTATGCACGTTTGGTTATGCGTGGGAATCATCACACACAAAATGGCCTTCAAAAGGGCCACAGCCAGCCACTGCAGGCGCAACTCAGGGCAGCAGGACTGGTATGCTTGTCATTATGTTTGTGATGACGTTCTGAGAAGGCTTCGGCTGGGGGCTGCTCTGTGCCTGTAGCTGGCTGTTGCCATCAACTTTCTGTGTTGGCGTGCAGCCACTTCATACAGTGAGGACTGCATGCAAGCATCCACTTGCAGCTGCAGAGGTGCATGGGTACATGGAGGATCTCAGGAGTGCAAAAGCCCTGTCTGGAGGAGTTGTGCTGTCCTCCAAGTCTCTGTCGTGGGAATGCCTCATGAGTGTGTGCAGCAGCTGAGGGGTGCATGGGTGATTGCCCTAGGAGCTGCAGGTGTGCCCTCCACTCACTCCTATTTCATGTGAAAGCTAAGGAGTCCTCGGAAGGCGCGTCCGCTTGGTCCAAGGCCACATTCCTATTCAAATTGTCGTTCCATCTTCATGCTGTTGTCTACTTATATCAAGATCTTGGTCGTCATTGTTTTGGAGCATGAACCATTTCCAGGCTCCCTGCCTGCTTTGCACGTCTAGCTCTTGCAAAAATAGGCCCAGAATCGAATCAGCTAGTCCCTCACTCAATGCCTTCCCTTTGCTTCCCTACAACATGCCTTACCACCTCCATGCTCAATTTGTCCGAAAGGGTCAATGCCTCCATGTTCACCACCTCCATGCATGACTAATCTTTTACATGCTCAAATCCTTTCAACATTGCTCTGCACCAGGATGCCTACTTTCACAGGGCGTGCCCTACAAGCTTTGACTTGGCTGACTGCCCCTGCGCCAACCTTGCTCTGACTGCTCTTGTGTCAACATTGCCTCCCGCCAGGCTAGCCTACTCTCGCAAGCATGCCCTGCAAACCCCGACGCTGCTGACTGCCCCTGTGCTGGAGGACGCTGCTATGCATGAAGGAGGTCATGAGATTGGTGCCTCGGACAATGGCTCTCAAGTGAGTTTAGAAAGAGCTGTGCAGAAGCACCCAAAAGTAAAAGTCTAAGCTGGGCATTAACCAGCGTGCATCGAGGAAAGACCCAACAGTCAGCGCTGAGATTAATAGTGAGTCCCACCAATAAGACCCTGAATATGCGCTGGTGTATTTCATGGTTCTGTCGAGGATGGCGGAGGCACATCTGCCGCCTCCTTTAAGTCTGGAAAGTTACAAATATGGAACTCAGAACGCTGCCCTTGCCTCTTCCCCTCTTGTCTGGCCATATAACACACAAGGCTTGGGATGTACCTCTTGACATGTGCTTACCTAGCATGACTTGCATTGGCCAATTCCACATAGCAACTCTGTATTTGGCACACATCCAATGCTAACATGTCTGTACAATTGCCGTGTAGACCACACAGCTAGTTAGCATGAATTCATGATGGAGTCTCATTACTGCTGGACGGTTCACAAAATTGGCTGCAGGAGGAATGATGGCAAGCAAAGCAGGTGGCAGGATCAATGGCAAGCATGTGATGATAGGCACGAGGTGGCAAGTGAGTAATGGCCCAGCAAGGCTGGTGGCAGGAACAATATGGCCACCAAGGCTGGTGGCAGGAACAACATGGCAAGCAAGGCTGGTGGCAGAAACAACATGGCCAGCAAGGCTGGTGGCAGGAACAACATGGCCAGCAAAGCTGGTGGCAAGCATACACCGGCAAGTACGTGTTAACAGGCACAAGATGACAAAAGCACTTGATGGCCAGCAAGGTGGCTGGCAGGAAGGCTTCTGGTCTGTGGGCCCAGCAGGCTGGCGAAGAAACAGGCAGATGCACCCCACACTAGGCTGATGTTTCTTGTACGGATGCTGCTGAAGATGAGAAACAGGCACCATGTGAAGGAAATATAGTGACAATTTTGTACTGTGGTTCCAAGTTGTGTGCAGCAAGCAAATGTGGTGCTCTCTCCCTTGCCTTCTTATGTTATAGCTTTTGACTTTGAAACCAAATCACTTCCATTGGTTGAACAAGCTAGCATCTTACCTAGATCAATTTTTGTTGTGGTCTGAAAGTGCCTGTGTGGCTGTTTCCCATAACGGTAGTATGGTAGCCATCAAGTATGGTACCAGAATTCAAACTTTAAAAGTACTTTGAAAGTTTTCTTCCTCTGTTTCAGACTAGGCAAATGCAAACCTCAATGTTGTAGCCAAGACAGCTTTGCAGGATCAGAAATAGAAGTTTGTGTACATCACCTTCCATTTTCTAATGTCTTAACTTGGGGATGCATTTGACTTCTTGATGTTGCAGGTTTAGGCAGGCATCTGGCATCATTACATGCCACAGGTTTCTTTTCAAGTTTTGCAGTTGCCTATGTCTTGATGACAATGCCATTCTGTCCAAGAAACGTGTGTTCCTGAACAGTGTCCATCCTTATACGTAACGAGTCTCAGGTACCCTACTTGATGCTTCAAGCTGCAGACTGCTTTACTCTCTGAACTTTGCACCTTTCACTGAACCTGCAATGCTAACTGTTGTATCCGTTATGTGTTTCCGTCTACTCTACGGTTGCGTCTGCCTGGCGATTGCATTCTTACTTTTGGGCTGGCAACTCGTGTAACTCGCTCATCTTCAAAACACCTTAATGTCATTCCCAACAAAGCCACAGAGCGCTATGATGTTACATTGAATGCATAAAGATGAAGACAGCACAGATCATTCAGACAAGTGGGAGCTACAAATCCCTGAGCATTTTCCATATACGCGCTCATGCTCAAGAAATATAAAGCATGCAGAAGAAGCAGGCTCACCTCCAGCTGTTCTGGCAATACGATGAAGAGACCAAGAGACCTTAAACACTACTAAATACACCTGGGGACCAATTTTGCATGGCACTTCATCTTCGTTGAACTGAGGTGCAACCTGACAATGCTAGGCCCGTAAACCAAGAGGCCTCCCTGCAACAGCATGGATGAGAAAAAGAAAGGTCTGCGCCAGCCAAGAGGCCGCGTGCATCAAAGAAAAGTTCCCTAGCTAATAAGCTAGCAGAGCCTCTGAGGTCTCACCAAAGGGCCCTGAGGTCTCACCAAAGGGCCCTCAAAACCTAAACTAGACACAGCTAGTGGGGATCTGGAGGGTTGTCAGCCATGCTCCTAGGCGCACAGACTCTCCTTTTCCTGCTCTTCGCCACCACACGCCCAGTAAACGCCTCCCCAGCAGCGCCCTGAAAGTGAAGAGCATGCATGGTGTTGAGAATGGTTAGGCCCATGTTGATAAGAGCAGCAGCATGAAAAGTAGTTTCCTGCTTACAGAAGAAAAAAGCCAGGTCCCCGATCCCTGTTTCTAACCTGCCTTCAGCCAGCCACCTCTCTCCGCCAGTTTTGTGCATATCGCTTGAAAGGTAGTTTAAAAGCAGTCCTTTAGCGCTAAGCTGGTCTGATTTGGTGAATCCTGCACCCCTCAAACTTTGGAGCCCTTAAAGAGCTTGGTCTTGATACTCATTAAGCCACCAAGCTTGCTCTGAAGCTTCATCATGATGCTCATTCTGTCCAGGATGCTTATGAACTAGCCAGCACCAGAAGAGCTCTTGAGAAGACTCCTCTCTACTTTCAGTATCGAGATCAGGCAAGGAGTACTGCTAGCAAAACTCCTGATCCCTGTTGACCGCTTTCCCTTGATTGACGTGGGGACTCTTTTCACTGCCAGCATAATTGTTTTTCTGCTGCGCGTTAAGCCTGCACCTGTGTGCGCTCAGCCAGCCAAACTCAGCCCATGTATGCCCAAATCCTTTATAAATTAATCCTAATTAGCTGTACCCCAAAGCCTGCAGGTTGACCCCTGCGAGCAGGCGGCGGGTGTTTTGGAGGGGGGGGTACATCAAAAAGGAGATGTGATGGTAATGGGAACAGAGAATGGATCAGCATAGGTTGGGGTTGAGGTTCAAGTTTTAAATGCTTAAGCATTTTTATTTCAAATGCATGGCTTTTTGAGCAACTTGAGCCTGTACCTGAAGCACAGCATCCAGAAGGAATGAGTGGAAAGTAAGCTGGCTCTAAAAATGGCTGGCCTGGCTTCATGCACACTAAAATAACTTGAATACAGTGTATTAGAGTCACAGATCAAGGCAATTAGGAATTACTGCTAGTAAGTGGGGGGGCTCATATTGCTTCCAGCCAATGTGTCTTTCCTTCCTTCCTTCCAAAACCATTGATGTTCGCATTTGTTCTTCCAAGCCTGCCTTTTCCTTCAACCAACCAACACTACTGCAAACCAGAAGAGGCCTGGCTGAAATCCATAAAGAATGGTGATTACTGCTGTTAAATTTCTTGAATTGCAAATGTTTGTTGCTAAGCAACTTTTTTTATTACTAAAATCTCATGCTGGCATTGCTGGTAACAAATGTGCAGATGCTTTTGCTAAATACCAAGCAAGCCAAGCCAATAATAATGTGGCTGATACCGGGATCCCTGGCGCAGGCCTTGGCGGAAATTCTTTTTCTCATTCACTATGGTTAGCCAAGGAGGAATAAAAAGAACACAATGCTGGCACATCCACAGCTCCTGCACCCAATCCTAAAATCACCTACCTCCCCAATCTTCAAAATGCTCTCAAGCCTCATATGCAAACAAAACACAGACTTGGATATGCCAACTCCAAAACAGGCTACTACTCATATTCAATCAATCATTGATTCTCTGATCAGTTATCAGACTCTGTTACCACATGTAGATAAGAAAATCAGCAATGCCTTTAGGAACATGTCCTGTATATCCACACCCCGGGGGCCCATGAAGCGCACCATCTTACAATATCGCACTGGCAACCTCTATAATCAAAAACATGCGGTTTGCTTCAAAAGGTCTACTGACCCTCTATGCCCTCTCCCAGGCTGTCATCTAGTAGACAGCGCACTCCACGTGCTTTCAGGCTGCCAAAATCATATCATCTCCAGCATGAAGACTGAACGCCACAATGTTGCTGGAAGAATGATAATCAAAGCTCTTAGCAAAAGCCCTTGAGGAGCATGTTTGGTTAACATGGACATTGGGAGTGGTGATAGGTTGGCCAAGCACAACCTTCAAATCCCTGCACATGCATCAAACAGAATTATACCCACTTACCTCTTTAAAAGAAATTTTTCTAAGAGATCTAGACTCACCTCCAGCCGTCCTGATGCTTTACTGATTACTCCCTTTAAAGCCAAACCCACTCCTTCATCTCCTTCTACCTCCTGCTCGCACCATCATGTGTTACTAAGTAGCACGCTGGGCCACAACAGCTAACCGCGTGAGGCAACCCCACCAACTGATTGTGAACCAGCGGCATGTGCACTTGATTGAAATTAAGTACTGTGAAGACACCAGGCCCAAGAATCAGCTGGAGGCCTCTAAGCAACAGCACCGCAACCTATGTAGCCATCTTTCAAGGGCCTCAGCTCAAGTCACCCTCCATACCATTTTGTTAGGTGTGGGAGGGGTCATCTACACCCCCCACACTCTGGAGCCTCTTAAAGAGCTTGGTCTTGACACTCATACAGCCACCAGGCTTGCTCTGAAGCTTCATGCTCATTCTGTCCAGTACGCTTATAAACTTGTTAGCACCAGACGCGCTCTTGAGAAGACTTCTCTCAACTCTCATCGCCAAGATCAGGCACGGGCTACTGCTAGTAATTCTCCTGGTCCCCATTGACTTCTTGTTTCTCTTGGTGAAGGGGATACACGGTGCCTCGACCCTAGGTATCCTCTTTTCCTTAATTGATGCGGGGAGTGTCTTCATTGCCTGTGTAGTTTTTCTTTTCTCAATTGGTAAACCTTTGTTGCATTGGCAAGCCTTGGAGTATCAAATTCCTCTTGAGAAATTTTGAATTTCTGGTTCTGCTGTTGCCTGAAACTTCAGACATTGCAAGACTTTCGTCATGTTAACAAACCGTTTTCTGGGTCTGCTGTTGTCTGAAAGAAAAGACAAAACTACGTAGGCAGAGGAAACTCTCCCTACATCAATTCAGGAAAAGGAGACACATTGGCTCAGAAGAGCCGTGAGTCTCCTCCACCACGAAGCTACAGAGAAGAAAAAGCTAATGGGGATCTGGAGGGTTACTGGAAGCACCCGGCTCCAGAACCTGGCTGTGACGAGCATTTTTGTTTTCAATTACACGTCTAGTGCCCTACTGCACAACCCCCCCCCCCCGGGGGGTCCAGGGGTGCTCCACGGGGGGTGTCACGGGGGCCAGTAGGGTTAAAGGGGGCCCGTGGATTGTCCTAGCTCATTTCTGGCATTTTAGCCCATACAGGGGTGCCTGTTTTCCTACAGGCAGCACGTGCTACCAGACTAGTGGTAACAAGATTGTTGGCATACATATCAGAATGTGCATGAAGTTTGCGAGCAAGTCTGTTGGCGTGTTGATGGTCCAGTCGACTGGACGTCCAAGTTGTCTGAAATTTCAGTCTTGCAGCCTTTCGTCATGTTGCTAGGTTTTCCTTGTTGTTGACCTGTCTTCTTCCTGTCACTGCCACTGCTACCCAGGCCTGTCTGGAATGAATGTCACTTGTCTGGATAAGGCGGGAAGGCACATGGTTCTATTGAATGGGTTGAAACCCATTTGGCCCTCTGCTTTTGAGATGAAGGACTGCCCTCTCCACCAACCGGGAATAGAAGATGAGCTCATGAAATAATAATAATAATAATTTATGCTAGCTATCAGCCCTCCAAGCTGACGTCAGCACAACAGTATGCAGAATCACATTAAATATTGAGTCCACTACTCACTTTCAGACCGTCTTTTCTTTTTTCCTGAATTCAAGTAGAGCCCCTGAATTTGAGTGGACAGCGAAGAAGAAGATGGACCCTTACAAGGTGGGGAGAGACGGGCACGCCAGGAACCATGCACCCCCCTAGCGCTGTATCTCTACTTGTGCTTGACTTTCACTCTCTAACAGAACGATTTGGCGGATCGTGTCGGAGATACTCGTGGGGGGGGGGGTGTCGGCACCCACTTGTGTGGAAGGGGTGTAATAAAGACCACCCTCACACTCAAGAGCATGCTGTGGCCAGTTTACAACACTTAACTCATACCTCGTTGCATGGGCCTCCTTGGCATTTTGTTCCACACCCAAAGGGCCCTTGTTTCCCCTCCCAGATACCACACCCTTTCACAGGCTCTCAGCATGCAAAGAGCTTTTCTATTGATAGTGCACCCCCCCACAATTCTCGTGCACAGCAACGCCCCTCGTCGGCATATGACACTCCCTACATGACCACCAACAGCGGAGCTCCGGTGTGGAACAACAACTCCTCCTTGACAGGTAGGTTTCTGAGTCCTTGTGCACTGCGCCATGGAGATGTGTGTTCTTACAGAAGTGGTGCAAGGATGCTGGGTCAGGAGGTCCTCATGTTAAGCTCCATGTGCTGCTGTGCTATGTCCGCTATGTGTGGCAAGCCTGCATCTTGCTTTAGGAGAGCTTCACTGCTCTCCTTACTTACTGACCAGCTCATGGCCTTAGGTATGACCTTGAGTCAGTTTTGGCTGAAGGCACGGTGGCCACCGCATGGTCATGTGGACTGAGCACGATCGTTGGCACAGATGACACAGAAGTGAGAAGGCCATGAGAAGGCCAGTGGAGGCACCCTAAAGTGGGCCAAGACCCTGGGGCTGGCCTTCCTCTCCATCGATCAACACCAAGAAACAAGCCTCTGCTGCCCTGTGCCACCAGAGCATATATTGTGCTTATTGGAAGTGTGCAACAAATGCAACAAGACGTAATGAGTGTGCGTTCCTCAGCCCCAGTCTTGGAAGCCTTCACTCATTTTCTTTGACAGAGCCTGCCCTACAGTGAGCCAGCTTGAACTATTTCTTGCAGCCTTGTGCATGTTCCTGCAGTCTCTTACACATCCTTGCTGTCCTGTACACGCCCTTGCAGTTGGCCCACGCGGCCCCATCCTGCTTGAGGACTACCACTTGGTGGAGAAGCTGGCCCAATTTGATCGTGAGCGCATTCCAGAGCGCGTGGTGCATGCGCGTGGGGCTGTGGCCAAGGGTTTTTTTGAGGTGCGCAGCTGAACCTTCTGCATTGGAGTTGGGTGTGTGGACAAGGGAAGTGAATGTTTGCACGCTTGTTCAAAATTTGGTGGGGTTGTAAAAGAAAGGGCAAGACTCTGCTCCCGCCCCGCACATGGCTTGATCACTGCTTGTTTTATTTGTGATCCTGGCTCTCTTGGCCATGTTTTCTTCCTTGTAACATTTCGATCCTTCAGGTTAGAAGGAGGTGTAGTGGTTTCCTGTAATTGACACTATCCGCCCTATAGCTACGCAGAAGCATGTGGGTGCTTGGCGCCACACACATCCAAGGCAGGACTTACACAGTGGCACCAAGCCCAACTGGAGTGTCTCACATATCATTCCACGTAGACCTGTGCGGTTTTAAGGTGCCCAATGCAAATTCCTTTTGTGCTTCACTTCTTCCAGAACGCAAATGAAAAGGAAACATCACAATAGGGCACCTCAAACGATGTGAATAAGGAGCTCAAGGGAGGCATGCTGTAGGGTCCTTCTGGGTTCACAGCTAATTAAGGCGCCAGCAGTAGCTCTCACACACACTGCTGTCATCTCGCTTATCATTGCACAGTGAGAGGCACCCTTCCTCTAAGTTGCTGGGGCACTTCTTCAGCCTTTGCCAGGTTTCAATTCGGGATTATATTGCATTCGTAGCAAGCTGCGGTCTGCCTGCACCGCTGTCCCAACTGCTTTAGCTGTGCTTGCACACCAGCTGTGCCATACAGCTATGAATGCATGCATGTATACATGCTTGGCCCCTGAAAGCATTTGCTGACCAGAAGCACATCATCTATGCCAGGCAACTGCACAAATGCACAAAGGCATGCATGTATGGCTACCAAAAGCATTTGATCACCATCAGCACTTGGACAGGCCCAGCTAGCCTGAGTTTAGAGGGAAAACTGCTTTATAAGGTCAAAGCATTGTGAGCTCCATCGGTGCCCATCTTCATCAGCGCTGTCATTCCGAATTCGACACTGCCATTCCAAAATTAGGGCTATTCCAACGGCTATCTGGCCCTCGCTGATGGAGCTTGGTGATGAATGCTTACAAGCAGAGTTAAGGATCTGCCTCATAATTGGGTGCAGGTGACATATGATGTGAGCACCCATAGTATTGAACTTGCCAATAATTATTGGTGCAGGTGACCCACGATGTGAGCCACCTTACATGCGCCGACTTCTTGCGTGCACCTGGCGTCCAGACGCCCGTCATTGTGCGCTTTTCTACTGTGGTGAGTAAAGCAGCTTGGGTCTGATTTGGATGCCGTGACCACCCATCCTGCAAAGGTTTCAGCGCCAGTGGCCTCCAGTCAGTTCTGTTGTCCGTAGAGTGTGCCCCTAAACATCCAACATTATACCTTTGTCTCAATGCCATTTGTGCTGGGTTTCGCTGCGTCCTACAGGCTATAATAATGTTGCCTCATGTACATCGTTCTGTCTTATACACGCAAGTTTTGAACCAGCTCTTTTTGATGATTGGCGCATTTTCTATCGAAAGCAAGAGATGATGTCTCTGCTCCCAATGAGCTTCGTATTAGATGGTGTGAACTTGTCATCCCTTGAATTGATAGAGGGCGAGTGCAAAGCATGCTCAAATAGGGATGTATATTCCTTTGAGGAATTTGTCCAAATTGGACTGCACATGTGCTTGTGTCCTACCTCAATTATGTAGGTTTCCTCACGGATTTCCTTGAGGGTGTCCTCTGTCTTTATGTGTAGAGATGGGTCCCTGTAAGGTGTTTTTCACCTTTTGACTCTGTGTTCCATGTGTGCATGCCTCTTTGCAGGTGCATGAGCGCGGCTCCCCTGAGACTCTGCGCGACCCCCGCGGCTTTGCCGTGAAGTTCTACACCCGTGAGGGCAACTTTGACATGGTTGGCAACAACATGCCGGTACGTGCATGTGTGGTCAACAGTCTGCATGGTCGTGCTCTGGTGTGACTGCGTCTCTTGCTTGGACCAACCCCTGTAGTCAACGGTACCCTGCTGTGCGTGCGTTTTTGGAGTTCACCTGACTCTGTCATATCTTGATTGTGAGATCATAATATGATGTGTCCCTCTGTTGTCCCCCTTCGGCAGGTATTCTTCGTCCGAGATGGCATGAAATTCCCCGACATGGTGCACGCCTTCAAGCCCAACCCCAAGACCAACCAGCAAGAGCCCTGGCGCATCATGGATTTCCTGTCCCATCACCCTGAGTCTACTCACATGGTGTGAGCAATGACACTTTCTTTTCTCACAATCGCAAGCTTGATTGCTCTACAAAATCAGGCAGTGTTTGGAGACTGGATGAGGTGCTGTAAAGTTCCCTAATGTTTGGAGCTTCTGCACTTGACAAAGGCGGCTCCCAGGTACATCAATGCTCTTGAGATTAGGGTTATTTGTACGCCTTCGGCACATCGACCGCTTTTGGATTTCATGTGATCCTTTGAGCCCTAGGCATGCGGCACCGCGTGAAATCCGAAACGCAATTAACATGCCTGAGGCATACAGTTGGCCCCAAGCGCCACATGAAATCAATTTTCGATGCTGTTGGCGCATCTAAGCCTTATTCTTAGAGCCTGCTAAGCTTGCCATCAGTGAGCCGGCTCAGTTGCGCTTTGCCCTCCTCAATTCCGGCCTCCCCTCTGTTTTGATGATGTGGGGATAATTTGCCACCATGGCCCATTTCCTGGGTGTTCTCACCTACTTTGACCCAGCCCCTCTGTACTCATCATGGCACTGGTGTCGCTGCACGCGCGCGCAGCTGACCTTCCTATTGGATGATGTGGGCATCCCCAAGTGCTACCGCACCATGCCTGGCTTTGGCGTGCACGCCTTCAAGATGCTGTCCCGCGACGGCCGGGAGACCTTTGTTAAGTTCCACTGGAAGCCCAAGCAAGGTGGGCTCTGTCGATGAGGCATAACCTGCCCAGCCCATGCGCGCCTGTGTGTGTGTGTGCTTCCTAGCGCACAGGGTTTGTGAGCATCAGAACACACTCTGTTGTGTCCTCGGTGCAACGCATGCTTGATGTTTGCGCACCTCATGCCCTGTGTCATGCGTGCTGAACGCCAGGCACAGGCAATCATGTATCTCTCTTGAATGCAGTTTGCGTTTTGGTCGTGCTTGGGTACCCCTGCCTGTGTCTCAGGTCAACTTCTGAACCCAGCTGTGTTGGTGACCAATTGGCTTGACAGGCTAGCAGTCAGGCCTGTTTTGACTAAAGGCCTTATCTCATTTGTACCCTGTTATCTGGTGGTGCCTGGCTGGCAGGCGAGCACAACCTGCTGGACGACGAGGCCGTGATTGTGGGCGGCAGCAACCACAGCCATGCCACCAAGGATTTGTGAGTGTGCAACAGGAATGGAGGGCTTCGTGTGTATGTGTGTGCGTGTGTGTGCGCGTGTCTGTGTTTGTGTTTGTGCGCGAGAGCGCGCGCTGCAAGAACGGCTGCTGCTCTGGACTTGCCAGCCGATGCTTATTTTGCAAAAAAAATAACGTTTCTTTGAAGAAAATGTTTGTCATAATTAGGAGTGCCCACAAGTGTTTGCTAACATTTGCGTCAGCAAATGTGGGTTATGAGCGTGTGCATGCGTTCACTGCAAATAAAGTTAGACTTGGTGCTAAAAGTTATTGCACCTGCGACTTTAAGTTGGTGAGAAAATATGCGCACATGCACTAGGAAGTTACTCCAGCAACCATGCAAGGTCCATAGATTTACTATGAGGAGTAGAATTTAATCAATTTTATATCGCAGAACCAGATCGCATTCTGCGTCCTCAAATGCAGAGTGTCATGCATACAGATACACTCATTTGCTGTGGCAGGTATGAGGCCATTGCGGCGGGTGACTACCCGGAGTGGACGCTGTACATCCAGACCATGGACCCCAAGGATGAGGACAAGTGAGTGCAACAATGGATCCCTTTATGTTCTCGTAGTTACACATGGATTTTTTAGAACTTTTTTTAGCTCTTTTTCATCAGCAAGAGCAGCACAGGACTTCCAAGCACCCTGCTTTGGTGAAGGGGGAAATTTCAGTGGGATGAACGTTCAGCAGAGCAGCTTTATAGAGCAAGTTTTGGTGGCCACTGTCATGCCATTGAATCGCTTGGTCAGCCTGCTAGACCATGCCAAGGAATCAGTGTTTGAAGGATCACTGTCATTATGTGAACGGTGTCAGGCTTTCAACTATGGCCAGGAAGGGAACAGAAAAGCAAAGGCCAACGGGCCCAGAGCTGCCATGAACCAATTGACGTGTAGTGTCGCGGCATGGCTATTGTCCACATAGGTTGTGCACGGCACCAGCTCACTGCACCGCCTTGTCTGATGATTGATCTGTAGGGCGTGAATTTGGGGCTGTATGCCACTATGGGCGCCACAACACCATCGAGTATCCACTCTCAGTGCTGCCTGACTCATCATGTCATCGTTTTTTGTTCTCCTTGGGAGTTACGGGACTGTTATAGGCGGCACCATCAAGTCAAGCCTGTGAAGCAGCCAGCAAGGCAAAATGCTCCCCTCAGTTTTTGACGCCGTCCTGAGTGGAAATTTGATACGGACAAATTGCTGACCCCTGTGTGATCCTGCATGCTCCGCTCGCAATACGCAGGTTCAACTTTGACCCCCTGGATGTGGCAAAGACATGGCCCGAAGATATCTTCCCCCTGCAGCCCATTGGCCGCATGGTGCTCAACCGCAACCCCGACAACTTCTTCTCCGAGAATGAGCAGGTGGCTTTCTGCCCTGCGATTGTGGTGCCAGGTGCGTGATGTGTGTTGTTCATATGTGCTGTACATGATGGCCTCCTGCCCTGCGATGGTGGTGCCAGGTCAGGAACAAGTGTTTGCATAAGTGTACCAGCCTTGCACAGGCTGGACGGCAAATATGCCTGGGCTTGCCGCTTGACATTCAATACACTTATAATGGTTGCTTGAAGGGCTTCGACTGTGCATGCTTACCACTACACACACACACACATACACACACACCTGCACATGAGGACGGACACGCATGCATGTGTGCATTGGTTGTGCATGCGGGCATTGCCGCTTGACACTCAATAAACTCCAGAAGGTTGCTTGAGGGGCTTCGACTGTGCATGCTTACCAACGCACACATACACACACACACGCGCGCGCGCGCCTGCACATGAGGATGGACACGCATGCATATGTGCATTGCTTGTGCATGCAGGCATTGCCTACACAGACGACAAGATGCTGCAGACGCGCATCTTCTCTTACGCGGACACCCAGCGCCACCGTTTGGGACCAAATTACCTCATGCTGCCGGTCAATGCACCCAAGTGAGCTCTGCTTCTTTATGTTACTTTGGAGTTCAGGCTGGCTGGATTATGACACCTGATTGCACACCCTTTTTTTTGTGCATAATAGTGATAGGCATGGTACTGTCAAAAAGTTGCATAGATGCAGCTGCCTGTCTTTCTACCCAGACGCAGCCGCATCACTCATTAATGTGCTTGTATACAACAGCCATGATTCCATCTTTGACTGTGACGTGTAAGAGAGAAGGGGCTGCCCTGTCTTTCGACGGAAAATTGAAATCGCCCATTCAGGTCATGTGCCCTCCCGGCTTTCGGCTTTGATTGCAGGTGCGCGTATCACAACAACCACCATGAGGGCTTCATGAACTTCATGTCCCGCGACGAGGAGATCAACTACTTCCCCTCCCGGTATGTGCCTGGTTCAAGCTTTGGAACAGAGTGCTGATGTGTGTTGCTGCTGATTGCTCACTTACAGCTTCTGTGGTTGTCTTATGTCAGCGTACATGAGAAACACTTGTAGCAAAGCTTCTGTTTACGTTTGATGCAGCACACGGGAGCTGTAATAAGTGTTTTTTTTACAACTCAACTTTTTTAATAAGTCAGCAAGCTCCCCCCTTTGCGCGCGCGCGCGCGCGCGCACACACACACACACACACAGTGGTCAGCTGGCTGCCTCAGAGCAAGGAGCTCTTGTGTTCAACCTTGACACCTCAAGGCATGCACACATTTCTTTGCACCCGCGCAGGTTTGACCCTGTCCGCAACGCAGAGAAGCTGCCTGAGCACAGCAATGCCCACATCAGTGGCAAGCGTGAGAAGGTGGTCATCGCTAAGGAGAACAACTTCCAGCAGGTAGGCCCCTTCTGAAGCTCGAGCTGTGTCACTACCTGACACGGTAATTCCTTTCAGCATCTGTTGGTTTTTTCCTTCTGCTGGAACAACTGAAGCTTGCAACAGGTGTGAGAGTTGCCAAGGAGGAATTCCTCTAATGTAGATCACTGCCCTTGCTTTTCAATGGTGAGCACTTTGTGTGCAAACGCCAGATGCAGGCTGCATTACAGGCTCTCTCGTGTGTCCTCCTCCCTACCTCAGCCACTTGGGCAGTGAGCTCATTTCAGAAGGCATGTAACATGTCCTCGGCTCTCGCTTGGGCTCTCACTTGCGCTCTCACTTGGGCCTCTCACTTGAGCAGAAGTAGTAGGCATTTGACTTGGTATTGAAAGGAGAATAAAGATATATTCCCCTTTCAACAACGAGCTCAGGCTCCACTTCTCTGGTACAATGAACCCACTACTTTCTGGCAAGTGCGTCTGCAAGCCAGACCCAAAGCCATCTCTCAAGCAAGTATGATGTGCCTGTGCTCGCAGGCTGGTGAGCGCTTCCGCTCCTTTGACCCCGCTCGCCAAGAGCGCTTTGTGGGCCGCGCTGCTGGTTTCCTCATGGAGCCCAAGTGAGAATCATTGCTGGACATCCTTGTTTAGACTTCTGATGATTTGTTGAATTGGCATTGGCTCTTTGCACCTCCTCTCTACTTGACCCTAAAGTTGCATTGAAGAATGAAAATGAAGCTTGACCTGGCTTAACTGGAGCATCTTTGTTTTAAGATGATGGGGTCACGCTCGTACCCTCCTCGATGCTGCAAGTGGTGCAAGATGGGCCTGGGGGGTGGTGCAAGAGGTGCAGAATTGGGGCAGGGGGTGGTTCGTCACAGCCCCACATGACCCTGTCCACACCTACTTCTCTCAAATCTTCTCCAAATGTCCTTAGATGATCGTTGTGCACCTTTGCCTAATTGCTTACGTGGGTTTACATCCAGAAGCCACCAGTCAAAACTGTTCCCTGCTCCGTTTCACCTTATGGCCTTCTGAATCCTCACCACAGGTGCACCAACGAGATTCGTCGCATCTGGGTGGGCTACTGGTCCCAGTGTGATGCCAGCCTGGGCCAACGCATCGCCGCGAAGCTGCGCCAAGCTGGAGCCTTGTAGGCTATGGTGGGATGCGTCTGGGTGTGCTATTGGTCCCAGTGCAATGCCAGCCTAGGCCAAAGCATTGCCCCCAATCTGCACCAGACTTGTGCTCTGTAGGCTCCGCCTCGGCAGACAGGCCAAGACGACAGACTTGAAGGATGAGCAGCGGGTGTTTCAGGCTGCTGTGGTGGTCAATTGTGACTCGCAATCACTTGGCAGCCTGTTGGTGCTGGCGATGTAAGTGCATGGAAGGATGGTAGTATGCATCTGAAGGGCTTTTGATGAGGTAGGGCGGCATCCTGGTGCAATGCCACCAATTTTGTTCTAGCTCTGCTGTCTGTGCTTAAGATGAAGGGGAGTTTATTTTGCTTGCTCGACTTCCCATCTGTTCTTGTTGATTGTCTGTCCTGCCCTGCTCTGGTTGAGCAGGTATGTAGATTAGTCGTATAGCCCTTTGCATTGATGCAGGGCGGCTTCATTTTGACGGCCTGTTCCCTGTATTTAGACGATTATTATGTATTCCCTTATTCGTTGGGTGGCACAACGCGGTCCCCATTGCTTTCGTCCAATAGCATCCTTTTTTCTTTTGTCTGCTTTCTTGGCTTATTCAACCCATACAATGGTGTTAGCCCCCAATCTGCACTTATTTTTCCATCAACATTATTAAGACCTCTGGGTTATCACTTGTAAGATGCATTGCAACACGACAAGGCCATCCTCCTTCTGTTCCAAATTCCATGTCTATGGAATTACCATGTTTGTACCCTTTTCTTCCGTGTATTGGTGAGAATGGCATTTAAAAAAATGTGGGGTGTCGCGATTGAACAGGGAAAATTTGATCAGGCAAAATGACAACAATCCCCTGTTTTAGGATAGGAAAGGAAAGGGTTACATAGCTGTACCTGCCTGCAGGGGCAGCTTAGCTGAAGCAAAACGTGCCTGTAACCAAACCATTGACGTTTTGAACGTGCGGAGGTAAAGGGAATGATAGGGTTACATCATGTACAGCTTTGATAGCTGTACCTGCTTACAAGAGCAGCTTAGCTGGAGCATAAGGAGATCATCATGATGCCTGCAACCAAACCAGACCTAAGCTTGAAACTAGGAAGAAAAGCTTGAAGTCTACAACTGTGTTTGCGATGCTCAAAAGAAAAAGATATATAGAAACCATCGAAGTTGCTCAAACTAAAAACAAGAAAGGATACAAGGTTCCAATGGGATTTGACCTTCAGCCAGGTGATTTGGCTGCTCAGCCTGCTCAACTGTTCCAGCCACACCAAAAAGATCCATGGCTTTGGAGATTAAACGATAAGTCTCCGAGACTGAGTCATTGGCCTTCTTCTGCAAGATATGAAACCTTGGTCACACCTATCACGTTCAGATTTACAGATTAAGATGGGGGGACCTTCAGCCAGACTGTTCAGCTGATTGGCCTGTGACTGGTCCTCGTCAGTCAACATATTGTCCATGAGCTCAGAAACGAACGAAAAAAGCTTGTTGTGGTGGTGCAAGAGGAAATCATATGAATAGGAATAGCAGTGCCCTGCCGCACAGCTTGCACAAAGGAATCACAGCGCCGTAGGCCTTGGAAAGCATCTAAAACTTGAGCAGTTCAGCAGTCAGGCTCACGTGGATGAATGTTCAAATCCGCTTTCAACACTCTTCTCAACGTCTCACTGTTAGACCTCAGCATGATATTATACATTTTGAAAACAGACCTGAACCAGTAAAACTGAAGTGACTCATGACCACACTCCCTGAGATCAGCCCAGTTTGTAGAGGTACGCTTAACACCCAGTGTGCTCTTAGAATAACTCGTATGCCGCACTTGCAAATTACTTGCAAACTCCTTGTCCCGCTTTAATGTACTCAGTGCCCCACACTTGGCCTGCATACATTCCAGCTGGAACCACATACGTCTTCCCAAGCCACATACGGAGACATATACAGCATATCTGCCAGAAAATTTTCACAAACAAACTGACGAACCCGAAAAGCAGGCGCCATGAAGGGGCCAGCAACATGCTCGGAGGGCTTGGCCATGCTCATGCACTTGTGAAACATGATGCCAAGATACTTAAGAGACTCCTTGAGTGCCCGTGGCACCCCCTCAATACGAAACACAGGCAGCTCTGACGCAGAGGAATTTAAGTGCACGTGTCTCTCTTTCCTTAATTGATGTAGGGAGAGTTTTCTCTGCCTACGTAGCTTTTTCTTTTTCTTTTTTCTTTTCTTTTGCACAACCTCAGACTTGGCAGTGTTGATGATTAAGTGCTTCCTCTTATCATACGCATGCGAACGGTTCAGCATGGTCTGCAATCCAATAGGATCGTTGGCCATCAGAGTCAGGTCATCAGCACATAAGATGTGCGTCACGCTCAGATGTATGCTCCTGCCAAAGTCCCAACTCTCAAAGAGTGTGCATGTAAACGAAAAGGCACTGCGTTTCTCAGCATGTGCTTGCCTAAGTCAATATGCAAAAATTGAAGTACAGAAAAGGGCGCGCCACGGACAGACCAAGATTCCAAAGGAAGTGCCACCCGGTGATGATATTTAGCTCAATGGTTTGTGTGCTGACCGTACTCTGCCAAGACATCAGCATTTTACACACCTCGCAGCCTTTTTTTTTCTCAAATCAACAACAAATCCCCTCATGACCATAGGCTGCCCACAATGAACACAACGGCCCGGGGTAAACAAATTTCACCTGTCTGAGCCCAAGCAAGTAGCCCAAAGCTTCAGCCCTTACGAGAAATACTCATATCAACATCTCCTCGCAGCACCTTGCTGGATGAAATGTTGTTGCTGCCCAGTAAAGCATCGTAGAACTCAACTGCTGCATGGAACCAAAAGAACTGGAAAGGTTCATCTACACATTTCTGCAGCACAGACCAGTTAGGAGTGGTACGCTTAACCCTGAGGATACGCCTCAGTAAGCACAGGTGCACAGTTTGCAAAGGACGGTCGACTTCAGCTCCTTTCAGATATCTATTCAATAGATTATATTGCCCCAGATTTTTCAAGCATACACACTAGCAGGGAGAGCATACTAATAAACAGCAACAGCAGAAACAGCAATAGCAGCACACACATACACACACTGTGTAGCTACAGCAGCAGCACATGAACAAATAATATATACAGAAGTAGCAGCACATGCACACGCATGAAGCAGTGGTAAATGAAACACGCATGCACATGCACACGCGTGCGCACGTACGCGCGCGCGCGCACGCACACACACACACACACACACACACACACACACACACACACACACACACACACACACACACACACACACACACACACACACACACACACATGCGCGCACGCACACACGCGTGTGTGGAAGTAGCTCAAAAGTGCACAGACAACAGGGGAAGGCAAAGAGTCTCTAGGAGCCCAGATGAGTTGTACAACGGGCCTGTAGAACTGAGTGCTTGCTTTTCTACAGCCTTCTTTGTCACCTAGGTACACAAGCACCAGTTCTGGAGGGTGTGTGTGTGTGTGTGTGCTGAAGAGACTGGTGCATATCTTCTCAACTGCACAGAGGACACCCCTGCTACCTTTTGTATTTGAATACCATTATTGTGAGGACTCCAGGATGCTGCTGGTTGCCCTGTAGAACTGAGTGCTTGCTTTTCTACAGCCTTCTTTGTCACCTAGGTACACAAACACCAGTTCTGGAGGGTGTGTGTGTGTGCTGAAGAGACTGGTGCATATCTCCTCAACTGCTCAGAGGACACCCCTGCTACCTTTGTATCTGAATATCATTATTTTAAGGACTCCAGGATGCTGCTGGTTGCCCTGTAGAACTGAGTGCTTGCTTTTCTACAGCCTTCTTTGTCACCTAGGTACACAAGCACCAGTTCTGGAGGGTGTGTGTGTGTGTGCTGAAGAGACTGGTGCATATCTTCTCAACTGCTCAGCGGACACCCCTGCTACCTTTTGTATTTGAATACCATTATTGTGAGGACTCCAGGATGCTGCTGGTTGCCCTGTAGAACTGAGTGCTTGCTTTTCTACAGCCTTCTTTGTCACCTAGGTACACAAACACCAGTTCTGGAGGGTGTGTGTGTGCTGAAGAGACTGGTGCATATCTTCTCAACTGCTCAGAGGACACCCCTGCTACCTTTGTATCTGAATATCATTATTTTAAGGACTCCAGGATGCTGCTGGTTGCCCTGTAGAACTGAGTGCTTGCTTTTCTACAGCCTTCTTTGTCACCTAGGTACACAAGCACCAGTTCTGGAGGGTGTGTGTGTGTGCTGAAGAGACTGGTGCATATCTTCTCAACTGCTCAGAGGACACCCCTGATACCTTTTGTATTTGAATACCATTATTGTGAGGACTCCAGGATGCTGCTGGTTGCCCTGTATAACTGAGTGCTTGCTTTTCTACAGCCTTCTTTGTCAAGCTATGAAGGACTGTGAGGTGGCAATTGCACACATTGCTTGCCTTCTCCATCTTGTCTTCTCAGATAGCTTGACTTCTTCATCCTGCATTCAAGTTGCATGGTTCCCTGGTCAAACACTGATGGGAGTGCCACAGTAACATGCATGCTCCTGTACACGTTTACCAGCATGCAAGCAATGCATTTACCGGTTTGCAGCTTGAGTCTTGCTGTAAGGCTAAGCAGGCTGCGTTGGCTGGGGAGGAGGTCGGGGGGGGGAGGTGCGACTTGCCCGGTAACACATTCTCAAATCAAAGAGAGGTATGCGTTTAAGTCAATAGAAGGAAGCTCTATTGCGCTCGCGGGAGCTTACGCCAGTTGACAGTTCCGCTTTAATCTTCGCGGGTACGTGATTAAAAAGTGTGAATAACGTGTGCACGGTCAGTGCACGTCGGTCATTGTGATTCACACTTTGACTGAGCGTTCGTCACACCCCTTTATCTAACCGATTGACGCGGTTGATGTCAACCGCGCGGTTGATGCGGTTGACATCAACCGCTCATCAAACGCGTGTATTTCAACCGCAAACCAGCGCTTGTTTAATGGATTGTCAACCGCTCATCAACCGCGGTTGATGTCAACCGTATCGACCGCTCTTCAACCGTGGCCTGAAATGTCTGACGTATGCTTAGGTCAGCCAGAGTATGGTTTGTGGCCTGTCTGTCAAATGGTGCTCGGATGCAAATTGCCTGATCCGTCTACAACCAGCGTAGAAAGGGGCACTGCACACATATGCTCAGCAGTGGCCTGAGGGTTGCGCTGTTTTGTGAACAGCATGCCTGAACACTTGGAGGAACCTGCACAAGCCAAACGTGCTCCACCTAAGGTGAAATTGGCACATTTTCACCCCTTGGATGAAAGTGCAAGATCTCAGACTTCGCAAGCAGAGACAAAGAGCAAGGAAAATAGGAGAAAGGTTAGGCTACATGCGCCGGGCATCATCAAGCTCCTCCACTTATGGGCTTATGCAGAGAGGAAAGGGCTGACTGTCAATATATCAAATTCAGAGGCATTTGGACAGTAGGTGATCCAAGATTGTATCCACAAACTTTTCATCATTGTGTGGGCCACTCGCCTTACCCCAGCTTCATGGAAAACTAGTGACACTATCCTGATTGACAAGAATAAAGGGGAGGAGACAGAAATCTCATCCGACAGACCCATTGGGCTCACAAACACACTCTACAAACTGTGGACTCGCATGGTCACAAATACACTCTTTGAGTATGCAGAAGCACACTCCCTACTGAGCTCCACTCAAGCTGGGTTCCGTAACCAAAAAGACACAATCCACCAGGTCCAGAATGTCATTATGGGGCTTGAGGATGCTAAAGCTTGTAGTAATGACATGTATGCCCTCATTGTAGACTTCACCTCCGCTTTTTATACCACTGATCACGACCGAATGCTTTGAATCATGTATGATTTGGGCTTCCCTACTGATGCCATTGACACGGTCAAAAACCTCTATGAAAATGCCACCACCAAAGTCAGGCTACTCTCGAGAGGAAGCACCAGACAAATACCTGTTGAGAGGGGAACAATCCAAGGTGATACACTGTCTCCCTTTCTCTTTTTGCTTTACATGGAATCACTCCTTCGATGGCTCCACGTAGGGGGCCGTGGGTACCAGCACAGCTGCATCCCAAACCAAAATGCTACTGACACCCATCTCGCTAATATCTTGAGCAGCGCGGCCTTTGCTGACGACCTCCTGTGCCCTACTAATACAATCCAAGACCTCAAAGTCCAAGCCCATAAGCTTTCTCTGTACTCAGACTGGGCAGCACTCATCATATCTGCAGCAAAACAAAAGCTACCGGTATCCTTCACAGTCACCCACCAAAAGATAATAATGGGGTAACACCCTCCCAAGCCCTCAGACATCACCTCCAAGGAAAAATAGACATCCAAGGACAGAAATCTCAGTTCCTACCATCTGATGAGCCCTTCCTTTACCTTGGAGTCCAACTTACCATGGATTTAAACTGGAAGCACCAGATCCAACGCATGACTTGTAACCTTTGGAAAAAGCTTGAAAACCTCAACTTCTCCCAGACCTCCCGTCAAGCCAAAGATATGATTCGCATAGCTATCAGTCCTAGTCTTGCCTATGCCTTTGCAGTTACTCCATGTACCCCAGCAGACCATATCATCTGGGACAAAATGATTGACAGAACCATTAAACATAAATACAACCTCTCAATCAGTACAGCAGCAGCAATGATACCAGAGGACGTGAATAACTTTGGAATAGGGCACCCATCCATTTGCATTGAACACCACAGGCGCATGGCCTCCGCACTCACATCCAGCCTAGAGGACCCCCCAGCCAGACATCACGCAGTTAGCCTTAATCTCCTCAACAATCAAATAGCACACCTCAATAACCTTTCCGTGGACTTTCTTGGTATTGGTGTAAAGACCAACCTTCGCATTAAAGACAACTGAGCCACTGCATGCGAGTGCGCCAGTTAATCAGCATTCACCTCAGTGAACTCCACCTCAGAAAGGATGGGGAAAGCATGTTCCATGATGACCTGAAAATCATAACAAAAGCTCTGTCACTTCATAAACCACCCCCCCGCAACCTCTCCAACCTCATCACATGTATTATACAACCACTCATGGGCCTTGGTATCAATGGAATACATGACCTCGCATCCCCCCGCAAAACCATGGTCATCACAGTGGCTCAACTCCAGACAAAATACTCCAGGGTAAACAACAAATGCAAAATAGCACTCAACTGACTAGCAGCTCTTGTCAACCTGCCCCCAACTGAAGAGCTCAACACTGAAGTAATCCAAAAATCCTTGCCCACAAGAATACAGAAGCGGAAGTCCCTGCAGTGCACCGCCGCATCAACAACACCCACATTAGTGGCCTCATTGATACCCAACTCAATGAAGAGCTTAACCCCTCTGTAAGCACTCATACTAAACCTCAAAGGAACAATAACTGCCCAGCACAGGTGGTACCCACACCACAACCTCCCTCCACAGCGCACTACAGACATGAGATTACCGGGCGTCGCCTCCTAAGGACACCCAATTCTCGTCTAGAACCCACAATTAATCCTTTTAGCGCAAACAGGGCACACCCAGCCCGTCCTATGACACAAATCACTAACCAACCCATTAATATGCCAGCTACACAGCAAATCTGCCCCCTTACACAGGAGGGGATACCTGCTATTGTGACTACCCCCATGGATGAGCCACCCAGTAAAAGAACGCGCTCCCAGTGCAGATCCAGCCATCACTCCCCCGCTCACCCAGCTCACACCACCATTCCATCCAATATCCTGCCCCCCACGCAAAATGTCAATTTAGAGACCACAGATGCTGGCAGTTCCCCTCCTGACAACTCTCCCATGAGTGTGATTTTAGGAATAGGCCAGCTTGTGGCGGAGGAGACTCACGGCTCTTCTGAGCCAATGTGTCTCCTTTTCCTTAATTGATGTAGGGAGAGTTTCCTCTGCCTACGTAGTTTTTCTTTTTCTTTTCTTTCTTCCACACGCTTTGCTTTGGCTTTCTGAGGTTTGCGATGGCATTCCAGCGGGGATGTATGCGTGCCAAGTGTGGGGTACAGAGAATTTATGAGAAGGCAGTGAAATCAATAGCCAGTTGCAGAGAAGGCGCTTATGCTCCTTGAGGCATTTTCTAGGTGTGAAGAGCATTGACACAAGCTGGCCAGTATTGGGAAGTGTGACCAAGACCCTTTGTAATTTTATTGGTTGAGGGATTTGTCAAGTTTGTTAACAGTATGCTTGATTTAAACCGTTTGAGTCTGTGAAAGTGAAACATTATATTGAAAGCAAATTTACACCTTGCTGATAGGGATGTGACTTTTTGGTCTGTATCCATTCAAGTATTTGGATAAAGATGTCATGAGGAATGTGAGTAGGTTTAGACTTTGTGCCCACTGCTTGAAGGTTGAATCCTGCAAATGGCTTGGTTGTCATGCCACATAGCTGTGGCTCGTGATTCACCAACTCAGTTTCACTATCTACTAGCAGTCCTTTGCGCTGGAGTCACCTAGCCTCTGGACATAAAACCCACACCTTCAATACTTCTTTGCCGGTCTCTCAGCCATCATAAATACCAGGTCAGGTGGTGGAGGGGATTCAAGGCTCTTTTGAGCCAATTTGTCCCCTTTTCCTTACTTGATGAGGGGAGAGTTTCCTCTGCCTATGTAGTTTTTCTTTTTCTTCTCTTTTCTTTTCTTTTCAGGTCCAACTACCAACTGCCAAACTGGAGGTCTTGACAGCAATCTAGCCACGTCATCAATCCCACGTGACGTGGTGGTTCATATATTTGTGATAAGTGTGAGTGTGTTCAACACACTTGGACTTCAAGTTGAAGTCCAAGATGAGCAATATGCTCTCTTCTATTGCAATTGCCTTGAGGTGTGTGAGCTGCGCAGGGGATACAAAGATCTGTTTATTGATCTTTTTAAGCCTTTACATGCTTTTGCCTGGCTTCCAAACACTGGCTTTCTTCCTTTCGTACAGCACACAACTTGTTGCTACCTTGAAGGTAAGTGTGTTGGGACGGTAACATCCAGCCGATTTCAAATCTTTTACAGGGCTCTCTATAGGACCAAGCTTGCTGGCCTGCATGGAGCCATGACATCTGCTCCTACCTACTTTGCATCTGAGCTGCAAGGGCTCCTTGCTTGCAAGACTGTGCTAGAAAACAAGTACGTCAGCAAAAAAATAAAAGACTCTTTTCGCGGGCCCTGCCAACCCCTATCCATACTGCCCTTCAAAAATGGGCCCTGGTAACTCAAGAGGAAATGGCCTCCCAACTGGACCACAACCCACAATACCAGCACTACTGGAGCACTGACCCCTGAGACACCCTATTTGGTGCCTGTCATAATTCCTTCTCATCCAGATTTTCAGGTTTCTCTGTCTGCCATCCCATTTGTGATGGTGATGCTATGACTCAGGCCTTGTGTCACGCTACCTAATCAACCATTCTCAACACAGAGGCCACTGCTACTGTTATGTTCCTCCCTGCATGGGGGCAACACATGATAACTAACCCCATATTCTAAACTCATCACTGCCTATCCACATCTCTGTTGTGAAGTTGGAACCATTGCTCGTACCAACCTTTGCTACAACGATCCACAATCCTGCCCCAACCAGGAAATACCTCTCTTTCAGCACACTTGGGACCTTCAAATTATTGCAGTCTGGAACACAGCTGCAAGGATCCATCCAAACAATCATAACCCAGCTTGGCTACAGGGCCTGGCTACAGCTGTTTCAGAAGCCAAGTGAACCTACACAGTGTTGGCAACCATTCCACTCTTAATACAGTACACGCCAACATGCCTGGATTCAAAACGTGCCAACGCCTCCCCTCTGACAAACAACAAATGTCTAGAAATCAGACCTACCCAAACATAGGCAATCAGACTCTTTCGGAAAGAACTCTTTGTACCAAACCAATCCAGTCCAACCCTCATGCTCGAAGTCCCTGACAGGAGGTCACCATGTTTGGTTTCAAGTGTAGGATGTTTGCAAGGCGGGGTAGGGCAAGGACAGCCAAATTGGAGCAGGCGTCTACTGCTCTCTCACTGACAGCAAAAATTTTGTTGAACCTAATGGTGCTGAAACTACCAGCATCTTGTGTCGAGCTGAATTAGCAGCAATTACTGCTGCCATTACGTACTCGTATTCTCACATTGTTTCAGACAGTCTCACCTCTCTTCATCAAACACGTAAACAACTTATTTACCCTGAGGAGCACAAACAACACATTCAAGGGGATGTTCTTAAAATCTTCTCTCATCAACAACTCACAAACCAATATTTGTTTCTACAAAGTAAAATCTCATGCTGGCATTGCTGGCAACAATTGTGCAGATGCTATTGCTAAATGTCAGGCAAACCAAGTCAGTAATAACGTAGCTGATACTGATCAGTATCATGATCCCTGGCGCAGGCCCTGGCAAAAATCCTTTTTTCATTCATTTTGTTTAGCCAAGGAGGAAAAAAGAGAGCCCACTGCCGGTACATCCACAGCTCCTGCACCCACTTGTAAAATCACCTACCTCCCCAATCTTCAAAAGTCTCACATGTACACAAAACACAGACTTGGATATGCCAACTCCAAAACAGGCTACTACCCTTACTATCAGAGCTTATTACCTCACGTTGAGAAGAAAATCAGCAATCCAGTTCAAGTGAGTACTAACCAGCGACCAGGGGTCCCCGAAAATACAGGGGATTGTTCTGCATGGTTAAGCGGATGGTGCCTCCCCGGGAGCCTCCGGAGACAGAGGTGGTCCCAGGATCAAGCCCTCGTGGCAGTGAGGTGGTCTATCAAAGTGTGTCGCACCCAGGATGACCCCTTTCCTTAATTAACGCTTGGGGTGTTTACCGCTTGCATAGCTTTTTCTTTTCATTTTTCTTTTTCCAGGAACATGTGCACTTGATCAAAAGCAAATAATGCGAAGACACGAGGCCTGGACATCAGTTGGAGGTGGCACAGCAGCAGCATGCAGGCCTCTGCAAACTCATTAGTGCAAAAGTTGTGACTCTTCACACCATTCTTTTGGGTGTTGGTGGAACCTGCTACACTGAGTACACCTTAACCAGTTTAAACAACTTGGACTTGACCATCAACGTGCCATTAAACTTGCTCGCAAGCTTCATGCCCATTCTGTTTTCTTTTCCCATTCTGTTATGTACATCAACATGCTTGTCACCACTGGGCGTGCTATTAAAAACAATCATACTTCTCACAGCCAGATGTTGGAGCTGGGTGCTTCCACAAACACTCCCAAATAGCACTCAATATTTCACAGCTTTGTGGCGGAGGGGACTCACGCTCCTCTGGGCCAATGTGCCTCCTTTTCCTTAATTGATATAGGGAGAGTTTCCTCTGCCTACGTAGTTTTCCTTTCCTTTCCTTTCCTTTCCTTTTCTTTTCTTTTCTTCCCTTTTCTTTTCTTCCCTTTTCTTTTCTTTTCTTTTCTTTTCTTTTCTTTTCTTTTCTTTTCTTTTCCTTTTTTTCCTTTCCTTTCCTTTCCTTTCCTTTCCTTTCCTTTCCTTTCCTTCCCTTTCCTTTTCTTTTTTTGGCAAGCTTTCACATTGCAACTGTCTGCACATGCATGAAGGATGCCACCTTGAAACAATATTCACAGATCATATCAGCACGGCTTTCAATCTTCATGCCCATTTCGTTCAGTGCATGCGCTCATCCAAAAATGTGCCATTTAAAGCAATTGCAACCTTCTAAGCCAGGTGTTTATGATAATTGCTGTCAGCCAGTCTAGGTTCCCCACAAGCTTCTTTTTTTTGAACTTCCTGTTGAGGGTTTTCGCAGAAAACAGGCACTAATGCCTTCTCTACCATTTTTGAATGAATGCTTACTAACAATATACAGCAGTACAAGAAAGAACAACTATGTAGGAAGAGGAAACTCTCCCTACATCAACTAAGGAAAAGGGGACACATTGGCTCAGAAGAACCGCGAGTCCCCTCCACCACGAAGTTACAAAAAGAAGATCCTAATGGGGATCTGGAGGGTTATTGGAAGCACCCGGCTCCATACCCTGGCTGTGAGAAGTGTTCTTGTTTTCGATAGCACGCCTAGTGGTAACAAGCTTGTCGGCATACATGACAGAATGGGCACGAAGTTTGCGAGCAAGTTTATTGGCGCATTGGTGGTCAAATCCCAGTTGTTTGAACTGGTTAAGGGTGTGCTCAGTGTAGCACGTCCCACCAAATAAATACTGTCATAAATACTGAGTATTTATCTGATCTAACAAATTTGAAGCCTTTGAGCAAAACCAGCTATTACAAACGCCAGACCGCAACAAACATGATTTGTTATATGTTATGTTTCTAGTCCAAGTTTTGCGAGTTGTGCATTTTTTGACCAGGTCCGGTAACAGGCCTCAGTGCTTCCGCTCAGCTGCCCTTGTAGGCAAATATAGCAATGTAACCTTGCCTTACCTTACCTTACCTCCTCTTCCATAATTCAGGTAAGGAGTACTCCACTGCCTACTTAAAGGAAAGATAAAACCATGTAGGCAGTAAAAATACTCATCCGATCAATTAAGAAGAGAGAAACTACATAGGCAGCAAAACTCCCTGCATCAATTAAGGAAAAGGAGCCACATTGGTTCAAAAACCGTGTGAACCCCCGTGACAAAACTCAAAAAAATGCACAGCAGACAGAGAAAGAAGACAGGTCCAACGACGAGAAAATAAAGCAAGCCTTCTGAGATGAAAGCTGAAAGATTGGAGTTCCTGACCTTCAACAGCAAGCACCCTGGCAGGGTCAAGCACAGTCAGATTAAAAGAGGATACCTCACTGATTGGCAAGCTAGGGCCAAGCTGTCATGTGTCCCCTCAACAGAGAAAAAGAAAAAAGAGGTCAATGTGGATCAGGACTCCTCGGAGGGCCACTAGAAAAGAAAAAACGATGTAGGCAGAGGAAGCTCTCCCTACATCAATCGAGGAAAAAGGAGATGCCTTCACAGTATTTGATCCACAAGGTGGATGTGTCGCTTTCTGGAATGGACCTTGGAGGCTGGTGGAATGACTGTGGCTGGTGATGGGTGCTCCCTGTTTTACCAGCGTCCCTTTCTAGTTCTCAAAGGATACCTGGAGGCACTTTTGTTGGTGGCACTTTTTTCGCTTTAATGGGGACTGGAACAACTACTAGTAGTACTGCAGTATTGTGTCATTGTGGAGTCTGGTAAATGGCTTGGGGGTTCAAGTATCTGTGATAAGTGTGAGTGTGGGGAAGTCCAGGATGAAAAACATGTGCTTTTCTTTTGCAAATGTACTGAGGTGCGCGAGCTACGCACGAGATACAAGGACCTTTTTGAGGAGATGTTTAAGACTTTGCGTGTGTTTGCTCCGCCTTCAAACGCTGACTTTATTCCATTCTTGGCTTGCCATCATACTATCACTGATTCTGAAATCAATGCTTTCATAAACCAAGACTCATACAGACTTCTTAGATTTGTGTCAGACTTGGTCTCAATTTTTGATACTGGTTGAGCTTGTTTCACCAGCTGCCATCAGCCAGAGTCTCGGGCTGTAGGCCACCATTGTAAACCCCTTGTATTGTGTCAGAGTGACTAGAAGTGAGCCTTTGCTTGGAATGTGGAATTTCCTCCAGGGCAAGAAAATCTGGACTGCCTACATCCATGGAGGCAGGGCATGCCCTGAGAGGACCTCTGCTGACAGCTCTCATAATATTTCTGTAGGCAAGATTCTGGCTATCATCAGCTCTCATAAAGAAAAATCACAGACCGTAAGGCCACTTGAATTAAACAACTGTTCCCTAATTAGCTAGCTTAGGCCTTACCAAAGTTTGGTGGTATGATTTGAGTTGGCTTTGACTTCAGGCGAATGCCTTTTGCGGGGGGCAGCTTCAGTGTTGGTGGCTTTTGCTTAAAATGGGGATCAAGCTCGATGTTACCCTTTGAAATGGAGCCCTTTCTTACCTTGTACGTCTCCTTTTGGAGTTCCTTGACAACCTCTGTACAGAAGTTACTCAAAAGCTAGTGAAAATGCCTTGAAGGAGGCAATCATCAGTCATTGTAGTTGTTTGGCAGCAATCATTGAATGGCCGCCAAAATTTGACAGAAATGTCAGGAAGGTCAAATATGGACAAGACCGTGCTCAGCTTTGCGTACAGTTTGTTGAACGCAAAAGCTCCATCTGCATGAAGTTGTCAGCAGGTAAGCCCAGGGCACCATGCAACATTGCAGACAAGCTATACCGTATAGCTTGTGATAGCGTTGCGAAGCAGTTTAAGCAGCTCACACTCCCCCCCCCAATTCAAATGTCTCTCTCTCTCTCTCTCTCTCTCTCTCTCTCTCTCTCTCACTCCTCTATTTCACTGCCATCAGCTTGCCCTTTGCTCCACTCTTGTTTCTACACATTATAGAGAATCATGTGTTCTTCCAATCTTCCTCTCCTTGACTCTGCTGTTGCTGTTGCTGTTGCTCAGGAGGAGCATCAGAGGCCTGCGATGGATGAAATCATGCATCACCAGTTGATAGCATCAAACGATAAGGGACCTGTTTGTGCTGGTCGTGTCAGTAATTTTTCTCTGTTCATGAAAAACACAACGACTCAATGTCATCAAAGAAGGGTTTTCAGAGACTAGGGAATCCCCAAAACACCTTCAGAATTTAGGCCCTTATTGGAAACTTGAAACATCCCTTGCAATGCGCCAGTTGCTCTGTGAAAAGGTACACATTTTGAGCTCTGTGCACAGGTGCAGGGCATGGACCTCAAAATCAGCATCCTTTGTGCCTCGTCAATCGAGGGGAGGAGAGAAATGCCTCCTCAATGGCATGCCCAAGAGCACTGGCAATTGCTGCAGCTTGAACATTGCGAGTTTGGTTCATATGCGCAAACTGAGGCGTGCACGCTTGCTGATGTGACAAAAGAACAGGTGATTCATTTCAACATTTTGGAGCAGTCCCTGGGGCAACTCGGTTTCACCTCACCAAACGATTGCAGAATGAGGTGAATTTATTATCGTCTCATCCATGGAGCTCGAAACTACCACAAAGCTCAGCAGGCATGATGTGCGCCTACCTGCCCAGACGACCGTTCCAAAAACGACTTCAGAGGCTCCTCTTCAAGGTTGAGGCCCAGGGCGCCTGCGAAGATGCCTCCCCAGAACGCCACTGGCTCCTGCAATGCAACATATGAACGAGTGAGAGCAATCAACAAGTGATACTGTAAGAAGGTACCCGGCTGCTGAGACACAGCAAGTGATCACAAGTCCTAGGAATGACTGCCCTGAAATCCTTGGCACTATTTAGGCAGCAGTCATCTCCTGGCGCCCACCCATCCCGACAGTATGTGCAAGTCTGAGGCTCGACTTGAGCGGCATGAAACAGTCATGGTCAACGGTGTGAGACGGTCGTGGTCTAAGATCCCTGCATGGCTGAGTATTAGCTTGTGAGGCAATTGCTGGTGCACCTTGACGGCAGTGCGTAGGATGGGATCTTCAATCCTCTCAGCGATTGCGTCGACTGGGCCTTTGGGGAGGCCTTGCACAGGAGGCACAGGCTTAGCAAGTGCGTGCTTGGCTGGGTGGGGAGGCCTGCTTGCTACGCGAAGGGAAGCGCCTGGAGCATGACCACCCTGTGAGCAAGAGGAGGATAAGTAAAGAGAGTTAAGCAGGTCCAGCGTATGATGCTGTGCTTTCAATGTGCAATGGAGCTGATGTGTGCAAGCTGTAGAAGGTGTGGATGTGCATGAGTCGAGGTATAGAAATGAAGCGACCATTCTAACATTTATGTTGTTGTGTGTGTATGTGTGTGAGTATGCGAGTGTGTGTGAGAGTGTGAGTGTGTGCGCCTGTGCGTGCGTGCGTGTGTGTGTGTATGTGTGTATGTGTGTGTGTGTGTGTGTGTGTGTGTGTGTGTGTGTGTGTGTGTGTGTGTGTGTGTGTGTGTGTGTGTGTGTGTGTGTGTGTGTGTGTGTGTGCGCGCGTGCGTGCGTGTGTGTGTGTGTGCTTAAAATGGGTTAAATGCATATATTCTCAACACAGCCACTCACCGAGATGGAGGATGAATACAGAGGCCCAACCTGTGAGCGCTGCATCATGATGTCACAAGCGTGTTATTAATGTAAATGGAATATATTAGTTAATTAATAAATTGCTAGCTGCACGCTTTGGAAATACCTACCTGTTAAGTTGATACAGACAATCATACTCATACAATAGCTGAGGGAGAATTCAAGAAGTTGGGCACAGCAGAAGTTGCTAGTATTAAAAGAGAAGATTAACGTGTTCTTGTTCATAGAACTGTGTCAGATGTATTACAAGGTGTTTGAATGACACTGCCCAATGCAGTGCTGTCCAATATGCCTCAGCCCAGTGCTTCTGGAGGAGGAGGCATTTTTGCAGCCATGCTGGCACCGTTTTCACTCACATGTAAGCACTCTCCTGAATGATGCGCTCGCACCAGTCAACTCTCTTGTATTTGTCCCATAGATGGGACCACGACGTAAAGCGAGCCGGCCTGCTTGAACCCTGCAGTGCATCCAACGCTGGAGCGAGATGCAGCAAAGTCATTCAACAGGGCTTGCCAACTCCAGCAACGGTGGCCTGAAATGCCCCATGTGCCGGCAGCCTTATGTGGCGATCATTTTTGACTGTGTCGACCAGGCATTCAGGTGTGTGCATGTTCTGCTGATCATATATGCCCTCTTCAACCTCAGCATGGCTGTGTCAAATCCCAGGCTTGGTCATATCACCGCGCACCCTTCCATACTGATCATCCTCTTCAAACTCAGTATGGCTGTGCCATTCCCAGGCTCGGTCGTATCACCACGCACCCTTCCATCACTGATCGTAAAATTTCTCTTCAGATTCAGTATGGCTGTGTAAATTCCCATGCTCGGTCATGTCATCGCGCGCCCTTCCATCACCATGTTCAAGTTTGACAGCACATGCGCAGTGTGTTGGTTCAAAATTCAGTAACATCTTAAAACATGCACCTAACCTCAGGACATGTGTAGGCAATGCATTGTTGTTTGGTGCCCTTCCTGAAGGTTTGCCTGGGTTGATCCGCAGCGGGCTGCCTCACAGCCACCTCCCGTGGGTTACACCATGCAGCTCACTCCGCAGCAGCGCAGGCGCAGGAGCGTGTACTTCCGTAACAACAGGCAGCCTCAGCAACAGAAGCAGCAGGTCCACTGCGACAGCCAAGGGGCTGGGATGCCACACCCAGATTGGCACGCACGCGAGCATGCACACCGCATGCTCCCATCTCAGGCCCCCGCTCAAACCCACTGTCAGAGCAAGCGTGGTCAGGTGGTGGGGGCTTCTGCAGAGCCAGCATGGGAGGGAGGGGCCTCTCCCTCCTCACAAGCAGCCCGTTCCTCTGAACCAGCAGCACCAGAAGCAGCAGCAGGAGAAGGAGGAGGAGGAGGAGGTGCTGGAGATAGCAAGCGTGTAGTCCCAGAGGGCATGAGGAAGCGTGCACTTGCAGCATCAGGAGAGGCACTGCATGTGCCGAGGAAGCAGCCACGCCGGCTGGATGACCCGTTGACCCGGCAGTGGCTGGAGCGGGAGCTACAAGTGAGTGTTGCTCATGATGCTCTGGCTTGAGCACGAGTTCTTTTGCTTGCTAAAAAGATCACACTGTCAGAGCAAAGAAGCTTCAAGTGAGTGTCGCTCAGGATGCTCTGGATTGAGCACGAGCTCCTTTGCTTGCCAAGCAGGTCACACGGGTAGAGTGAAAGGGCTGTGTAGCATGCCCGGGTGATTTGGTATTTGGTATTTTGTTAAAACATGAGGAGCTGCAAGGGAGTATGACAGTGAAAGGCATGTCCTTTTCTTTTTGAAACTGAGGTCCTGAACCTTTGAATGACATGCAGAAAAATGCCTGCAAGGTCAGTTCCTTTGAAGTCTGAACCTACCACCCAAAAGCTCCTTTGAGAGGTAAATCTCCGGCTCTGAGCTGGGCCCAGCTAGTCCTGCAGGATGTGCATTGTGGGATCCTGGCAGTTATTACTGACACTGCATGCAAGTGGGTGTGTGCAAGTTGCTGTGGAATGAGCACTGCCTTCTGCATTTATCTAGCTTGACCTCAAACAAGGCTGGTTCCTATATTGGGGCCCAGGAGTGTTATCTGGATCCCGGACCTTAAGCCTGCTGCGAGGCCCAGATTTTTCTCCCAATTGCTTCAAAGACTGAGTCTGCAACTTGCACCAACAATTTGTAAGCCATGTCACGGAACCAGTGTTTCAACAGATGCCAAAAATATCAACCGCACACTCAGCTTTGGTACTGCAAACATTCTCAAGTGTGCATAAGGCCAGTATTTACTGGGCCTTGCCTCTCTCCAGTTTTGCTCATGAGCTTGCACCCCTTCTGCGTAACAAAAGGGGTGAGCAACGAGTGCATTGCGAAGCTTTCTTCCTGTACTCAGGTGCATGTCAGAACTTTCAGTTTGGGCAGGTGAATGCTAATAGGCAGTGTGGTTTGCACTGAGGGAAAAGTCTTTGCTTTTGCATTGCACACCAATGCCCTTGCTGTGATTTATGCAGTCTTGTACAGAAATCCTCTGTCAGCACAAGCCGAGCCCATCTGCCTTTTGCGGCGCAGGCTTTGGTCCTGGAGGAAGATGTTTCGCTGCTGTTGGCTGCAGCATGGGGCAGCTTACTAGCCGCCTGCCGGCAGCAGCAGCAGCAGCAGCAGCAGCAGCAAAAACTGCACAAGGCGCAAGCCTCGCCATACACTGGCCAGCAACAGCACGAGCCACATGAGGCAAAGGCTGCAGGCCCGCTCTCAGCAATCACACCAGCAACACAGGGCCCATGGCCTGGCCTAGCATTGGCAGCAGCCACAACGCGAGCACCACCAGCACAAACCCACTCCACCAAAACAGCACGCCCTGTGCTGAGGGGCCCAGCTCTGGCAATGCCGCGCCGTCCACATGCAGCGAACCGTGCCGCCCCTGCAATGCAGCAAAGCGCTCCTACACTCCCCCCCCACAGTGCCCCTGCACCTCCTGAGGCGGACGCCAGCACTGCAGCAGGGCAGCCAAGCAGCAGCCATGGATCCAGGTCCCACAGCCTCCAGGGTGCCATGTTGCATGCAACAGGCCTCCAGTCAGAAGGACTGACTGCTAGCCAGGGTGCCATGCAGCCTTGTGAGGGAGGGAGCCGCTCTTCCTGGCAGGGCCGCCTATCTGAGGCAGTGCAGCCATTCCTGGAGCCCGCGCACGCGCAGCAACTGCCACTGGAGCTGGAGGCTTTCTTGTCATCGGGCCTGTCCATACAGGTAAGAGCTGCGCACCAGCAAGGAATAGCGCAGCAGCAAGCTCTCAAACAGAACAGGGCAGCTCAGATTGAAACCAGGATCCAGGGAAACAAGTCACCGCTCGCACATTGCAGTGCAACTGCACACAGGAAGTGACCGCTCGCACAAGCTTTATGCCTTGCTTGTCAGCTGTCCATCTTATAACAAAGCAAGAATTTGAGGCAATAGGAGAATCAGCAAAAAGGAAGGGACCAGCACTTGTTGGCAACATCCCAAAGATTCCAAAAATGCAGCCCTTTTTGCTTTCCCTCGCTCTTGCCCTATGACTGGTGATTGCTACATGCCTTTGTCTTACTATGCTCATCCACGGTAGCCTGTCTAATTTCGTTCATTTTGCAGCATCCTTGAGATTGTGCATGCCCTCAAGCTCCATGGAAATGCTAATGCTGCTTGTCCAATAACTAATCTGGACTATGTGTGACCCATTGCCATCCTCTTATCGCTGACTTTCTGCATGGGCAAGCAGGAAGGTTAGTGCATTCGACATAAGGTATCCCCGACCATACCAATTGAACAAATGTGTATGAAATATCAGCATGGCCTACTATTGCCGATGCCTTGTAGGCCTATGACCAGCAAACGTTCCAACCACAACCGCAGCAGGAACAGGAACAGGAACAGGAGCAGGACACCCCAGCAAGGGTGAGCAATAACAAGGATACTGGCCGACATGAAGCTGTTACTAGAAAGAGACATAGAGAGGGTGATTTATCAGGCAGCTGTCCAGAAGTGATTGTGGTGTTTGATGAAGAGGAAGGCGGGTGCCATAGGCCAGGCACACCCATTTCCATTAGCAGTAGCAGTGATTCAGACTGACTAAAAATGCAATGTGCCCAGCACATCAAAATTTCGCAGCTTGGAGCTTGTATGGCACGCTCGCTAACGGGAAATGTGTTGTTTGTGCTGTTTGGTGTATTAATGCAGTATCTAGGTGTGTGTAACAAAAAGTCCAAGGTGTCCAGCCACACATCAGTGTTGACTACAAGGGGCTACATTGTTTACAAGGCTTGGCCTACAGTGTTGTCCCAGTGCTGGCTACCACAGACATTCTCACTTATTAGTGAGTTGATGATAAAGTGAATAAGTTTGCTGCTGAGAGTCCAGATTGCTGTCACCTAAGGTAACTACAAAGCACTAATGAACAAGGTGATCTGGTGCGTAACAGAACTGTGCAGTATCGTGCTGTGTAATATGCTTCTTTTGAAACATGAAAATAGTTACTGTAAGAAGAATGGTAAGAACTTGATTTTTCGATTGTCTCCACTTTTTTCATCTTTCGGTCATAGAACCTTTTTTGATGCATGACTGAAGAATCATGGAATAATTATAAGCTGCTCTCTTAGCATCACTCATAACATTTAGATTATTGAATTATGTTTTCTCGACTACACTTCTAGCAGCCCGAACGCTTTCTTGCAACTCTGCCGACTACTTGGTAACACAGAGTGCAGACTCTCATACTTTTATGCTACTTCTTTACTGTTTCATAGGTTCTTGGCTGTCTTTAGGTTCTGCCGCTGCTGAAATCTGGTCGCCTCCGTACAGAGCACTGCATTGGCGATAAGCATGCGTATTTGTAGTCCTAAACCAAAGCAAGATGATGCAGACTTCTGGACAAATGGCAGAGGCAATATCCATTCTTCCTTACGTTTAAGAACAATACATAAATGCTCATGATGCATGATCTTTGTTGCAAAACAGCACTCTGCTTGAATTAAAGGTAGGAAACCAGCTGGAAAAAACATAGTCAAGATCGACTTAGCATTCGACGGAAGAAAGAAAAAGAAGAAAGCGATGTCGTGCTGAATCACCGTTACTGCACTTTTACTCCTTGAAGCAGGTGATCATTATTTAATGTATGATACATTAAATAAGAGATTCAATGGTAAAACCCCACTTAAATGCAGGTCACACCGCGCACACTAAACTCTGCGACCATTCAGCAATAAAAGCAACTTAATGTGACAGCAAAAATTTTGATGCACAGGTTACAGGAAAAAGAAGGCCTCCAGACAAAACGACTGACTGCAAGCCTGCTCATAAACAAGCAACAATTCATGTAGAAAAGGAAAAGGCTTGTTATTGTTTTGATTTAAGAAAGAAAGAATTTTGCATGCCATTATGCCCTATACATTAAGGAAAAACTGCTAGCATAGCGACCCACAGAAGGTACAGAAGGTTACAGAAACAGAAGGCCTCCAGCCAAAACGACTGACTGCAACTTGAAGCCTGTTCATAAATCTAAGATAGGACAGGAAAGGATGCTTCTCACAGACAGGTTCTGGAGCCGGGTGCTTCCAGTATCCCTCCAGATCCCCATTAGCTTTTTCTTCTTTGTAGCTTCGTGGTGCCACCAGTGGAGGAGACTCACGGCTCTTCTGAGCCAATGTGTCTCCTTTTCCTGAATTGATGTAGGGAGAGTTTCCTCTACCTGCATAGTTTTTTCTTTTTCTTAGGATAGGATGTAACGGCCTATTTTTAATGAAGAACCAGCAGCTGCTTGTGACGTGACGCAGGCTGGCGCAACACATAGTTAGTTCTTGTAATTCAGGTTGGGTTGCACTCACGGACGTGGATGGCTGACGATTCACCTTAGCCCTTTTGTACTATGAGAGGCGGAGCGTGGTAGAGACAGAGAGCGTCAAGGTGTTACAAGTATGTACAACAAGTGGCAGCAACACTCACCACCAGGGCCAGGGCAAAAGCTAGAGCTTAGGGTCAAGGTAAGGCAAGGCAAGGCAAGGCATTCCCTTCTTAGAAGCGAACCTACAGGTTGGCATGAGTTGTATCACGTGATAATGTACAGATAAAATACAGACATGTGACCAATACTCAATCACATGACAAATTAGGGTTGTTCAACATCATTCATCAAGCAGTTAAAGTTAAATCAGAAATTATAAGTGCATCCATGCAAATAGTTGGAAGTATTCTCAACAAGCAACGGCAAAGTGTCTCAATAATGTATAGCAAAGCAAAAGGAACATGCAAAGCGAATGGAAGACCTCAAGATGTTCAAGTAACTCTAGCATCCTCCTTGCAACAAGGTAAGTCTGATGGTGTAAGCAACTCAAAGCAAATATCAATAGCAAAGCACTTCTTTCTCAACAGACTCAAGCTTAAGGTGTTGGCATCAATAAGCAAAGCAAGCAAGTACGGTCCTCAATCAACTAAGACTAACACAGTCAGCTCGGCGAGTCTTTGCTCCAAAGTATCTCCTGAATCCATGCCACAGTGGCTGAGGGAAGTCTATTATATCCAACCAAGACATGTGCAGGTACGTTGTCTTCTGCACACTCCAAATGTCTTCAGCCACACTCGTAACAGCACGCCTGCATGCTTGCACTGTGACATGCTACACAGAAGGTGATATATTATATTCATTCTCAGCAGCATTAGCAACATAGGGCAACACAAATTCAGATATGGCTACCAAATCCAAAGCAACGTGTCTCAACTGGTAGCAAGCATACTCAATCATTTAAGATGGTGTGTTTGTGCACAGCTTTCTCAAATGCATGAAAAGGCTTCAAAGGTTGTCTCAATATCAAAATGGATTTTGCACACACACACACTGGCTACTCAAACAAGTTCTCTATACACAGCGCTGTTATCAATTCTGGTCATTACATAGGATAGGGCTACATAGCTGTACCTGCCTATTGGTTCAGCTTGGCTGAAGCAAGAGGTGCCTGTTCATGAAACTAAGAAGTTCATGTAGAAAAGGAAGAAGCCAGTTATTGTTTTGGTTCAAAAAAGCATGCAAATCTAAAGAATATACATGGTGAGTGGAAGACAGATAAGGAGCCGTGTGGACAGAGGGCTTGCACAGTTAATGTTTTTTAGGAAAGAGGTCACATAGCTGTACCTGCCCAAGAAGGCAGCTTAGCTGAAGCACAAAAAGAGATGCCTGCAACCACTGACTACTAGGTTAGTAAGCTTAAAAATGCACAAGTAAAAAGAAAAGCTTGAAGCCTAAAACTGTTTTTGCACAGTTAAAGAAGAGGGACAGAGAACAGAGAACAAAGAAGCATACTTTAGCTGAAGAGGACAAATCCGAGGGTGTTAAGTTGGAAAATTGCATGTTGCTGATCCTGCACGTCATCATGGGCATCAGAGCGATCCCCACCACCTCAGGTCCAGTTCGAACCTACCCCATGAGACAATATGTATTATATATGCAGAAATTTCACTGCACCACACAGTTTTGGGAATCCTCAACTTTCTGCTAGCCACCACCCTTGCAAGATTTTTAATGGGATTTGACCTTCAGCTAGGTCATTAGGCTGCTTGGCCTTTCAAGTTTATATGTACTACTTTGGTTTAGTAAACCAAAGTTTACAGGCAACGGGTTACAATGGTTACAATGGGATTTGACCTTCAGCCAGTAGTAGTAGCCAAGTGGCTGCTTGGCCTGCTCAACTGTTCCAGCCACTCACAAAAAAATCCATGACTTTGGAGATAAACGGTAAATCTCATTGGTCTACTTCTGCAAGAAATTTTTGCCAAGAAATGAAAGACATCCTCAGAAGCTTGAGCATAGTAAAGAGCACCTGACTCATCCAGGAAAGCTCTGTGAGTAGAGGGGAAGACAGAGAACAGATGTGCAGAAGTCCTTCTAAGAGAACACACAGGATTTCATTCACAGAGGAACACGGCATGCTTTTCATCTTGGAGTCCTCCTTGGTCACGCCTACCACATTCTGGCGTGTGCTCCTGCCAAAGTGAAGTCTCAACTCTCAAGGTGTGCGCATTTAAACAGAAGCGCGCTATGTTCCTCAGCATGTGCTTGCCTAAGTCAAGATGCAAATAATTTGGGACAGAAAAAGGTGGGCCATGAACAGAGAAAAGATTCAAAGGAAGAGCCACCCATTGATGATATTAAGCTTATTTGTTTGTGCGCTCACTGTGCTCTGCCAAGGTATCAATGCTTCACATACCTCGCAGCCTTCTCCTTAAACCAACAAAAAAATTCCCTCATGACTTTAGACTGCCCAGAATGAACACAGGGTAAACAAATTGCATCTGTCTAAGCCTGCACATGCAACCAAGAATTCCAGCCTTTACGAGAAAGGCTGCTCATATCAACATCTACTAGCAGTACCTAATTAAGTGTAGTGCTGTAAAAGGTACAGGAGCAAAAGGGCTCTGGTCAAGAAGATTGGCTGCTGGCCCAATCAAAGAAAAGGAGCTCATGTGAAAAAATTGATAAAGTGGAGAGAGTACCATTGAAAATAAAACAATTTCATCATAAACCACATAAAGATCTACTTGTTGGACCCTAGTCCCGTCGAGACGGGACGGTGGGGTCCACTTTTCGTTTCCTTTCCATCCAATAGCTAAAACCTAATTTCGAATCGAGGAAGCCACGCCTAAGTTCTTCACATCATACAATTTTATTTTAACATTACCAGTACGATGTTTTGCAGCAAGTTGTGACGTTTATTTCGTGGTCAAAACAGTTTTTTTTGTAGCGATTAGCGTTCCCCTATAAGTAGAACGGGAAGACTTCACATATTATTTTACTGAAGTCTAGAATGGTAAGTGGCGCGCGCACACACACATACACACACACGCGCACACACACACACACACACACACACACACACACACACACACACACACATACACATGCACGCACGCACACGCACGCATGCACGCACACGCGCGCGCGCACACACACACACACACACACACGCACGCACACACACACACACACACACACACACACACACACACATGCACGCACGCACACGCACGCATGCACGCACACACGCGCGCGCGCGCACACACACACACACACACACACACACACACACACACACACACACACACACACACACACACACACACACACACAGACACACACACACACACACACTTACGCTCGCACACACACACACACACACACACACACACACACACACACGCTTGCACACACACACACACGCTTGCACACACACACACACACATACACACACATCTACAAACAAACAAAAGGCAGATGGACTTACAAATTTTGTACATACAAATTTTGTAAAGCAGATGCCGATGCATGTCCTCCTCGGATCATGTTTTTTTTCAATTGCAAGTAATTAAACAAGTCCATAAAGCAAAGCAGCGCATTTTTGTGACCCCTCTCAGATGTGACAATGATGCTGGCGCTGCTTGAATGCAAATGGGCCCAGAGCTGAGAGTTAGCACGTTCAGGAGAGAGGGAGGGAGGGCTGTTCAGCAGGAAGACTTCTCTGTGCCTGCCAGTGCTCCTCCTCCCCCACCGCCACCCAAGCGCGATCCATATCAAGGATTTGCTGACGATGACACAACCAAAAAGTGAGGGCTAGTCATGCACTGTATTTAATTTTCTCTTGCACTCGGCCTGTAACAGATGAGGCAGTCATGAACACCTAGACTTGAGACAAATATGGCTGTGTGGGAGGGTTGTATTGTCCTAACGCATGAGTCAAAGAACAAACAGCCCCTGATAGAGCTCAGCTGCTTGCATCCAATACAACCCAATTGCTCGTGCATGCTATAGAACACGCCAAAAGGAAGATTGAAAAGCTGCATGGAACTGAGTGTAAGCGCGCGCGCGAGCGTGTGTGTGTTTGTATGTTAGCATGAGCCAGGGCTACTGCTCAGCCTTTTTGAACACATTGCTGACACACTTTACAGGACCACGAGCGTGCCTCTAAAGTTTTTGCAGCGTGAACACAGCAGTAGCAGCAACAGCAGGGTTCCCCCAGCTGCATCCCTGCATGCACAGCAGGAGCATACGATCGGCACTGATGCGGATCTTACATCTCTGGTGGGCGATGCCAGCACGCCAAGCAAAGCCCGGCCCGGCTGCAGTTTGGCTGATGCTGTGCTGAAGCAGCAGGTCGGCCTAGCTGGCAGAGCAGCGGACCAGGATGAGGCAACACGGGTACAGGATAGTGCGCAGCAAGGGGCATCCCAGGTGGTGCTGCCTGAAGCTGGTATAGTGGCCCCTGCAGAGGGCGGAGGCGGAGGAGGAGGGGTGGCAGCGTTAGGGGAGCATGAACCGGCGGAAAAGGCAGGGCTTATGGACACGCTGGTCGCAACCAGGGATCAAGCAGGGGTGTCACCCAGGGGGCCCGGGCGTGCTGCTGCTGCTCCTGTTGCTGCTGCAGTTGGAAGTGGCACCACCAGTGCAAACGACAGTCAGGTCGCTGATCTCGGTGCAGTCCCGCAGCAGCCCCTGGGGAGCCAGCACTTGCTGGGCTCAGCAGTGGAGCCCGTTTTGAGGCAGCACATGCCAGGCTCAGTGGTGGGCAACCGTGTGTCTGATCATAGGGCAGGCCTCCAGCAGGTGGCAGCCAGCCAACGCATGCCAGTCGCTGCAGGAATGAGTGCCTTTGGCATCCCTGTAAGCAGTGCGCCTGGCGCCCCTGTAAGCGGTGCCTTTGGTGTCCCTGCAAGCAGTGCGCTGGGCAGCGCACAGGGGCAGAGCAGACGGGAGATCTTCCACAGGTGCGGTGGTCTGTGGTGTGGTGGAATGTGTCGGCAGATGTGGTGCGATGCTGGAATTTCTCTGCAAATGCACGTTTAAAGCACGATTTGGCAGAGCAGACGGGAGATCTGCCACAGTGCTGCAGTGGCTGTCAAACACTGAAACAAACTGTCCCCCTGCAAGGACAGACATGGGATTTCCCATGGGTGTGGCGCTTTGCCGCGTGAAAGGGCAGGGTACTTTGGTGTGAGGAATTTTCAGATAGCCCTGGTTGGGAATGCAAGGCAGGGCAAATTGCTGGATCTCTTGGAGCATGAACTATGCAGCAAGGGTTGAGGGTGGAAATAGGGAGGTTCTGCAGATGAGGCAATGTGCAATGGGCAGAATGTGCCTTGAAAAATGTGATGGCGGGTACAATGCAGAGGCACTAAGCTTACTGTGCTGTGTGCTTTGATACAAATGATGATCAACGAACGATGATCCTTAGGATCCCTTTCTGTTTCAATCTAAAGATGCATTCTTGGACCTCCTAAAATAGTCAGGTCCAGCAAGGTTGTGGGAGTGCTGATCCTCACCAACGCTACATGCTTGTGCTAAGGAGGGAAAGCTGCACCTTTGAGCGCCAAACCTTGGAACATCAACATGGTCATGACCAGCCCCAAATGCTTGTGTCGAGGAATGCATTTTTTCCACCCACACCTCTGCTTACTGCCACCAAATCATTGATCAAGATGTGGTGATGCCCCAATCATTATGTTGTGTGAGTCACCTGTGAGGCTATCCACACACATGGTTCTTCTGCTCTGCATGCTGCATGATGCTGCGCTGTGGCTCTGCCCTCCACTCAGGCAAGCAAAGCTGGCGGCCCAGATGCAGCGCATCGGCATGCCCCCCTTGCTAGAATGGGGCAGCAGCAGTGTCAAGGTGGGCAAAGTGGTGGCCCCTGGACACGGAGGGAGCACAGGCAGCAACGCACCCTTCCCCCAGCACAAAATGGTTTCAAAGCAGCAGCAGCAGCAGCAGGGCCACAGAGTGCAACGATCTCGGCCGATGTCCGGCAGGCTGCAGCAACAGAAGGAAGAGCAGGAGCAGAAGCAGGAGGATGGAAAGAGGGCACAGCATTCACAACAGGCGCAGGGAGTGGCGGACTCTGGGAATAAAGCCTCACCACAGGTACATGCCTCAGATGTGTATGGCTCAGTGTGATACTTTGTGTTAAAGCAGGCATGTGATGGATCCTGCATGCAACAGAGCCGATGGAAGGTGGGATTGCCTTGAGTATAGCAAATCTCCCAGCAACATTGTGGTGCTTTGTAATCAAATTGCTGGGAGATTGGCAAAGCAGAGAAATAGCAAAAATAGGAGATGCACGTTGGGAATGACAGCGGCAATGCAGTGCCAAAAGGATGACGCAGTGGCAAGTTTTCCATGGCAAGGGAAGGAGGGGACGCGAAAAAAAGGGAAGGGAAGAAAAGGGAAGGGAAAGGAAGGGAGGGGAAAGGAAGGGAAGGGAAGCACAGCCCATTGCAGCATTGAGGCAGTGTGTAGACCGTGGGCAAGTGTGCAGAGCGCAGGCTTGTGTGTGATGAAAGTGGGGGCTCTACGAAGGCACTGGGGAGGGGGTTACACACAGCCGCACTTGCCTACAAGGGCAGCCTGAACATGAATTGATGAATGAGCTTGTGACCTGAGCTGTCCTTCCTTGCCCTGGATATCAGGTGCTTAAGCACATGAGGCGTCTTTGCCTTACTTGAAACAGGGGGTATTCTCACTGCCTGTGTTTCTTTTTTTTTCTTAGGTGCCTGTGCATGCGTGGCGCCTGGAGTGGGAGGCGCGCAAGCAAAGGGCAGCACTGAATGGTCCAGCTGTGCAGCGTGCGCGAAAACTGAAGGCTCAGATGGCCAAGGAGCGAGCACAGCGTGAGGACTTGAGGTGAGCGAAGCAAGTGATGTCTAAAAAATGATGCTGTAACCACTAACTGTTGTATGTGGCATGTATTGGGCTTGATGAGAGTTTCTTGGGCTTGATGAGAGCCCTATATCAGTGAGACAGGGCTTGGGACATTGCATGGTTTGCCAACATGCTGCCCAGTAGATTCTATGCAAGAGGTATGCTTGCAGTATTTTATATGTAAGAAATTTAGCTCCGGGTACATGAACGTGCTAGCCTCATGTAAGCGGTGGAGCAAAGGCAAACACGGTGCCCTTTGCCCAGAGGTGCAAAATTCTGGTGCAGCAAGTGCTTGGCTCTAAGTACTCTGCTCTTTTTTCCATGATGCAGGCTTGCAGCTTCAAAACCAAGTAATCTTCTAAACTCATTGTAAATTCAAGCCCAAGATGTAACCGTTTTTTAAATTTATTGCGAGTTCTAGCCAATGGTACAAGCCACTGCTTCCAGCCAGCGCAAACAGCACCAGGCCGCTAAAGGTAGTTCTGTTTTTTTTTCTTCTTTCAAAAGGTGCATGTTTATTTTTAAGTCGACTTCTTTCTCAAGGCAATCGAGTCAGCCTGGAGTTGGAAGCTCCACCGCTGCTCACAGCCAATGCAAGCAGCACTTGGCCACTGCTACTAGAGCACACTTCCTTTGGTGGGACAGTGGCACTCTCTTGCACCAAGCAATTGTGAGGTCAAAACAGGCCGCAATCAAATATCACAAACACCAATTGGAAATGAAGAAACACGTTCATGTTTAGGGTTGGCCAATTCCATACGAAGTATGCGTACCATGCATATTTGACGGCATGTGTGCCGAACATACGCCTTGTGCAGAGTACATACACAGAGTTAGATTAAGCATTAATGTTGCATGGTCAATTTGCTCTTGTCAAATTTGGTGACAAGCCTGCGCACAGTGCAACGCAGTGAGCTAGCTGCTGGTTAAAAGGCTGTTTGTTGAGGCATGCTCAAAGGAACAAAACGTGGCCTCTTTGCTAGTTTGTGGCTTGGTGCTGAGAGCAGACAAAAGAGAAAGAGAGAGAGAGAGAGAGAGAGAGAGAAAGAGAGAGAGAGAGAGAGAGAGAGAACGTTGTCAGCAGCTCTCTGCTTCAATCGTGGAAAAGGAGACGCATTTCGCCCTAAGCGCTCTGTCCCCTTCATCATGGAAAGACGAGTCAATCAGGACCTGGAGGGCGGTTTGCAGTGTTAGGCTCCAAACTTCAGCTTTGATTATGTGACCAACTGCATTTAGTCATGCTTTAAATTGGGTTAAGAGGGTTGAGGCAATTAGCAAATTAGGCCCTGAATGGGGTAGGAAAGGCTCTTTGGGGCCTTTTTTGCTCAATGATGCATTCTGTGTACCCAACCCTAGTCACGGCAAAATTAAATGCGCAGGACAAATTATGAGTAGCTTCTGGCAATACTGAGTAGCCCTTTCAGAGTTAAGACAAAGCTGCTGCAAGGGCTCTCATGGTCGGTGAAAAAAACAAAGTTCCATCCACACTCAAAAGGACGATGTGAAGAGTGACTTGGCCCCTTCAGATTTTCTACAGAGCTCGAGGTGCTGCTACTCTTCCACTTCAAGTTGTTCCCAGACCTTACTCACTCCTTAGCGTGAATATGGGGAGGCTGCATTCCCAGGCACGGGAATAGGAATCAACACTGCATCTTTGTGGTTGTGTGTTGTAAGCCCATGCATCAGGCATAATGATTGTGAAACAACGCATCCTATATGTTGTGAGCCCATGTATCAGGCATAATGGTGTTGACACATCTTTCACTCTGCGCAGTGAGCTTGCCGCTGAGTATGAGGCTGTGTACCAAGGCATGGGCAGGGTGGCAGAAGAGCCCCTGGCTGCCCTGGACGGCTTCTCACACACGCTGCTGCAGGTAAGACTCGTATGTGTCTCACACACACATACACACACTAAAAAGAGCTGCAAATTTGTCTCATGCTCGTCTCGAATCCGCTGCTGCAAGCACGTCTCGTGGCATCCAACCTGCAATGGTAGCATGTGCACAGTCAGCACGCAATCGAGCATGACTGACAGGTGCCACTTAAACAAACATGCACAGTTTGAGGATCTTAGGCACACCGCTGACACGGTGTTTCAGTTGTGGGCAGGATGCTTGATTTGCGTCTGCTTGCAGACGCCTGTAGTCTGTAATAGACTGTGAATGTGACATGGATTGGGACTTCAGGGCTGTGTCACACAACGTCTTTTCCTAGAAATGTTCGTGGTTTTTTTAGAGGAAACAATGGCACCGACATGACATGCTTGCTGGATTGGACCTCTAACTCCAAAAGCATATTGTGCAGAACCATTGTCTGCTTGGGGATGAAAAAGAGGCTCCTAATTTCCGGGCACATTTTGTTTGAGAAGGGACTGTATGCCAGTCCATTGTATTGACTGTGACATGTTGGAAATAGTGCGAGCTACTCCTCATGGGCCTGTAACATTCCATACAGAGTCTCTTACGTTTTACAAAGCATACTATAGAGCATGTCACAGGGCATATTAAGCAGCATATCCAGAGACCACTTTTTCGACAGTGCCTTCTGCAGGCAAGCCTTGTTCCCACACCCTACACGCGTCCGTTCTTTTACCCCCCTTTGAGGCAGTTCGCTCCGCAAACCAGCCTACCTTCACTGTGTTTGCAGTCCATGCAACTATAGCCCGTACGTCCACAGTCCACACATCCGCAGTCCATGCTTCCGGAGTCCGTTGACCAGCCCTCATTCATTGCGCCTGCATTCCATGCATCCAGAGTCCGCACATCCACAGACCGCACATCCACAGTCCATGCATCCACAGTCCGTCGAACAGCCTTCCTTCATTGCGCCCGCATCCCATGCATCCACATGCATCCAAAGTCCGCACATCCACAGTCCATACATCCACAGTCCGTAGACCAGCCTTCTTTCACTTTGCCCGCAGTCCATGCATCCAGAGTCCGCACATCCACAGACCGCACATCCACAGTCCATGCATCCACAGTCAGTCGAACAACCTTCCTTCATTGCTTCGCATTCCATGCATCCACATGCATCCAGAGTCCGCATATCCATAGTCTGCACATCCACAGACCGCACATCCACAGTCCATGCATCCACAGTCCGCAGACCAGCCTTCCCTCACTTTGCCCGCAGTCCATGCATCCACACACTCCTGGCCTGACACGCCACAAGACGACTGTGCCAAACAACGAGGTTGAGGGAGGCAGCAGGGCATGTCTGAAGCCTGTGTGAGTGCCGGCTACGTGCCTGTGTCCCTTCTCATGCCTCTGTACCTGTCTCATGATCTGTGCCTGTGTTTCCTCTCACGCCTCTGTTTTTCTGCACGCTGGAGGCCTCAAGAGTGAGTGCCAGCTCTGTACCTTTGTCCCCTAAATAGGAAGGGCACATGCCTTGTGCCTCTCATGACTTGTGCACTTTTCATTGTGCATCCGCGCCCGTTGATGCTCTGTGCCATATACATACATACATACATACATACATATAAATGTCTGTCCCCTCTCATGCCCCTGCTCTTTGCACGCCTGAAGCCTGAGTGAGTGCCAGCTCTGTGCCTGTGCCCCTTTTCATGCTTCTGCCTCTTTTCACACTCTGTGCCTCTCTCGCATGCTAAATGCAGTGTCCTTCCGTCTCTTTTCTTGCTCTCTCCTCTTGAAACTCTGTCCCCTGCCATGCCTCTATCTATTTTCATGCTCTATCTCTGCTCATGCCACTGTCCTTTGTCATGCTTCCGTCTCTTCTCATGCTCTTTGCCAGTATCCTTCCTCATGTTTTGCCAATACTGAAGGCCAATTCTGTGGACATGCCAGATTTTGCACTGTGCAACTTGGTGTGGCACTCTGCAAGAGATGTGCTGTAATTCATGGACAATCATTGGGACTTAGTGTCAGGCCGAAAAGCTCCCTATTGCCTAGATGCCAGTCAAAGATGCGACTTGTTTTGGTGCCCTCGGAGTGTCCTTAAGATACTAATGAAGGTAGGTTTTCCTGCTTTGTTGTCAAAGGTCTTGAAACAAAGCCTTGTGTTATTTGAGTGCTTCATTTCTCCTGCACAGTACCTCTGCAAGAAGCTGATGCATAACAAGCTACAAGCACAACATCAGAACAGAAGCCATCACAGAGAATATGATCCCGTCACAGGGAATACAATGCCACAAAGGATAAGGGAAATGCATTACGCAGCAGAATGGACATTTTAGCAGGGTGCGGCTGCGCATGATGCCCATGCACATAATATGCATGCACACAAATTAGGCGCATAATCAGCATGGTGTGGCATGCACCTGATGCCCATGCACAGAACGTGCACGCACAGATAAACACAAGAGCGTGGGTGCCGCATGCACCTTGCAGGGGGATTGACATGCACGCTTGGCAGCAAGCCCACGAACGCTTGGATGCCTATAAGCGCGAGCAAGCACTCAAGCAAAAGCAGGGTGCTGCCCAGAAGAAACCAGCCACGAAGGATGCACGCCTGGAACGCTTGGCTATGCTCCTGGCAGCAGCACAAAAGGTGAGGTGCTACTGCAAAAGATGAGGTGTCAGTGCAGAAGGTGAGGTGCCAGTGCAAGAGGTAAGGCGGCAGTGCAACAGGTAGTGCGGCAGTGCAAGTGGTAAGGCGGCAGTACAAAAGGAAAGGCGTCGGTGCAAAAGGTACGGGGCAGAGCAGAAAGGAAGGGGCCCCTACTGGGCTCGCAGTCACGCGCCTTCACTGAAGGCCTTCTGCTGCTGTAATGCTGCTACAAAGAGGCTGTCTGAATGCCTAGGGTGTGTGCTTGATGAGCGCAATTGCTTGGGCAGCAATGCAAACATTTTGGAGCAAGAAACGCGGCTCCGTGCCATTTTAGGGTGTCAACGAACACCTTTCCGATCTATCTTCAGTCATGTAACACGTTTCACTCAAAAATTGCAGGCGAGCACGGTTCTGCAACCCAAACTCTCTTCTACAGCACCTCCTAGGTTGCTTGCCTTTTATTGCAATCAGGCTCTCAGCAAGCGGGCTCATTATTAGCTCTTAAATCCCCTGCGTGTGTGTGAAAGGGCATCACTTCAGATCATTAATACATCAGATGAATGAAGTTGATCTGGTGCTGATGCGCCCAAGCTAGGAACACCTTCCCATTGCGCATGTTAACTGCTGAAAAAGCATTGCACAAATGTTGGGAAAAAGAAGCAGTGTGAGGCAAACATCAGGGTGTCTGAAGATGTGTAATCGTTTTTGCGTCCTCTTGCATTCCTCACAGCAATAACATGTTTAACACAGATGGCACTGCGCTGTACTTGTTCATAGCATTAAGGGTACAGGGAGCATTAAGGTTCTGCGCATCATTAGAGGGAGTAGTAAGGCTCTGTACATCACTAGAGAGAGCAGCAAGGTCTGTACATCACTAGGCTCGAGGGAGCAGTAAGGGAGCAGCAAAGTCCTTGGAAGCAGTAAGGCACTGCACTTGACTTGGCTCAAGAGTACAAAAGGGAGTAGCGCAGCCCTTAGAAGGAGAAGTAAGGCACCGCACATCACTAGGCATGTGAGAGCAGTAAGGGAGCAGCACAGCCCTTAAAAGGAGGAGGAGTAAGGCTGCCTCTAGCAAGCACATGCAGGCCTCGACATCCCTTACCTCTAGCATACACGTGCAGGCCTGAGCATACCTTCCCTCACACACCTCAGCCCTATGCCAAAGGCACTGGGAGCAAGAGGGCATTGCAGGCACACATCCATCCTGCACGCACATGCTGTCTCTGAGCAAACCAAGCAATCTGCCTAGCATCCTTGCCCTATTATGCACTTGCTGCTTAGCTTTGTTTCAAAACCACATGATTGCCGCACTTAGGAAAGTGGGAGGCCAAGTGTAGATGCCTTGTATCAAGAGCCTGCTGGCAGGCAGCCACAAAAGGCATTTGCGTTTCATACAGCGTGTGTACACCATATGGCTGCTATGTTTGCCCATCATGTGATTTCCATACTCAGGAGGGGGGCACGCTGGGTATCGACGTCCCGCGTCAAGAGCCTGCAAGCAAGCAACTACAGAGGGCCGGCAGCAGTGTTGTGGAGTCACATCGAGAGCTGGGGTGCGGTGTGACTGAGGGAGCAAGGGAGCCGGGGGGCAAGGCAGACTCCAAGTTGCGTGAGGTGGACCGAGGCCAGGCCTTCCAAACGCAGCCTCTTGGCTCATCAGGTTTTCCCAGCACACACTCCCCACCTGGATCACAGCAGCAACAGCAGTCAGACCTGGCTCATGGAGGAGGCAGCAAGACACTGCCTGGTGCGAGTCAGCAATCATGGCCTTGCAGACCATCATCATCAACATCATCATCAACAAAACAACTGCCAATGCAGAGCCCTGTCATGCAGCAGCCTTTGAAAACCCACCGCTCTTCCCACAACACAACCAGCAATGCAGCAGGCAGTGGCACTGATCAGCCACAGATTCCGCAATTGCCGAGGCCAGGATCCTCCCTCACAACAAAGCAGCACAGGTCTCACACCCTGGCGCAGTACCATGCGCAAACCCATCAGCAAGACACGCAGCAGGCACACGTTCATACAACCCAGGCTGCACTGCTTCCCCAACACGGCCCAGCCACCTCACATCGCCATGAAGCGTCGCCACCGATAGCCAAGAAAAAGGACCAGAAGAAGGGGCTGTCTGTTGTGTACTACCCGGTCAAGAAAAGGCCTGGGAAAGGCCAGCTGCGGCCTGAGAAGCACAGCCTGGGTCAGGAGCAGGGCCAACAGCAGGAAGCACTCTACCAGCAGCACAGACAGAGGCACGATCATCATCATCATCATCAGCAGCAGCAGCAGCAGCAGCAGCAGCATCTGCAGGGGAAACAGCGGGGACAGGATCTGCACCACAGGCAACATCACAGAAAGATGCCGAGAGAGCAACAACACCTGCTGCCGCAGCCACACCAGCAGCAGCAGCAGCAGCCTCCAGCCCCTGCGGATCTGTCTTCCAGCATGAGCTTCACCAATAGCAATGTGCAAAGAGCCACGTCTGTCGCACAAAACCCATCCCAGCACTCACAACCTTCTGTCTCAGATCTGTCTGCCGTGCCGGGCCTGTGTGCGTCTCCAGGGCACAGTAGCCTCAGCAGTCCCACCGCTGCGCAGCTGGGCAGGTTCGCAGGTGCGTGTACCTCTTTTCAATCACTCCAAAATCCCATTTGTTGGTTAGGGCTTATGGCGTGTGCTTCTATAATGGTCTCAGGTGGCCAACACCATGCTGGCACTGCTACTCTGTATTTGGCATTCATCCAATGCTGTGGGTTTCGCCCACACGCCGTATTGCAGGTGTGAAAGGCTGGCCCTACTGTACCGTAAACCTTATGTGGTCCTCAATAGACACATCACAATGGGCTGAGTGTGATGTGAATGCTATCAGTACTACTTCTTTCCAATGCATTCCCAGGTTGTCCTCAACAGACACAAGGGGCTGCTTGCGATGTGGAATGCCATCAGAACTACTTGCACATTGCATTTTTTAGCCTAGTCTGGAGCCGCGGTTGTGCACCTCCCTGCCATCCTTTCTGTATGGCATGGGGCACACAACTCATCACGGTTTAAATGCAAGCATAGACCTGTCTAAGGACCTAGTACACAAGGACCTATCCAAGGGAGCTGTTGAAGGGATCTGCTCCTTATCTCGCGCAGATGCCTCTGATGACGATGCTGCTGACAGCAGTGAGAGTGGGGATGACTGGGGCGTGTCTTCTGAGGATGCAGACGAGAGGGGCTTCCCTAAAGCTGTGCAAGGAGGTGGGCTTACATCGATGCAATGCACCATGTACTGCATAATACTGGTCTGCTTTGTGCACCATGCTTTGATATCCTCTCTTGAGGCACTTGCCACATTTTGGTTCAAGGGCTCTTGCTGCAATGAGTGATCGCGACTCGGGTGTGAACATGCTCGCCATCTATAACATGAGAGGCAATGGATTCCTTTGAAGAAGAGGGTGCAAATGTACATAAGTTGTCCCAGTGCTCTATCCTCCTTTGCAGAGAGCTCCTGTTCTGATGTTGGCAAGAAGGAAATAAAATAAAATGGAAAACTAGGTAGGCAGAGGAAACTGTCCTTGCATTAAATGAAGAAAAGGAGGCACATTGGCCCAAGGCAAGTCTTGTCCTGGTTGCCGTTGGTGGGAGCATGCCAATGATGATAATGTTCAAATTCAAAGGGAGGATGCCAGTGATGAGGCAGTCTTGTCCTGTTTGCCATTGGTGGGAGCGTGCCAGTGGTGCGGCAGCCCTCACTGCTGGGACCCTGAGTCCTCAAGCAGCAGTTCCCTGCCTCACCAAGCACCATGTCTGTTGCAAGCATAACCAAAACCGCTGAAGCACCACTGCTGTTGCCGCACCAGGGCCCCCAGCAGCAGCAGCAGCCGTGGCAGTAGGATTAAGCAGCTGGGACCAACAAACGTATCTGATGCAAGCATGATCAAACCTGTCATGGCACAACTGCTGTTGCCGCACTAGGGTCCTCATTAGCAGCAGCAGCAGCAGCAGCAGCAGCAGTAGGATCAAGCAACTGTGTTTGTTCAAGCATGACCACAACCGTTAAAGCACCACTGCAGTTGCTGCAGCAGGAGGATTAAGCAGCATGGACCACCACCCGTGCCCGCCGGACCTGGAGGCTACCGATGGGCTGGAAGCCCATGACAGCTGGGAAACAGAGAGCAGCACAGGCAGCTGGGGTGTGGAGGTGAGAGCAAGGGGCAGCATGTGCATGAGAAGTGCAGCAAGAATTGCTGTGAGTGTGTGCGTGCGTGACAGGGATGGGCAGAAGAGCTTGAGCTTGTGGGAACGCTTGGGCCTCCAGTGTATTCTGGGTTCCCTGCATGAATGGCCCTGCATCCAGCTTCATGAGGCTCTGGCTTTTCTTAGGGGCATATCAAAAAAGCCCTGGTGGCGACATTGTCAGACCATTGTTGTTTTGCCTCCCTAGATCCACTTTGCTCCGTAGCACCCGTAGTTGCAAACGATGTGTTTACCCTTATACAAGGCGTTTTTGAATACTAACTGAAATAACACTTCGAACTGCTGCGCAGCGCCCACCATCACCTAATCTTGTCAGGCATGACCATGAAGCACACACTTCACATCAAGAAACCCCGGGTCCTGGGCCGAAGGTAGCCCCCTCCCTACAAGACCTTCTGGCCCAGAAAGGTCTTATGGATCCGACTTATGAACCGCCACAAGATGAGGATATCCCACAAATTCACTTTACCCCAGGTAATGGAGGAGTGTCTGGCATTGTGAGAAGCATCTGCTCTCAAAATTGGGCTGCACGACTTGGGTCCACACACTCATTTCCTGTGCGATGAAAACAGATGAAAATTGAATGAAAAGCACTTGGAGCACAGATGCACTTTTCAGACCTGCTCAACAAAACGTTATTTTTTCCCTCCCTGTAGTATGAAATCAAGACCTCACAAGCCAGTTGTGTTGTTTCTTTGCTCCCTGCCTGAGGAGGGGCATGGTTGCGCGCGCGTGCACACACACACAACAACAATACACACAACAACACACACATGCACAGGCACACCTGCCTGAGGAGCTGCATGGTTGCTCACCATCAGCCTGTTTGCATGACCCAAGCTTCTTTTGAGAAGTGTGCAATCAACGACTTGCATGTGGTTGAAACTCGCTCTACACCGCAGCTCCGTGTTGGCTGGTGCAGCCTATCGCCCACACCCCACCGCGCTACCACCACTGATGACCTGATGACTCGTCCTCTTAGGAGTGGTGATGTGTAACATGCCCATCTTGGACTGACATGTAGCAGTCTACCTCAAAATCCTGTGTTGATTTCCTTTAGGACCATCAATCTGTTTTATCATAAGTTGCTTCTCACGTCTGCGTCAGATCGCCCCAGCTAGGTTTATTTGTCCTAGACCACCCATTTTTGTGCTTTACCAGTGTATGCTCCCAGCCAATCATGCATTTTGTTGTGCCTTGTTTAAAAGTATCCTCGATGTAGTGTCCAACATAGTGAGCATCCTCGAAAGCATATCACTATTTATGGGACACATCCTCTTCTTATCTGCTTCTGTTAGCACTCCTTCAAAGTTTGGGACGGGTCAACTGTGCCTCAGGGATGTTTGGGTTTCATGATGGTTTTGTCTGGCTTGCTATAATTAATGAAAGGCTGCAGTTTCATGCTGGTTGTGGTTTGATCAATGCAACGCTGCTTGAGGAAACACATGTCATTGATTTTACTGTGTTAAGAACAGTTGAGTACGTTAAGTGCTGCGACACTTGCTCATACCATTTCTGTACAGTATTGATGCATGTGGATAAAGTTGGACTGCTTTTATGCCGTTGACGCCTTTTTGTGCGGATTTCTTGTCGGGAAAAATTGGCCTGCGCCTGGCACTCGTTATCACACATTTGTTTATATTGTTTTGTCTTGTTGTATGGATAGATCTGTTGAATGCAACGCATCCAGCCCTAACCTGTCCACTGCTGCTAGCAACCCCGGGTTGCTCCTGGCCCTCACTGGTTTTCTTTCTTTATTTCCTCCTGATGGAGAGAATCATGGCCCTCATATAATGTGCGTCTCCTTTTCCTTGATTGATTTAGGGTGTTGAGTTTTCTTAAACTGCCCAAATAATATGCTTTATGGAGAGTGTACCCATAGAGGGTAGATTACAGGAGCAAGTTGCCTTCAGTCCGGTCAGGCAAGCTATGTGTAAAAATTAGGCCATATCTCGAAACATTTTGATGAAACAGAGTATGCAGAGTAGAAATAGGAGACGTGTGTGGTGTTCGTGTCGAAAAAGTGACGGGGCCTAGAAGAAGGTCAGGGACGCTGAGGCATTCAAGGCCATTTTTGACCATTTTAAGAGAGAAGGGCGCCAAAGCGCATACTCTGACCAAAATTTGTTCCATATTTTGACTTACTTGAGGTAGCCTTTGATTCAAAACTGACGCATCAGAGTGAAAAAAGGGGAGCATTTGATCCGACCAGGAGTCCTTTATCACTATTAGCATGTGTGCGGCTGCTTGGCAAAAACAGTGCGAAAGCGCAACCCAAGCAAGCACTGTGTTTGGCCATGATCTGAATATAATTGCTTGTCTAGCTTATTTTACAGGTACTCCCTGCCAACCTTTGGGGCCCAAGCGTGGGAGTGGCTCCTGGAGGGCAGTGACAGCTGACGGTTGGCCAAAGCAGCTGGCCCTGGTCAAGTATTTGAGCACATACCCACTTGATCTGCTCAAACATTTGCAACTTATGGTGGATTTTGCTGAATCAAGCTTTCGTGTGAGGGCTCTGCAGACCAGCTGGTGGACATGGCTGGATCTTGCAATTGCTGGATCTGACAGAGGCTGCCGCATCCTGCGTGGCGCATGGACGTGAGAGGCCATGGCCTGTTGATATGTTTTAGTTCACATCAAGTGAATTTGAGCTCACAGTGGCTGCAGAGTGCTGCATAATGGGGAGAAAGCCAAACCGCTGTGTATCTGATTCAGAGATTGCACCGCGTCACAAATACTCAACCAAAAAACATATTATATAGTTTTTGGGAACCTTGCACACATGAAAGGTGGACAAAGCTTGAAAAAAATCAACGGTTCGTCTTTCGTCCTCGAGTGGAGTCAGCGACCTCTCATTCAAGAATTTGAAGTTAAATCCAGTTTCAAATTGTTTTTCAAGATATAGAGGACACTCGATTTGCACGCGCAACGAATGCATTCTGCTTGCATCGGGGCGTAGTGAGTGTCTGTTTGGATGGCCACAGGTGGCCAAGCAGAGCCCAAGCAGGCAGCAGCAAGCAGCGCTGCGGCACAGCCGGTGCACAAGTACAATTTTGAGAATGTGTCCAAGGCCTTGCTGGCTGGAGGCCTGGCAGGTGGCATCTCCCGGACGGCAGTGGCGCCCCTGGAGAGACTGAAGATTTTGATGCAAGTCCAGGGCAATGACCGGGTGTACAGGAACACCTGGCAGGTGTGTGGGCATGTTTAAATGGGTGTGTCTGCACCGCCCCAGGTGTGGATCCCAGCCCTCACCACATGCTTGTGCCTTGATTTTAATGCTCGCAGGGTCTGCTGCACATGGCTCGGACGGAGGGCGTCAAGGGTGCGTCTCTCTGGTTTCTCTGCCTGATTCATCTCTGTCCCAGTCAGCCCCCCACAACCCATCGCCAACTCGTCTCCCCCCAATCCCTCTGCCAGCAGGGATGATGAAGGGCAACGGGGCCAACTGCCTGCGTATTGTGCCCAACTCGGCAGTGAAGTTCCTAACCTATGAGCACTTCAGCAGGTAATCAGGGACATGCTCACAACACAAATTGCAAACAGATTTTCAAAGCCCAGGGAGAGTTTTGTGCCTATCCAGCAAGCAGCTGCACGAGTGGATCCACTTGTATGTTCCATAGCAAGTCTGCTGACGCTGGATGGTGTGCTGCTGCAGAGAAATCATGGATTACCGCGCCAAGTTTGATGGCCGCGGGGAGATGACCCCTCTAATGCGGCTTGCAGCGGGAGCAGGGGCAGGTATCATTGCCATGTCAGCCACGTACCCTCTAGATATGGTCAGGGGGCGGTTGACGGTGCAGGAGGGCAAGGGCGGCCAGTACAAGGGCATCTGGCATGCAGCCTCGGTCATCATGCGGGAGGTGTGTGTGTGTGTGTGTGTGTGTGTGTGTGTGTGTGTGTGTGTGTGTGTGTGTGTGTGTGTGTGTGTGCATGTGTGCGTGTGTGTGCGCGTGTGTATGTGTGTGTGTGTTTGTGCGCACAGAGTTCGTGCATGCATGCGCACGCTCGTGCGTGTCATCAAAGTGCATGCAGTCATACGCGTGCCCAAGAAAGAAAAGAAAAACTGAGCAGGCAGTGAGAATACTCCCTTCATCAATTAGGGAAAAGGAGGCACATTGGCTCAAAGGGTTGTGAGTCGCCCTCACCATAAGGTAAGGGGAAACTAATGTGGGTCTAATGATCAATACTGTCCAATAATACTGTCCATGTTCACCTATATCGAAAGGATGTTCACACTAGAAGCCAAAGTAGACCCACCTAGAGCAGTCTCTTGGTACCCTCATGTCTCACCCCAAGAGTACAGTGTCATGTGGAGTTGCCTCTCTATAGCTTGTACTCATCCCTCAGCTTCTACCACATCCCGTTTGCCGGATTGCATCCCAAGCAAGAAGCTTGGAGGAGGGATTTTTCGCAGCCCTCAGGAGGAATTCCAGGCCCTGTGTCATCAGCAGTGTGCCCTGCATTGGCTTTTTGCTGCGCATTTCATGACGAAGCCCTCACAAACAAAAAGTTTACACACCACTCTTGTTGACCCCCCATTTGGGCGTCCTTCCTTACATTTGCCTGCTGTTGGCTGTGATACTGATGCTATGCTTTACCCTTGCATAACTTCTCTCCATACCCTTAGGAAGGATTTGGGGCCCTGTACAAGGGCTGGCTGCCCTGCATCGCCAGGGTCGCGTCATACTTTTGCCCGCAGTATGCTGCGATTGATCCTAATGTACCCTTGCTTGGCTTCTTTCCCCGCTCTCAGGAGGGATTCCGGGCCCTGTACAAGGGCTGGCTGCCCAGTGTCATTGGTGTTGTGCCTTATGTTGGCCTCAATTTTGCTGTGTACGAGACCCTGAAGGCGATGGTCCTGGAATACTATGGTGGGTGGGCAGGCGGCGGGCGTCTCAGGCAATGTGGTGTGGTGCTTAATGCTGCTTCAATTGTGCTGCTTATCTTTTTTTATGAATAAAAGGTAGCCCAACACTATGTATGTACGCCACATTTTGAAAATTTTCTATCAAAGAAGCTGAATTGTATGGCATATGCGTATGGATTTGGCCAACCCTATGGAGCAAAAACCCTCATGGTCGGCACAGTCTCGGGATGCTATGGTAGATAAGTGGGCATCTCTTTAAGGCAACAATAGCTTCTTTATTCCGGCACCTCAAGGCAAGACGCTTACAACAATTATTTCTGGATGCTACAGGTGCATGTTGGACGCTTTACGATTTACAATTCCTGCTCTGTGAAAGAATGGTCGTATGGTCTTTCTGGCAGCAGTATGGGCTGCCATTACTTCTGTGGCGTGCCTTGCTTGCCCGTGCAATGCATTGCTGATGAATTAAGCCCAATGTCATCAACGTAGAAGCTGAGGCCTTCAGTGCTTTTGCATGTGCTCTGCTCCAAGTTGGAAATTCCTGGTTAGAGGTTAGAGGTTGATGAACCGTGGTTATTTTGAATCATGATCAAATGGTTGGTTGGTCAGTCCGAAGATTTCTGGAGCTGACATCAACTTTTCTAAACCGTGAAAACCAAGCGGGAGGCAGAATTAGGCTTCCTGATGGTTGCTTTTGTATGGAGGAGAAAGCATGACGATATCAGGCTGTGCACAACTTTAATGTTGAGGGAATGAAGATGGAATGGGTTTTGAGAAGCCTGCTGTCACCCAGGGTTGGGTCATACGTGAAACGCGTATTTTTAAGTATCGTTAAAAATGACGTTTAAACGCGTATCTTAAATTGCTGTTTGCCAAACGTGAAAAAATACGTCTGTCAGCAGTGCCTCGCAGGCCCGTCCTGGGCCTCTCGTTTCAAGTTTCATTGCTTCTTTTCAACGATTCCAGCAAGTTGTGCCCCAGATTCTACTCTGCATTGTTCTCATTGCCCGTGAACCAGTCTTCCCCACTGCTGGACTCCTCCTGCCCCATCTCCTCCTCCTCCTCTACAGCCATCCAAGCCTGCCCCAGCTGCTGCAGGTCCTGGGTGTGCTTGAGCAGGCGCAAGTTGTTGTACAGCCACACCAGGAGCCTTCCTTCCTGCGTGCTGGAGCATCTGTGATGGCATCATGATGGCATCAGCTCTTTGTGAGGCTGAAAGGCCTCAAGCAAGCCCCCTGCAAGCTCCCTCAAGGCCCATGGGTAGACTCTTCGACTTGTTCATCATGCTGGCATCATTGATATGGCCTTGGGGTGGAAGAGTGGGTTGCTGGGGGGTGGTTGGTGCCTCCAAGGGGGTCTCTCCCACCCGAGACCCTCCCTCCCAAAAATGGCCCTCTAAATACGCGCATATACGCGACGTACGCGTAGATATGGGTTTTAAACGCGTATGGCTTCCCCCAAACCCGGGTATGACCCAACCCTGCTGTCACCCATGAACCTTACTGACCAATCACTGACAAGCTTGTGTGGTGTGTTTGTGGACATGCTGGAATGCAGACACGAATCAATTGAAATCTCCTTTCCTGCTTGCAGGGTTGAAAGATGAGCGTGAATTGAGTGTTTGGTCTAGATTAGCTTGTGGGGCAGCTGCCGGCACAACTGGGCAGACTGTTGCTTACCCATTCGATGTAGCAAGGAGACGGCTGCAGGTGGGTGTGCGTGCGCTGGTACAGCCTGGCAGACTGTAGCATACCCTTTTAATTTTAGCGGGGAGACAGTTGCAGGTGTGTGCGTGCGTGAGAACATGCACATGAATGTGTAGGGTTGCCGTCATCCTTGTGCACATATGTGCGTGCATCATGCGCAAACTTAACAAAGCAAGACTTTTTTAGGTACAGGAACACTTCCTTGGCAAGTGGGCCACCAGTTTTCACAGAAACCATTTCTCAGGTTGCCCGAGGTTGTTTCCTCGATCCAAGTCAACCAACCCCTTTTAGTAGATGGTTCCATGGTGAAACCTCCAAGTCATGGTCTTGTGGTTGTGGCCTTGACTGAAAGCTTAGGCCAAAAAGGAAAACCCATTATATACATTGTGATGACCTCTTTGCCATCCACTGAAGCATGCTGTCCATAAACAAAATTATGGGCTCTTGCAGGCTCTTGCCCGAAAATGGACTTCTTGCTTGTGCGATTGCGTATCCGTGGAGCATCTGCTGTCATGCAAACAAAAGCACAGTCGTACCTGCTGTCATGCAGGCAACAGCACTGACGCATCTGCAGTCGTGGAAATGAAAGCACAGTCGTACCTGCTGTTATGCAAACAAAAGCACAGTTACACCTGCTGTCATGCAGGCAACAGCACAGGCGCATCTGCTGTCATGGAAACAAAAGCACAGTCACATCAGCTGTCATGCAAACAAAAGCACACTCGTTCCGCTAGTAAGAAGGAAACCATACGAGGTTTAACATTTTCAGAAACCATGTAACATTGGTTACCTCCAACTTTTTAGGGTGTATGTTTGTAATTAAAAAAAAATATATATATCTTCGATTAGGGCAAGATTGGAGATAAGCCAACTTTTGGAAGCCTGGCCTGGACCCATGTTTTCCTCTTTCACTACTGGTGTCAACATTCTCTGGACTTCAGCTGATGAGAGTATCTCTATTGATCCGCTGCTCCTTTGACAAAAGAGCATCGCCTCTCCCGGAGCTCTGAACAGGTGTCTCATTGCTCTGGGCCTTTTGCAGGTGTCTGGTTGGTCAGGAGCCGCCGCACTGCACGCCACAGCAAATGGGAGCACAGCGGTCGCCTACACGGGCATGATGGACTGCTTTGCCAAGACTGTGCGTGAGGAGGGTGTGTCTGCACTGTTCAAGGTGGGGGTGATCTGCAGGTGCTCTTGTGGAAGGCAGGATGTTGGCAGTTGTGCGCATTCGACGGCAGCAGGGAGGAGGACAGGAATTGATGTTTGGCGAAGTAATTTTTGCTGGAGGTGTGCTGGACCTGTGAGGTGGCTGGTGTGCTTTGCTTCACTTTGAACTCTGTTGTTCCGTCACATGCCAACCCTTCTGCGCATGCTGACCTATTTGGACAGGTTACAGGTCACAGAAGCAAAACGCCTCCAGTCAACACGGCTGACTGCCAGCCTGTCCATAGAAAAGGGATAAAAGCTCGATTATGTGGAAAGCCCGTTCCCACTCATGCCTGTATTTCTGCATGCAAGGAAGCCCAATATCTCGTTTTTAAATTTGTGACGCCCCTCTCATCTCTCACACACGCACATGTACACACGTGCACACACACACACACACACACACACACACACACACACACACACGCGCGCGCGCGCACACACACATACAGGGCCTGGTTCCCAATTATGTCAAGGTCGTCCCCTCCATCGCCATCGCCTTCGTCACTTACGAGCGTGTAAAGGAGGTGCTGGGTGTGGAGTTCCGCATCTCGGATTGAGCAGCAGCCAGCTCACCCAACCACCCAACCACCCAGCTCACCCGACCAGCTCACCCAACCTGTAAATTTCCTGAACACTACACATGCATCGCCTGCGCAACTACTATGCATTGCGAATAAAGGGGGCCATGTCCCAGCCTCTTATTGCGCAGCCCATACGAGAGAATCAGTTCCAAACACAATTTTGTATGCTTGCAAGGTCATCTGGGGGGGGGGGGGGTTGATTCTTTGAGCTGTGGCTTGAACGTCCTGTGTGTGTGTGTGTGTGTGTGTGCGCGTTTGTGTTGTGTGTGCGTGTGTGTGTGTGTGTTCATGTCTGGTAGAGTAGATGATGGGGTTGTTCAGGCGTGCACAAAAGGCGCTCCATTTCTGCAAAGTGAGGCTTCAGGATAGGCTTGCCTGTGAGGGGTGCTGTGTGGGCTGGTCGACCAGGCTTCTTGTTCCAGGGACCTCCTGGTTGAGATATGCAGTTTTTGTTCTGGGTGCGGGTGGCAGAGTGCGCCCACCCTCTCCAAGCAGAGTGCATGTCTGCTGGCTGACATTGTGCAACTCTCCCTCCTTTGCTTTAGCGCTGGGCTGTCCATGCAAGCCATGCTCTTCCAAAACTCTAAGATCGGCAGTGTGGCTTCTCTGCACCCATTCGATAGGGGTGCCTGTTCCTGGTGCTTGCATTGCGGCACGTGCTTCTTGGACTCTTATTAAACTAAGGATCTTAATCGCTGGCACCCGCTGTGTATGCCCGTCCCTTGTTAGCTGTGAACACTGATCTGGTGCCTGGCTGGCAGAGAGGTGCCCACGAGGGGTGTGTCCAATTGTGAAGCATACACAGTGTTGCGGGGAGGCACAGCAAGTTTTGTGGTGGCACAGGAGCTTTTTTTGTGTTGTGCAATCAAGGGCAAGGTGGCATGCCGCTGGGGGGGGCCTTTGATGTGTACAGTGTGTGACTCGGCTGCCAGGACCTGCCCAGACCTGCGTTGCCCCTATTGTGTTGGCTTCTCTTGCGCCTTGAGAAGCGTGCCACGGCTCCTTGCATTTGAGCGCGCAATCGATGGGTGCCATGGCAGGGTTTGCATGCAGGTTGATCGTGTCAATCATCCTGCTTCCCCTAGTTGGGACAACCTCCTGCCTGCATTCCTCCGTCGCAGCAGCTTGCGGCTTCTTGAAATGTGACGAATTCCGTGTGCATGCCTTGTGCATACCATGCTTGACTTGAATGAACATGAGCCAGGCTTCTTTACACTGCTAAACGCCCTCTTCAGTTTTACCTTCCGGATTCCTGTGTAATTCGTGTGGCACAGCCACAAGGTTCTGCTTGCTCATGAGCTATGCTGTTCACTATTACTATTATACGCCCACATTAGGCTTCATTTCAAGCCGTTTCAGCAATGCATCAAAAGTAGAAAGAAAGAGGGAGGACCTGATCGCGTTGCCAATGCTATATCCGCTTGTAAGAGAAGATTATGCTTAATGCAGTAAGATTCCAGGATTAAAGCTGAAGTTGTCTCTACAATCTGGAAAATAACAGCAAGAGGGGTCCACTGGCCTTACCTGCTCTTGTACTTTCTAAGGGTTCAATGGCCAAGGCCAGCCAGGTATGTCTAAGGTAAGGTAACTTTACATTGCTTTATCCGCGTAGAAGGGCAGCTAGCTGAGCAGAAACACAGAGGCCTGTAACCAGATCTGGCCACAAAAGCTCAACTCACTAAACTTGGACTGAAAAGGAAAGACAACAATTCATGTCTGTTGTGGCCTGTTTGATGGAATAGCGCGGTGTATCGCGCTCATAGGTTTTATAGCTGTCAGATCAGATAATTTCTCAGAACATTTGAGAACATTGTAGATGATGCTCAGGTATCTATAACCGAGCCAATCATTGTTATCTTTCAGCATATCATGTTCGCTGAAATGAAATGAAAAGTGAATCACACCAGGTCATTCTCCTGGCCACAGATTCACCCCAAAGGCCCACGGCTCCACCCTGTTCCCTCCCAGGACTTATCATTTGTGACCTCCATATACCAGCATGCCATATATTAATACCACTACTAACATGCACATAATAAAAACGGACAAAATAGGTCCAAAACTTCCATTTCTTAGCATCCTTCGTGAGCATTCATTTAATGGAAATGACTGTGACTGGACGTTTCACCCTATCCTATCTAAAAGGATAGAATACGGTTACAAAGCTGTACCTGCCAACAAGGGCAGTTTAACTGAAGCAACAAGGCCCTTGTGCCGGGTGCTTGTAACCAAACCTAACCAATAACCAACTGAATGTGGAAACAAAGCCTTATGCTGAGTTCAGGAGTGCCAACTGCTGTAAAGAATCATACACAGACAGTCTACATGAAACAAGCATGTCAAGTTATGCACACAAACTCCGTCAGGTTGCGGTGTCAGATACTAAAAATTTACAGTTTACAGCATGATACACAGAAAATTATAGGGCAGCATTCCTCTGAAAATTGATAAAGAGGCCATGTCAGATACGATCATGACATGCTTCATACTTCAGTTCTCAGCATCAAACATCATGTATGCATTGCAATGCTTTGAGAGGGGTAACCGCCGATGCAGCCTGGTATGTGCATGTGCACATATCAGCATGAGGTGTCAGGTGCATTACATTGCTTGAAGCTCTCTATAAACAGGGCGTTTAGGAGCGTGGTTGGTAACCCTCCAAATCCCCGACAGCTCTGTTCCAGCTATCTCCTAGGCCCCTAGGCTCGTTTTGTCTCATTTGGGTTCAAAGGCCCTTCAGGGATATCCTTGCTAGCTTGCTAGTTCGAAAACCTTTCCTAAATGCACGCAGGCTTTCTGGCTGGCGTTGTCTTTCCTCCTATTTTCCTTCTCACCAATATTGGGGCCTTCTCAAAAGAAAAAAAGATTAAAAACTACGTAGGCAGTGAAATACTCCCCACATCAATTAAGGAAGGGGGTCACACCGGTGCACAGACCGTATGACCTCCCCGGCACGAATTTCAGTCTGAGAGAAGCACGGCAGGCAGAGAAAGAAGACAGGTCCAGCAACGAGAAAGAGAGCAGGATGATAGCTGAAAGGCTGGAGTTCCAGACCTTCAACAAGCAGAGTCAGCACTATCAGACTTACCCATTTTGCTCCCATGGGTGGTCTGGAATGAAGATTTGGAAAAGAAAGGAAGGGAAAGGGTTGCGTAGCTGTTTATGCCTGCCTAAGTTGGCAGCTTAGCTGAAGCAAAAAATGTGCCTGTAACCAAATCAGTCCGAGCTGGAGTCACAGCATTTCAGGCACACTGACACAAAAACTTGGCTAATTTTAGGGCATCAGCCTGGTCCATGCACTGCAATTGGCAATCTCTAAGACGTGATGCACTGGTACTGGACTTCAATGGGCAGGAATGAAAGTTTGGATGTGGCTAATTGAGCTAAATCACTGATGAACGAGCTTAAATAGGAAAATTGGGGACAGTACAAAACCCCTGGCACATGGCAGGGAAAAGAGAAGAAAAACTGCGCAGGCATTGTAAGCACTCCCCACATCAATTAAGGAAAAGGGGATACCTAGGGCAGAGGCACCTTGTATCCCCTTCACCAACTTGAAGAGAAACAAAAGAAAGAAGTCAAAGGGGATCAGGAGGGTTTCTAGCAGTAGCCTGTGCCTGATCGTGGTGATGAGAGCTGAGAAAAGTCTCCTCAAGAGCGCGTCTGGTGCTAGCAAGTTTATAAGTGTACTGGACGGAATGTGCATGAAGCTTCAGAGCAAGCCTGGTGGCTGTATGAGTGTCAAGATTAAGCTCTTTAAGAGGCTCCAGAGTAGGGGGGGGGTAGATGACTCCTCTTACACCTGACAGATTGGTATGGAGGGTGACTTGAGCTGAGGCCCTTGAAAGATTACGACAGAGATTGCGGTGCTGCTGCTTGGAAGCCTCAAGCTGATTCTTGGGCCGGGTGTCTTCACAGTATTTGGCCTCAACAATATGGATGTGCCTCTGTTCTGGAAGGAGCTGACTAGGGTGGCGGAACTTGGAAACAGGTGGAGTGGCTGTGGCTGGCGCTGGGTGATCCCTGTTCCCCCCGTAACCCCCTCTACTTCTCAATGGACTCCAAGGGACAATGCCCGGTATCGGATACTGGGCATTGGTCCTTGGCACTCTTTTTATGGGAGCAACTAAAGTTGCATCAGGGCGACTAGAAGTGAGCCTTTGTTTGTCGGGGAATCGACGAGGGAGAATGTATTTGGGAAGGATCCTATTTGTTGAGTGTTCAGGGATGTTCAGGTTCTGTAAAGCAAGACGATCTGCGCAGCCAATATCCATGGAGGCAAGGCCTGCCCCAAGAAAGCCTTTGCTGACACCTTTAAGGAGGATTCTGCTAGCAATATTGTGGCACTCGGTTACCATATTTAATATGGCGGAATGCTTACAAGGTTAGGTTACAATGGGGTTTAAACCTTCAGCCATAAAGTTTGGCTGCTCGGCTCTTATGTGACAGAGAAGCCCTGAGAAAAATCTAGAGAAGATAAAAAAAACTCAGGTCATGCACAAATAAACAAGAGTGTTCACAGGCAGCAACTCCGAGTTGCTGTGTCTGTATTCAGGCTACCACACAATCCATTAGCCGTACAACACTGGAAGTGCTGCACTGTTCCATAACAAATATCCTGAAAGAATGTGAAGGGCACTGTCTGGCTCCCCACAGAGGGGACATTGTAGGCTGGTGGATATTTTAAAGCGTACTGCATGCTTTTGATTGAAGAGGATACCCTTGCGGTAATTGAAAACTTCTCATTTCATTTTGAAAGGAAACGTTGGCATGGTTCAGAAGGCACTGCTGACCTTTTTATGGACTGTGGGAAGTAGACTTTAGTAACAAGAGTAGTATCCTGCTTCGCATAGATGAGCTAATGCGCACGCTGGGGATGGGTGATGCTATGATGTCTGAGGAGTACAAGCAGTTGTTAGATGAACAATTGGTGCTGTCTAGAGAGCTCCGTGGTGTGCAGAAGCATGCAGAGAACGCACAACTGTGACCTTGAGTTGAGGATGCAGGGGCGGAGACAGGCCAAGGTGGAGGGTGCCTCATGATGTGCCTGCAGCTTAAGGTGGGCTAGGGATTGGGCAAGTGTGGAGCAGCTGGGATGTAAGCTTGATGCAAGATTTTTTGTCCGGAATGTTCTATTAGCTCTCATTGGCTGGTGTCCATGCGTGGTGCTCATTCTCAGAGAGTCTGCTTAAGGCTGAAGGTGTTCCGTGTGGTGGGACTTCTGCTCTGGCTTGTGCTCCTCTGCTCCCTCATCCGTACCACGCGTGTGTGCCCTCTGCCATGACTGGACATGAACATTTTCCTTTTACCAGCCGTCTTTACCAGCTGTTACCAGAAAACACAAACACACTTCTTTTCCTTCTTAGTTTTACATTTATGAACAGGCTAGTAGTCAAACGTCTTGACTGAGGCCTTTTTCCCTTGTAACCCCCCTTGTATCCTGCTTTGAAATCGGCTTTTCCAAGTCTGTGTTTTGAGTGCTGGTATGTCCTCAGAGCATCATGGAGGTTGGAGAAGTGTTTAAACTTTGGGGCAGGTGAGTTGGGGCGTTCTGATGTGCTTGCATGGGAGCGGGCAGCTTCCTCAATGGCAAACCAGGTGGTGCCATGGATAGGACTGCCTTCAAGGTTTACACAGGGGGAGGTTGTGTCTGCAGGGGCGTCATTACCCTGAATAGCCTGGTGTTTGGCAACGGCACCTGCACATTTGTTACCCGCAATTCCAGCGTGAGACTTGACCTTGTAGAGATGAATAGGGGTAGGTGAATTGCGCACAAGCTGTTTGGATATTTCAAGGATATGGCCTTGGACATGCTGGCGATGAAGCTCTGGATACAGTGTTTGCTACCTGATTTGGGGGAGTGAAGTGAGGCTATCAGTAGCGATGTGAGAGTGGCCCTGGAGGAGGAGGGCAGCTACTATTGCAGCTAGTTCAGCTCTTACGATTGTATTGGTGATCCCCGCTCCGTTTGGTTGGACATAATTGGGACTATCAGGGTGATAGACTCCTGCTCCTATTACTTGTTTTCAAGGTGTATATGGCAGCTGCCATATGTGTATGCCCACTCTTTTGGGCAGGGATCAAAAGGAACATGCCAAAACCACTAAAAAGGATGCTCTGAGGAGAAGGATAAGGGAGACAGAGTGTACTATTGAATCCCACCAAAATATAGATCACAACTCACATACTGTTCGACACCCATGTGTGGCACACTCTTGGCACTAAATGCTCAGGGCTCGGCTTTTGGTTGTGTAATGATCTGTCATGGCAAGAGGCCTATCAAAGCAGCAAAGAAGGCAGCCATGGTGGAAGGCAAAGGTCGCTATAAACCTTGGACATTTCAACAATGGCCACCTCATTCCTTGGCCATTTCAATCCTTGGGCAAAGGCCAGTTTAAGGCGGCAAAAATGGCAGCCATGTAGGGGGGCAGCGGGGCTGTCACGCGGACGGTCTTGCTCCTGCCTGGTCTTTGAATGACTAGGGTCCTGAGAATACAAAGTAAGGGGAGAAAACGTGCACGGCTGTTCAAAGAGGAAGAAGGAAAAAGGTAAGACTTGCATTGCTGTGCCTTCCTTTTAAGGCAGCTTTCAAGTTGGAAGATCAGCACAACAGATCGCATGACGAACTAGGTAATGGGCTGATCGAGTTTCTGCAAGTGGGCTTCCTTGCAGAAGCCCATTCCTTTTGGACTACAGCTCTGCCATCATTTCCGTTTAAAGGCTCTATTCTCACTATGAGAGACAGCTTGTAACAGGGACTATTCCACAGCCTTTTTCAACACAACCGTCCAAACAGACGCAAGCATGAATGAGGGCAAGGGCAGGCATTGGTCACTTGCTTCATTCAGAGATCCTTTCCTTTTGTTAATGGAGGAAACAAAGAAGAGTAAACGACACTTGAACAGCCCAAAACAGCGGTGCACCTTAAAAACAGTTTCAGTGGAAGCCAGCTTCACTAGAGTGTGTGTGCAGGTGACAAAGACGCTTGCAAAGACACGCTTCTCTCCCATACATTGACGCATCCCCTGGACATGCGTCTACCTTGCATCCCCCAATGTTATGCATACACAAATGCTATGTCAGACAGGAAGGGGGGCTACACAACTTGGCTTTTTTTGCAGCAGACTTACCTTGAATCCAGCAGCAGAGGAACCTTGTGCTGTGCACGACACAAGGCCAAAGAAGCTATGTTTCATCGATGGAAGCTGTCCTTGAATGCAGCAGCAGGTGCACCTCGCACTGTGCACGACACAGGGTATAAGGAGCTTTGCACCTTAGCCGCAAACGTACCTCGAATGCAGCAGCAGAGGCACCTCGCGCTCTGCATGACGCAAACGCTCTGCACGCGTCTCGCCTACGCCTGACAGCCCAGCACCTGTTTCCATTGCTGCGGCCATGTCGAGCTCTGCACCCTCTCGGCTAGCACTGCTGCTGCTTCTGCTGGCACCTCCGCTGCTGCTGCTGCTGCTGCTGCTGCTGCTGCTCTCTCTGTCTCTCATGGCACTCCTGCTGTTCCCTGGAGAAGCAGCATCGTCTGCCACCCGCCCTTCCTGCTTTGCTGTCCTCCCTACAGCCACATCCTTCAATTTGTCTCTACCTCCCTCTGACATCAGCATCTCTTCTTCCTGCTCCTCGCTCTCTTCCACCTCATCCACCTCGTCCACGAGCTCAAGCCTAGAGGGGTCGGATGCTGCCTTTGCTCTTGCTGCAGCAGCCGCTGCCTGCCTCCTCTCTTTCCTGCGCACATACAGCCATCATTAGGTTCCTTCTTTGACAAAAGCACGACTGGGTTGAACTGTGTGCTGGCTGCTGCCTGCTGCATGTCCTTCCTGCGCACACAAAGCCATCATTGGATTCTTTGACGGAAGCACGACTTGGTTGAACTGTGCGCTGGCTGCTGCCTGCCGCGTGTCCTTCCTGCGCACATACAACCATCATGTCAGTTGTTTTGAACATCAGCATATGCCCAATATGGGGAAAATACAGCCATCCTTCAGCCCCTGAGCTGTAAGCAAGCAGCTCTGTGTTCATGCTGCCTCAGCTTTCTATCATAGCAGCTCCTGTGCTTGTTCCTCTCAGCAGCATTCTTGCTCTCCTCAGCACTCCATATCATCAGCACAAGTGCATAGCCCCATCAGTGGCGTTTTTGGTAGAGTGAGAAACACCCTGGGGTGCACAATCCCTCCACAGAATGGGTGTGGCTTTCAAATGTCTCTTGCGACCCCAAAAGCTCAGCACCAGGCATTTGGACCAGGCATTCGTCACCAACACGTGCATGGTTGCCAACATGCTTTGATGTGGACCCCCTTCTATTCCTGCCCCAAGTAGGCATGGTATTCAAACGTGCCTTGCAACCTCCGTGGAGCTCAGCACCTGGACCAATCATTTGTAGGGTCTGTCAATGCCATGAAGCATTTATAAACACCATTTGTAGGGTCTGTCAATGCCATGGAATGTAAACAAACACACAATACATTCCATATTTTTCCTGCAAACACCGTACATTTCATACTTTTTCTGCAAACACCTAAAACGCAAACAAACACACCGTACACTTCATACTTCTCCTGCAAGGAAATACAAGTGGGAGTATGCGCTGCATACACGCCCAGAATTGGCCAGTCCTAGTCATTTGCCATCCAGGATGCGCATGGTCGCCAGCACGGAGAACCATGCATAAACAGCTGTTGCGTGGAGTCCCACTTTTTCCAGGGAGGTGAGCATGATTTCCAGGGAGGTGAGCATGATTCCCACTTTTTCCAGGGAGGTGAGCATGATTTCCAGGGAGGTGAGCATATGATTTTGATGTGCTAATACGAGAGCATGCTCTAGTTGAGCATTTCAATACAGGATGATTTTGATGTGCTAATACGCGCATGCTCTAGTTGAGCATTTAAATACAGGATGTTCCACCCCAAGCTGTTTGATAATGCAGGCAAGCAAGCACAACTTTCTCCTGCGGATTATCACAGGCATATAGGTCTGAGGCAACAAGCATTTTGAGGGTAACTTTGGCACTGCATTGAAAGGTGGATCCTTCTAAACCCCCCAGAAGTTGTCGTTGCTTAGACGGGCAACTCCTGCTCCATTTTTATAGCTGTATCCAACAGGGACGTAAAGAGATGCACACTTCCTGGTCCTATAACCCACGGGGATCACCTTCTGCGCAATCTTGTACAGGCAGGTTGACATCTTGACCTGTTGATCATTTTCTTACCTGGTTGGCGGGTTCAGCACTGCCTCTGCTGTCCGGGGGCTGAACGTGGTCCAAAAGGAGGGAGGGAGGACACGTGCGAGGGGCTTGCTGGGGACGACACCTGTTTTGGATGGGTGTGGGGTGTGGGTGTGGTAATGCGTATGTGTTTTTGTGTGTGTGTGCGTAGGTGTGTGTGTGCGCATATGCGTGTTACATGTGCCTGTGTGTGCATGCGGCTAGCAGTCGCACTTCTTGACTGAAGGCCTTATCCTTGTAAACCTTGTATGTTCCTGTGTGTGCATGCGCAAGCAAACAAGTGCAGATGTGAGCATTTGCAGATTCGCTTTGCCGTCTACTGAACAAGGAGCATTGCTCTTATGACTTGTGGAAGCAGGCTTGCACCTTTCCATGGCCACAAGATAGTGAAACTAAAGCAGACATGTTGTTGCACGGAGGAAGCAAGGGATGGCTTGTAGGTCGATGAGAATCGAGCCCAGTCTTCAAAGGGAGGTGGTGAAAAGTTATGGAGGGAGAGGCCTTTGCACAGAGCACGACCTGCTTCAAGCGCTTGCATGAATGTATCTGTGGCATATCTCTTGATGTGCACGCATGCACATGCGTGCACATCCATCTCCCAACACGCATTTGCACATGTGTGCATGGACAGGTGCAAATCTGCATGCAAGAACGCTTGCGTGAATCAGTACCATACCTTCGCACTCTCCACACCTTCCTACTTGCGTGCATGAATGTACCTGCGGCAGATCTCTTGATGTGCACGCATGCACATGCAGAATACTTGCGTGCATTAATACCACACTTGCACTTTCCATACCTGTGTGCTCGTGTGCATCAGTGTCATACCTTTATACCCATAGCGGACGTCACCCACAATGGGAGCCTTCAGCACCCGGGCACAGTGGTTACGCAGCTGGTGCCTGCGCCCTGCATTTGAATACACATGTGCGTGCTTGTGGGAGAGCGCATAGATGCTTGAGCATCACCCACAACGAGCGCCTTCAGCACTCGGCCACAATGGTTGCACAGCTGTGGTGCCGGATAAAGCATTTGAATACACATGCGTGCATGCTTGCGGGGGAGTGCATTTGTGCTTGAGCAATGCCCACAATGCGTGGTGTTTCAGCACCCAGGCACAGCTGGTGCCTGCGCCTTGCATCTGAATACACATGTGTGCATGCTTGCAGGGGAGTGCATTTTGTGCTTGAGCAATGCCCACAACAAGCGCCTTCAGCACTCAGCCAAGATGGTTGCGCTGCTGTGGTGCCGGATTTGTATTAGAGTACGCATGTGTGCATGCTTGCGGGGAAATGCACAGCTGAGGTGCCGGATCCTGCATTAGAGTGTGCATATTTGCATGGGTGTCCATACCACTTAAATCAGTAGGTATACGGATGTATTGCACACGTTTGCGCAACGTACATGAATTATGTGTCTCTATATGTTTCCATACGTGTGCAATGCATAAGTGTGTGTCTCCTTATGTTTCCATTTGTGTGCAATACATGTATGTGATTGCTTCCACATTGGAAGGCAACGATGGGTCAGGTCTCTACAAGCAAGTTCTACTTCATGTTGATTGTTCCTTTTTTCCATCGTGCCTTATTCAAGTGTCTATATATTTATCCATTTGTACTTGTGTTGGCATCAGACATGGCAACACTGAGGGACCCTTTCTTACTGTACAACCACAAGCATTCACCTGTCTGTGGTGTGAGCTCCACCCATGCAAGGCCCTCGCTCACATGCCTGACCCTGCGATGTAAATGCAGCGAATGCATTCACGCGGACCATGCCAAGAAGGCCATATGTGTGCTCGGAAGGCTGAGTCATGCGTTCCATGATCATGCATATCAAGGGCATGTGTTTCACAGTTATGTTGACCAGACACACGCCTTTCAGAGTCATGGGTTTTGAAAAAGTCATGAGCATTAAAACCATGCGCGTGTCGTCAGCCTGTAAGGTGCACATGAAAAGTATCACGCGCCAGAAAGCCATGTTCTTCCCTGCTCATCAAAAACGAGAGCTTTACTTTCTCTGCCCCGCACGAAAGTGGCAGGACACAGGCTCAGCACGGAGCAGCAAAAATGGCACAGCCTGCCTGCTTGGTTCTTGGAGAAGCGATACTAGCTAGCCTGCTCAGCCTTTCAACCACAAGATGCTCAAACTCAGGAGCCTATTTGTTTCATACAACAAGGGAGCAGAAAGACATCCAAATCCCGTCAATTACTAGCAACACAAGAGCATACACGGAGGATTCACGACCCTTGCATGGATGACAAGTCAGGGAAAAGCTGCGCATGTAAAAAGTTGGAGTCATACGGTATGATTCATACCCTTGTGGCCTTCTGGCTTGCAGGATGGACCAGCCAGTCGCAAACTGGCAAGGAAAGGAACACACATGTAATATGACATGTTTCATGTCTCCTCCTCCCGTACTGCTGGAAATCACAGCAGACCAGATCTGCCAGCTGCCTTGCTTTGGAAAGCACAGTCCCATCTGGCAAGGACAGGAACACACATGTTCCCTGTCAGTGGGTGGTGTGGTACTCACCAACAAGTGGGTGGGAACCCCTAAACACCAACCCTAAGTTAGGAACACACATGTCCCCTTCCTCCTCTTCCCGTGTTGCGGAAGCATGCATCAAGTCAGAGTTGCCAGCTGCCTTGCTTCGTAAAGTACTGGTGCGCAGATGCGCTTTCCTTTCTTCTACTGTTTCCTGGATTGCATTCCACAATTGTAGTAGGCAAGAACTCCTAACCGCCACCTCTTGGTTGCACAAAGGCTTCCCTGACGCCCTTCTTTTATCTGGACTGCATGGACTGCATACCATAACTGCAGATGTGAGTGGCACCAGCTGCCTTCCACAAGGATAGGAGGCACCATCTCACCTTTCAAGCTTTCTTTAGCACTAGAGCTTAGAGAGGCGCCAGTTGGGGGGGGGGCACATACCTCAGTTTCCAAGGCGCCTGCCCTACGTTTCACCACAAAATCTTCATTCCAAATCACCTTCAACGCCATATTGGGTGACTTATAGCGAATTATAATCCTTGTGCCAAAAAGATGGCATTACAAAAAGCTTAGAGGGAAAAGACCCAGTAGTTGGTCAAGTAAAGAAATTCAACCACTCTCTCAGAGACAATTGGCACAAGGGGTGCCAAAAAGGTCAATTTTCGACCTCTTTCTTTCCGTGTTCTTGAATATGCAATGTGCAAGCGGGGTTTATGGGGGTCAGGCATAAAACTTAGATTTGAAAGTGGGCTTCAGGCTGGAGCTGGTTGTCCCAATGGCTGGCCCACCATTTTAATTAGCATATTTCAGCAACCACTGCACCATTCCAGGACCTGAAAAGTTCGTTGGATATACGCCTTTTTGTCCAACATTTCAGGTAAGATGCTGGATTGTTTCCCATTCAGAGCACAGTGAGGCAGACTATGCCCCCGCAATCCCTAAAAATCTGTCATTCCGGGCAGCATATTTGACCCCCATAAAGAGAATCTGACATCGCAGCATTATTGGACAACCCAAGAGCAGCATAAATCCAGGAGCGTGGGTCGCTTGGTGCAAGCTTAAAATCCTACCCTTTTCTGTCCAGACTTAAAAACATGTTCGGTTTGCATAAAGCATGTACAGAGGTTGATTTAGGGCCTGAAAGTGCAGTTGGCCATACTTAGGGGACTCCAGCCGTGGGGAGGATTAGCTTAGGGCCCTTTTTGGGTGATCTGAGGACAGGAGGATGTCTGGGATCATTTGAGTTTCATCATCTCACGGTGGAAGTGACGTATGCCTAGAGAGTCATGGTCGGCATGGTAAGATGTGAGAAGATAATATGAGAAAGAGCATGCCTGGCATCGTAGGCCAGACGACCTTCCCGTATTTCTTCTGCTCTTTCTTTTTTGGAACAGCATGCTTCCTTGAAACAGCATGCCTACAAAAGTAGGCTGTACCTGTAGTAGGTCAGAGGTGCTAGCTGCCTGCGTTCCGCGAGCCAAGGGGCATTCCTGCTCTGGATCTTTCCCTACAAAAGTAGGCTGTACCAGTAGTAGGTCAGAGCTGCAAGCTGCCTGCCTTCCGCGGCCAAGGGGCATTTCTGCTCTGAATTATTTTTTAGCAACCAGGCTGTGCCTGTTGTAGGTCAGCTGCCCTTGTAGGTGGCTATAGCGATGTCACCTTACCTTACCTGTAGTAGGTCAGAGCTGCTAGCTGCCTGCCTTCTGCAAGCACAGGCGAGCGCATGCGGCCTTCACGCCCACGGGGTAGGCTATCTGAGGCCACAATCGCCCAATACACACGCTTCACACTCATGCCCTCAGGCACCTACAGTGGGTGTGGCGTGGAAGGAATTCCTTTGGGGATTGAAGATCATACAGAGAGACAGGTTGTGTGCGTGCATATGTGTGTATGTAATAGGTTTTATTTACAACACTCGTCGGGGACCCATTGTTGCTGGGCTTGTGGCAAGGATTGTGGTGGTGGTGGTGGTGGTGGTGGTGGTGGTGATGGTGTGTATGTGCATGTGTGTGTGTGTGTGTGTGTGTGTGTGTGTGTGTGTGCGCGTGCGCGTCACAAAAGTAAAGGTGTTGACAACAGCCATGAAAGTAAGTTTGTATTATGTCTTTTTGTGAGCTTTTGCAACAAACACAATTTAAAACATGGATCCTGGACCTCATCCTGCAAAAGAGATCCAGCAAGTGAGGTTGGGCAGGTGTGGTATGCCCCACTCAGCAGTGCTTCTGTCAAATTTGCATCAAAGCTAAAACAAACTTCCGACACCTGTTGATGCCTGCTGTTACTTGCTCATACCTGCTAAAGCACCACCAAAGTTGAGGCAGCATACTCAGCATTGCTGCTGTCAAAGCAGCTCTAGAAGGGCAGCAAAAAAGGCACGCAGGACCTGGCTAAATTTTCACCTCTCTGGCAGCAGCAGCAGTAGAGGGGACATGCAACAGCAGTAATTAGCGTGACCTGCTCTTGTCCATGCAGTTGTGCTGCGTTAAATCCTGTCTGAATCCTCAGCTCTCTAGCAGCTGCAGTGACCTGCTCTTGTATCAGCCATTGCACAGTACTGAACCCTGATTGAATCCTGACCGCTCTTGCAATTGCAGTAGGAGCAGCAGAAGAGGCAGCAGTAATGACCATATGCTACTCTTGCCCATGCAATCGTGCAATGTTCAATCCTGATTGAATCCTCACCCCTATTGCAGCTGCAGCAGGAGGAGCAGGGGGGGCGCGCAGTAGAAGGAAAGAGCGTGCTCACGAGCGTGACCAGCATTTGTCCATGCAGTCGTGCAGCATTGAATCCTGATTGTAACCTCACCTCTCTTGCAGCTGCAGCAGGAGCAGCAGAAGGGGCACGCAGCAGCAATAATGAGCGTGACCTGCTCTTGTCCACACGGTTGCGCAGCATGAAGCTCTGCTGGCGGGTGACCTGTGCACGCAGTGATGGCGAGAAAGAGGCATGAGAAGAAACAGGCATCAGAAAGAGGGCACGAGGCTCTACTAGCGGGTAACCTGTGCATGCAGCAATGGTGAGAAAGGAGTAAGCCACGGCAGAAGAGGATGCTAAAGGGCCACTAGGTGTGAACAATGTGGGCAGCGTTATAGGATTATCCATATGTCGTAGGTTCCCTGGGTGTGATCAATGTGGGCAACAAGACTGTGCAATCGTCATGGGGTGCGACTATACTGAGAGAAGACATGGCTGCAGAACGAGGCTCTTTTAGCAGGTGATCAGCACCAGGAGCAAAAATGATGGGGAATACACATTGGTATGAAATCATTACAGGTTGCGGGGCGTAGCTAGGTTTTCTGATTATAATTTGACTAGAATTTAATCAGTTCCCTTTTGCAAATTATCGTTCTCAACATATGTGCAGGAGGATCCAATTGGACTATAAGATTCTTCACAGCTGGTGCGAGGGCACCCCACAGCAGCAAAGGCTGCGTATTGGGTTGGGCAAAGAGGATTGAGCAATTTTACAAGGTTTTTTGCAGCTGGTGTGAGGGCATGCCCACAGCAGCAAAGGCTATGTATTGGGTTGGGCAACAAGGGTTGAGCGTTTGGTCTAAAAGGCTCACAAGGGCCTCTATAAGTCAGGTGCCACAACCCCTGCCAAAAATGGGTGATATCTTGCCGGGAACATTCAAACCCACTTCTAAGTATGTGCAGTTGCTGGTGTGAAGGAAAGGGCTGGATTGGCATGCTGGGCACACCAGGGTGTGGCTCAGGTGGAGCTCTGTGCACCAAAAACTTACATATATCTGATTTGAACACACCAACTTCAGTTTCGAATATGCAGATGTATTCCTACGAATATTTAGATAATATTGGAGTGCAATATGTGCCCAATGCCTGCACTTCTCGGTCACCCCTGTAAATGCCATTTTTGAGAGGGACCCTGCCGAGGCCCACACTGCAGAAGCGAGTGTGTAGGAAGGTTGCTGGTAATAATGCAAGTGATTCTGGGTTGTTGCGAGGGCCCCTGGTGCTTGTCAGATTTTGTCTCCGCGGAGAGGCGCGCAAAAGCAGGGAGGTCCAGCCAGGCCCCGATAGGCCCCCTCGCGCCCGTTGTTTGTCCTGGCCGACCCCTGGGGTTGTCAGCGGCAACTTTGACGACGCGGACTGCCATGCTGGGCGCCTGGGAAGAGCTGCTGGGTTCCGCGAAGTTGCTGGAGCTTTAAACTTTGAAAGTTTTGCTTGTGCACGCGATTCCGACCGGATGCAGTTACCTTTAAGGGGTTTTCCTGCAACTTAACGGCCCTCGATTACTGGTTTGTTGCCGAGAGGGTCCCACGGAAATCCAGGGCCGTTGTTTTGATAGCTATTTAATTTAGGACACTTGCTGTGCTTCAGGTGCGGGTTTGCTCAAACCGCTGAAGGGATATAACCATTTGAATTTTGAACCCCACCTCAACACCCGTTGAAGCGCCTACATTTAATTAAATATTAATAGAAAGCTGTTCCCTATCGTCAGCACTCCTTTCGGCTGCCCCCCAAAACAGCCCCCCACCAGTTCGCCAGCAGGTGGCCACCTGGGCACTCAGGGCACATCCTGGGGTCTACCTGCAGGCCTGGGGTTGCAGCTGGAGGGTTGGGGCACACAGGGGGTGAGTTTGGCTGGCTGAGGGCACAAACATGCAGGCCTTGCGCGCAGCAGGGTTCACCAAATGGGACCAGCTCATCGCAAAAAATTGCTGTTTTAATAAGCTTTCAGGCAGCGTGCTCAGTTTTGGTAGGGGTGCCCTGGCTGGCAAATGGCAGGACATCACACTGGGATGTGGCATCTGACTATAAGTCTATTTGGCCCTCTTTAAAGCCTCTTTTGACAAATGTTCAACCCTCTTTTCTTAGCCATAGCTATGTATCCTTGTTGTAGGTCCAGAAGCTGCAGGATGCAAGCATGCCTGGCAGCAAGAGGGCCTTACTCAAAATTCAAAGCACTTACGGGCCATGCATGTAACTTCGTGTGCCAGCTGATCATGCACATGTCTACACTAACCACACGGAACAAAGAAGCTGGGTCCCTCAGTACCAAAAATTGCTCCTGCCGGCTTGGAAGCTGCATCAAAAAGATGCTTCTCCCTATGCAAAAGCAATAGCAGAGCCTCGAATCGTGGAACAGATGTCTCTCCTTGTGTTACAGCAACAACAGAGCCTCAATTTGTGCCTCCGAAATGAATGAGGAGTCAGGTCTGCAGCAACAGGAGGAGTTTCTGGTTCAAACTGTTGAAGGTGATGGCATCAACCAATGACGGTGATGGTGTTATGGGAAAATGTAGGGAAGCAAAGATGCACACACACACACGCGCACACACACACCTGAGAGGCCTTGTCCCTGAAGCACGCCGCCAGCCAGGCAGCAGCATCTGCGCTGCGGGCCACGGCCATGACACCACTGACATTGCGATCAAGGCGATGTACAAGCCTGTATGGTGCGTGTGTGTGTGTGTGTGAGTGCGATGCAATGCGCAAGCTTGCATGCGTGCACATGTGTATCTGTGTGCAAAGATGTGAAGCTACAGAGGCTCCACTTCAGGTGGTGCAAGAGCCTGGGTGAAATTGGGGGGGGGGCCGTAGATGGTAAGATGGGAAGACAGGCAATGCTCTAGGGGTGAAGGGTGGATGTGAGGCATGTATGATGGCATGCAAGCACGTGGCTGGCAAAGCTTGAAATTGGAGGCATGTATGAAGACATGATGTGGTTGGCAAAGCTCAACAATGATGGCATGCAAGCACGTGGCTGGCAAAGCTGAATAATGATGGCATGCAAGCATGTGGGCGGCAGAGCTTGCAAATGAAGGCATGACCGGCAGAGCTTGAAGCTTGCATCGTTTAACTATTCTCTTGGAACCCACTCCTGGCACTTCACCATCACTCTGACTTCACCTTTTAATGCAATGGACACTGCAGGATGACATTCTGGTAGAACAGGAACTCAGCAGAAAGTTGAAGCACACAATACGATGATGCACACCTGGGGGTGTCATCTTCGGGATGGACCTTGAGTGCTGGGTCCATCATCGCCTCTAGTGTGTTCTTGTACCCCTGAGACACAAAGAATTGGAGGAGAGTAAGAAAGAGGGCAGTACATGTTAAGAGGACACAACTGAAGGCGGTCTATCGAAACATCTAGCATAATTTTTGAATCCTTGAGATGCATACAAGAAAGGGATTTGAGCTTGCGGATGAGGACACTTTGTCCGGGCTCCATGAGGCTTTGCTTGCATCTCTAATCAATAACCCTTCTATCTTGTGCCATGTATTAACTTGAAGCAAAGGACTTATCGCCCAAAGGCTGTTGCTTACTTGCGAGAGACAAGCAGCATTTCGATAAATAAATGCATAATCTGAGTTGCTGTTCATCATCAGGCCTGGTAGGCTTGCGCAGGGCACGAGTGCAATTGCATTGATTAACAAGTTAAATGGCGGGGTATTTGGGCTTGCTTTAGGAGAGCTTGTGCTGGAAGCAACACGCCTGCATGCACTTCCCACCTACATGCACCTGGAAGCAACACACCTCTATGCATCTCTCCTGCGCCATTCTGCTTGGTGCTCGTACAAAGCAGCACACATTGGTTAGAGTGCAATTGCAAATCTCTTTTTATAACCCCGCATTTCAATCAGCTTGCAGGCAAGGACCAGCTGTTTCTGACTCAGTGCAACTTGCAATTACAAAGCCCCATTACTTGTGGCAAACCACTTGTATGGTAAGCATGGTGTGTGTGTGTGTGTGTGTGTGTGTGTGTGTGTGTGTGTGTGTGTGTGTGTGTGTGCGCGCGCGCGTGCAAACACCATCCCACCTGCATCATGAGCCCAAACTGCTTGTTTGCAAACACCATTCCACCTACACCATGAGCCCCAACTTCTTGTTTGCAAACATCATCCCACCTGCACCATGAGCCCAAACGGCTTATTAATGAACACCAGCTCCCGCGTGTATCCAAGCACGCAGCTGCGTATCAAGCCTGGAGTAAGGGGCTTCCCGCCAAATGCCTGTTAAGCATGAAGGGGCAGCAGCAGCCTTGGTGTGTTGGCAAAGCCCTTGTGAGTATGCAACGCACATAGGGGCAGCTGCATCCCTTGCAAGTAAGCAAAGCCCTTGTCAGTATGCAAATGCACAAAGGGGCAGCAGCGGCCTTTATAAGCAAGCAAAGCCCTTGTGAGTACGCAAACGTTCAAAAGGGCAGCAGCAACCTTTGTAAGCAAGCCAGCCCTTGTTAGCACGCAAAAGCACAAAGGGGCTGCCACAGCCACAGCGTGAATACGCAATAGCATTTGCACAGCAATTGCTGGAGGCAAATGTAGGACCTGTAAGTGTGCTGGAGCCCTTGCAGTCGCGCCAGCTTTCTTGAACCTATTGAGTGGTCACAGGATTTGTTAGTGAGCCACAATATTAGACTTACGAAGCAATGCGGGCAACCATGGCACTGTTATGAGGAGCAAGTGCCAGTAAAAGCACCACATGGATGAGAATGCAAGGCTTCAATAGAGGGCCAAGCGCCATGGGAAACAGGGGCATCAGGCATTTGGGACATGGGCATTGGCAGAAAGAGCACCATTACAACAGGACTAGGTCGCAGGAGCAACACTGGAACTTCAAAGCCTCGTCTAGCCGAGGGATATTTTGAGATGCGTACACAGTACGGAGGGATTTAAGGGAACATGTCGCCTATTGCCCCAAGCAAAACAAGCCCACTAGCCCAGGCCAGCATCGCAGAAGCCAAACCAAAGTTCTCAGAGCCCACCCCACCTGGGCTGCAACAAAAGCGTCACCTCTGCTGCTGTGCTTGTTGTTCCCCAAGATCAGAATCTTTGTGTCAACGGTGAACAAGGTAAGGCATGCTACCAGCAGAGGAGGTAAACCGATCAATCAAGCAGCGGTGTTTTTGGAAACCTTGTACACGTATTGAAGGCCTTGCTTTTGCTCAGCAAGCAGGTTGAGGGTGAGGGGTCACCAAGCTGCCTCAGTTTAAAAGCATGAGCTCCTTGCACTGATAATGCTGTGCTTAAGTATGCACGGCTGCTTACCTTGCACTGCTCACTGAGGGTTGAGTGGGTCTGCCCTGTGCCCACATCTCTATTGATGCATGGGCTAATCATTGTACGTGACCCGCTTGCAGTGACCAAGTGTGTGACAACACATCCTGCTCACCGGTCATGATATGAATGGGTCATCAACCATTGTGCATGAGCCGCTGGCAGCGACCATGCTTCACACAACCTCAGCTCACCGGTCGTGGTACGAATGGGTCATCTGAGTCTGGGTCCCAGCTGTGTATCAGGGCAGCTGCACCCCCGTGATGCGGGAGCAGCTGGTGAGGAGAATGCTGCTGCTGCTGGTGCTGCTGCTGCTGATGATAAGAGAGAGAACCCCGCAGCTGATTAGGCTCCCGGTGAGCATCAGATGCTGCACTCCTTTCCAGGGACGCTGCGTATCTTGTGGCTACACTGGACTGAGGCGACCAAGGCCTTTCAGAAATTTCCCTGGACTGCCTGCTCAGAAGCTGCCCATTGTGGTCAAAGGAGTGTTGACCTTGCATGGTTAGTGACCCGGGTCGCTCGTGATGGACGGAGGACTGACTGCTCCGGGGCTGCTCGCGGTGGACAAAGGCGTGCCTGCTGTGTCAGTTGTGTGACATGTAGGCTGTTTATGGTGGATGAGTGTCTTCCTTGAGTTGTCAGAGGCCCGCGTTGCTTAAGGTGGACGAAGGCGTGTTGATGGTGTGAGGTGTGCGCTGTGTGTGGCGGACAAAGGAGTGTCTCTCTTGAGGTGCTGGAGACTTGGGTCATTTATGACAATTGAGTGCCTGATGAGGACATGTTCACCAGCCGCAATATCAAGTGAAGGACAACAGTGCCTGCCATGGATAATGTGAGGTGTGAGCTCATAAGGTGCGGTGTAAGCTTGTAAGGTGTGAGCTTGTGATGACGATGGAAGTGTCTACCGTGAATGGTGTGAGGTGTGAGCCCAGGGGCACTGTGGTGAGGAGAGGCGAGTGGCCGAGACCTGTCTAGACTGGTTGAAGGGGGAGCTGCCGAGCCTCACATCAGGCAAGCCTAAACAGTGTGGCCGAAATCAGGAAGAGAATGCCGGCAGGAGTGAAGGGGGGGCTGCCACGCTTACATCCGGCAGGCCTTAAGGCAGTGTGGCCAGGATTCGGGCAGGATTGAAAGGGAAGTGCAGAATGAAGTGAGAGGACAATGCAAGCAGGCGGCCGAGGAAAATGGCGGCAGGGGTGACTGCCAATTCTGAAGGCAAGAAGGGCGCAGGCGCGTGAGGAGACTGAAGGCGTTGGTTCCAAGAACTATTGGGATTCATGAAGAGGACGCTGTGGGCAGGCGCACAAGGAACCTTGACAAGTGTGAGAGCACTGGCAATCCTTTGGGGCTTGTGTGGCTCTGGGGAGAGCATCGACAATATTTTTTGGGGGGCTTTCGCGGCTCAGGGGACTTTTGCGGCTCTGTGCCGCACCAGCCGTGCCTCACGACTGCCTGCAGGATCGTAAAATTCAGCACACATGTAACAGGAAACGCTGTGCTTTGCTTCAAATGTGTCACCTGCGGCTCTGTGCTGCTGCATCAGCCGCACCTCACGCATGCCTGCAGGCTCGTGAAATTTGGAGCACAAGCAATAAAAAAGCTATGCTTTGCTTCCAGTGCATTATCTACGGCTCTATGCCGCTGCATCAGCTGTACCTCATGCCTGCCTACAGGCCCAAGAAATTCAGAAAACGCTGTGCTAAGCACAGTGTGCTTTGCTTCGAGTGCAGCATCACACAGTTGCTCACCTATCCCTCCGCACCCCCTCCTCCTCCTCCTCCTCCTCCTCCTGCAGCAGTAGCTCCCGGGGGTAGAGTAGCACCTCACCTGGGCTGAGCACCCTGCTTGAGCTCACCCGCTTCACGCGCTGGCCATCAAAAACACGGACCTGCACATGCAAGCCCAAATATGCATTCAGATTGATGTGAACTCACCCGCTTCACGCGCTGGCCATCAAACACACGGACCTGCACATGCAAGCCCAAACATGCATTCAAATTTCTGTGAGCTCACCCGCTTCACGCGCTGGCCATCAAACACATGGACCAGTGTATGCAAACCCAAACAAACTTATTTCAAATCTACGTCACGTGGTTCGTGTGGAAACCCATCACTGAGTTCTTGTGTCCAGTCAAGTCCATCATTTAAATCAAGTCAAATCCATCCACAAATCGATGTACATGCAAAACGCCTTGGGGAAGCATAAATGCCAATACATCCGTTTTGTCCATGCAGGTATCAAGTGCTGGCTATCAACCACGTCGGCCTGCACAAGCAGGTCCATTCATGCTTTTGATTTGTGTGGGCTCTGTGTCCCTGCAAGCAACACTATACACATGCAAATTCATGCCCAGACAAAGACGCGCCCCAAAATTTGTTGAGCTCGAAACGCTGGCCACCATCCCTGCGGACCTGCCCCTTTGCACCCAGACATGCCCTCAGGATAAATGTGAGGGCAAAGCGAGCATTTCAAGGGGATGAGCAAGCCATCCAGGACTGCTGCATCCCCCTACCTATTGCTGTCTCAAGTCTGCAAGGCTGCACCCTGCTCACGCTGAACAAGCTACAGAGGTCAAGGCTGACCCACACAACAGCCTGTGGTCTGTGTAAAGTGTGTGCGCACGCGCGTGCACGCATGCCTGTTTGTGTGTTTGCATGTATGTTTGAGTGTGTATGTGTGTGTGTGTGCGTGTGTGTGTATGTGTGTGTGTGTTTGCATGCCTGTTTGTATGTTTGCATGTATGTGTGTGTATGTGTGTGTGTATGTGTGTTTGTATGTGTGTGTATGTGTGTGTATGTGTGTGTGTGTGCGCCACAGGCTCCGGGCAACACGCCATGACCCAGCTCACAAGCTGCAATGCCCGGGTGCTGCTCAGGCCCAGCCCAACTACTGCAAGCTTATTAAGCCCTTTGCAACCACTTGCTTGGCGCTTGCGAAAGACTCCGTGCAGCGCGTCATGCCCTGTTGGAGGGCCTCTCCCGTGCAGCCAAGATAGCCTAGCTGCAGGCACTTGTTACCCCTACTGCAACCACTTGGCTGGCGTTTGTGAGAGGCTCTGTGCAGCGCGCCATGCCTTGGGGGGAGCTTCTGCGGAACAACAAGTCAAGACAGCTTGACTGCCGACAGCCCCATCTCCAATGCAACCACACTTGCCTGGCTGCAGGCACTGACAGACACTGGCAGACAGCTCCATCCCCAATGCAACCACACTTGCCTGGCGCTTACGAAAGGCTCTATACAGCGCGCCGTGCCCTATGGGGGGGCCTCTCCGGCGCGGCCAAGATATCCTAGCTGCAGGCACTTGTTACCCCTACTGCCACTACTTGCCTGGCGCTTACGGAATGCTCTATACAGCGCGCCATGCCCTGTGGGGGGGCCTCTCCGGCGCAGCCAAGATAAGGCAGTGGGGGGTGGCATGCCCTCCACAAAGCGAACAGGGGGGGTTGGGGCACTGTGGGCCAGGAACGGGACCAGCGCTGCAGGTGCATGAGATGCAGGGAGAAAAGGAGTGCTGAGGGAGGGAGTGCAGGGAGGGAAGGAGTGCAGGGAGAGATGCAGGGAGAGATGCGGGCAGGGAGTGCTGAGTGCAGGCAAACCTGTGCAGTTGAGTGTGCTCAGTCAGAAAGACTGCTTAGGGGTGAACCTAGGAATGACCTGCATGCACACAGTGCCCTGCTGATGGTGCCAAAAAGTAAGTGAAAAAGGAACTGAATGATATTGTGCTGTGGGGCGTTTCTTAACCAGCCAGGTTTTTCAGGAATCCCTTTTAAAAAAGGAAGGATGCAAGCTGCGTCCAGGTCTGCTTGTGCCTGTCTAAGTCGTGTTCTAGATACAATACCCATTCTGCGATTCCACGTGCATGCAGTGAAAGTTGATCGTGCATACAAGGTTCAGGGAGTGGCTTGATGCTACCATTGCAGCGAGGTCAAAATATCCTGTTGAGCCTTTATTGTGCTTAACAAATTAGGGTGGGTTTTTATGAACAATTGTTAACGTCAGACACTTTCAGTGACAAGCCATGAGGGCTGCGCTTATTTTTTCAACTTCAGGTCATCTAGGATGTGTTGCAAATCTTTCACAAAATGAAAGCCAACACTGATGCCGGGTGACATTATATAACCATGCTTGTGAGCTTTCTAATACAATTATATTTAAAGCAGACATGGGACCCAGACTAGTTTTGGGGGTAAAATTGGGATACACCCAGCAAAATGAAAGCGCTCCCAGGAACTATCAAGTCTGCAGAAGGCTATCAACGGAGCCCTGTTCCCATGCCCTAGCATGCCCACCAGGAAGTAATCATACCTGCATGGACCTGCTGTTCTCCAGCGGAAGCAGCTGCTGAATTTCTATTCCTTAGCGTATTATGTTGAAAGAGCCTCCGAGAGGGCAGGGTCGTCCATGTGGGCTGCTGCGCTGGAAAAGGAGAATGCGCTTGTAGGCCCTCAAGAAGAGAGTGCGGAATTTTCTGGGCCCAAGCATCTACACCACTTTTGCATGGTATGAAGACAGGCTGTAAATGTGCAAGTGAGTGCAGGATCCTGCGCATTTATGCTGAGCTTTGCTGTTTAGATATTTCTTGTGCAGCTGTCCTGCACTTCCTCAGAAAAAGCATATGTTTTCATTTTGTATACCGGTACTTGGCGTGCCGACTCTGGCTTACTGCTCCTCTTCTCGTTGACGCGCCCAAATCGTACCAAGTTGAATGCACAAACTGGCTTCTTATATGAAAATCTAAAAGGAATTCTTGAATTTTTTGGTGAACAAACAGGATGGCGCTCGTGCATCAATCACCCAAGCTACAGCTCCTGGGCAGCTTGCTGAGCAGGGTCACACCAGCTTTTTGCACCAGAGGCATGGCAGCACCCACCAGCAGGAAACCTTCAACAAGAGGAGGAAAGAGGTGAGCGAAAGCAGTGTAGCTCAAGAGCTCACATGCAGGTACACAACCAAATGATAACCAGCAAATAGAATGCATGCAAAGCACTGCCTGTATTTTTTGGTGTGCACAGGGGTGAGACAGAGGACAGCCCTCGCATGCAAGCCGTGCTAGCAATGCTGAGTAAGCCAGATTTGAAAAAATTTCCCTTGTCACGCAAGGACAGGCAGCGGGAGGAAGAGTTTTCTGTGAATGAGCATTCTCGCCACATGACTTGGTGGAATGACATGGTGCGTGAAATGCACCAGTCGAACATGCACATGCTTGCAAGAATTGCTATAGATAGTACACGTTTCAGGTGCACGTTTCACATAACTTTGTCACAGGCCAATTGCATTGATTTGGAAGCCAGCACTATCCATCACTGTTATTAAGCGTATGCTGTATGAAGCATCCAGCCAGCCAAAGCTTCTGAAGCTCTGCTCACAAATGCAGTCAATGAAACGTGGCATTGTTTTGCTTGTGTCAAGGTATATATTGTTGCATTCAAGGCTTTTTCTTTTAACATAATTGCAGAGCGTAAAATTCCGACTGCAAAAGGAAGCCTTGGCTGCTTTGCCAAGCCATTTAAGAGCAATGGCAGAGCAACCAGACATGTCACATCCACCTCCAAATAGAAAGGTACGTGACCATGGGGATGCAGTATAGAGACAGGTGTGTAAGCACATATGCAACACTGTGAAATGTTTTTGTGCGCAGTTTGCTGAGCTTTATCAGTGTTGGAAACAACAAGGGTGTCTCCGACCCCTCGCAACTCCTCTTCACAACAATTCTCCTTCCCATTGCTTCCACTCTCCATGACCATTTATTTCTTTTTGAGGAACGGAGATGCATCAAGTTCCTCTTGCAACTTTCTAAACTTTAGATGATCCTGTTGGCTCAACACAGCAAGTTTTGAATGGAAACATTTTGAGATAAACAGGAGACTGGGGATGTGGAGACAAAACGAGTGTATTCCAGAGGTAGCTTGTGCTCCGTTGCTGAATCAATGATAACCGCTTACTCTTCTAGTGCCAGAGGGGGAGCGCAGGTGGCTTTTGCCATGCTTCTTTGGAAATCTGGCAACGGTTCTGCCAGAGACAAACCTATAACACCTTCGGCCAGGATCCTGATGAAAGGCAGGGACTGCCCAAGAAGGATGAGCCCCTCTGTGTCTAAATTTCTGTAATTCAGGTTCCGTATACTTGACTAAAGCCCACCTGAATTCTGGATGGCAGGACTTCAAACCTTGATTGTCACACAAAAGAGAGGTCGTGCCAATTTAAACCAGTTCTTACCCTGTCATCATTCTTATTTACATGGGCAACATTTTTCAAGGAAGGGAGTGAATAATGGGACAGAGAGGAACCTCTCAAGACTCTTTAAACATAGACCACAACTGCCCACAGCTGCCCACAGGCAAAAACTGCCCGCACCTCCTCTCTCTTGCACGCACCGCTGTCACTGTTCGCTTCCGCGCTTGCTTGCCCAAGAGCTGGTATTCATTAGCACAAGCCGATCCTCCATGAGCCTCTGGAGCACTTATGCTTGCTTGCAAGCAAGCATTAATGTCTTCTAAAAAAACATACATCAGGATTTGCCTGCACCTGTCCTCTTAAAAGCATTATGCTCACACCTCAGAAGGCTGCGCTCCAACCTGGGGCACCTGCACTTGCACTCTAGGAGCAACATGCCAGCATCAATGCTTCAATGCACCGTTACACTTGCCCTGTCCTGCCCCTTGCTCCGCTTGTCTCTTTTTCCCTTCCCATATGCTCGCAGACACTCCCAAGAAGGAGCGCTGAAATCTGTAGTGCAAGGCTACAATTTGCCATAACTCCCAGTTCTGGCAATGTAAGGCAGCCAGACCTGAGAATCACATGAATATTTACATGGATAAAAAGATGCTTTGTTGGGTAAATTTTATGGAGAGAAATGCATGCATATATTTTACAGGGATGGGTCATATGCTGGTTAAGAAGGAGTGGTCATATGCATGTTAACGCTTGAAGTAAGCATGGATGCATACGGTTTTATTGTGCCATTTCCTGGAGGGTCTTGGACGGGGAAGACCCCCTGGGAGCATCCATTTAACTCCCTGCATCCCACCCTAAGGCCATATGCAATGGTATCATCACAATGAATGAGTCCAAGAGTCCCTGGGGCCTACAAGTCTGATGGCCCAAGGCTAGATGCCGTCATAAGTGCCAACATGTGCACGCAGGACCCAAAAAGCTCCTGCCTCTGCTGCAATGAAATGGAAAAGTGGAACGAGGAGGAGGAGGAGGAGGAGGAGGAGGAGGAGGAGGAGGAGGGATCCAGTGAGGGGTCCAGCTGGGGGAAGGGCTGAAATGAGCAAGTCTGCACAGGCAGAGCGAAATTCAAGGCCAGTAAAGCCTAGGAGCCAATTGACTCAAGGTTGCTGACTTTGGCGCGATTTCTTAAAAAGAAAAATCTTGGACACGCCAGGTCAAGCCTTTGAGGTACTGCGCTCAAACGTGTTTTTTCGCAAATGGCAGACAGCCATTTTAGCATACGCGTTCTAATGTAGAATTTCAACATGTGTAGATGCTTCCTAGTACACGTTTCATGTATGACCCATCTGTCCCATCCCAGATATTCATTATGGTAAGCAATGCCGTGATTTCTGACAAAAAAAGTGAGATGCAAAGGCGTGAAAAACTATTTTTGAACATTTTGCAGCAGTTAAGGAATGCACGTCATCATTTGTTGAGAATGCTTGACAAATGTGGTAGTCATAAACCTTACTTTGAAGTACATACCAAATGTTTTACCAACAAGCTGACTGATTGAGGTGTTGCGATTAGCCATGAGGCTCTGTAAGGGCCGACACTCCTGCACAGTTGGCGGAAGCTAAAGCAACACAGTTGGCGGAAGCTAACACAGGCAATACAGTTGGCAGAAGTCACTGTGGTATACTGTGGTATAATGGCAAGTGGTTACTAGCAATGCCATCTTTGCTGCAGACCACGCAAGCTGGCATGCCTGTTCCTATGACCACTCACAGGTGCTACTGGACACCCCCCCAGAGGTCTACAGAGATAAGTGAGGCTTCCTTATCCTGCTGGAGTTTAGAGGAACAGTTTAAGGTGGGACTTTCAACTGTGTCCTTGATGGGCTCATCCCACTATGACTTTGGAGATGGACCATGACATGTGCCACATCTTGCCAGCATGTACCACTTTTAGCACCTGTTTCTCTGTAACTAGGCACAAACAGTGCTTTCCAAACGTTCCTTTTGTTTTTTTTTTCATGACCCTGGCTCCCGTTCAACGCGTAGAGTTTACTTTGTTGTGCGCCTTTATGTGGAGCAAGGGGCAAGGACAAGGGATGCAAGAGACACACAGAGAGAGAGAGAGAGAGGGAGAGAGAGAGAGAGAGAGAGAGAGAGAGAGAGAGGGAGAGAGAGAGAGAGGAGGAGGAGGAGGAGGAGGAGAGTTATGCTACGTTTTTGATAAATTATTAATGCTTTTGTTATAGCTGGGATGCGTTGACATATGTTGTGAAGTGACACCTTTTGCCATGACATGTTGTGATGTGACACCCTTTGCCATGACATGTGATGTGAGTCACATCATGTGACACCTCGCTATGAAGGTTTCAGGCCTTTGTGCGTACAAGTATATACGAGTGTGTACAAGAACCTGTTTCCTCTCTTCGTACAAGAAAGCATGTGAGAACTCTGGTGTTGGAGGAAAAACCTTCAAGAAGTGATGTGGTCTCCTTGTAAATGCATGGGAAGTATGTATGAAATCTCCATGTAGAGAATGAGGCAAGACAAGCAGCCTTTGTGGATCCGTGAAAGGTGCAAAAGGGAGCAGCATTTAAAAATTTAAATGTGATATAAGATGGGTAGGGACATACATGGAGCAAGGAACACATCCGTTCGTGTTCTCAAGTTCGTCACGCTTGACAACCAGCAAGAAGACTGTGCCTGATGGTACAGCTGCAAAAGGAATAAGAAGGGAAACAATCACGCTTTACAACCACAGCAAGAAGACTGTGCCTGATGGTACAGCTGCGAGGATAGGATAGGGTAGGGTTACATAGCTGTACCTGCCTACAAGGGCAGCTTAGCTAAAGCAAAATGTGCCTGTAACCAAACCAAATTTGTGTGAATGTCAATTGAAAGCCTTGAGTTGAGGTCAACAGCTGCAAGGACGGAAGAAAGAAAGACTACGGAGTCCAAGACTGGCCGCGTGCATTAAGGCTGCAAGGAATAAGAAGGGAAACAAGAAAGGAAACGTCAGTCAAGAAGGCCGCGTGCATTTAGGAAAGGTTCACCAGCTAGCAGCTGCATACTTGTGGCAAAGGAGGATTGCTGCGAGCACATGGCTACCACAGAGTGACAGCATCAGGCTGGTTTTACTGTATGACAGAGGAGACAATATCATTGGATCGGAAAGGGTTGCATAGCTGTACCTGCCTGCGTGGGCAGCTTAGCTGAAGCAGAAATGTGCCTGTAAACAACTTGAAGCCATTCTAAAAGCAAATCTAGAAGTCAGTATCATCCAAGTTGGAAAAAGCACGGACTTTCTTTGACATATGGGGGGTGAGCATCTGAGGACAATGTGATGGATACTATCCACATTGCCATATGAGCGGCAGTTGGCGGAGTCGGATGTCACATCACACGGTGCCACCACACAGTGTGATTGGAACTAACAACCTGTTTTGCGGTGTACGCTGTCACACGCTGGCACGGTGCCAGTGCCGTATTTGAGGACTCCTTGAAGATTCGTTTAAATGTAGTTTGGCTGCTTGTCTTGCTGGACTGTGCCAGCCAAACAGATAAAATCCATGACTCCGGAAATAAAGCAGTGAGTTTCACGAGTATTTCACTCATGCTCGTTCTGCCCAGTACGCTATGAACTTGTTAGCATCAAACGCGCTCTTGAGAAGACTTCTTTTAACTCTCAGGCACGGGCTACTGCTAGTAACTCTCCTGATCCCCATTGATTTTCCTTTTTCTTCTCTTGGTGAAGGGGATAAACGGTGCCTCGGCCCTGGGTATTCTCTTTTCCTTAATTGGTGTGGGAAGTGTTTTCACTGCCTGCTTAGTTTTTTTCTTGCTTTCTTTTCAAGGTGCTGGGATCACTCTTCACACAATTCTCTTGGGCGTTTGTGGGACTAATTATACTTTCCATACTCTGGATCAGTTGAAAAATCTAGACATTGACCCGCAAAAGTCTAACGAACTTGCAAGAAAGCTCCATGTTCATTCTGTGCAATATGCGCACAAACTTACCTCAACCAGACGTGCCATTGCAAACAAGACTCAACGCTGGTGCCCTTGGGCCACATGCTGCCAAAAAAACACCGGACCCACGCTAGCTTCCCTTTCACCCTCTCTGGTGAGGGAGGCTCACGGCTCTTTAAGCCAATGTGTCTCCTTTTCCTTAATTGATGACATTGATTTGATGTAAGGAGTGTTCTCACTGCTTATATATTTTTTCTTTTCTTTTCCACTGTGGGTTGTTAGGTCATGGAGTCCAAAAATATTCAAGCTCAGTGAGGCGCTTTAAACACTCGCAAGCTAGTCCTGAGGATATCTTCATGTCTTGCGGAAGCAAACTAATGAGGCTTCAATTTATTGTCTCAAGTCAAGTCATGGATTATTTGTGTTGCTGGGACAGTCCAGCAGGCCAATGATTACAATGGTTATAATGGTTACAATGGGGATAAACCGGCAGCCGCAGACAGTGGGCTGATAGGCATTAATGTTTGCTAGGCACTGCTAGCGCGCTAAAAGCAAAGAGGTTGGACACAAGCTGGTCTAAGCCAGCAAGCTAAGGACTGCCAAAAACATTAAAGTGGTTTGTGCCACAAGCCAAGTTGTGCTGTCAACGTTTTGCTTACTAAGTATCATCTACTTACCAAGTATCATCTAGAAGATGATGTGATTTGCAATTGCAAACTGTGAGTGTGTGGTTGTGCTCATTCAAAGTGCTTATGTTGTGTACAGTTTCACACACAGTTCCAAACAAAATGGGCAAGGTCAAGCTGGTGCACCTTGCTTCAAGAACTTCTTGAAGCACATTCTGGGCTACACCCAAAGCACTCTAGGAGCACAAAGCCTGCGCTGGCAGGAGCACGTGGCTGCAAAACATACAAGGGTTTAAGGGTTAGGCCTAAACCCTAAACCCTTAACCCTACAACCACAGTCCAGCAGGCCAACTTGAAGCAGCCAGACCCTGAACTCCAAACCCTACAACCACAGTCCAGCAGGCCAAGCAGCCAGACTATCTGGCTGAAGGTAAAATCCCGTTTCAATCTTGCATCAATCCTTGTAAGGTAGAGGGGTGCAGCTGTATGGGAAAGTAGTTGCTCTTCACTGTACTACACTGTAGTACCCTTGGGGTGCGAGAAAGGAACAAGATATTTGTTGCTTTGCAGTTTGCAGTTTGACTGATTGCTTTCAAAGCAAGTATAAATAGAAGTTTGCTGTATGTTCTTACAAACCTTGGGGAGGGGGAGCTGGTTTCCTACCCCTTCCGCCAGCACCCACCTGCAGCCCTCCTCCTTAACCCTGTCAAGCCGTTCCTACACCTCAATGCTGTCTGACTGGGGTCAAGCAGCTACTCTGCAAGCCTCCTCTGGCATCAACAAAAGCCGTGGCTTGTTCGTCTGTGCTCTTTTCTTTGGTTCATTTGGCTCAACTCCGGCCATTGTTGCTCCGTTTCCACTGACGTATATCACTGTTGTGGCCTTCTTTAAGTGTAAACTTAAACAGGCCTGTTGAACACGGAGCTTTGCATGGGCATATTTGTAATAATTGCTTTTGAAACATTTACAGCACAATGTTCATTAAATGCTCTGAGCAATTATCTGATCCAACAGCTTTGAAACCTTTGAGCATAATCTACCTCATGCTAATCCATCAAGCACCATTGTAACTTGTAATCCATCAAACACCAGACTGCAACAAACATCCTTTCTCTGAGAATTAAGTTGTCATCTTTTCTTTCCACTGGCAGTCCAAGTTTTTTTGGTAAAGCATATTTCTGGCCAGGTCTGGATACAGGCCTCCGTGTTTCCGCTCTTCTGCTCTAGTAGGCGGATATAGCGATGTACTACATGTACTAGCGATGTTAGTAACGTTACCTTACAAATCCGATTTGTAAAGGCTAACAACAAACCCTAGTGTAATCTTACCACCTTCCTCTTTCTGCTGGTCTCTCTCTCTCACTCTCTCTTTCTCTCTCTCTCTCTCTCTCTCTCTCTCTCTCTCTCTCTCTCTCTCTCTCTCTCTCTCTTGCGCGCGCGCGCGCGCGCGCGCGCGTGTGTGTGTGTGTGTGTGTGTGTGTGTGTGTGTGTGTGTGTGTGTGTGTAAGGCATATTTCACGGCCTGCCTGGTTCCCCTGTTTATTGGCTGCCTTTTTTTCCTCAGGTGAAAAGGATGTTAATTTCCCTTGAAACTGGTTGTCTACATCTTACATTTTGATTCCTTGTTGCCCTGTCCCATACTTGCATGATTCCCAATTTTGACCTACTCCTAGCTCATGCTCCAGGCTTCCACTTCACTCTCACTTTTAGGGAGCACTGCTATGCCATATGCCATGAGTGACACACACAGAAACAGAGAGACGCCTAGGTGAGCTTACTTCCATCTCATCTGTAGGAGGCATCGCTTTACCAATACCAAAAACCACAGAAACAGAATCATAGAGACGCCTGGGTCCCCTTGCACAATTATACTTGGAGACTCTATACAGATGCTCTGCATTTCTCTGATTTCTTGGCCTTATTTAACCATATGGTGTTAGGACCTTAAGACTGTTAACCTTCCTTGTCCTGCCTGGCATCTCAAACAGCAGGAAACAACTTGTTGCACGTCATGGATATGCATGCGCAGTTGCAGCGAAGCTTGCATCCTCTTAAGATTCTGCAAGGCTCATGCAAAGTGTCAGCGCTAGCTGCTGAGAGCATGCGTGAGAGCACGCGCGCGCACACACACACACACACACACACACACACACACAAACAGTGATTTCTGTTAACCCGGCCGAAGCAATAAACAAGCGAGCTCTCTTGCTTCTGGTAAAATCAGCTTGAGTGCAATGTAACTATGATGAAGCACAGTGCTGTTCAATAAGGCTCCTTAAGGGTTCCTCTCTGGCTACACTCTATCCTCTGAAGAGAAATGCTTGATTCCATGTTGCAGAGCAACCTACCCATCTATGACAAGAAATGCATTGCGCTAAAACAAACCAAATGCATTATTGCATGAGGTGCAGCAGCCCACCCTGGAGGAAGGATTCAGTTATCTGCACTTGCTTGCAATATTGGTAGCTGGTAGCTGTAACTGGTACCAGTTGAAACAATGCAAAGGAGCAGATGCAGCGTCTGTGAAGTTGTTTGAAAAAGCAAAGAGATACAGCTCAGAACATAAGGAAAGAAGCGCCTACATAAAGGCTCCTCCGTTCACCTCCAGTACTTGGCCTGTCACATAAGTGGCCCAGGGTGAGCACATCATTAAGATTGTACCTGCGGCCTCATCTGCTGTGCCTCCCCGCTGCAAGGGTATGGCAGCCTTGACCTGCAGACACCAGCAATGTATTCCGCTTGGAGGGAGAGGATGTGGACAACAAGATGGTTTGTGCTTTGTTTGGCCTGTCTTGTTCTTTTCTGTCTTATTTTCTTTGCAACATCTGCCACACAAGGAAAAGAAAAGAATGAAATGAAAACTGCCTCATGTGACAAATAGGCACAGCCAAGTCAAAGAGAAGAGGGGCTATGTAGCAGTGAGAAATTTCAATGATTGACTCCAGCCAGGTACACAAGAAATGTACACTATAAGGTGTCAGCGAACCAACACCACCAGCAAGCAAGGGACCCCATGGAGGGGCAGCTCTGTGAGGTACCATGCAAGTTTAGTGTGCCAAGGCAAACTCCAGAAAGTTTGTGAGCTGATTGAAAGCTCATAAACACTTAAATACTTATAAAGTTACAGGGGTAGCAACTCTTCAAGAAAAGTAACTGCATTACAGAGTCTCTCTCTCTCTCACACACACACACACACGCACACACACACACACACACCTGAGCCCAGTAGCTGCTGGCCTTGGGAATACCAAGGGGAACAGACTGGCCCCCCACCTGCAGGCAAGTGCAGGGTTTGCAAAAGCAAGATTGTCTGTCCTGGCCCATAAATTACATGCACTATTGTATCAGACCCAAGACAGGCTTCAGCAAACAGCTACCAGAAGGAAGACTTGCCTGACCGTACTAGCATGCTGCCAGCGCATACTAACGCATAATGTTCAAAGCACCACCAAGTTAGGCAGAACCTTTGCTTCCAAATGTGCATCCAGCATACAATCTTGGCTTGAACTCTTGTTTGCCAGGATTCTTCCATGACCATCTCCCAACAACAGGTCGCAAAAGAAGGAGGTACGAGGTGCTCACCTGCACGCTTTCCCCTCCCTCCTTGGGGCGTGTCAACCGAGTGTCTATGAGGCCAAAAGCAAGAGCATTGCACCGAATGCCAAAGGGGCCCCACTCCTGCAGGGGCATGCAGGTATGAAGTCAGGTGTGGGTGTCACATCATTGCCAAGATGGTGTCATGACGTAGCCAAGATGGTGTCATGTCGTAGCCACTATCAAGAAGGCAGCCCAGGTTCGGATTTGGTGGCAAGCCCTTGCCCAGATGGTTTTGTGTCACTGTCAGGAGGAGGGGCTGCCCAGATGCAGGCATGATGCCATCACCAATGATATTGGTCAGTACTTGAGGTCATCCGGCGTTGGCAATGAGGCCCTTGGCTACGGCCAGTTGTATTACGGCGGCAAGCTCAAGGCAGCATTTTTCCTGGAATTTCCAATGGATAGCCTGTGATTACCTCCTTTGGTGGCTTCTTCGGAAGCCTGAAGCGTGTCACTGCTGTGTGTGTATGCATGTGTGCGTGTGTGTGCGCGAGTGCGCTGTATGTACAATTTTACGTATGTATTTATGTATTTATGTATGTATGTATGTATGTATGTATGTATGTATGTATTTATGTATGTATGTATGTATGTATGTATGTATGTATGTATGTATGTATGTATGTATGTATGTATGTATGTATGTCTGTATGTCTGTCTGTCTGTCTGTCTGTCTGTCTGTCTGTCTGTCTGTCTGTATGCATGTATGTCTGTATGTCTGTATGTCTGTATGTATGTCCGTATGTCTGTATGTATGCCTGTATGCCTGTATGTATGTATGCATGTATGTATGTATCTGCGTGTGTGTGCGTGTAAAGCCACGAAGTGACTAAGTTTGTGATGAAATTTGTTTGCAAGTTTGGTATCCACGGTCGACTAGTCCTTTCACGCCATGACAATCTGATGTGTGTGTGCGTATGTATACATCACACAAATCATATGATATAATGTATATGAATATGTACTGCTGGTATGACTTAAAATGCTGAATGCTGGTATGAAGTAAGCAGACTCCTGGTGGCCTGACCTTAATCCCAGGTGAGCCGGCTGACCTTTGCTACAGTCTTGGTCAAGCCTATGACTTAGAATGCTGAATGCTGGTATGAAGCAAGCAGACTCCTGGTGGCTTGACCTTGATCCCAGGTGAGCCGACTGACCTTTGCTACAGTCTTGGTCAAGCCTATGACGCCTGCCTTGCCAGTTGCATAGTTGGCCTGACCTGCGTTACCATGTGTTCCTGCAGGTGCAGGAGACGACGTGAAGCAGACCCTTGATAATCCTTGCTGGAAAGCTTGGCTGTGTTTGCCAAGGACCCCACAGGGTGCTGCAGGTAGCGGGCAGACTTTTGGAAAGGATAGGAAAACCTCGTAAGCAGTGGAACAATCCCTACACATAAACCAAGCAAAACGTAAACCCTTGATCCTCCTCAGAGCAATGCAAGGACTGCTTGCTGGCACTTGGAAATGTGTGAGCATCATCGGCACAAAACATCACCCCTGCTCACTGTTGCCCTCTCAGCTAAGGAGAAGGCAAACCCCTGAACCTCCTCAGAGCGTACGGGACCTGGCGTACCAACGATTTGAAGACATTTGAGCATCATTGGCATAAAGCATCATCCATGTGCACACTCAAAGCACGCTCAAAATGTGAGCAAGTGTTACTCATGCACACAAGCGCACTCACAGGAAATATGACTGTGGGGATCACATGACCCAAGTGTTCCATTGCTGTTGTTAGAGGATGACATGCCCAGAAGGTAAAATAGACCTGCAGTCTTGGCAAAGGCTTCTGCCAGCCCCCTTCTCAAAACTTCACAGTCGTACAAACCTGCTGGTCATGTAATGTTGTCTCCAAAAGTCAGGCGCAGCTTCCTGGCTTAACCTAACAGTAGCGTACCAGTTGGTGACCATTACGCACATGTTTTTTCTTTTTAAGGGTGTATACTGCTAGCAATTTTCAAAGGATGCTTGCCCAGCTGCAGCTCAGCTCACTTGCTGTGGGGGACACGTTGGCCATCCATGCGCAATCACCAAGGGCTCTGCTTTCGCTTCCTCTGGTGACAACTCACCTGAAGTGGAGGATATGTTGATGATGCAGCGTGAGCTAGGCTGTCCACCCGACTGCATCTCCTGCTTAGCAGCATCTCGCATGTGGGGACACGCAGCCTGGATCAGACGGAAAGGGGCTGTGCAGTGCACCTGTGATCATATGGAAGGGCCGTCCATTGTGACTGACACAGCCTGGATCAGATGGAAAGGGGCTGTGCAGTGCACCTGTGATCATATGGAAGGGCCGTCCATAGTGACTGCATCACGTCATGTGCGGAAGCAGGTCCTACGTGGAGACTATGATTCTGACGCAGCACACTCATGCAGGCGCCTGCCTGTGTGCACGCACACGGAAGGAGTTTGGCAGATTGAACACGCGAGTCATCACGGTGCCTGATCAGTTGTAAGTGTACAATGAGGGTCACAAACGAAACTTTCCAAGCTGAAGGGTAGAAAGCTCTTGTGCATGATGCACATTGGCAGAGCTCAGCCAGCCAATTTTCAGTGTTTCTCCTCCATCTCAGTACCAGGCACCAGCCCTTAAGAGCGGCATACATGGCCTACACACTCAGGCCCCTTGCAACCAGTTTGCCCGATGAATTCCTCAAACAGATGGGAGAAATAATGTGTCCATTGTCTTGCTGCCAGAGCCACCTTGCTCTTCCCTTAACCAGTTGGCTGAAAATAAGCCACATGGGATCTCTTCTCTCCTCCCTTAGCTGCCTTCCTCTGCATGCTTAGATGCCCATACCTGGAGCAAGGTGCCCTTATGGCTACCCTTATGGCTGCCCTTACGGCTGCCCTTACCAAGAGCATGGTCTCCCACTGCTCCGGGGTCATCTTCTGGATAACTCCATCCCAAGTGAAGCCGGCATTGTTTATGAGGTAGTCGATGCGTCCGAAAGCATCCATAGCGCCGCGCACGATCTGGGATGGGCAGCCTGGATCTGTCACATCCGCTGGAGCGATGCACACTGCCTGTCCGCCTCCTGCCTGTGTGTGCAGAGTGAGACGCAGTAACCCCGATCCAGATCCTCCAGCGAGTGTGACACAGCTCTGCTCAGCACACAACCCTGCGTGGGGCAGGTGCAACTGGGAGAAGAGGGTGTTTGCAGAGTGAGACGCAGCAAAATCTGTTGTCTCAGATGGTGGCATGCGCTCGTGTCCCACAAGTGTGCCAAAAGCGTAGGGCTGCAGGGTGAGACGCAACAATCTGTTGTCTCAGATGGGGACATGTGCTCGTGCTCCACAAATATGCCATAAGTGTAGGGTTGGGTAAAGAAGGTTGAGCAATTAGCATGAGGTGCTCAGAGGAGCCTCCTTGAAGTCAAAAATTTGGCCCTCTTCAAAGCCTCTTTGGGAAATTGCTCAACCCTCTTACCACAAACCTACTGATGCACAGTATCGTACTTGCAAGGCACCATCCACAAAAAAAGCTTTTATGTGTACGGAATGAGTGCAAATACCCAAAAAACAAGTTCAGGGCATGTGGGAAAGTGCGTGCCACAGTAAAAAACAATTATTTTTTGAATTTTCGGGGGTGTTGAAAAGAATGGCCCTAAGGCGCCTGAGGGGCTTCTACAGTTGGAAGGATGGGGTGCTTGAAAACCCCCTCCCGGTGTGAAGGAACGGAGT